>JBBPBS010001017.1:11172548-11196029 GCA_037974835.1 Cicer judaicum | reverse complement strand
TTTTTTTAAATTGTAAAATAATAGTTTGTATCACTTTAGTTTATAATAATGAATCGGTTAAATCGTGAGTATTATTTAATAGTGGTGAAAAATGTATAAAATCAATCAATTGTAAAATGATCATTATATTATTTTAATTAATAATAATTTTCCCCTTTCTTAATTTTTTTATTTAAATAAATTTCAGTAATATTTATTTATTTAATTTTTTTTGTCTATAGACATGATAAAGAAACTTCTATGCAATTGTGAAATATCAAATTTAAATCTGGTTATGGTATCTATCCTAATAATATCACCATTTATAATTTGAATTGTACTTACAGATTCATCAATATTTATTTAACTAAATTGTAAACTACCTTTTATGTATATAAAATTTAATGTTTTCGATTCTAAAATTAAATAACTAAATTTATATCATATTTTTTACTTCATCACTACAAACTTCTTGTTGTTTATGAACAATGATAAATTGGTATTTTATACTATTCGGTTGTTTCCAAAATGTTAGGGGGGAAACCTCATGTAGTAACATATTACTTTTTGTTTTTGTTTTTAATATATAGAAAAAATATCGAAATCAGTTGTAGTTATTAAAGAATAAGTCGTGGGAAAAAAATACCAAAAAGTGTCATTGCCATTAAGGTAAATTATAGATTTATTTAAAAATTATCTCATTAATTTTCATTTAACTAAATTGTATTAAATATATAAATTTTAATTTTTCCAATTCTAAAAATAAATAAATAAATATTTTCTTCTCAACACTGCAAAATTGTTGTGGTTCATGAACAATTATTATTTTATGCTCTTTGACTGTTTTGAAAATATTAGGAAAAAAACACATGTAGTTACATTTTAATTTTTTTAGGAAATATTGAAAACCAATTGTGGTTATTAAAGGGGAAATTTCTGAACAAAAAAAGCCATACTAAAAAGTGTTATTGCCATTATATAATTATAGATTATTATTATTATTATTATAAATTAACAATTTTATAAAATTACAAATATAACAAAAAAAATTTAGAAACTATGAATATGTTGGTTTTGGAATTTAATTCATATATACTAATGTAAATATTTTATGTTATCAATTAATTAAAATTATTAAATCATTAGTCATATTTAATTTGTATTTAAATACTTCAAAATTTATTTGATATGCAAAAGAGATACTGAAGATGATAAAACAATGTATGAAGAAAAAATACATTTTGTACTATACAATATTTAATGGATAATTGATTGAGAGCACAGAAAAGTTATTTAAAATTTACTACAATATACTTTAAAATTCACTATAATATACTTTTATTACATGCGTAAGTTTTCATGAGAGAGATGAGAGAGAATAACGGGATAGATAAGAGAGAGCGGGATAAATAAATAAAGAAAAGAATAGGGGAGAGATAGAGAACTAGAGAGTTAGAGAGACGAGACAGAGATGGAGAGAGAATGCAAGAGATGAGGTAGAAAGAGTGAGTTAATCATGTAAATATAACGCTGTAATAGACTGTAAAAGATACAACAGCGCTTTTAAAAAAGCGCTATAAATCATGTAAATATAACGCACGCTTGTTATGAACCTTTTAGAGCGCTTTTCGTAAGAAGCGCTGTAATAGGCATACCCATAATTCATATTTTTGGTGTACCTTTTTACAGCGCTTGTTCTAAAAAACGCTGTAATAGACATACCCATAATTCATATTTTTGGTGTACCTTTTTAGAGCGCTTTTTCTAAAAAGCGCTGTAATAGGCATATCCATAATTCATATTTTTGGTGTAACTTTTTACAGCGTTTTTTTGTAAAAAGCGTTGTAATAGGCATACCCATAATTCATATTTGGGTGTACCTTTTAGAGCGCTTTTTGTAAAAAGCGCCGTAAAAAGGTATACTCAATGCACATTTTACAGCGCTTTTTCAAAAAAGCGCTGTAAAAAGGTGTATTTTTTTTTAATGCCCTATATATATTTGAAAAGCGCTTTTTAGCTTTTTATGATATTTTTTTTTATAAAGCGCTGTTTTTTATCCTTTTATCCAAAATAATTTTGAATCAGACAACAGAACACAACCTAATTTACAACATATATTACCCTGTAACCAGAATCAGTAATTTACTATAAGCAATTCACAAGCAGTTCACACAATATGTAACACAGTATTTTACAACATAAGTAACTACATATACATTGAACCTAATTTACAACATATTCATATGCATGTTTATATATTGTCCTATGATCATATACATATAATAACTAAAAAAATATACATAATATGCACTAGCTACCATATAATATTCAGATCCTTTACCCAACAGCATGCCATTTCCTAGAAAATCAAATAATTTTCATTTCAAGCACATACTGACACCATTCTTCCTTTAATTCCATCAGATCTTGCTCAGAATATGATGGACTGGAATTGTCAAACCACTACAATATAAAAATTGAACATATTATATTAAGTTAGTATCAAATATATAGATAATTTATATATGGAAATCATTTAATGAAAATACCGTACCGTTTCTGAGATAATAGTTTTATTCTTGACAACAATCTCCTTCATGAATCTCAATACGTAGTACCCACAATCGATGTTGTTTGTTTGACGATGGCACTTTATTGGGATCCATGTAATGTTATTAGACTTTTGCTTCGACACTATAGCACCTATTTGAGCTCAATAAACTTTTAAGGCACTATCGAATGAATAAACGTGATTATTATAGCATGAACAAACACATTATATATATATATGTAAGAAATAAATGAATATTACTTACATGTCGAGCATAGTCTTTACTTCAGAGTGATTGTTGTAATCGCCATGCACGAGATCCAAATAGTATATAACTTCAGAGACCCCATTGATTGCAAATAGCACCCAATGTGCCATACAACAACAAAAAATTGGTTAAGCAATTTTGTTTATACACAACTAATAATTAAATTGTCATCAATTAAGAAAGATAAAATTTCGTACCCTGAATTATATGGTGCGAAGAACAATTTATCCTTTTCTTTATTTGCTAATAACATATCTACAATATATTTCTTTACATTGTCTGGATCGAGTTTCCACATCGATATCTTGTGCGGAGACAAGAATGAGTATTTATTTGACAATTTCATCGTGCACACGACATTCTCGTACAAAAATCTTCAATGAAAATTTTAAACTAGATTAATTACCAATACATTTAATTAATTACCAATAAATGCAATTAAATTAAAAGTATTTTTTACCTTATGTACAAGCTCATTACAGTAGCACTGAGCTCCTTATGTTCAAGAAGTTCGTATATGTGCTCCTTTTCGATAAATTCATCATACTCATCTCCGACTATATCTTTATTCATAGGTACGATGCGCGGATCGTCGCTGCTGCCCATGTTCTTTTTTACTTGGATGTCAAGACACACCCCGTATTTACCAAGGCATGGCTGACTCAATTTAGGAGCAGCAGCGGCGATCGATTTTCCCCGATCCAGTTTTTTCCTTGCTGCAAGTTTGGTAGCAGCTGCTTTATTACCTAACAGTCTTTGTGGTTTGGCAGCTTTATTAACCTCCAATTTTTGAGGTTTGCTGCCTTTTTTTGGATGTGCGGGTAGTTTATTTGTTTGGATCTACAAAAATGAGGTTAAATGTTAGTTTATTGAATCTGAAAAAATTGACAAAACCTTATGCAATAAATGTGACAAACCTTTTCGGGAGATGTGACTTCCTCGTTTCTGGGAGGCATTGTATCGAGGGCAACAAGGTTTGTGGGCCATGCCACGTAACTACCAATAGCTTCGCCCAATGTCTGCATATCTCCGTCGTTGTCCGATATCGGCAACGGTGCAGCTGGTTCGAAGGCAACAGTAGGCGATACCTTGACATGACCCGCAGGGATCAGAGTATTGTGCAATACTTCTCCCAAAGTATTGTACAATTTTCCTTTTCCCACCTTCCGGTGAGTAGGCGAGGACAAGTATAGGAAGCATGAATTGACACCCTAAATCAATAGTTAAAACATAAGTACAATTAATATATAATATTGTTTAATGCATAAGTAATTAAAGTAAGTAATTAATTACCTCGGGAATACTCTTCAAACCGACATTGCAACTAGCGGTTTCACTCTCCATTTGTATTTCACGTTGGAGCTGTTCCGGAAGTTGCTTGTCTTTATTCGTATTCAACAAGAGTGCCACTTGCTCTGATAGGATTCTGAGCTTCTCTAATACTTTCTCGTTGGAAGGTTTTTGGCGCTTCTCTTGAGGAAAAAAGCCTTTGGGAGTTACGCCAAATCCTTTCCCCCTAACTCGGCCGGAATACTCAGGGACATTAAAAACTTTTCCTAGAATGTCCCTGCAACTAGTCTTGCTGCCCTCTTTATTTGCAGAACTTTGTTCGATAGTCTCCTAAAATACATGTAACATTAAAAAGATAAGTTCAATAGCATTTTTAAAATACAATATTAAAAAGTATTCAAGTGATTATGTACTTACACAAAGTTCTACTATTTTTTTGACATTTTCATTATCAACCACCCCGTCTTTATTTACCCGAGCTTCCTTCCACAATATATGACGACCCAATGGTTGATCGGATTAGGTGTCTTGTCGCTATTCGTTAATATCATAAACAAAATAATACAAATTAGTTACACAATATAGTTTATAATACAAATTCCCTCATCATATAAAAGTGATGTTTAATTACTTACAAGTCTTTGCTCGAGACGTGCATATCTCATACGTGATTTTTTGTATGGGTGGGTTGGATTTCTTGCCCTTTCGCGATTTGCCTTACTAATATTCTATATAAAAAAAATAGCAATTGTGTAAAAATTTAAAATACGCTACGAATGTAAATAATAAAACACAAATGCTAATAAATTAAATACTTACGACAAATGCAAGGTCCGAACATTTGGATACAAATGCACTCCATTCATCATTTGATATATAATGTTTATATATTTTTGGAGCTTCAGCATTTGTATTTTCTTCTCTATCTTTTAGATAGAAATTAGAGAGGTGAGATCTAAATCCACGGTGGATTTTCCCAGCAACTCTCAATACATAACTCTTTCTCACCTCATCAAGAACAAAAGTAGCCTGCAATTGAAATAAAGATATAGTTTGACTAAGTAAAGTATTTCAATGAATTTTTTTTTATAAATAACAAAAGAGTGAATCAAAAAACTTACTTGAATGTCATTCCATAGTATATCTTTGACATCCTTCAACGCCTTATCTCTCCAATCATCAATCGTAATTAGAATATTTTGTCGAACAACAGCCCTAATGTAACTTACAAACATTGAGCTGTTGGGGTCAATTGGTTGACCACTCTCATTTCAGCCAACCTAATAAACTCATATAGTAAGTACATGCTATTAAAAAAAGCTAAAAAAAATACACAGCAAACAAAGTATAATATAGTATAACCTCAAACTTAGTGCCATTGCTCCTTGCTTTAATCACGTTTTGCATTATAGTTGCACCACGTTTGACTTCATTTTCATAAGTCTTAGTGGTGCCAACTTCTTCATTTTGACATTCTAAATCTTTGTATGTATCCATTTAACTACAACAAGTTCAACATGCAGTTTAGTGTAACATCAACAAGCTCAACATGCATCATGCATTATTCTAAACATGTTCAACACGTATCAGTATATATATTTTAAACAAGCTCAACATGCATTTTAATGATTACAAAAACCTAATAACATCAATACCTGAATAATGGTTCGAAGAAAGATGAAATGCAAAGAAAAGAGTGAACGCAGAAAGATCACAGAAAAACGTTTTGAAGAAATACATAATGAGGGTTACGTATTTCAATGAAAATATATTGGTAGCAATGGGAGAGATGATCTTTGATGGAAATAAAGTTCGAAATGAACGAGATGATCGTGAAAATACAGTTCGTAATGGACGGAATTATAGGGTTTGCAAAAGAAGAGAAGAACGATGAAGGTTGCTCTGATAGTGTAGTTTACGTAATGAAGAGGAAACTGAAGCGGTTACTGTTATATATATAACCCTTTTACAGCGCTTTTTTATAACCCTTTTACAACGCTTTTTCATAGAGCGCTCTAAAAGGCTTAGGCTTATAGCGCTTGTTAAAAAAGCGCTCTAAAAGGCGTCCTTAATTAATTTTTTAAAGGTTTTTTTACAGCGCTTTTCCAAAATAAGCGCTGTAAAAACCTCATTGATTGAATATGTTACATAATGTTTTTTTTAAAGTCTTTTACAGCGCTTCTTTCAAATAAGCGCTGTAAAAACCTCATTCATTGAGAATGTTACATAATGTTTTTTTAAAGTCTTTTACGACGCTTCTTTCAAATAAGAGCTGTAAAAGGACTATTTGTTTTATTTTTAAAAGAGTCTTTTATAGCGCTTATTTAAACAAGCGCTGTAATAGACCTCCTTGTTTAATTATATGTTATATGAATGTTTATTTTACAGTCTTTTACAACGCTTGTTTAGATGAGCGTTGTAAAAGGCTTTATTGTTTTTTGATGTTATTTTTGTGTTTTGTTAAGTTATTTTTTAAACTCTTCCTATTCACCAACATCAAAGATTACATGCATGGCTTTTTTAAACTCTTCCTCGTTGGAAGGTTTTTATGCATCTTCTTCACAAACATCAAAGCCATGTTGAACCTCCAAGCAAAACAATCTCCAGGTCTTCAAGTTCATTCTTAAATCGAAACAACACCCTTTTTTTATCTCTCTACATTCCTTCTTAATAAATCGAAACTTGGTTTTCAGGTTCATTTGCCATGTTGCGAAAAATTGATTTGAGTCTGATTTTTTTGTTAACAATGTGTTTTTGTTAAAGAGCCTGTTAACAATGTGTTTTTGCGAAAAATGCATACAAGGTGTTTGAAGAAAATCCTGTTAGATAAGGTCCAGTTAGGTGTCTGATGAATGTTATTTTTAAAACGTTTTACAGCGCTTTTCCCAATAAGCGCTGTAAAAGGTCTCCATCAGAATACATTAAAGTTATATTATAAATATTAACACATTTTTGAATTCCATAAATTATATAGTCATATATTTAATTATTGAGCGTTAATTTTTCCTTTGATATTAGTTACTCTTGAGCGTTAACCCCTAGAATTCACACTTGGAAGGCCTCGGTTCGAATCTGAATTAAGTGAACTTCGTAACTATAAGCGCTTTTAAAAGGTTCTTTTACAAGAGTATTTTACAGCGCTATTTAATATAAGCGCTGTAAATTGTATCTTTATTTAATTTTTAAAAGGGCCTTTTATAGCGCTTGTGTTTAAAAAAGCGCTATAAAAGGCCTTAATATGTTATTTTTGTGTTTGTTTTATTTAGGTTCAATAGTTCTTAAGAATTGAAATTGTCCAAATTTACATAAACATGCACTTCACCAAAGACCCTTATCCCCAACCCCTCATCAAAATAAAGACTCATCAACCAAACTATCCCTAATTGTATTTATAATATTCCCTAAAATAATGCTCCTGCACTTATAATATTCCCTAAAATAATAATATCCCCTAAAGAAACAATTGAAACACACGTATAACAATTACAATTGTATTTGATTGTAAATGCAATAAACTCAACTTCCATAAAGGCTTATGCTTCTAAAAGCTTCTGATATGAAATCTGTCATATTAGTGTAAAACACTCAATTCAAATTACATGCATATTAATCACAATAATTCAGATTACATGCATGGCTTATATAAAACAATTAAACATGTACATTAAGATGTTCTTCTTCTTTTCCTGGTGGGATTCACATTTGTTTGTCCATTTACAATACGAAACGATGGATTAATCCAAATTCCCTCGTCATGATCATCTCTAAGATATAAACCATCATCAGTTGAATCAATTTCATGTGGTTGTTGTGATGTTGCAAATAAAAGATCATTACCAACATCTTCATCATTATTGTTATCATCACTTATTTTATTGGTTGATAGGACAACAGACCATTTATCATCAGAAGGATCAGTGACATAAAACACTTGTTGAGCTTGCGACGCTAAAATAAAAGGCTCGTCTTTGTATCCCACCCTATTAAAATCAACAAGCAAGAATTCTGACTCATCAATCCGAACGCCATTATTATTATCGACCCACTTGCAACCAAATATGGGAACACGAAACATTGTGTAGTCTAACTCCCACATGCGCTCGATAACCCCAAAATATGATAGATTTGCATATATTGGGTTTTTGTCTTTTGCACTAGAGACATGCATCACTTCAGCTACGAGAGTGACTCCACTATTTTGCATAGTGGTCTGATTATCTTGTTCTTTGGTATAAAATGTGTAGCCGTTAATAACATAACCAGTGTAAGAAAAGACATGTAAGCTCGGACCATTTGCTAGCCACCTCAATCTCTGTGAAATTGATCCGGGGTCTATATCAAATTTTGACTTTATGTGATTTTTTAACCATGTTATAAAACTTCGATTGTGCTCTCGAGTTATCCAATTTTGATTCCTATTCATGTTCAAACGAGATAACTGATCCATGTGTATTGTAACATACGGTTGAACCTCATCATCATTGTGCAGAACATACAATTGTGCTTGCTCCCATTCTGTCCTTGATATAGGCAGCAGTCTCCTTCCAATTATCCCTTCTCCTGATATTCTTCCCGAATGACGAGACTTGGGAAGCCCTATGGATTCAACATTGGACAGATATTCAGTACAAATTTCAGCAGCCTCTTCAACAATGTATCGTTCAGCAATACAACCTTTTGGTCGACTTCTACTTTTTACGTACCCTTTTAATATTTTCATATATCGTTCTATCGGATACATCCATCTCATATAAGCTGGCCCACAAAGTTGTGTCTCCTTAACCAGATGAACAGTAAGGTGAACCATTATATCAAAAAACGATGGTGGGAAATACATTTCAAGCTCACACAAAGTAACAACAATTTCCCTCTGCAATGTCGGTAATTTCTGAGGGTCGATCACTTTACTACAAATTTCCCTGAAGAAGAAACATAATCTAGTTAAGGCTAGTCGAACTTTTTCAGGTAAAATGGAACGTATACTTATTGGTAGCAAATGCTCCATTAGAATATGACAATCATGGGTCTTCAAACCTTTTAACTTGAGGTCTTTCATACAAACCAAATTTTTAATGTTCGAAGAGTATCCTTCTGGAACTTTAACTTCGTGTAGAAATTTACATAAAACAATTTTTTCCTTTCTAGATAGAGTATGAGCGGCTGGAGGTAGATATGTGCGATTTCCTTTCTTTACTGGAGCCAATTCATTTCTTATTCCCATATCGACCAAGTCCAATCTTGCGTTGATGCCATCTTTAGACTTTCCTGGAACATTGAGTAATGTACCAATAACACTATCAAATACATTTTTTTCAATATGCATCACATCAAGGAAATGTCTTATATACAATGACTTCCAATATGGCAATTCAAAGAAAATTGACTTTTTCTTCCACCCAGATTTGACTAGCTCTCCCGCAAAATGTTTGCCAAATTTATTAGTTATTCCTTCTACTTTTTCAAGTATTTGATATCCAGTCGGTGCTAAAGGAGCTTTACCTTCCTCTGATTTTGCATTGAATGCAATTCTCCACCCACGATACTGATGACTATAAGGTAAAAATCTACGATGTCCAAGAAACACATTCTTCTTACAATGTTTCAACCGCATCCAATTTGTACTCTCTTCACATATAGGACATGCACACTGACCTTTAATGCTATATCATGATAAATTACCATATGCTGGAAAATCATTAATTGTGCCGAACAACATAGCCTTCAAATTGAAACATTCTTTCTTATACCCGTCATAAACTTCCACACATGTCTCCCACATACGTTTTAAATCTTCGATTAGAGGAGTCAAGTATACGTCGATATCATTCCACGGTTGTTTGGGTCCAGAAATTAACAGAGACAACATCATAAACTTACGCTTCATACATAACCATGGAGGTAGGTTATATATTGCCAAAATCACAGGCCACGTGTTGTGTGAGATGCTTTGAAGACCATGTGGATTCATTCCATCAGTAGAAAGTGCAAGTCTTAGATTTCTTGACTCTACCCCGAATTCAGGATACTCGTGATCAATTTTTGCCCATTATGGAGAATCTGCAGGGTGTCGAAACATTCCATCTCTAATTCTTTCATCTGCATGTCATGTCAAGTGTTTTGAATCTTCTTCACTGCGATACATGCGCCTAAATCTTGGTATTATAGGAAAATACCACACGACTTTTGTTGGGGTAGATTCTTTCTTCTTATATCGAGAGACATTGCATTTCGGACACGCCTTAAGTAGTTCGTATTCATTTCGAAATAAAATGCAATCGTTAGGACACGCATGAATCCTTTCGTAACTCATGCCAATAGAACACAAATTCCGTTTAGCCTCGTAGGTTCGACTGGGAAGTTCATTATCATCTGGTAACATATCTTTTATGAGTGTTAGTAATTCTGTAAAGCTTTTATCTGACCATCCATTACTCGCTTTTAAGTTGTACAACTTTAATATTGCCGACAGTCTTGTGAATTTAGTACAACCATTATATAATTCTTTCTCTGCATCACTCAACAAACTTTCAAACATTTTAGGACAATCTCGAAGATCTTCTTCAACTGCTTTTGCGATCTCATCAACTCGGTTCGGCTCATATGTATCTATATCGAAGTTAGTTGAAGCATGTGTCGAACTATTCTCAAAATTAATGTTTCCTTTTTTTTTCTCACCATATCTTATCCAACATGTGTAGCTTTGATCAATTCCATTACATACTAGATGTCCTTCTAATTCATCTTCTCTAACACGTTTTCCAAAACAACATTTTAAATAAGGACAAACTACTCTATTTGGATCTTTTGCATTCTTCACTGCAAACTCAACAAACTCCTTTACTCCAATTTCATACTCTTTTGACAATCGATTGGCTGACATCCATTTCCTATCCATATTATACCACCTATATAAATGCAGTTACAAAACTAATAAGCTTTCAAAACAATTCAACAAGTTTCAAAAAGAAACAAATTAATATCAACTAACAATTTCAAAACAGAACAGATCATGTGGTATGAGTTTTTGACAATTTTTGACAATTTCAAATTTACATAAACGGATCATGTGTATATATGTGTAGAATTAAAAAACTAGGGTAGAGAATATTGACAAAAACAGGACAGATCATGTGGTATGAGTTTTTGACAATTTCAAATTTACATAAACGGGTCATGTGTATATATGTGTAGAATTAAAAAACTAGGGTATAGAATATTGACAAAAACAAATTAAAAAATACCTGAGACAACGTAGATGGCCGCACACGTACTGTGTTTAGAATAATATTAGGGTTTTGAAAGATGTATAGCTTGTTTAGAATAATTCATGACACAGTACGTATATGAGAGTTTCCAACCTATATAATTATTTGAAAGATGAATTTTACAGCGCTTGTGAAAAAAGCGCTGTATTAGGTAGGAAAATTCAATGAAGCGCATGTATTTTACAGCGCTTGTGAAACAAGCGATGTAATAGGTAGTTAAAATAAATGAAGGCGCATGCATTTTACAGCGCTTGTGAAAAAAGCGCTGTAAAATAATACACGAAAGCGCTTCATTTGATAGCGCTTTTGTTACAAGCGCTGTAAAAGCCTTATAACGTTATGCGCAAACGTTATATGACCTACAACAGCGCTTCTTTTACAGCGCTTGTCATCGAAAGCGCTGTAAAAGGCTCCGTTATTTTTAAAATAGATTTACAAAGCGCTTGTGTTTAGGAAGCGCTGTAAAATATGCGTTGTTAAATGTCATTTTTGGCGTAGTGAAACATGGTACCATAGAAGTTGATTTATTATGTCATTTATTTTTCAGCAAATCAAGCACAACCATAAAATCACACATGTTTCACTAAATAATATTCTTACATAAAAATAAATAAATAAATAACTTGCTAAAATCACACATGTTTCATTAAATAATATTCTTACATAAAAATAAATAAATAAATAAATAAATAACTTGCTAACATGGTGCTCTTATTGCTATTGTTAAGGATTTTAAAAGTAGAATTTATTTTTAAACTTTTAACAAGTTGAATGCACAACTTAAATAAAATCTATATATATGATTTCTTAACATATGCTTTTGGGGCACATTTTAGCATTTACCATTTTAAATAAGTATTAGCTTCATCCCTTATTTATGGTGTCTTTGATTTGTTAAAAAACAAGGGACTTTGTATCATTTTTAATTTAGAAATTGGTCACGACAGTAGACAAAACACGGAGCAACTAATTGAATAAATACAATAAATTTTTTCCATCACTAAACCATAAGACAATTTTTATTCCTAAAGTACAAAATATAAAAATACATGTCTTTTTTATTTTCTACTAAAACATTATTATCCTATTTTCTCTTTCTTTGTCTATCTCTCCTTCTACCTCTCGTTTCACTCTCTACTCTCTCATGTCTCATCTATCTATATCTCTCTTTAGCCTATATTTTTCTCCCTCTTAACTTTTTTTTCTTCTCTCTATTCTCATGCCCGTTTCTTATCTTTCTTTCAATATTCTCTCTTTTATATTTCTCTACTATACTCTCTCCATCTCTTCTCTCATTCTCTTTTATCTCTCTATCTACATTTGTTGTGAAAATCAAGAGATATATGTTAAAATAATTTTCAAATCATTCTCAATTACGAAAATTATTTACTGTCATGAATCACATACAATATTTTACTTGAGATTTATTTGTTTACCTCTTGAAGTGACGATGAAGATAAATCACCAACATCACGATATGATAGTGTCTCTACTCAGTCGATGTGAACGATTATCTCAAAGTGCGTTGGTGCTAGCTGACGACAGTAAAAATGATTCTAAAATTAAATTATGAAAAGAGAGCAGACACAAAAAATATATATATATATATATATATTAATAAATAACAATATGCAATAAATGGATATAATACATAATTGGTTTGATGATCGGGAAAAGAGTTAGATAGTGAAATAATAAGGAAGTCACAAGTTTGATCACCCTTAGCAAAATAGACATGACAATGATAATTTCCCACCTTTTTTATTTATGATTATAATTAAAATTAAAATTTTAAATTCAATTATATAAACAATTTATTTCATTATTGAGATTAAAATTGAATAGATAAATATTCTAAAACTCTTAATATAATCATTTTATAGACATATAGTAATGTCAATGTAGACAGATTAGAGAGAATTATTGATCAACTTTTTTTATATTACCATAGAACTTGTCTTTTATATTACTGAACACATTTTATTGTCCTGAATTATAACTCAATTAATAAATGTCAATATTGCTATGTTCGACGTCTTATATATTTTGCAATTGTGTGACTTAATTATAATGAAATTTATCATCTTTTTTAAAATAAAAAAACTAAATAAGTTTTATTCAAAATATCAATTAAATCCAAACACCTATTTGGATTGGATATCGGGTTAATTAAGCAAAATCCAAACAATAATATGTCACAAACCACCCTAAACTTTATTTCATTATAATAACTAAAAATAAAACTTTATAGAGATAAAAAAAAATTATTTAGCCATAAATAATATATATCAATAACGATTATTATAGTGAAAATTATTTTATTTTATCTAGTGCATAAACATATCAAATAAGGTGAAGGGCAAAAATTATGTCTTATGCATCGATATCAAGTATACTGGAGTACCAATAGCTATGGATAAAAAGAGGTATATAAGATCGGAGTAGCACAAGATGTTGGCATCATAGTGGTCTTCTTTTACTGCTACAAACAGCTTGTAGCAAGAATAACTCAGTGACAAAATTTAGACATTAAGCAGGCAGCTCAGTGTGCTTGTATTTTATGGAGCATTTGCACTCGTAGTATGTACGTACGTTATATGACTGGCTAATTGCTTTCATACTGCACCCACCAGTAGACCTACCACTCTTCAGAGGGAGTGTTGCCAAAAATCGGCTTCTGGTAGTTACAAAATGCAACGTATATGCCTTGTTTTCGTTGCAACAAAACGGTGTAGGCATTGGAATTTGTCTACGATATCACAGTAGCAGTTTTGTTTTGGCTAGATATCAAGACATTTATCCAACAAATTATTACGAATAAAATACTATGAATTTTATTTATTAAAAAATAAAGTTTGAACTCGCATTAAATGTTTTTAGATATCAAGACATTAAATGTTTTTAGTAACTACCTATTTCAATATAAATTTAAATCTAAGTTAAAACACATTTTATTAGCAAGTGGAGTTGACATATGTGGATGCAAGACTTGTCATACTCTAAATGAAAAGCGCGTATGGCCATTGGGAAGTAAAGATGATTCTATAAAAATGACAATAAGGTGAATGAAGAATTTCACAAAAGCCATTTAGATCCATTAATCTATTCTCTCTCATGGCTCCAAACATACGGGATGTTCTATCAGAATCTAAACGCATAATAAAATCTCAACCTAGTCACTATAACAATCTCACCCTCATATTCCTCCTACCCCTCTCTTTCTCCACCTTCCTTTATCAAATCCTTCTCAAACACTTTCAACAACAACAACCAAACCCCACCTTAATCTTCTCCTTCACACTCCCCTTCTTGCTTTTCTCTTCCCTCTTCACATATAGTGCATCCATCGCCATCACCTACAGCATCTACCACGGCTTCTTTAATCGCCCCATTAAACTAAAAGAAGCCATTAAATCCATCACCACTTCTTTACTACCCCTCCTCGCCACCTCTTTCGTTACAATCGTCATCTTCTTCTTCATCTTTTTTTTCATCATACTTCTCTTTGGACTTATCTTTTTCCTCATCGTCTATCTAGGCGATATCTACCTTGAAAATCACTCTTACTTGGTCGTGTTGTGTTCCTTTTCCTTTGTTTTAACGATTGTTGTATTCACTCTTGTTATATATTTGATGGTTAATTTTAGCTTGGTGAATGTTATTGTGGTGGTGGAATCTTGTTGGGGTTTGGAACCGTTGAGGAGAAGTTGGAGATTGGTGAAAGGAATGAAAAGGTTGATCCTTTCTACCTTTACCTTTTTTGGGTTATTGCAAGGGATATTGTCATGGATAGTGAAATACAATTGGGTATTTATTTTCATCATTTCTCCTATACTTGCTATGCTTATGCTTTACAATATTGCTGTTTATACGGTGATATACATATATTGCAAGGAGAACCATGGTGAGCTTGGAGAGGAAAAACATGGGGCAACCTTGCCCTTAATTCCATAAGTATATTATAGAAATGGTTAATTAATTCCACATCTAAGTTGTCTGTTTTTTTATTTTATTTTATTTTTTATATATTTGTAATGTCTTCAACTTTGTAATGAATAAATGATCGTCTTAGTGTGTTCAATTTGATCCTCAATTCCTCCTATTAATAAATAATAATAATATAAAGTTCTTTTGATAATCAAAGTTCAATTTTATCATTACTCTAAATAAAATAGATATGAGAATATAATTCTCACTCGTTAATACCACTTTTAACATAAATTTATTTTGTTTTGACAAAGGGAAATTAATTTGATCGGATAGAGATATGAGTATCCGTTTTCACTAAAATTAAAATTTGATAATGGAGATTGAGCTAGGGATATTGATATTTATTATGCTCTGTCCCAAACTCCTATTACTAATAAAAATATAACTATTTATTTTATTTTATATAGTATAAATTTTAATTTAACTTAATTTATTATTGAATAATAATAATTTTTTATATTAATTATTATAAAAATAACTTTAAAAATTATCATTTCATATATATATATATATGAACGAGTATTAGATCGGAGCAGAGAAAGTGGATCTCCATTAGAGGGCGAACATGAATACTAAAATTGAAACACCAGCATAAAATAAAAAAGTGAAAGTGGGTGTAAATTTCCCCAATTTAACAATGACGGAATAGGGGAGGAAAGGTCATAAGTTGACTGAGTAGAAAAAATGTCACGAATTCATCAATTATGGCGGCCGAAATACAAGCCAAACTACTCAATCACTTTTCTATGTCTTCATTTATTATTTTATATATCACTTTTTCAATAAATCATCTTATCAATAATTTAGTCCGAATAAAAATATTTATATTTACTTCCTTCAATAATTTTAATTAGATAAAGGTTTGAACTCATTGTTTGATGGACCAGGATAAAAAACTGTTAAATTTGTTTGTTACTTTTTTTAACTTTTGTTAGTTTTTTTTTCTAGCCTTTTTTACTAACACAACTAAATTTAAGAGACTAAAATTAGTCCATTAATTTATCCAACTTAAACTAAAAGACTAAGATATATGACAATCTATTTTAAAATATTGTTATTAATTTATTAATAATTTACTTATATTTTTTGTTGATAGATTGTTACATAATGCAAAATTTTAATTCTTTTTTGTTCAAATTACATGATGTAATTTACTAATTATGAGTTTAATTATTGTTGACAAAGTTAATTATTATTGATAAGCTTAATTAAGTAAATTTAACCGTAAGTTTACTTACTCTTTTTTATAAGTATATCACACCATATATAAGTACATTTATCTTTGTTTTGCAACTTTTAATTTTGAAAGTAGTTATCTGTGTTAACAGTATTTAATTTTGTGGCCTAATTGAGTTCTTCTTGGCCAATAGGCAATAGTGGTGGTCTTTATTCATAATGTAAGTAGCTAATCATAGTAGCTTTCTCAATTTTCATGGTTTAATTGAGTTTTTATTTTTATAGCCTTAATATAAGTATCTAATAATAGCTTTAGTTGGAGACTTGTTTTATTTTTAACATTGATAAATTTATTTTGAACCTTTTGTGTGTGTTATTGGTGATTTTATTTTGACATTGACTTTGTTGATTTTTTTTTTTTTTTTTTGTAAAACATGAAGACAAAAAATACCAAAAATAAAAGCTTTTTGTAGAGTAGAGTAGTAGAGTAGACAAAAAAATACCTAAGTTGGGTTGATTCGGTCTATTTTTTTGGCGAGGCTAATAACAAGACAAAGTAATTGGGGGCGAAGTAACACACTTTTCATCCCGAAGCAATATGATCAGATACCTCATAAATCACTTGAAGGATAGAAAAGATAAATTATCAGAATTTTAATTACATTGGTAAATTATCCTCACTTTTATGTTAAAATCCAAAAATATTTTTATTAGAATTTAAAACGTTGAATTGTTTCTCTACTATTGGCTTAAATATATTTTTATTATTGTATTATGCTAAAAAAAATAACTTTTAAACTCTCATTTTTAAAATCGATGTTTTTGTCCCATCTTATAACTTGTGCAATATTTATAGACCTTCCCTTTTTAAATGATATGGTACCATTGTTAATGACGTGACATTGACTTGATACAATTGAATTCGATAAAAATGAATTTGATTACATATATTTTTTTATATCTATAAACTTATATTTTTTTTATTAATGAATCGTTCTTATATACTTTTTCGTTACCAAATTTAGTCACTACTGTTTATTGCATGTTGACTAGGCAAACCAAATGCAAATGCCTTTTCATCGTTCACCGCATTGAAATTTTCAATTAAGTGGCAAATGGATCACCAGATTTATTATTTTTATAAAGGAACGTATATGCTACGTTTATAAAGGGTTCTGAAAAATACCCTTGAAATTTATCTAGAAACTATACAGAGAACGAAAAAAGATGGCTTGAGGCGGAGGGAAATCAAACGCATTGCTTTGATAAGAAATAGAAAGATTTAATTCTTCTTCATTGTGATAATAGGTACTTCAAAAGTTCAAGCTTGATGCAGAGGAACAATGAAATAAACACAACATTTACATATAAAACAATATCTTCTTCCCATCAATGTTGCCGTTGTCTTAAGGAAGATCTCATAAAATCTAATTATGGTATTCAAGATGGTGTGTTTGCTCGTTCACGTTTTTTTTCAAGATTAGAATTTTTGGTTTGACGTTTTCTCTTTTTAGTTTTTAATTTCAAAAAGTGGATATAGATTTATGGTTTTTTTGTAAGTTCTGCTTTCTAGTTTTTAGATCTTCTGATTTTTGGTGATGATGTGGATGAAACTAATTTTTAAAACAAATGATCTTGATAACGATGGTTTGGGGTAGAGTTCTTTGATGGTGATATGCTATTTTTTTTTATAAATTTTGATGATGAAATGTGATGTTGGATGTTAATGATGGTGATGGTTGTGGTGATGAGCAATTATGTTTATGACTATGAAGGAGACAATTTAGAAATTTTAAATTATTAATTATGCTAATTATTTTGTTTTATTATTAAAAACAAATTGTTTATATATTTAATTAAAAGGTATAAAAGTCAACTCTAATTTTTTTTACCGATAAATTTCGCCTTTTATTTAAATTTTATCTTTTTCTTCATTAATTGAAAATGAGTGATTATGAATTATTTTTAGATGTAGAATCACCTTTGTGCATCTTTTTATTTAGCTTAATCTAATTAAGTAATTTTCACACATATTAAATTTTGTCTGTGTGTTTTTTTGTTGTGATATCAACATTTTATATTGGTGTTGATTGATTTCCAATTTCTTTATTATGTTTGTTGTAGTGTTCACTTGATTTAGATGACATAGCAACTTCAATTAATTATTAATTCAATTAATGACTAAGTTTAAAATGTTGCAGATTCATATACAAGAATATTTCAACTAATTTTATTTTGTCACATTATTATTAAATATTGTATTGTTTTATGTTATTAATTTGAATGATATGACTATATTCTTATATTTATTTAATTTTTTTTTTTGTATTTAACAATGTTGAATTTGTATATGATATATTGTTCAATTTTTGTCAAAAATTTTAAAATGCTAATGTGTGTCACACATCATAGAAAATATAGACAAAAAAAAATTTAAAGTTTATAAAAAGAGATTAAAAATCTGATTTTAAAAATTAAAAAAAAAATATTTTTAAACAAATTGAGAGACTAAAATATATTTAAAACATTGTTATGTTTACTTGTGAGTCTCTTCATTTTCCCTTTTTCTCGTCATTTTACAATGCTACTTCTTCTTGCAAAGCTCTCTCTACTTATGAGTCTCGCAATGTTTTTCCATATTTTTTTCACCTTATTTTATTCTATTTTCTCCATTTGCTAGACTTTATTTTGTATTCAAGCTAGTTGTTTGTGTTGACCTCAATGTTAGTTGTTCCCATCCTTGTTGTCTATTGTTTTCATTCTACAATATACCTAGTTGTACTTTTGTCTAAGTGTATTTTATTTTTTTGTTGGTGTTGCCGTCAATTTATTTTGTTTTCATTTATTGCGTTATTCTTCATTTGAGATTTATCGTTTTTTTGTTGGTAAATACAAATTTAGATAAGATAAATTTCAAGGATTTATCATAATTAATATATTTATTTATAAATCACTCATTAAAGAGATCTTTACATCAATAGGTAAATTGAATTCATGATTTTATAAAATGTAAATAACTCCTCATCTTATCAAATGATATTTGAGATATATAAGACTGTGGTTTATATATTTATATTAATATTTATCAAAATATTATTTTTAGATATATAATTTAATTTTATAAATATTTTATTGTGTTAGATGGATCATCAAAATCGAAAAAATGTTGTCAATACATATGATGTATATATTATAAAGATAAAGGGTAAATTAATTGTACAATGATCTCTCTCCCCATTATAAACAATATATATATATATATATTCAAATTCATCTCTTTTTTCTCTATTCCATTGAGTCCAACCAGACCTTAAATGATATACTAAAATAGAGGAAATTATATACGAACTAATTAATTAGCAAGATGTTTAGCCATTTTATTTATTTATAATGATTAGTGGCTATTTTATATGTAATAGTAGGATGATTTTTTTAACAAGTGATAGTAGGAGGAGCTGACCTTTACAAAAATAAATAAATAACGAGGAGTTGAACATGTGTAGAGGGAGGCAAGACTTGCCATTTTCTAAGTGAAAACCGAGTTTTGGTACATGAATGTTATATCCTATAAATCCATAAAAGCCATGAAGAAGTTCACAAAAACCATATAGATCCATTAATCTCTTCTCATGGCTCTAAACATGTGGAATATTATCTCACAATCTAAAAGCATAATAAAAGCTCAACCTCGTCACTACCTCACTCTCACCCTCATCTTCCTCCTACCTCTCTTTTTCTCATCCCTCATATACCAACTCTTTCTCAAACACATTCAACAACAAAAACCCATCAACCTCACCTTAATCATGTCCTTTATTCTTCTCTTCTACCTTATCTCTTCCATCTTCACTTTTAGTGCCGTCATCACCATCACCTATAGTGCCTTCTACGCTTTCTTTAATCGACCTATCAAACTCCAAGAAGCCATCAAATCCATCTCCACTTCTTTCTTCCCGCTCGTCGCAACCGCCATCGTTACTTTCGCCGCATTCTTCTTCATCTTTTTTGTCTTTGTACTTCTCATTGGACTTGTATTTTTTCTCATCATTTATCTAGGAGATCGACCTCACAACTTACGCTTACTTGGTTGTGTTGTGGTACATGGTTTCAATGCTTGTTTTTCTCCCTCTTGTGAGGCATTTACTAGTTAAGGAGAAGTTAGAGATTGGTGAAAGAAATGAAAAGGTTAGGGTTTTATATGGATAATTGATTCAACACATGAAGAACTTGGCAAAGAGGAATTTTGGAAGGAAAAGGATGAGGCTACCTTGTTCTTTAATTTCATTTTTTTTAATCTTGCAATGTCTCCAACTTTGTATTCAATATATGATTGGTTTGTTCAATTTTTTATTTATTGTTTTTTATTCCTTTAAATTCCAAATTTAGTAAAATTTAGTCATTTAAATTTGTGAAATGATATTAGGCTTCGTTTAAGTGATTTTTTAGTATTATGGATTAAATTTTTTAATTTTTATTTTGTATTTTTAATTTTTAATTGAGTTTCAACGTTTATTTTATTTGAATTAAATTACTTTTTTTTATCGTGTTTTATTATGAATTTACCAAATATATAAAAAATATTAGCACATAGAGATGATTAAAAATGAAAAAGCAAAAATAATATTAAGTTTTAACTGTTTGAAAATAATTTAAATATTATAAAGTTATAATTTATTTAATTATAATTGTTTTACAAATGGTAGTTGAAAATAGTAGTTGTGAAAGACGACTATCGTAATAGTGATTCGTCTAAGACGACAGAACGATAAAAAAAAAAAATTGATAGTTGGAGGTGATGGTTTGAGTCTGACCGATAGTGATTTCAATAATCGTGGATAATGGTTGTTAGAGGTGGATGGTTGGTGGTAGTGATAATAGTAGTCGGAGATAGATTGTTAAAGGTGGATAACGGATAGTAGTGGTGGTCTGAAATGGTAGTTGGTGACAGTTGATGATTATTGGAAGTGGTGATTATATTTATTGATGGTGGCTTGTTAATTAATTTCAAAACAAAAAAAAATTATAAAATCTAGTGGTTTGGTTATGAACTTTAAAAAAAAAAATATTTTAAAATTAAGTAAAAAAATAAAGCAATTTCATTTTACCAAATAAATTTTATTTGGAATGTACTTTTAAAACCAAAAACTAAAAACTAAATTATTAATTTTTTACAATTTCAAATAAACCAAAATTCGGAATTACATAATAAAATTTATTACTTCAAAACTGATATGAGATGGCCCTGCGTAAGACCAAATCAGTTGCTTATAGTATAGTTGGTATGATAAAAGTAAAGTTGTTTAGTAATGTAAACACTTCGACTCCTCCATCAACGCTGTTATTTATGGTTTTTTTTCCCTCTTTCTCTTGTTAGAAATTAATGAATCTATATCTTCTATAAAAGAACAAGTATCACTATTTATTCACTTCTATTTTCAATTGAGTTCAAATTTATTTAAAAATAATAAAAGGAGACTTAAACCGAGTTCAACGTGTGAATATTAAAGTTATATTAGAGTGTTACATTGTCAAAGTTTTCTTCTTCTTATTTAAAAATTAAATTTTATTTATATTTTAAAAGAAAAAATATGATATCTATTGAATCAGATAATTAAAAAATATATATATATATATTGTTAATAACGTGTCTTTCAAACATCTTTTAGAAAACAATACGAAGAAAACTATAATAAACTTATTATGATATCTACTCAAATACACATTTATTTTCAAACTATTTGTTTTGTTTTGTGAAAAAAATTATAATTTATTATAAATTATAAATTAAATAAATATTTCTTTAGTGGTTAATTAGTTAAAATACAGACCCTTACAAATGAATTAGTTTAAAAAAAATGTGTATATTGTATTACAAGTATGTGCTTCTGATATCATTTCAATAAATATGTGAAAAAAATTATAATATATTAATTATAATTTATTGTGTCATCGTATAAGGGACAATTTTATATCATTGGTCAATTAATTAAAAAATGTTTTTCATGAATTAATTAATTAAAATATAAATGTATATTTTATTATTAATATATCTCTTAAATATTTTTAAATAAAACAATATGTATTTTAAATAATGTATATTTTAAAAATAATTAAATGATATGTATATTTTTATATGTGCTCAAATAATATTTATTGGTAATATTTATTTAGGATCGTCACCACGCAAATATTTTTATGCAAATTGATCCGACACAACACATACTTCCTCTACAGTTTCATGTTTCTTAACCCTTTTTTTCTCTATCATGGTTTGTGGTTTTTAGTTCTATGGGCGGCTAGCCCATTTATTCACCAATATAAAAAGATATCGCTCTCTTTGTTTTTGGAAAAGTGACTCACTCCAATATAAGAAAATATTGGTTAAATATGTATTTGATTTTTGTAATTATAATTTTTTATTTTTTTTGTAATTCTCGTAATTTTTTTATTAGTTAACATATTTGTAAATATAATTTTATTTTGAAACAGTTTTTCCATTTAATTTCTATTATAAAAATTATAATACAGTTAAAATATAATTATTTAAAAAAAATTCAAATATAATGAAATTATAATATTTTTTAATATAAATTAATCCTGCATATTTTTGTATGTTTTCTTAAAAGAATCTAAATCGTATTTTCGTTTTCATGGTTTTAATCATTTTCCTCATCATAATTATTATCATTGTCACTAACATCTTCATCTATTTGAAATTTATTATTATATTCAAATTCAAATTCATCGTTGCAATAATATATTTTTTTGTCTGGTGGTACTTGTTGAATAATTATGAATTCTAGAATTAACTTTAAATTAAAGTTTTTTTTTTTGGCACAAAGATTAAAGGATTTTAAGAAAATATATAAAAAAAAAGTCTAATAATGGGAGTATAATTTGATTGTATAGGGAGAAAGAATAAAGAAGAAAGTCTAAGTCATAGTCTTAAACCTAGTTAGTAA
>JBBPBS010001017.1:11136344-11172214 GCA_037974835.1 Cicer judaicum | reverse complement strand
TTATAATTTTTGTAACAGAAATTAAATAAAAGAATTATTTTAAAATAAAACTATATTTATAAGAATCAAAAAAAAAAACTTATAGAGTCAAAATTTAATAAAATTATAATTATAAAAATTAAAAATATATTTAAATTAATATTATACTACATAGATAAGGAAAATAAAAACTATTATTGATATGGAATTCAAATAAATGTTTTCCTCTCATAATGAGAGAACAAACATATGAGTTTTGAATAAACGAACTCTCTTTTTAATGATGATACTATATTTTTGCAAGATCAGAATTAAATGGTTATTACTTATTACATTAGCAACAATAGAATGGATACATATTGAAGCATCGATGAAAATGAGAGCTACCTTTTTTACAAGAAAAAGAAAAAATGAGAGTTACGTGGCCATAGTCATCCTAATTAACACATTAACAATTATTTTTGTCCAAATAAACTAAACTTTAGAGTTTATATAAATACATATGATGGAATCAACATGAAAATTTAATTATTATATATTGTTAATGTAAAATTTTTTTTATCATCAACATATTATAATCATATATGAGATAATTTTAAAGATAATTTTAATAAAAAATAATTATTTATATTAATTTAATGATTATGATTAATTTATAATATGTATAAATTAAATGTTATACATAAATTTTATTTAATAAATAAATAAATATTATAAAGAGAGTATCAAAAGAAGTGTTTTTCATTGAATTAATAAAATTTAATTAATTTTGATTTTTCATCATATTATTGATTTGAATCTTATCTATTTAATGCAGGTTTAGTCTCACGAAATTTAAAATTTTACACGTGTAAAATTAATTTTGAAATAATTAAGAATATTGAGTATAATTGATTTTTTCTCAAAAAATAATTATAATTTTTAATTTTTAAATCAATACGTAACTTTTATATTACATAAAAGTTATTGTTTAACTTATTTATATTTAATATATTTAAACATGTTTTTAGTTAAAATTAATCAATTTAAAAGTAATTTTATTCCCTCACACCCAACGTAGTGTATTTTATCCTTTCAGAGAGAAAAGTAGCATAATTTGTTTAAAGTGGTTTCTTGTGTCTTGGAATGTCCTCAAAAGTATTAAAATACAGATAAAAAAAATAGATTGGAATGGATAATTTGAATTCGTAGTTATAGATCGAAAGTGATAATATTTAATAGTTTTTTAGAACCATTAGAGGAGAGAAAAAACGTTATTTAATTTATGGTATAAAATGGAAGCATGGGTGGATGATTAGCAAATGGTTAGGCAATCGACAATTCGACACGGCATCTCCTTGTTCATGAGTTGAGTTGAGAGACGGCAGCATGGCAACTACAGCAGACCTGAACTTGTGGTCTATCCTATCTGAATCGAAGCGAATAATCAACGCTCACTCCCGTCACTTCCTCGCTCTCTCCGTTTTCTTCCTTCTTCCCCTCTCCTTCTCCCTTATTGTCTCCCCCACTATCATCCACCTCCTCACCCCTTCTAATTCCTCCACCATCCACATCCTCCTTCGCCTATCTCACACCCAAACCCAATCTCAAACCACTTCTCTCAATTCCCCCTTTCCCTTCCCCTTCCCCTTCCCCCTACTGTCCCTCTTCCTCTTACTATCCCTATTAATCTTCTCCCTCTCCTCCCTCGCCACCATCACTCACAGCGTCTTCCACGGCTTCTTCGGTCGTCCCGTTAAACTCCTCCCCGCCGTCACCTCCCTCCTCTCCTCCTTCCTCCCTCTTCTCACCACTGTCATCCTCTCCCACCTCATCCTCTTCTCCCTTTCTCTCCCAATCCCCCTCTTCCTCCTAACCCCCTACCTCTCTTTCTCTTCAATCACCCTCACCCTCTCCGCCTACGCCCTCTTCCTCCCACTCATCTTCGTCCTCTTCTACCTCCGTATTTCATGGACCCTCGCCTCCGTCATCGCTGTCGTCGAACGAACCTGGGGATTTCAACCTCTCCGCCGGAGCGCCGCTCTGATGAAGGGAATGAAGTCAGTCGGTGTCTCTTGCTTGTTATTCTTCGCTACTTTGGAAGGAATTATGCTGTGGAGCGGTTCCCTTCTTGCTGAAGTGGCTTCTTCTGATAGAGGTTCGTGGAGGGATTGGGCTTTTGTGGTTCAGATTGTGTTGACTTCCACCGTGCTCACGATCTTGATGCTTTACAACGTCGCTGCAAACACCGTGCTGTATATGTACTGTAAGGCGGTTCATGGTGAGCTGGCATCGGAGATTGCGGAGGAGTTTGCGTGGCAGTATGTGAGCTTGCCTTTTGATGATGGCAAAGTCCCTCATGTTGTGTCTGTCGTTCATGTGTGAGTGGCTGTAATATTCATACATATATATCTGTACTCACTATTTCCCAAATTTTGTATAAATTATGATGTGATGGATGAAAAAGTAACATGTTAGTGTTAGATCGTGCAAAATTTTGTGGATATTATTGTTATTGATTATGAAGCAGCATGTTTTGTGAAATTAATTCGCCTGTCCCTTTTTAACTTTAGGAAAATAAAATCGTTGCTCAGCATATGTTGCAATAAAATTAACCATAACATTCAATTTCAATGGTTATCATTTATCATGTTATTTTCAACAATTAGGTCATTTTTTACATCGTCTAGACATTCATTATTGATATACAAAAGATAATTTTGTTCACATGCCGTGTTCTGTGATGAAAGCAGAATGAATGGTGCAAACTTTCAAGGGACACTTGTTATCTATGCATGAATTGCAATAGAGAATAATGTGTTTGAAGTTTTGAGTCAATAGACAAGATTTGTATTTCTCTCCATCACACTCTATCTCTCTCTTAACTTTTAATCTCTTTTCCTTCAAAAATATTTTAAATTGGAAAGTAGATCATCTCCTTCCTCTCAAGCACACTTCATGGAAATTAGTATAGGAATCTAAAAGAAAAATGAAGGAGAAATTAAGAGAGACATAGATTACATGAAGACTATTTTAATGGAAATGATTCAAATCCACCACTTAATTTCAGACAACATTTATTTGATTATGGAACTTTAATTTATGTCAGATATTTAGTTCAATTAAATAACCCGGCTCAATTTTAGAAACTCCCTTAGTATTTTGTTTTGGAAGTTGTATTGTATGTATCTTAAATTGGCATTTCAAAGCACAATGAAAGGAATCAAAGGTTTGATGCATATATGCTACTGGCAAAAAATATTCGAACGCCACAAATTACCCAAAAGCATACATTCAAACTTGCAAAATTTGGCTGAGTCTTCTAGGATCCTTTCACCTGTGTTTGCTCACAACAAACTCATCACAAACCTAGGCACAAGTAATTAAAGAAGTGAATTTAATAAAGCTAACTAGTAAAAGACGTTAAAAAACTGTTAAATTTGCCAATTATCTCGGGCTCAATACAGACATCTTAATTCTAATTCTAATAGAAATAAAAGATGGACATATAATTAGTTATAGTAACATAATTTGGAGTGGGGATGAAGAAAAGGAAAAAACATTCTTCCCAAAATAGCCATTTCTAGTTCTCTTAAATGCAAGTAACAACAAACAAGCCATTCTGCTTAAAACATAAGGAACCATAGCTGGATAGGAAACTTAACAAATTAGCAAGCAAGGACAACTCAGAAGTAGCAATGGCAATGTAACAGCAAGCTCAACCATATCAGTTAATAGTGACAAAACTCTGTACATCGGTTACCACTTGATCCTCCAAAACTCAGGAGTGTTGTAGTTTAACAGCATCAAAAGAGGATGATGGCCACTGGATGTTTAAGTACCTCCAGCTCACAAATCAAAAAATGATCAATTCCCATCTAAATAGTCAGCAAAAGATAGTTATCGAATTGACACCTAAGTTGGTGGTCAGAACTTTCTAGTGTCTACTGTGACTCTTGCTGGATGACAATGTAGGCCTAAAAGATCTCTCATCCTGATCAGCTCTGAAAAGAAAACTACTCCGATCTGCAGATCTCTGAACAATCCTACTAGGAACCTGGTCACTATCTTCCCCGCCGGAGGCCTCATACCCATCACTTGTTGACCTTGACAGTGGAATTTCCTTCAGAGCTTCAGCACCAGCAGCTGAAAGACCTGCAAGATGCCTTGCTTCCTCAGCTCCCGAATCCCGAAAAGGATGAATATCAGGAGAGTCTAAACTGCTCTCAGGAGACGACAGAACAATTCCAGCTGAGCTTGGCATTGCTTGGCTTGTTTTAAATGCACTCCGTGCTTCATACTGAAGTGGGGCAAACCCAGACCTTCCATTGAATCCCCTATCAGTATTATTGGCAGAAACTTTCATGGATTCCATAGATAAGTCAGCAGGAAGGTAAATGCGTTTACTATCCTGCTTTTTATTGTTTTCATTCGCAGGAACCATTCTTTGGCCACTGCTGCCAAAACTGCTGTCTGGTTCTAGCCTGGAAGACTGATCATGTCTTATCACAGGCAGCAGAATTTTGGACTTTTTCTTTGCTTCAGCGGCAGCCTTAGCAACATCTTCTGCATTTAATCGCGCCAATGTCCAAGGACTAATTTTGACTGCTCCTGGATTCTTTTTCTTTAATGGCTCTTCTCTCATTGACTTCTTTCCCAGTGAACTCACAGAACTTGTTTCTGGGGGCACTACATCAAACTATGACAGGATATGTCAAATGAAAAGACTTGATAGTTGATAAATTTAGTTTTAGGTGAAAGGATATTTCTTGCATAATATGAATGTCACAAACCATCCTAGAAAGGTATAAAAAACTTCCAAGGTTGATACACAATACTATTCTCCATATGTTTATCAATCAAATATTGAATTCCTCCGCAAATCTCAATAACAAACAAATCTATGTGCATGACAACTATCCATGTGAAGCAGTGCTTTTGCAGGAAAGTCATCTAAACTAAAGGCATTTTACGAAGAAAAAAAACCCCATAATACAAAAAAGCATGTCACCTGATCCTCAATAAACATGCGCGGGGGAGTGCACCAGGCACCACGATGTAAAGCATTGAAGGAGCTTGCACTGCTCAACCCAGTAAATGAGCTAACAGTTGACATTTGGGGACTTTGCTGGCCTTCATTTCCTAGCTGCTCCTGCTCTTGCTCCAGCTCCCTCAAAGCTACAATGTAATCATATGTGCTGAGTCCCTGAGTCACTCGCAAAAACAGAAATATTAAGCACTAGGAGTGAAAGAGATTTGACTAAATCTTGTCTAAAATATGTTCTGTAGAATAGACTAAACCACTCCAACTAGCCCCCATTTTGCACATCCCTTTTTGTTTTTCCATATGAGAGAGAGAGAGGCGCTTGAAGTTGAAAAGAAGCTACTCCATACATGAAGAGTATAATAAAATGCATTACAAATGAAATGCAGAGTTAACCAGATCATCACCACTTGAAGTTGAAAAGAAGCAACCACATATATGAATAATGTAATGTATAATATGCATTACAAATGAAGAAAGTACAAACAATTAACCAGATCATCAACGTACCAAATAACTGGCAATTTACCTTTTTAATGAGGAGAATATGAAAGAAGAAAAGCTGAACAACAGGCAAGGTAGCAATCATAGCCAGAATTGTACAAGCAGACTGAAAAGTAAAAAGAAACAGAAATGAAGTTGATCGAGTGTAAGAATAACTATAATAGGAAATAGCCTCAATGATTTTCATCAAATAAAAACAGCAAGGTTAAATTCATATGTATGATGAATAAATAAATGACAATTATAACAGTATAGTGATCAGATATAACAAGGAGGGGGGGAGAATATTCACCACAACAATAACAAAGGGAGCCAGAGAAAAACTGCTTCCCAACTTAGAGGAGATTTCCATAGAAAATTGTTTCCTCTGAACGAAACAGCGAATGAGCACAAGTATCCCAGTTGACCATTGAAGAATAAACTGCAATCCCAAAGACCAAGGTTCACAAAACATGTACAGACCTGTCAATAGTTAATCGAAATGAAACTAACTTGAAAATGGTGAAAACAACTTTTTTCTAATTTTGTTTTCTGAAATCCACAATATGAACAGTTATACATACACATTTCTACTATAATTACTTATTTTAAAAATGAAAACATAGAGAAAGAAAATGGGACCTAAAGTATCATAATAAGAAAGAATTAAAAAAAATGTTGGGAAAATTAATATTTCCAAATGTTGGTGATCTGGAGCAGAAGATTCTTATTTATTGGTTGGGTATTATTCCTAACATAGCTGCAGAGCTTATAAATTACAAAGTAATAAGGGTAGGTATTGCCATGTGAATGATTAGTCAGTGCTTACCAAGAGCATAGCAGCAACCATCAGGGTGAAAAATTGCCTATAGTTCTTTTTCCCTATACAGTTGTTGAGCCACTGCAAAACTCGGGAAACAACGGTCGTTCAGAACATATGTCAAACAATAAGTAAAGAAATTGAAATATCAGATAAACTTACTCGGCAATGATGATCAAAGTGATTTACACACTTGTCGCAGACTCTACAGTGCTTGCTGTATTTGAAGACCTGCAACAATATTATTCTTCAATGATTTAAACTTTTATCATCTAATCATTTTTAGAGCAAGTATGAATATGACACAAGGTGATCATCAAATTCTGCATGCACTACTATTGAGGTAACATCATCTTTTCACATCCACACGTCATTTCGGAGTGGACTCTAACAGAGGAAAAAAGGTTTCTAGTTAAAAAGCTTCAACGCACCTCAACTTCACACAAACTGCAATAGAACATTCCATCTTCACTTGTTTGCTTATCAGAAGATTCCTCACTTGAACCAGAGCAGCGGCAGATATAAGCACAAGGAGAGCAAACCAAGAGGAAACGAGATAAACAAGAAGATGATGCATTTGCTTTCTCTACTGAATTTGAAGCATTTTTCATATTTCCTTCTGTTCCAAATGTTTCATTATCCATGGAATTTCCTCCAACCATTGAATCGTTTGCATCATGCATTGACGGAGTTGACTCTTCACCTAATTTAGAACTCTTATGCCCAACAACCTTTTTATTGTCTGGAATTTTAAGATACTTTTTGGACTTAAAAACCCCAGGATCTGATGGATCTGCTGCAGCACACCAAATGTAGAGCCCGAAAACAACAGTAATCTGGCAAGAGGTGAGATATTACTAACAGATGATAACACCCTTCTTGAATTACTTTTTTTTTTTAATAAAAAAAGCACTGTTATTAAAACAAAGTTATCCTTGTCTAATAATTCTGTTGCAAACACATTTAAATACATTAAAATGATGTCAGGAAATGATAACCCTAGTAGAGTCGTATATAGCAGGGGAAGCTAAAATAACCATAAGAAGGAAGAAACATTAGACGGTAAAAAGTGCATATCAGTATAGACTACATTGACATGTACACACAATAATTTAAGAAAATGGAAGTGATTGAATGTTGTTAGATATATAGGTGTCATAGAAGTTTCAGACACTAACACATGCAACACGCCTTCAACTTGAAGTGTCGCTGCTGAATAGGTTTCTATAAGTCTTCTCATACATGCTCAAACCATCTAAAGCAAGATTTTACATCTTCTCCACAATAGGCAATACCCCAACCTTCTCTCTAATGTATTCATTCCTAAATCCTAATCCATTCATGTGTGTCTACTTATCCATCGTATCAATCCCTCAACATTAAACTTACCTTCTGACTGGTTTTTTGCCCCCTAGCATTCAATTTCATACATCATCATCACAGGTCATCCACCTGTGCAATGAAGTCTGTCCTTATGCTTGACTGCTTGTGTACTTCTGTGTCCACTGATCCACCATAACCTCTCATTCTCATTTGTGGAAAATTGATTTTATTTTCTTGTTGGCTCTTTAGTGCCAAGCAGGTATTATAATTATGCGGTCAAATTCCCTGTAGGGTATGTTTGGACTTTGGATGTAGAATTTTGGGGGAGAGAAGAGAGGATAACTTATTTCCCTTAATCATTCAATACCCTTGATTGCCTCTCTGTGCTCTGTCCTAGTATAGATCTTAATAATGGGTTGTTTCCTAACACGTTCCTATTAATGCCTAATACATATTATATAATTCATTTCTCAATCATTTTCTTGCACCTTCTGTTGTCCTAGATTTCAGTACAATATAGCTCAAATGTGATCCACTAAGGAGTGATAAGGAGGTCATAAGTTCAACTATCCCCACTAAAAGGAGCATTGTTTTATGTGGCTTGTGGGGGAGGACTATGGTTCAGTTTCTGTTAAACACGCTATTGGGGAAGGGGGAAGAATCTTAATCTGTGACCTAAGCATTCCAGCAAAGATTGGGGAATGAAAGGGAAGGAGGGTAAAAATTTTGTTTTTTAAATTGAGTCTTATATGATGTTTATAAAAATAATCAAGGGCTTGAGAGATATTAAAATTATGCTAAGCTATTATTTTATTCCTTTCACTCTAAATAAATGTTAATTAAAAATTATTTATTTGAAAAACAAAAATTACCCTCCCATCCCTTTCCCTCCAAACTCCTCCATCTAAACATAATAAAATATTGACCTTGTTCCACTAAGGTGTCTCAGTTTGACACATGGTTGAGTTTACTCTAAAAATAAATCAAGATCCATTATAAGCCAATCAAGATAAGTATGATTTAATGTGCCTGAAGTGCTAACAAAATGTAGTACCAATGTAGTTATTATTATACATAGAAGATTGCAGGTAAATGACACTCCAAAAGAATAAGAAATCAATGACATGAAGGATTAGTAGAAAGCAAAGAAAAGGAGTGACAGATCTCATACCAGCGGTGTGTAAAGGGCAATGACAATATTCTGATACATCTTGTTTCCAACAAAAGGAGCGAAGAACACGTAGAAAGCAAACCCCAACGCTAAAAACACAGCAATAGCCACCACCTTCGCATGAAAATTTCAAAATTAGTAAACCCCAAAAAGAATTTCTGCAAAAAAAAAAAAAAACTGAAAAATTTACAGATACCTGAAGAGGATGGTAAGGTAGTTGCCATCCATGCTTCCTCATAGTTTTGATTTTGAATAAACAGTAAAAAACGCACAATGCGGAGAATAGAGAGAAGAACTATAGAGGAATGTTACTTTTTGTTTCTTTCCTTTTCCCCAATATTTTCATTTGTTTTGAAGGGTATGAAAAAGCAGAGATTTTTAGGTTGTAATGAGAAGTAGGTTGAAGTTAGATGAGATGGGGTTGAAGGAGTGGTGGTGGTGGGTGTGGAGTGTGATGAAGGGAGAAAATATTTGTGTTGGTTGTGGATTTAGATTTTTGGGTGCAAAGCTACTTGGTGAGGGATCTGTGAGTGTGTGTGAGCATGGGTTGGGTAGAAGTTTCTTTTTCCGTGACTATAAGCTATAATTGTTTCATCTATTTAATTATGACACATCCTTTGTTTAGTAGAGTGCTTTCTCTCTTATCTATGTACCTTTTTTCAATTGGCAAATCATGTGCAACAGACTACTGCACCCGATGCTTGTTTGCTTCTACTTTTACTTACCTCTTTAACTCTAATCCAACAACCACCATTCCCCACTCCCATGCCAAGGAATGTTGCTCTCTCTCTCTCTCATCTCTATCTTTCTTTCTTACTTTTAATTAATCTACTCCTCTAGTTTAACTTCCGTTTAAAGACGAACAAATCCAGCGGCAAGATTATTAGGATTAAGTATCAGTATAATTAATGTCATATTAAGTATGTTTCGTTTCCTAAGATTATAATTCATTTTCAGTGAATTGGTTTTAGTTTAAAATAAATTAAATAGAAACTCATTTATGTTTTGACATGTTTAAATAAATATAATTTCAATAAATTTAAATGTAAAAATTATATCTAAATTTAAAAATTATAAATTGTAACATTGAAATAAATTCAATTTTAAAAGTATACTCCTTTATTCTTAAAGTATAATCATTTCTTCTAGACAATTTCTAAACATGTCAATATCAAGAATTAACTTTTACCTTACAATTAAAAACAATCATGCAGCAAGTAACAAGTGTAAGATAGATATATTTGATTTACAATAAACAGATATTACAAAAAAATCACCAAGTTTGTTTGTGTTTTATTTTATTTTAAAAGAAATAAAAATAAAAAGATATGGTGCGTGATGACTATGCTGAGTTGGCCCCGAATCGAAACCGTACCCTCGCACTCTGTCCCCTTCAAACCGATAGCACCGCACTCTACACTTCTACCACCACCACCATGTCCACCGCCAAATCCCGCAATTTCCGCCGCCGCAACGACACAAACGAAGACGACCACGGTGACACCTCCTCTGCTCCCAGCCTCCCTTCCAAACCTTCTTCCTCCGCCCCAAAGCCTAAAAAACCCCAAGCCCCAAAACTTCTCAGCTTCGCTGACGATGAAAACGAAAACGAAAACCCTCGTCCACGCTCCTCCAAGCCTCACCGCTCCGGCGTCTCCAAATCGTCTTCCTCCTCTCACAAAATAACCACTCACAAAGACCGAATCTCACATTCCCCTTCTCCTTCGTTCCTCTCCAACGTTCAACCCCAAGCCGGAACCTACACCAAAGAAGCACTTCGCGAGCTTCAGAAGAATACCCGAACCCTAGTTACTGGAAGCGCCTCTCGTCCTTCTTCCACTTCTTCCGATCATAAACCCTCATCCGAACCTGTCATCGTCTTAAAGGGTCTCCTTAAACCAGCGAGTTCCGAACCACAGGGTCGGGAATCGGATTCCGAAGACGAACATAAAGAAGTTGAGGCTAAATTCGCGTCTGTTGGCATTCAGAACGGGAAGGATTCACTTATCCCTGATGAAGAGACCATCAAAGCTATTCGGGCAAGGCGGGAGCGCCTCCGGCAGGCACGTCCTGCTGCGCAGGATTACATCTCATTGGATGGTGGAAGCAATCATGGCGCTGCGGAGGGGTTAAGTGATGAGGAACCGGAGTTTAGGGGGCGGATTGCGCTGTTTGGGGAGAAGGGGGAAGGAGGGAAGAAGGGTGTTTTTGAGGATGTGGATGAGAGGGGAGTGGATGGGAGGTTCAATGGAGGAGGGGATGTTGTGGTAGAGGAGGAGGATGAGGAGGAGAAGATGTGGGAAGAAGAGCAGTTTAGGAAAGGATTGGGGAAGAGAATGGATGAAGGGCCTGGTAGGGTGAGTGGTGGTGATGTTCCTGTTGTGCAAGTTGCACAACAGCCCAAGTTTGTTGTTCCCTCTGCTGCAACTGTGTATGGTGCAGTTCCAAATGTAGCAGCAGCAGCAGCATCGGTGAGTACCAGCATTGGAGGAGCAATCCCAGCTACAGCGGCTTTGGATGTCATCTCTATATCTCAACAAGCCGAGATTGCGAAAAAAGCTTTGCTAGACAATGTTAGGAGGCTTAAGGTATGAATAATTTGCTTATATCATAGGGCCATACTGATTGTGTATCAGGCTGAGAGCTGTTTGTTACTTGTCAGATTAGTGGTTGTTCTTATCCTGTGCACATGATGACTCCACTTTTACTGTCATTTTATTTTTTTGGTGATCATCACTGTTATTGATTAAAATAAATTAAAGTTAAAAGTTAGAGAGGCATTAAGTTTATCGTATGAGTAACTTTGGCATCAAAAAATTTGTGATGTGGTTGAGGTTGAGGGGCATCTGGCAATTGATTAGATGAAATCTGTTGATAATTAGTTATAGAGTTTTAAGTTACAGTTGCAGTCATGTTTGCACTGTGGCTGTTATGGGTTAGTTGGGGCCAACTGTCAGTGTGCTTTGCAATCAAGGCAAGATGTGATTGTTGTGACCATTGCAACCTAGATGTTGAGGTTGTATCAAGTGACGTGGTCTACAATTTATTACCTTGTAATTCCAATTTCATAGGGTTGTAAAATATGAGAGTTGAAAGAAAAGGATGGCCACAGTTGTGGAGGGATGGGACCAGTAATATAGGCATAACTGGTACATTAAATTATGTTTGTACTTAAATGGGTCAAGTGGAATCTTTTGCAAACATGTATGTTGTATATGGATAGATTATTGCATTTTCACTCAAGACAACCATATGATAATTGCCTTGGAAATGGGACTTGCTTTGGCATGAAGTGTATACAAATTTCTCTTATTGGGGATTGATATGTTTCTCATTTCCATTTTACAGGAATCACATGGAAGAACAATGTCATCATTGAACAAAACAGATGAAAATTTGTCCGCCTCCCTTTTGAACATTACCGATCTTGAAAACTCTTTAGTAGTAGCTGATGAGAAGTATAGATTTATGCAAAAGCTCCGAAATTATGTCACAAATATATGTGACTTTTTACAGGTAACCATATTTCTTGCATTCTTCAAGTTCCTTATCTTTCTTCTTAATTATATAAAAGTGAGATTAGCTGTACAATATTATTTTTTTAAGTTTGTTTTTCCCCTCATAATATTACTAGTTTTGCTTCTTTTTGTTCTTCTCTACATCCCTCTATGTTTTACTGATGAGATACTGAGTTAGCTATGTTGACTTATGGTGGTGGAAGTAGTTCTTGGAGATATGCTGCCTATAATGTTTCTTTGGCTATAGTCCTTTTATCTATTTTCTGTTAACGTGTGGTTGTCTTTGTATGTAATTCTTTCTTCTCTAATAAATTTTCTTTTGTCCCGAGACTGAAAACAAGAATTTAAGATAGGCAGGTGGGCATGTGTGAAATATGTGTTGATGATGGGGGAAGTTTGATAGGAAGTAGGAACCGAAACAAGTAGATGAAAATATTTATGTATTTAACTGCAAACTTGAAAATAGAAACTAAACTGAACTAGAGAATTAAATGGTTGGAGTTATGCTCCTTACAAGATGATGAACAAAAACATAAAAGATAAACCTAATATGGAGAGAGAACCAACTTCTCTACTCAGCACAAAACCATCCAAACCACTTTCTAATTTTCTTCCCTTTTCAGTTATGCCTCCCTCCTTTTTATAATTCTCCCTTTCTCCTTCTAGAATATCTAAGGCCTATTATCCTATGCCACCAGTAAAATGGTGATTTTTAAGTAAAATGGCTTCTAATAAAGTTGCATATGTATTTTCTAACTGCTGGATATTTAAAACTTAAAAATCATTTTACTGCTTGTCGTTTTTGCTAATGATTTTGCTGGGGTATCATTTATTGAGGTTATAACTAAAGGTTATCTGTGACTTTAACTTTCAGCATAAAGCTTTCTACATTGAAGAACTTGAAGATCAGATGAAGAAACTTCACGAAGATCGAGCATCAGCCATTTTCGAAAAAAGAGCCACTAACACTGACGATGAAATGGTTGAGGTAGAAGCAGCTGTGAAAGCTGCAATGTCAGTTTTAAGCAGGAAAGGTGACAACATTGAGGCTGCCAGAAGTGCAGCTCAGGATGCATTTGCTGTTGTGAGAAAACAAAGAGACTTTCCAGTGCAGTTAGATGAATTTGGTAGAGATTTAAACCTTGAGAAACGGATGAAAATGAAAGTGATGGCTGAGGCTCGTCAACGCCGGAAGTCTAAAGCTTTTGATTCTAATAAGCTAGCATCCATGGAAGTAGATGATCATAAAGTAGAAGGTGAATCGAGCACTGATGAGAGTGATAGTGAGAGCCAAGCATATCAGTCACAACGTGATTTGGTGCTGCAGGCTGCTGATGAAATTTTCAGCGATGCTTCTGAGGAATACAGTCAATTATCCCTGGTCAAAAATAAAATGGAAGAATGGAAAAGAGAGTATTTGTCAAGCTATAATGATGCTTATATTTCCTTGAGTCTTCCGCTGATCTTCTCTCCATATGTTAGATTAGAACTGCTGAGGTGGGACCCACTTCACAAGGGTTTAGATTTTCAAGAGATGAAATGGTATTGACCTATTCTATATTTTAGTATTCTTTCTTGAAACTATTTAGAGGAACTCTTGGGTCACGGGCTTGTTTTTCTTTTCCACTTCATTACACTTTACACCTCCAAGCCTGATTATATATAGATGCAACTTATGTGATTATCTTTTACATTCATTCAATTTTTATAGAGTTTTTCGCTTACTCTCTCTTTATATTTAGGTATAAATTGTTATTCACCTACGGTTTGTCTGAAGATGGAAAAGATTTTGTTCACGATGATGGAGATGCTGACCTTGAGCTTGTCCCAAATTTGGTGGAAAAGGTTGCACTTCCTATTTTCCATTATGAAATTTCACATTGCTGGGACATGCTTAGTCAACAAGAAACAATGAATGCTATTGCTGCTACAAAGTTGATTGTGCAACATGTGTCTCATGAAAGTGAAGCTCTTGCAGAACTGCTAGTTTCGATTCGTACACGGCTGGCAGATGCTGTTGCTAATCTTACGGTATGTTCAATTAGCATTTACATTTACTAGTTAGAAAGTATATGATATTTACTTAATTCATTTTCTGTTAGTTTGCAATTTGATTTTTTTACTATAAATAGGACTTGTAGAAACTAGAAACTACACATGGTGAAGCATTTGATGATAAACTTCTCATCTTGTAGGTCCCTACGTGGAGTCCACTAGTACTATCTGCTGTTCCAGACGCTGCACGAGTTGCAGCATATCGATTTGGCGTGTCTGTTCGATTATTGAGAAATATTTGCTTGTGGAAGGACATATTTGCAATGCCAGTGTTAGAGAAGCTTGCTCTAGATGAGCTTTTGTATGATAAAGTTCTACCTCACTTTAGAAGCATATCAGAAAATGTTCATGATGCAATAACAAGAACAGAACGGATTATTGCTTCCCTATCTGGCGTCTGGGCTGGCCCAAGTGTCACTGGGGACAGAAAGTATGTTGATAGTACCTTGTCAAAGTTTTGTGAAATTGGTGATTACGTTTGTTTCTTTTGAAAAGACATTTGCATATTCTTGAGACTCTTCTTAATCATGTTACTGTCAGTTTGCATCCCAGAAATAACTTAGGGCAAATGGGTAATGTACAGGAAACTGGGGTACTCATTAAGTGCATACCTGCATAGGGCTTAGTGTGATTAGAGTAGAGGTTGTAGGTTTAAATTGTGGCAACCACTTTCTAATAATTTGCTTCTTTGTGGTTATGCTGTTTAACTTAAGTCTGATGTCTTATACTATGTGACCTTATTTTTTGTAGTAAAATGATAGTTTTACCTCTTCATGTGTGTTAATATAATTTTGGTCAGCAATCTAATACTACCTATGTCCTTTATTCTTAAATTGCAGTCGCAAATTGCAGCCTCTGGTGGTTTATGTGCTGTCACTTGGAAGGATTCTGGAGAGAAGGAATGTACCGGAGAGTGATACGAGTTATCTAGCTCGTCGATTAAAGAAAATACTTGTTGACCTCAATGAATATGATCATGCCAGGAATATGGCCAGAACTTTCCATCTCAAGGAGGCTTTATGAGCTCTGGGGAATTTATGTTTTCACAATACACGCATGGTCTCTTGCTATGTTGTAGATTTTGGCCCTGGGTTAAGCCTTCACAAATGCAGTTGCTTCAGATAGTGTTTTGAGTTTTGACCTTCAAATCTAGTAGAAGACATCTTTCACTCCCAGAGTCAGCTAAGTACATGTTGAACATTAATCTAATTGAGGACCTTCCTTGCTTCTTTTGTCACCACAGCAGGAAGCAAAAATGCATATGCATCATCCCACTTCGGGGTGCCGTGGGAATTTTTTTAAACTTGCCACTTTTTTGTCGTTGCTATAACTGGGGTCCCTGGAGAGAACAACTATTGTAAAACTTTGCATTCTCTCCTTTGATTATTTAGATTACATCTGACACCAAAATGAAAATCTAAAATAATATAGTCTCTTTTAACTTTCAATGCCTATTAAGTTTGAGTGGAGTCTATTTCTAGCAAGGTGTTTAGATAACTATATAGTCTCATAAATATTGTATGGCATATATTCTCAAACTTCTGGTAAATCTGTCCAATTTGCGGCAATGGTGTTATCAAGAAATACTGAAAAAATCTATTCCTTTTTAGTTTAGTACCTGTACCAGCCTGATTACTTCAGTTTTCTTAGGATAAGAATAAATAGGTGATGTCTGTGATGTAGGGCTTAAAATGCAATTCTTTATACGATCAAATGTTTTCTAACATTCTTGAGCATTATTTTGCAAGGAACTAAATGATGTATCGATGAACAATTATATAGCACAACTTTTAAAATATATATATATATATATATATATATATATATATATATATATATATATATATATTATACAACTTAACTTTGGACTCCTAAAAGATTGGAGCACTAGATTTTCGCCCAAATTTTTAAATGTATGAGTTATCTCTTTTATATATAATTTATCTAACTCATTCTTAATCAATATAATACAATACACTCACTTTATGTCCAACACTACTTTTTGTATGAGGAATTGAACTGATAGGGCTTTGTCCTAACTTTAACTAAAAAATAATAAAGCATTAAACATTAGAGATGACTTGCGAGCTGTGACATATGCTTCTAGTCTTTAAATAGGAAAACTATGTTCTATGTTCTTCCTTCAGCCTTAGACGTGCTACTGCTAAAGGCTGCTGCTGACCCCTTCTGTTGATATTATTCATCTCGGGTAGGGCATTTTGTGATTTTAGCTGTGATGCACTATTATTGCTGGCAAGGGTGTGGCTATTAGTCTTAGCTGCTGGCACGTCATGATTATGCTTTCCTTCATATGTTGTCATGACAGCTTTACGATCCGTTGAAGCCCTCTCAACATGCTTCCGAACTTTGCAACCTGGGGTTGTGCATTTGTAATAGCTCCTACATATGATACAAGAATGCATCACTATACACAAAGTAGCACAATCTAAGTATGATGAATATAGTTGACCATTTCTTAGGAAGCCAAGTTAGAGTGAACCACAAGTGCTTGAAATTAGAGTTTAGACAATAAAGTTGTTATGAATGGATTAATGTTATCGAAGATTTTTTATTTTCACAAGAACTTTAAAGACTAATTTAAATTGGGGATATATCTTTGTTGCTCAACTAAATTATTGATACAACTTCGTAAATGTAATCAATCACCTTGGATAAGGGTTGCCCTTGACAACTTTCTGCCCATATTTGCGCCATCTATATCCATCCTCTAAGAGATCAACATCACTTGTTGTCTGCACAATGATTCTAGGCTCTGAGACTGTCCTGTGTGGAAGGACTGGATCCAGCAGCCTAACTTCTGTGTTTCTGCAGTGTCATGAAATTCCTAATATCATCACATAAAACTAAATGATTAATCCAAACATGAAAAAAAAAATGAACTTAACCTTACCTTCTCTTGAGATCAGGTTCATAATTTTTCTCATCTGCTTCAGTTTCACGATCACCTTCATCCTCAGTGTCACTTGTTCCTAACAACACATGTTCAGCTGTTGCATCTGAATCTATCTTAGACGACATTCGGTGTGAACTTAACGAAACTTGTTGAACATCTGAATTATCAGTTGTGAGCTTGCTAGGATGAGGGCGTTGATGATTGTGCTCTCCTTTGTAAATAATTGCAGTTACATGACCATCAAGAGAGCATTCGACTTTTTTCCTCACAGGACAGCTTGGATATGTGCACTTGTAATAACTTCTAGGGAACTCAGAACCTTTCACCTGTTTCTGTCCATATTTCCTCCAGTTGTAGCCGTCGTCATTAGGCTTGTCAACATTCACAGAAGAAGACTGTTGTAATCTTTGTTCTGAGTGAAAGTAATCAACAGATTCTGCAGGAACTTGTGTGAATGAGGTAGTAGTAGTAGTAGTAGTAGTAGGCACTACTGATATAGAAAATGGATGTTCAGATTGAATTTCAACATTTGAGTAGGCTTGTGCTAGCCCCTGCTGTCAGAAGAATAATGAAACAAAAACACTCCAATTCAAATTCAGTCATTATGTTAACCATTTTTTATTTTGTACATTTATGTGAAGTAATGATGAATGTATGTTGTAATTCAAAATGGTTTTATAAAAAGGTCTTGCATATAAGAACCGGTATTATATCATACTACTGACTTAATAATATAATAAATAGTAACTAATGGTACTTAAGAATAATTGTTTTTGATGCAGTAAAAAAATATAGTTGCATTTTCTAAACTATCCCTATTTTTCATTTAATTTTGTATGAAAACTTGATATGTTGAAAGGTATTTAAATTTTTTTATAATAATAGTATGAAATAGTGTGAAGCTTCTAATATTTTGTTTGTTTATATTTGAGCCGAGAGAGTGTTTTTAACTTCAGTTAGTTTATTTATAGTCAATCAACCCGTGTAATTAGTTATTGACTTTGAAGGTGCCTTTTTATTTCATCCAACTCAAGGGGTTTTGTAGACATGTCAAAAACGACTATTCGGTCTGTTTTGGATCGGTCTTACTGGGTTATGGATTTGTTTTATCTAACTAAAAAGTTATGTTTTTATATGAGAAACAAATACTACTTAAGTGGGCTGTATAGGTAACCTATATACTTTTTTCAATATTATTTTTTTTAATTTGTTTGTAATTCTTTTAATTTGAAAATTTACTTTCATGTCTATTTTTTTAATTATTTTTATGGTATACTATAAATACATTAAAAATGAATCAATTTAAATACGTGTAAACCATAAATCAATATCCAACTCAATTTGAATGTGTTAGTTACTATTGAGTGATTGATGAGTGAGTGAATTGAAACTTTTTTGGGCCAATTTTTTTTAAGATATGTAGTTTAATTTTTTATTTTTTTTTTGTGGAATGTTAGATATCCATATATCCAATACCCGTACTAACTTAGTTGGAATGGACAACAGATTTTTTGAGATCATACTAAGAAGCCCTGAAAAAATTTAGACATAAATTAATAGGATTAAGTCCATATTAAAGCGGATTGGACGGACCGACGCATATGCATTTGGTGGATTGGCAACTTGCTCCATGGAAGCAACAAATGAAATCAATACAAATTAGATAAGATACTGATACGTTTGAACCGATACAAATTTGTAAAAATTTAATTAATTAAATATAATCCTCATGTGACACTTGTCACACACACGATGAAACAAAGAAAATCAATAATTAAGAATGAGTTGACCTTTGTTACCTGAGGTGGAACAGTGAACATGGTAACCGGTGACAAGCCGCCGCCACCACCACCTCTTCCGCCACCGTGCTCCACATCCAGCATGGCGCCGGCAAGGAGGTCAGAGAAAGACTTGCAGTCATCGTTGTCACCAAACAAGTTGGAAAGAAGAGTCATAGGACCCGGACTCAACCCAACAGGGGTCCCACCACTCTCCATCGACCACGGCGGTCGTTCCTCACCATTTCCACCGCCAACCATTCACTTTTATTGGTTGATTAATTTAAAAGCCAAATTAATTAATAAACCAGCAAATAAGACACACACAAACTCCAACGCTGTCTCCTCAAAAGTTTCCAGACGATTGATTCTGTTTTGATCTCAATTCTCAATTTCACCAAACAGAAAGAGAAATAATACCTCTGCTCTGTCTGCCATTTTCTCCTCTCTTTCACGCATCTAACTTTTTTATTTGTAGTTATATATCATTTCGCTATCTATAAAGTCTTAGTCTACTACATTAATACTAACTCTCTTTATTTATATTTTTTTAAAGCTATAAAAACTTATAAAAAATAAATAAATATATATCAATACTTTAAAAAAAAAAACTACATCAATTATATCATTTATATATTGTATATTAAAAATTGACTAAATTAAAATTAATATATTTAATTAAATTATTATGGCTTAGGTCCTTGTTTATTAAAAAAATCAAATTAAATTTTAAATTTGTTTATCAAGTAATAATAATTTTTTGAAAAATTAAAATGTAAAATTTAAAAGTTTGCAGTGTTAAATTGTATAATCTACAGACTGATTCATTACATGTAAGTTATCTAACTATTAGTTTAATGAATACATAGTATCGGAACATATCAATTTTCAGATGTAAAGTAAAAACACATTTTTACAAAATGATTTTCAATAGTAATTATTTTTTAGAGTGGTGGGTCATGAGATTTAGGGCATTGTCTATATTGACTCCAGAAGAGTTGTGAAATTACTTGAGGTTGGGTGGAGAGTACAAAAATGATGTGCAAATGCAATGACGTGAAGGATAGTGGGAAGGAAGAAGCCGATGTGCAATCTCGTTATTTTATGTTTGTTTCTATTTACAGATAATGACAAATGAGATCGAAACCCCAGTCAAGTCAACAAAGTTACAAATTGACGAAACAACTTTTTCTTCCATCGTGATACCCACTCATACTCATACAAGCTTTGCCACATGATAATAATCCCCAAATATCACAATACTCCTAACTTAAATACGGATAACTATAGTAAGTGTGAAATAATTTAAGAAAAAATGTGTCGAATAATGTATTTTTATTTATATTTAAAGTTCAAAAGTGTATCACATCAAAATTTATTCATATTTTAAAGATTTAATTTAATTGGACGATTCAATCAATTAGAATAGGTTTAAAATCGAAATAATTTTAAATAATCGGTGTTGGTTCAAAGTGTTTTAAAAAATAAAAATACACCTTTTCTCCAAAAAATAAGGTCAAGAAACAAAAAAATTTACTTTTAAGTATCTTGAGTTTTTATTTGATTTATTTTTCTTGCAGAAAATTTCTTATTTTTTTAGTAGTCATTTTGAAGCAAACAATAACGTTTTTAAATATAAATATAGGTATAGTTCAGTAAATAAAAAAAATAATTGGTACTAGAATAGTCTCACAACAAAGTGAGAAAATATAAAATATGAATCATTTGCCAACGGATATAATTGTTGTAGTTGTAAATGAATATTATGAGGTTTTACTGATAATATATTGTGAATTAGGACACATTTAAGGATGTTAACCTATTGTTTTGAATTTTATATTATTTTTTGTTCAATGTTATTTAATATATTATATTAAAAATGTTAAGAACAAATAATATTTTATCAATATCAGTTAGATCGTAGTTGAATTTAATTTGGTTGAATATTTGAAATTCGAACTGATATTTCTATAGTTTAAAGTTTGGTCCTTTATTTAAAAATTAAATTTTTTATATTCTACTGCACATATTTATTGTAATGGTTGACAAAAACTCAATAACTAATAACAATAGTTTTATAAAAAATTATTACACTATTTCATTTTTTTATATCAAAAAAAATTCACCATATAAAATAACACAAAGAAATACTAAATATGTAACTTTTTCGTAATGACAGAAAAGCGGCTCAAAACAACATTTATCTAGGATAAGGTTCAAACAAGGTTGGTATAAAAATAAAGCCACTAAAGCAGTCATTTTAAGTTGGAAAAAATTTGCTTAGCAAAAAAAATCTAAATTTTTTTTTCGCTTTATATATAAAAAGACTCAATATTCTAATATATTTAAAATTAAAACTGATACTGTAGATAAAAAAATTAAATCAACTGACTATGTTATCAATTAAAAAATATATACAAAATTGATTATATATATTTAATAAATAATAGGTTTATGCTCTAAAATGTGTAAAAAATAATTTTAGATAAGTTTAAATAATTTTACAAAAAACTATTATAAACTTTAAAAACATCAAAATAAATTTCTCTTTAAATTTTCAGATGCATTGGATCGTTCTAGATTTAAAAGACTCTTTTCAGTGAATCAATATTCCATGCTATGATTTTGTCAAATATATATTTCATGTAATCACGTATCTTCAGCCTTCAAGATACTCAGCAATTCACAAACTTAGAGAAGTAACCAGGCATATGTGCACAATGATTTAGAATAAGAAGAGTTCAAGGGGGGACAGTACAGGCGTTTGAAAGCTTGTAAATAAACATATATCATATGTAACTTGGATTCCTCATATTCTCAACATTGGATCTGTGGCGCAATGGTAGCGCGTCTGACTCCAGATCAGAAGGTTGCGTGTTCGATTCACGTCAGGTTCAATTTTTTTTATGTATTCCGTTTTCCGCACTGCCGTTTTTCTATACTTATTAATTTCTTATTGGTGATTAATTGGTATACAACGGCTAGTGTGAAATTCATATAAGTAATTTTTTTGCCATGTTAAAGTAAATATAATTGACTTTTAAAATAATTATAATTAAATTAAAACGATTTCATTGATTTAATGGTTATCAATGTCGAAAAAATTGTATCATTGTTATCATAATAATCATTTATATATATTATATATTTAATAAAATTTAAATAACATTTATAATTTACAAGTGTTGTCAAACAAAAAGATTTTGTTATTTACTAGTACTCTCATATTATGTGTTTTATTTATAATTTATAATATTTATTTGTCTAATATTATTATTTGCCTTTTAATATTGTTAGTTAAACATTAATTATATTTTCTATTAACATATCATTATTTATTGTATGTCAACTTATATTTTTCACTAATTACTACTAACAACCTCCATTCATTTTTATACAATTTAACTGTATTTGATAGTAAATGTTCTAAAAATAATATTTATATTTAAATGTATGTGACTTAACTTTTTATATTTTAAAATAAGTTAAATAGTATTATTAAGAGATATAATTGAAAAAAAATAAACCCATGTAGTAAATTTAAAATGGTGCTTATAATCATTATGATTTTTTCACCTAAAAGTTAAAATAGTACTTATAATCAGATACATAAATGGTATTAATAAGGGACTAAGACTGACCATGGCACCTAGCCTAGGTGCACCATAATCATTGTCATTTTTTTTTATGTAAAATTATTTTGTGAGACCTCAAAAGTCTTGAGTCAATCTTTGAAGTGCTTTTATAGTTTTTGTTTGTGTTTATTCCTTCACCTGTTACATTTTCTGTTTACTGCTTTTTTCATTTTCTTTTTATAGTTGTACCTATAAATTGACACCTAGGGTTCCTAATGAATCGATGGACGATAATTAATCCAATCAATTCATAAATAGTTTGAAATTTAATTTAATAATTAGTTCGTTAATTTTAATTTACAAATCAAATAAATTAAATTTGAGTTGAAAATTGAACTCATTAAATAAATGAGTTGAGGTTGAAATAGGTATAATTCAATTTATTTTAGTATATATATATATAATTTTATTACTAAAAATATTTGAAGTATTATATTATTACTAAAAATTGATTATTTAGTTATATTCAACATATAAAAATTTCATACTTGAAAAGCTGTTTTCAACTTCACTATTAGAGTTCCACAGTAAAAAAATATACTCATTTAAACCCTCCTTTTCTCCTATATAAGGAATGTTTTACTGATAATAAGACAATTAAGAGTAACGAAAAATAGATATAAGAAGTTTGATTTTTCGAGTCTAATTTAAATTATAAACACTTTCATTAATATTTTATTAATTTTTATTAATACTTTAAGTTGAAGAAACATATTTTTTTAAAATTTTTCTTTATTCATTTAATTTGAACTATCGTGTTAAACCGAATTACTTGTGAAATTAAATCAAGTCGACTTCGAACTAAAAATTAAATTTATGACAAACTTAAATCAAGTTTTGAGTCAAACCAACGTTAACAAAATTCCTCGAAGAATTTTTACCTCCATAATATTTTTGTAAATAAAACTCAATTGGTTACTAAAATTAGTATAACTAGATATTTGCTTAAGAATTGTACACATTTAAAAGGAGATGGAAGGAGTATAAAATATTTATTAATTATTTAAGATAATATCACATTATTAATTATTTATCTTATTTAGTTGTATCACTTAGTCTATTTTTTTTTTAATATAATTCTTTTATATGATAAAATGCGTTCAAGTTAATCTTTCTTTTACATTTTTTTTTTAAAATTTTAAGGTAGTAAGCCGCATAAACATTATGTTAATAATTTTATTTTTTTATAATACTTTTAATAATAAAGAAACCCAACAATTATATAAATATATTTATTCTCTATTTTCAATTTTAACTCAAAAAAATCAAAAAACAATCCATCTATTTCAAATGTTGGTTGTTCTAAGTTAATATCTTAAATTATTTTTTTTGGTGTAAGGATATATTTTCATCTTTTTTTGTTGTAATTTTTTTCCAAGGAATACTTTTGTTATTTTACTAAAAGAATTTTTTTATATTAAAAAAAATGATAAATCCAATTATAAAATCTCAAATTCCAAACATAAAATAAGACTTTGAAATTAACAACGTCCACATTTATGTGTTTTAATAACAAAAATTGTTAATAAGATTTAAAAATAAAAAAGAAGACAAATGGACGGCAACCTATGTTTATAGTTTAGACAACAATGACATATAATTGGTGGGTCAAATAATAAAGCGAATGCGTGGAAATGTTAAATAGTCACACAGGACAGCTTGGCGGCTCCCATGATACCACAAAGAAGCGCACCACAACAAATATCAACTCAGAATTGAATTACAAACAACTTATGCGGAATCTTTATATTTTCGTAAAATATTACCGTAATATTTTTTATTTGGTTTTTTTTCGTAATTCAGTCATGAATTAATATAAGAGTTAAACTGTTTAATTCTCTAAATAAAAATGGGTTACATCAGCAAGTGTCTTAAAGATAATATTTCATCTGTCTCAAAAAATAAACAAAAATTGTTAAAAAAATACTATCTTTGATCTTCATTTATAAAAAATATGATAGAGATTATTAAAATCAATTCACTTATTAATTGTTTTAACTGTTGATTTTCTTACATATATATTTTTATTAAAAAGTTTGAGACATTAAATGTCTATTAATAATATTAAAAAAAAATATATTAAACAAATATATAAAAGTAATTTAAATAATAAATTCTTATATAAAATCAAAAAATTCTCATTTTATAAAATTGGAGAAAGTATTAATATATATGATGTAAAATATAGATAAAATAAATCTACTTTTTTTAATCAATTTTGATTATGTTTTATAACAAAAGAATAATTAAGGAAGTTAGAAGGGCATTGCCCAATCTAAAACAAAAATTAATACCATGTCAAAAAATTTAGTGATGCTCTGTACAAAAAATACTTAACATTACAAATTGTTATAAAATTTCCAAAATTACATTAATTTTTATAAAAGTGTTATTTTCAATTAAAAAACAGAATAATTGGACATGTAATTTTTCATAAGATATTTTAATAAAAAAATGTATAAAAACTTAAAAGGAACACCTGTACGTTGCAAAACTTGAGGGAGCCCACACGTTCTGGAAATGTTTAGAAAAATTCAAAACAAAACACGTCCTGCAAAATGGGAAAACCAATTGGCATGTGATGATTCCCCTCGCTCAATTTGAGTCCGTTGGAAAGTTCAGCTTCAAACTTCAGCATATGTCCAAACTCCAATCTCACCTAATTAAATATACCTCGAATCTTCGTTTTCTTAATATGCATCATGCATCATGCATGCATCTATATGTGGTATATATTGCTTCTCACCCATCTCCTATATATACCACTCAAATTCTAATAGGAATTTGCATTAAGAAAATTTCTAATTGGAATTTAATTATATTGACCAAACTTTAATATTTCAATTGAGATCAATGGCAACAGCTAGATTGTTGCGACATTCTACGGCGCCATTTGATCATTTTTCTTCTTCTCTTTCTTCTATTTCTTTTTTATTTCCAAAATGTGTAAGATGTCAAAGTAGAGTCTGTTTGAAAAAAGATAGTAAAATAGTTTCAGGAGAGAAAAAAGAAAGGAAACCAGTGGTGGCCGTGAAGGCATCAATGACTACTACCAACCACTTAACCATATCACAACCTGTGCTTCATAAAGAATTATTGTCAAAATTATTAGCTGCAACCATAGCATGCATTCGAAATTCTATGCTGGTTGTTCTTTTGCGGGAATTTGTCATCAAAAGGAAGCCATGGAGTTTGCAACCTCAAATGCTCATTGAAAGGGTACTTTTATATTTGCTTCTTTATTTTAATTTACTAATTTCATACTCCTAGCTAATACTCCATTGATACATGAATGCATAACAGCATATTTTAGTAATATTAACATATAAAATAAACATTTAAGTATACAACCTTTTAATATATGTGAAAATGACAAAATTGTTAAAAATGGATCCGGTCTTGAATTTAAATAAAAAATATTCTTATTTTTTGTCTCATAGATATGCAAAAAAAAAAAAAAATTCTAATCAATTTAATTATGTTTATGTTTATGTTAAAATACCTTTCAATTAATAGAAATTTTATTTTTTATAATTCATTTATCCCATATGACAAGTTTCCATGCAAGACTCTTTTAAGATTGCACTTATATTTTTTATGAGGATCAAGAAATTAAATTAACTGTATTTAACTATTTTTTAATAAATGTGAAGTTATTTATTTTTATTTATAATCAAGATTTGAGAGGGTGTATATTTATAGTTAATTACTCCATATTGTAAATTTGTAATTAATATTGGGTTCAATTACTGGTGCAGACCATCATGGATTGTAGATTTTTCACATTGTTCGCCGTAGCTGGATCTTTACTTGGCTCTATATTGTGTTTTTTAGAGGTAAAAATAAGCCTTTTTGGTAGTACTACATTTTTTTTGTATTAATTTGTTACTTGATGACCAAGAAAGTTATAAAAAAAAAAGGGTTATGAAATGCAGGGCTGTGTTCTCGTTATTGAGTCATACGTGCATTATTTCCATATGTTGTCTCAAAAGTTGGATCATGGACATTTGGTTCATCTACTTATCGAAGCCATAGGTTTGTTTCTACCTAGATCCATCCATTTTGTTATTAAATTTTTGACACAATGAACAAATTTCATTCATTAAAGTAGCTAGTTTGATTAATTATGCTTAGTTTCTTGCATGCAGATATGTTCTTGGTAGGAACAGCCTTACTCATTTTTGGGGTGGGTTTGTACGTCATGTTTGTTGGCTCATCATCGGCTACTAGTAAAGAAAAACAATCACAGCGTTTTGGTTATCACTTTTGTATAACGAAGGTAACTAACTAAAAATTTAAACGTACATTTTGGAATTAATTTCATTTTCACAATCATGACTACATAAAAATATAAACTAATTTGTCCAAAAAATATATATATTGGCTAATTACTACTAATATGGAATTAATGTTATATAATAATCTCAATTTCAGTTGGCACCAAGGTGGGTGGGGATGCAATCAATTGAGCAAGCAAAGTCAAAAATTGGGCATGCGGTGACTATGATTCTTCAAGTGGGACTAATAGAGAAGTTCAATGATATTCCTATGGTTACAGGCCTTGATCTTGCTTGTTTTGCTGCAGCTCTACTTACTTCCTCAGCTACAATTTTTGTCCTCTCTAGACTTAATCAACATTAAAATTAGCATGACATTAATTAATACTCCAAATTCATATATAGTTTTGTGACAATGGTAGTTAGACTAGTTGGTAAAAATTCAACTCATGTCTTACCAAAATTTGAGTTTGAATTTGCCTAAATGATGGGAACTCAATTCATTTATTATATTTGTATAATTTTTTGTATTACTTTAGTTTCTTTGACGACTTACATTAGTGAATAATTTTTTTTTATTCTTACATCGATTTTATTTACCCTTTTTTTGTATTATTCAATAATTAATCATAAAAATATATAAGTTTAGCATAACATGCATTGGCAAAAAAGTAATTTAGTATTCTCTTATTCCATAATAATTAAACAATTTAGTTATTTTACACGAATTAAAAAAATGAATAAAGTAAGAGAGAAAAATAATAATTTTTATTAAACAATCATTATTAAATATTAACCCATTTACTATTATTATTAATGTCAACAGTAAAAAAAATTAAAAAAATGATTAATATTATATTAAAAACTAATAAACTATTCATTTTAAAATATATATTTTTAAATGAATTAATTATTGTGGGACAGAGGAATATTAATTTTTACAAAAAGAGACCTTGAAGTCATCGAAACTTTGCAACCTCACTAAAAATAAAGCAACTTCTTCCAATAAAAGTAAAAGGCGCTTTACTTATAGCCCATACAGGAGTAGCCAGCAAATTATAAATCTGACCGTTGATTCTTTTGAGCAAATCTTGGTACATATTTTTACTACGGGGTTTCTATTTGCACCTCCGTTTCTTCTAATACTCTTGTTTTTTCCTCTTACATACCTTTGCCACAAGTTTAGTTAACTTTCAAAATCCACCCCTACCTTTTTTGAATGTTAACTTCGGAAATCTGCCACTCTCCAATACCAAATACTTTTTTCCTCTACACATATATTAAAAAATACAATAAACATATAAAAAAAGATAAATTATATTACTAAAATAATCATGTTAATTATTGATAAATTTTTCACTATTATCAATATAAAGTATAATAATATTTTAGAAGTTGTGTATATAATAATAATTGAAGAATAATATAGAAAAAAATAAATTAAAGTTAAATTAAAAATAATATTCATTTAAAAAAAACAAAATTACTACATTATTGTATATGGGATATTTGGTATTGTATCTTACATTATTGTATATGAGATAAAAAAAGAACTAATTTAAAGTTGCATTGTAAATAATTCTAGATAATTAGTATTAAGTTTTACATTATTTAATATGGGATTTTTGAATACCAAAAAGATATAGCACTTATTGTATTACAATAAGAGGATCTCGTCTAGGGAAAAAATAAAAGGATACACGTCCAGATAAATAATTTGATGATATACATTCAAAGAAAAATAAGAGGATACACGTCTAGTGGAAGAATAAGAGAATATGTGTCTAGGGAAAGAATCAGATGATACGCGTCCAGAGACAAATAAGAAAATATGTGTCTAGGGGAAGAATCAGAGGTTAAGCATCCAAGGGAAGAATTAGAGGATACACATCAATGGAAAAAATCAGAAGGTACACATTCAAAGGAAGAATCGGAGATTACAGAATCAGAGGAAGCCAAAGGAAACATGATTATAGGCAACACGATCATACGAACATAGATCAGAGACATGATGACCAAAGACAAACTCTAATTAGAGGCAACATGATCAGAAGCATCATGACTAAAGGCAAACTTTGATAAGAGGCAACATGATCAAAAGAAACACATAAGGGAAACAACAAAAGGCAAAATAAAAGTATTTCACTAGAGGAAAAAAACAAAAGTAATTTACCAGAGGCAAAATACAAGAACCATAAAACAACTAATAAGGACAAAAATAGAAGGAGAAACCAAATACAAAAATACTTAGAATTGAGAAATAACATCATAGGTAACATGTCCAAAAACGTAAGTTAATCATCACAGGCAAAATGCCCAAAATCATGAGTTAGGAACCAAAGGCAAAACCCCCCAAAGTTACATAATGACACTAAAAGGCAAAACTAAAGAGACAAGGGTGAAATAGCTTCCATGGCATACACATTTGCCTTCAGTGACATGATTCTCATATTAAACTACAATTATTTACTCAAAATCCTGAGGGTTCCTAAATTTCTAACGCAACAATCATACAAATATCAAGCAAACAACATTCATGACATTTCAAAATCACTTGGGTGCAATTTCAAAACACATATATGCTAAAAATTTCATTTTTCTCACCCTCTGAGTTATTTTAAAATGTGATACCCCTAAAACAATTTCTGACGAAAAGTAAAAGTTTTAGTGAATAAATTCCCAAAATCTTCATGCTAAAAGGAGCTAATGTAACAAAAGTCACAATTTGCTGAGAAGGAAATCCTATACTTCAAACCGGTTGTAGGATTTGCTTGCTTTATTAGATTTTAGCTTTCCTACCCTTTATACTCTAATTCAAATTTATAGATCCCCCAAATGTTACTATGTATCTTTATTTAGTGTTACTTTGGCCAATTAATGGATGTTGAGAGGAAGAAAGTGACATACAAGAGGCCAGACATGTGTACAAGATTTTAGAAAACATTTGTCTTTGAAGAATTTTGGAAATAGTAGAAAAATTGATGGATGAGGGAGACGATGAATACTAATGGTGTTAATGTTTTCTGAATGTTTTAAGAGAAAGTGGGATTTGTTGGTGGAAAAGATGGTGCAGTTCGTTGGTGAAATAAAAGGGAGGTTTTTGTTAGTTAAGGATATCCGTGAGAGAAAGAGAAATAAAAGTGGTATGGTCTTTCTTTGTCACTTGAATTTGTTAACGTAACTACATTCCAATCCTACCATTGATCCTAATCTAATATTACTAGAAATAAAGGATTAACAATTAATAAAATCCTACAAATTCTAATTAGTACTTAAATTTTATCAATATTTCTAATACAATGAGAAAACTTTTACAAATAACTTTTATATATAAATAAATAAATAAATAAACGTGTTTAGTTTTTTTTACACCGATTAAAAATTTTAAATAAATGAGAAAAAAAATTAAAATTTTATGAAATTATATTTATTAACTATTATCATCAATATATCAGAGTCAATGTATATCAAAATCTAAAGAAAAACACACACAAATAAATGTATATAATAATATAATGAGTTGAGAGCGATTAAATCGATAGTAATTTAGTGTAAAATTAAAAAGAAAAACATGTAATTACTGTTATATTAAAAAAAAGACACTTATTTTAAAATAAAATAAATAAATATTTTTTAATTACTAAAACAATATTTATTTTAACATAGATAGAATGGAACTCAAACTATTTTTTTACTCAAATATGCTTATTACATTTTATTTATAATTAGTACAGTGAATATATGTGGGTACAATAATTACAAGTGAAAGTTAACTAAAGATGAAGTCACTCAGGTAGTAATATCAATCACAAAGAAGAGAGTTTGAATTATGATCCCTTTAAAAAAAATATTAATTCCCGTTCTATAATTTAAACTAACTTAAGATCAATCTTGGTTAATCATAAAAATCCAAAACATTTTTGGTTAGCTAAAAATAAATGAAATAAATTATTTCTATGTGATTAGTGATAGTGAGTGAGAAATAATAAAATAAAAAATAGAATAATAGAATCACAATGATGTATCCTTGTTTACCAAAAATGAGTTACGTCCAATCCTCACAATTTGTAAGTTTTTCCACTAATGTCCTTCACACAAGAACGTTATTACTTTTACACAATCTTTCTTGATCAGTTACATCATTATACTTTTAATATTGAAATAATTTTTACAGATACCTTTTAGTCTATAAAGGACTTTATACACTTTACATTTAAATCACAAAAAAAAAAATTCTTACAATACACTCAAACTATCTTTAAAAAATAGACTTGAGTTTCAAATGGAATTATGAAAGAAAGTTGTAGGATCATAATCTACTCAATATTTATTTGATATTGAAGAGATAACTAAATAACAAAGATCCTTGAATCTAATGTAAGATAGCTGAAGCTTTTGCTTGATTGAAGAGTTTTGGTTTCTCGAGTATGATTGTTTTAGTGATGAATTGATTGCACTCAAAACTCTTGTCATTGTATTCATTTTGATGTTCTTTTTATAGACATGATGGAGATTAAAGACAACTCATTATGGCCGTTGTTGATCCTTAAGAGAGCCAATTGTTCAAAGTGATAATTAATAGGCATGTGTTCTATTTTATCCAAAAAGTTACTCCTTTGCAACCATAAAGTTATTGATTTTGTGTTTGAATGAATATCGTGATTGAGGCTTTCTTTAGGAGCTCTCATTTTTCTACCTTGCGCGCATGTTGATCTTTATGCAAAAGATATAACAATAGTGTCATTTTCATCCTTGTTGTACTTGTTCATAGCTCATCAATCTGAAGATTGATTAAAATATTATTCTTGATGTTTTACTTAAGATACGTATTTTGGGAAGTTATTCATTTCATTTTTATCCTTAAAACGAATTATCCAGCATGATACTGTTATAAATCAGAATATTATTAGTTTGTCGAGATTGATATTCTTATGAACCACAGTGATTTGTTATAAATCAGAATGATCTTAATTGTTGTATAGGTGTATTTGATTAATCATATTCAAATAATTCACTAAAAAAATATAAGTTAAATAGCAAAACAATTCGAATCATAATTAAAAATTTATTAATTTATTTGTTTATCTTCAAAACAATTAATTTGATATTTTACATGAACATCTTCTACGACAAGAGTATGAAGAATTTAAATGATTCGCCTTTGAATAAAATTGACATGAGAGTTTGTATAAAGAAAGTAAAAATGCATCAATATTAACTCAAAATGACTGTAAATTATGTCACATTTATAGTATGACGGTAGAAATTGACAACACTTTTGGAGCCAAACAAAGAGATGACATCCATTATGTTTTTGCCAACACAAATGATTCGATCATCATCGTGAATGCATATAACAATATCTACTGGATTGAGTGACATTTGAATCTGGCCGCGACCAAACTGTTGATCCGACAAGACTCTACTGTTGTCCCTGTCGAACAGCAGTCTGTCTGAATTGGTGCACAATAGACCAATCTTCTATCAGGTGGTTTGTTCAATCAATGTACCTACTAACGTGATTTTGTGACATGGTTCTAGACCTTATTATTATGTTGCTTCCAAATAAAAGTTGCGAACCTAGCAAATTGTTCCTTATTGCACTGCTGCAATAGTGTAAAAATTTGATCTGCCACATTCGAATTGCTGACAGCTTCATGTTTAAATCAGTGAGTAAATTGCAACAACCTCAAATGCGAGCACTATTTGAACAAGTTACTAAAAAATATATGCACACTATCTTCCTCCCCATTTCCTAGTAGTGAGCAAACAATTTCTATACATGCCGCAAATTAAGTTCTTAATTTTTGGTAGAACTTGTTGTTGCCAAATAAACTGTTAATTACCATCTACATTAATATCATATATGTCAATGAGTTCGTCACATAACCATTAGACACTCTCGATAGAATAAATAACATTTTTTTAAGCTCCTTAAATCCTCTTATCTTCCAAGACTTCTGCAAATAACATAGTATTTTAGATATTTGTTACCACATGATGGAGCAACCTTGTGATGAAATAGGGGTATTCCAAGTTTTGGAATCCTAGAACATGAAATTTTCGATTGATCTAATTCACCAGCATTATGGGTTGGCCTTGATAACATTGAACCATCATGAAGCCATCCCTCATTTCAAAGAGGAATATTTGCATCCAAACCAATACTCTAACAAGAACCTTCTTGAACCACTAACTTGACACTTCAAATGTTTCACCAAACGTAATTTAAATTGCGTTTAACATTGGACCCAAAATAATTGTTCTAATTTTGAATAATTTAGAGACGAGATTGTTGAGACTTGTTATGAGTCATCAACCTTCTTCGTCAAACATAGCAAAATTAAAAGATATTGAAATTTTTGAATTACATGTCTCATCATTCTTATGGAGTGATAGTTTATCTCAAGATAATTGTTTAGATGGTGTTCCACCGTAAAAATAAAACGAATTCGCTATAGTCCACAAAATTTTCTTAATACTTATCTTCCCACTCACAATTTAATCATTGTAGCATAATGCTTATTTATAAAATTAGTCGATAACATTGATAAAATATAATCAAACTTTATATGTCAAAATAACACCATATCTATGTTTTCCAGCTAGCTCCATGGCTAAAATTTATTTCGAGTCATTACCCATTTGTACAGAAAACAACTATTCTGATTGTTTGGTCAAAAAAAAAGTGACAGTCATTAATTAGTTGTTTGTTTAAAATACATTGAGATGTTTTTACGAACGTTTTGTTACATAATTTACATTCAAATGTGCAATAAAAACGCCTTTACCACTCAATAGAACATAACATAAAGTTATAGAACATTAATATGCTTTAAAACAAAATAAAATTATATTTCATCCATACACTTCTTCTAAGATAATTTGTTTTGGTACATTTCTTCTAAGATATTTAAGCCTTCAGGCAAAGTTTTAAAAAAGAAAAATATTTAAGCCTTACGGATAAATTACAGTATTAAACATGAACACAAATTACTTGACATGACGACACCCTTTGGTGGACATCAATACTCTATTCGATCTTTGATAGAAATTCAATTAATTTAGAATACTAAAATCGGTTCGTAAAACACATTTGGTTTGATGCTATGTAATCCAAAAACGACGTAGGATAACGATGATTTTACTTAAAGAAGATAATGGTGTTAAATTGTTTAGTTTAGTTTCAGTAAAAAGTCATGACCAAAATAAAAAGGTTAAATTGTAATTTTAATTTTTTATGTTTGATTTTGTTTTTGATTATATTTTTTATGTTTTTTTTATATTGAATTTGATCGTGACATTTCGTTTATAAGGTTAATGTTTAAGTTATTGTATCTGTGTAAAATGTCGTTACGATACTGATATATATATATATATATATATATATGACTCTGTTAATATGGTAAGTTATAAAAGTAAATGATTTACATATTAATGTTGTAAGTTTTGTAAAACATACACTAATGTAGTCTTCTGAGTTTAAATTAACTTTCGATCAAATTCAATCTTCATCTTCATATTTTTTCTGTTTCACTACAACTTTAAAAAACATAAAACTCATATTTTGTAGCTCCAATAGAAAAACAAGAAATTAAGTTTTTCAAGAAGAACTAAAAAATTAGTTGTTGTATATAAAAAGAAATCCACCATAAATCTATTAAAAATAAATGAATTGTTTGTACATTCAAAAATTGGATCAAAGATAATATAATCAAATACTAATGTTGCATATAAATACCAAACACGCACATTAAAGATGTGTATTGTCTAAAAATATTTGAGTTAACAAATATTGTTATTTGTAGTATTTTTTATTTGAATTTAAAGATATTTTAATTATTTTTAATTGAGTCATAATCATAACAATTCTATTTTGTTATTTATCGATTTATTTTAATAATTCGGTATGACTTGTATGAATATTTAGATATCCAAGATGTATTAATATAGATATTGAAATTATTACTCTGAAATGTATGAACATTTTTCAAACTAATAGTACAAATATTATAGTATCCTATAAAAAAAGTTAGGCTAAATTGCCATTTTAGTCATTTATTTATTATTTAGTTTTCGGATGAAAGAATAATTCATTTATTTTTAGTGGAGTCATGATAGATTTCTCTTTATTTACAACAACTCATTTTTTAACTCTTGTTGGAAAGATAAATTTCTTGTTTAGTTTTTTCTCTATCACATTGTGGACTTTTGAGTTTTTCTTTGAAATTACAAATTTTTTATTTTTTAAAGATGAAGTGGAAAAGAAAAATAGTGAAAAGAAATATGATAAAGGGATAAAATATGAAAATTGGGTTTGAACGAAAAACGGATTTAAACTTAGAAGACCATAAATGTATTTCTTCAAAAATTAAAGAATCATATGATAATAGTTTATTTTTATAATTTGTCAGATCAATATCATTATGTCAATGCAGCATTATAAGAGCTACATGACACATTTTTGCAAACAAACTATAACATAAAAGCTAACATTGAAAATGAGGCAGCCACTTAAATGACCTACTTGGGAACTAGATGAAACACAAAGTACAAATATCGATATTATTAAGTTAAATATCATCTTCTAAAATCAAAATTAAGACTTTGCAATTGTAATTTTTTTTTACCATTTTATTTACAAACAAAGAAAAACTATATTTTTAAATTAATTAAATATTTTTTAATTATATATAAAATTATTATATTTCAAGTATAATTATTGAATAATTTCACTTTTATTCTGTATTTTGTTTTAAAAAAAAATATTTTAATTTTAATTTGTTTGGTTTAATCATTTAGATGAGAAAGAAATAAATTAATTTTTTAATAGATCTCTTTCTCTCTCTTTCGCCCAATATTTTTTTATTTATATATATATTTTTTTTTTTTTT
>JBBPBS010001017.1:11117432-11136065 GCA_037974835.1 Cicer judaicum | reverse complement strand
AAGCTTTTTAAATAGGGTTAAAAGTGACTATAAATTGTTTAGAAAATAAAATTTAAAAGTTCGTGAATTTCTTTTTAAAGAATTTAGTGATGGAGATCACACCTATTAAATTTAAAGAAAAAGAGTTTTGAATTCAAAGTAACAATTCAATATATTATATATTTTTATAATTATAACGGGATGAAATGAAATGAAGTAGATTGATCTCTTTTATCATTTTTAATTATCGTTTAATTAAGATTATAATTATATAAATATTAAAAATATATTTAACTTTTTTAGTATTTTTATTTTAAAGAATTAAAAAATTATAAATCTTACAAAAATACTTATAAATAATGGGTCATGCTAATTAAAGATTGCACCTATAACATTTATATCTTGAAAAAATAGAATGGACAATTTTAAATATAAAATTTATATCTTTAATATACTACCATGTGCTCTAAAGGCAATGTTGTCGTTATCCATAGTAATAATCATTTTCCTAGTCAAAGTATCAGTTTAATGCCCGTATAACGTCAATTTAATTTGTTTTTATAATGTCATTAATCTTAATTATTTGATTAAGTGTTTTTTTCATTGTGATAATTATACAATAGAATAATAAAAATAATGAAATTAATTATTCTTATTTACCATCAATATAAATTAATTTGCGCAACAGTGCATAGCATATTTTCTTTTTAAGTATAAATATGCATCCTTCTATAGTTTCATTCCCCTCGTCCCTTTTCCATTAAACTGGAGATTCGAATTTGATCCAATAAAACTAAAGTACATTTATTTTTGCTAAGATGCAATAAATTACAATTAAACACGGTACTTGAGATGTAATTTTGTGCACGATCGAAATTATTTCTTTTTTGACAATAGAAACTGGTTTCATTTCTTTTTTATAAAAAAAAATAATTCAATCAAATTTAAAAAATACATTAATACAATAAAAATGTGTTAAAAAAAAGCAAAATATGTGAATAAATTTACAATATTCATATTAATAATACAAAACAATATTATATATATAAATATAAGAAAATTCAAATCTCCAAAAACTCATACTTATGAATATATAATATTCACGATAATAAAATTAATAATTAAAATTTTATAATCCATTAAAATTACTTTGTAAATCTTAAATAAATAAATATGGTAACAAAATGTGAAAATAAAAAAAGCGCTGTATCAAAATGATGATAAACTAAACAATACACATTCAAATGAAAAAATCACAGAAAATAGAAGAAGAAAAAAGATTAAGTCAACAACTTATTTAAATAAACTGGAAAATAAACAATTTGAAGGAATAATTAGAAAAAGTATTTTCTTCGTAACTGTGTACAAAAGAGGAAGAAGAGGAAAGATGTAACCTTTTTTGCGCTGCCACTAGAGTTATTTGGTAATGAGATGGTTTCTTATTACCTGTCTCAAATTCATTGAATAAATTAAGAATATTAATAATACTATTAAATTATAAGAGTAAATATTATCCAAAAGAAATTAATCATTAAACCAAAAAGTTTATTAATAATCTCTGTACTTTCTTTAAAAAATAAATATCATTTCTACCATTAAATTAGAAGTTTATATCTTATATTATGTCAAATAAAATTTTACGAATTAAATAAAATCAAAATATATAACATATAACACAACTAAAATTAACATTAAGAAGTAATAAATATTAATTACATCCATAACAAATGAAATAATAAAATATTATATTATATTTAACTAATAAGTATTAAAATACAAAAATAATAGATTAATGTAACATTTAATACTTATAATAAAATAATTAAAAGCAAAATTTTATATATGCATCGAGTTCGGTTTAATTTAATTTCAAAAAATAAATGCAAAATCTACTATAGTCTAAGTAGTTTTCACAAAATCTAAAGACATTTGATAAAAATAATTTTGATACAGTTTTCAAATTTTTAGAGTATTTTCTATTTTTATTTGAATTTATTTAGATGTGAGCAATTTTAATTAAAATAAAGATCATTTTGGTAAATAAATAATTAATAATACAAAATGTCATTTAAAGTTGAACTAGAATTCAAGAAATTTAATACGGAGGCATTAAAAACAGCCATGTGTATGGTGCGATTATAATCTTTATTTTTCTCTCTTTTTGTAAGAACATAGTACTCAATCTGATTTAAAATATATAAAAAAAAAGTCCTAAGACTTCCGCTTAAAATCCTAATTTTTTGAAAATTTATTTTTAATTAATTTTGATATTATTTTTCAAAAAATTATATACAATGAAAATTATTTTACACCATAAACAAATCATAATCACCTATATTCATTATTTTAAAAATAATTATGATATAAATTATATATTTTTAAATATCAGATGATCTTGATTCATGGTCAGTGTAACTTAAATTCATATATGTAAACATTAAAAATTACAATAAAAATGAATTGTTTTCCTTATTTTTACAGTATGAACTGTTATTCCTAATTATACTTGATAATACATTTTTCTTTTGAAAGAGGAGATAAGACACTACGGTGATAGAAAGTACACCCAGAAGAAGAATAGACTGAGGCAGAGGATCCTTTCACCAATCAAATAAGGGAAGAGTCGAAAATGAAACAAAACCCAACCAAATAACAACAAGACAGAGAGAGAGAGAGAGAGAGTAGAGGTATTCTCGTAAATATATTGTTCCCACAAGGGTATTTTCAATACCATATTTTCCATTGCATCATTAACCAACCCTTTTAAAAAAAAAATCTCATCTTTCCCATAGTTTGTAGGGTCCCACTTACTTTCTCTGCCTCTTGTAACAGCCAATTACAACTTAAACACGTACTTAATATGGTAATTTTCTTAAATGCAATAACATTACACCAATTAATTACTATTAATATAGTCCTAACAACTAGTAGCTTCGAAAAGATTGTATATTTTGTCAAGTTTGTTGCGCCCATTGCTGTTGGAGTAATTCACACACATATTCACAAAATTATTACCCTTTTCACATTTTACACTTTTAGTTACCCCATATTGCTACCATTTTAAATATTAAATAACAAGAATTACTAAAAACAGTTAATAAATGCTAACATTAATAGATGCTCTTTTTCTGGCGGAAATGAATCAAATGATAGTACTACTGCAATACTACTCCTGTGATTTCTTTAGACAAAAGTACAATACTATATGATTAAAAAAATACTAGTACAATATAAAATAATATAAATTGTGTAAATGGTAGGAATGTAAATTAAAAGGACTACATGGTGTGAATTTTCAATTTTGAGTAGAAATAGTAATATTTTGATTTGATATTAACGTGAACCAAAAAACAAGGAAAGTGGAGAGAATCTAGAAATGGGCATTTGTTTTGATATCCTCAAGAACAGAAAGGCTTAAATAAATACATTAATAATATTAATTAGTTTATAAAATTGGAAAAATAAAAGAGAGAGAGAAGTGAAGAAAAAGCAGAGAATATAAAGAGACCGGATGTTGACAAATTTCATGTCACTGTTCTTAGAAGGTCGTTTGTTTGTGAGGAGATTTCTTATCTGGGATCTCTCTCTTCACTAATACTTTTTTTTTTCTTTTTCTTTCTCTCTCTACAAACAAAAAACCTTCGTTTATTTTTCCTTCTTCATTTTGTATGTGTCTACGAGAGAGAGAGAGAGAGAGAGAAAGAGGAGAACAAGATCGAAATCGACGATCTAAGCTCCTTCAATGTTGTTACTACAACATCCACTTTCTTAATTCTTGCTTTTAGTTTACCCTTTTTCTTTTTTGCTTCTTATTATAGTTAGAGTCAAAACACTTCATTTTTCTATTGTTTTTCAATGGTAGAAGAATCCATGGCGGATTCTTTATAGAAAGTAATACGAGGATGTGGCTTTGAGGTAATTTTACAATATTTTCTCAATTCTATGTTTAATTTTACTTAATGATCTCATCAAATTTTGTTTTATTTATTTTTCAAACTAGTTCAGTTTTTAGTGTGGTGGAAATGAAATTCTCGATTCCTATTGCTTAGAAGCTTATTCGACTGAATTTGTTAACTTTCATTTTTTTTTCTTTCCTTTTACTCTGTTTGATTAGCTGAAAATGTTCAGATGTTGAATTTTAGTGTTTTAAATTCTTCTTTTTAATCGAGAATAAATATCCGTTGGTTTGATAGTTGTTGTGTAGGATCTGCTCAATTCAATTTTGTTATTCATTTAGGTTTTCTCTCTCTAATTTTTTTTTTTGCGGGTGGTGCTTTTAATCTTATATTATTTAAGAAAGGTTGAAAAATTGTTGTGAAGTTGTAACTGAATTAAGGGATAATATGCATGGTTTAGTGTGAATACAATTAAGATTTTCTGTTTATTTTTTTTCATTCATTCTCTTTGCTCAAACTTGGAGTAAAGGACCATAGTTCCTTGATGTCAAGGATGAAATTGGGATGCCTAGGTTGAAGTTGCTTCACTTTTCCATAGATTTTTTTTACAATGATGAGCCTACGTGTAGCTATTAAAGTTGAAAAGTGAAAACCATTATTATTTCACTGAGATTTTGAAATTCCTCAGCACGAGATTAATGGGTGGAGAATGAATCAGTTTTTATTACATTTGAAACTTGTCTTTTAAATGTGGTTTCTACCCCGTGGTGTTATAAGTTGGATTCAAACATATTGTCACAATCCTTTTCCTCCATCAAAATACTTATTGGCAACTAAGCCAAAACATCAGTGGCTAGTTTTCTTGATTAGTTGACAGTATTTTCTTACTCGTACTGATTGTTCAACTGTTAGAACTGACTGCTGATATTTTTGGTCAGAAATATCGACAAAAAACATTGGAATATGCTTGACTGCTATAGTTTCTTTTGTCCAATATTGGATGTGAAGAAGTTGGCATATCATGAGGCCATTTTTATAAGTGCATTAGTGTAAACTTGTTATATAGTTAGTAGTTTTTTTCCAGGTAACTGGTCCTCAACCAAGTTATATTGCAATGAATTGTTAGTTTCTCATTTTTAATAAACCTGACCACCTTCTCGCAAACTTTAATCATGTCAAATTTCACTCGTGGGTCAACATTAACAAATCTGTGTATTTTATGTGACCTGAAGCCCTATTTCATGTTACATTGCTTACTTTACTGCAACCCCAAAGTTTGGCTAATTTAGGGTTGTGTTTACATCTTATTGGTTGTCTGAAGGAGTATGTATTGTGTCCTGGTTCTATTAAACACTTCAACATCTTTTTTGTAATATTTTGCCCATACTTCTAAACGTAGGAGTTGTTGATTTTCATCAGTAGATAACATAGTTATGGATTTAAGGCTAACATATATGATAGGTTGATAACTGTTAAAAGCTACATTGTGCAATGATTATTTAAACAGCTAACCACTGTTTTCTACCTGCTTTAAAGAGTCCCTTAGTTTAAGGATCTCGAGCTACATTGTACTCTTTCTTCCTCTCCATGCATGTTGACTTTTACTTACATACTCTTTCTAGCTCAGCATTTCAGTTACTACTTTCACCTTTTTTATTCTCTGGTGAAATAACCTTATCTGATCTAAATCTAGTTGCTTGTTCTGATACGGTGAATTGGGTTTAACTTAGCAGTAGATACCTATTTGCACATGTTTTAGAAAGCTCACATGGAAATTCTTGTTTCTAATTAAATTGTTCTTAAATACATTCTATCGCTTTCCTGCATTTATTGAGGTAGTCCAGATTTTCTTTTAAAATAAAAGATGGTTCTTAGTGTTGGAAGGAATAGCCACCAGATTCTTGTTGTACTCCACAACACCTAACTTGGGTGCCAGGTCTCTATTGTCATGCATATAGAGGCTTCAAGTAAAGTGGCATCGTAGTTGTGAATTGTGTCATGACTCTATGTGTGATCAGCTGAAATTTCAACTTAACATCTCTTGAAATAAAAAGAGAAATGTTATTGCAATTTTGCAAAAGAGGGAACAAGCGTGAGAGAATGAAAAAGGAAATACTTTTTGCGGAAGGATTTTAACATCTAATCAGCTCGGGAGAGATAGCAAGGGTCAAGAGCTGGAGAGACTAGGTTATGTTTGGAGGGAGGATTTTGAAGGGGCGGGGAGGATTTATATTAATTTAAGAGTAATGTAGGATTGACATCATTAAATAGAACGAAATTAAGTTATATTTGCTTATATTTGATACCAAAAAATATGAGTACTTTTTGGCTTATATTCGAGATCGGAGGGAGTAACTTTTTTTTAATGAAATGGACTGCTAAAATGTTAATCTGTTCATGGAAAAAATTAATTTACTAGTCTACTTGAATACTCTTTAACTGTACTAGAGTAATGAAGATTTTATGTTAAGATTTAATTTCATTCATTATACATGTAGATCAATGTACTTGAAAGATGTGGCAATCTGATTAGGTCATACATATTTTTTTTTCTTTCTTTTTTCTAGTTAGAAGTTTTCTTAATCATTCATGTATATTTAATGGATGAATTATGGGTAAAAACTTTAAATTTCTGGATAGGAAACTATCTTTGCTAGCATTGTATATGTGACATTGTTTGTGTAACTATTTGGATATGGTTCACATCATCAAATCTGGCTTCGAGTCATTCAATTATTTGGCTGCTTTTCATGGATTGAGTTTGTGGTATTTGATGCCATACCGCATTTGGAATGTTAACAAAATTAGATACCTTCTTCATGACATGAGTTAGTATGAAATAAATTAAGATACTGCATGGATTGTGAATGTGATATTATTGAAACGAAAGAGAAGTATATATCACTTATTTGTATAAAAATAACTTATTTAAATATATCTGTGTTCAATTATCAGGGATGGGAACCAAAGTTCAAAGTCTTCCAGGATACTACTCAATGAGAGATCTTAATGAGGAATCCAGTAGTTGTGGTTGGCCCCTATTTTATGGAGATAAAGCCCTGACAAATGGCCAATATTATCATAACCATCTTCCAAGTGCTGCTGCAGATGTATGTTCAGCATATGATAAGGATGTTGTGAAGCAGATGATGCTTGAGCATGAGGCCATATTTAAGAATCAGGTATGAAGCCCTAGTTTATTTTTATTCTTGTCCAGTAGGTTAAATAATATGCACATGGAAAGTTTTGGGGTGATTAAAGGTTAAATATTTTTATTCAACTGTTTTAATTTTTTTCTCCTTTGTCAGAGCTGTTTCTCTCAAAATATGGAAACTTTCAATTGCTGCAGTGGTTGTTAAATACTTTAACAGTGAGATACCAACACTAGTTTGGTTCTATATTGACTTTAATCAGTTTTAGATGTAGGATTTTCTTTTAACATGGTTCAATGGTGATATAGTTTGGCTTAATTTTTATGTACCCTATGATTGGTGAAACTATTGATATATTTAAGTTATGTACTATCAATCAGGTGTTTGAACTTCATCGTTTATACAGAATACAAAGAGATTTGATGGACGAGGTAAAAATGAAAGAGTTACATAGGAACCATAGATCGGTTGGGACATCATTTTCCGCAGGTCCTTTACCAACTCAAATAACATCTGAAGATGCTAAAAAGTGGCACTTTCCTAGCTTTCCAGTAACAGGAAGTTCTGCTTGTGCTGGACCATCTTTTTCAGGTGTTGAGGCCACTCATTCTCCTTTGCCTTCTAACAAAGGAATCAATAAGCAAGCTTGTTTGTTTCCATCACCAAATGGGAGTAGTTCAAAAGATGCTGAGGGACTGGAGTCTAGGCCCTCAAAGGTGAGGAGAAAAATGTTTGACCTTCACCTCCCTGCTGATGAGTACATTGATACCGACGAAGGTGAAAAGTTTAGTGATGAAAATATAAGTGGCACTACAATTCCTGTTAGAAATTGTAAAAATGGGAAGGGAGATGGTGGGAAGCTTTTTTGTGGCAATGGTGGGAAGACTGGTAGCCAGGAAGACACTTCAAGATCTGAGCAGCCTTTAAGGAGCAGAAATGGTTTGGCTGATTTAAATGAACCTGTTCAGATGGAAGAAACCAATGCTTCTGCATGTATTCCTCATCCAAACCATAATCCCTATCAAAGGGCAACTGAATGCTCTGATCTATCTGCCAAACAGAAGTCAAGGATTTTTGGTTTTCCCGCGGAAGATTTACTCAACTCGCATCATGCTCCTTCAAATAATGGATATTTGAAGAATGATGGGAGTGGAAAAGTGTGGATTTCATCAAAGGATGCAGGTTAGATTTTTATTATCTAGCTGCTTTAAAATTATAGAAAGAGACTGGAAGCACAATGAGAGTAAGATTTTTCAGTGTGAGAGCTGACGGATTAGTATACTCTTAATTGTGCCGTGTCTCCTTTCAAGTAGATCAACTGTTTTTTATTATTAGTAAGTTGGATATTTTTGTTCTAACATGAATTTGCAAATATATTTAAAAAGTATTTTGATATACTTTTCCTTTGAACCAAAATTTCCTTTTTGATCGTGTAAGTGGAACAATAAACTATGGCATATGATAAATTGCACTGTAACAATTAAGTTTTTAATGATTATTACAGGGCAAGCTAAAAGCAGTTCAAATTCCATGTCTCAAATCCTCAAACAAGAGCAATCATTTTTTTCTTCCCAAACAATGCAAATTGCACTTGGTAAAGGTCCCGAACCTACATCTGATTATCTAAGTAATAGAAGCAAGACTGGTTTGTGGAGGGAAAAGACAGTTGGTGGTTTGGATATCAGTGAAAGGAGTAATGCATACTTCACTGATAAGCATCAAGAGTCTGTTATATCATCTCACAGTCCTAGTCTCTTTGCAATTGCTCCTTCTTCAGATTTTGCCAAGTCTTGGTCTCACTCATCTTTGGAAATGGTGAGTAGTAGTCTAAATCAGAAGTTGATGTCTGTTCAGATGCCACCATCTCCATTTCTAAATGCATCTGGTGTCTTGAGTAGAAGTTCCCAGTCACTTCAAAGCAATGGGATTTTGGGAGATAGTTGGCCTCTGAATGTCAATGCCAAGCTTAATCCAGGTTTTCTGTGCGAGACATCTGTGCAGAATGGGTTTAATCCCAGGACTTCATCTTCATCCAAAATACGACCGGTTAACATCTCTTCAACTAGCTATGACTATCTCAACCTTAATAATGATTGCAACAAGATTGCTGAACACTTCAACAATGGTTCAGTAAACTACAATAAGAGTTCAAATTTAATTTGCAATAACATGACATCTGGAAAAGATATTAACTTGAATGTGCTACATTCAAATGGTTTAACCAATGACATTGTTACCCAGTCGGGTCTTGGAAGCGAAGATCGAGCACAGAAGCATGAGGATCAGCTTCCAGTGTTGCCTTGGCTTAGATCCAAGACCACATGTAAGAATGAGACGCAAAATTCTGGTAATAGTAGAAGCTTAACTGCTGGAGAATTGAGTCTCCAGGTTGCTTCTTTATCTAACAAAGATGAAACTGGGAAGGGGTCTAGTGAAAAATCTAAGAACAGTGTAATTTCAGGTTTGTGTTTAAATGTTATTGAGCCGAGTAGGATAAAAGTAAGAGAAAGCTTTAATAAAAAGAAAATTCTCGGTGTTCCCATATTTGGTATGCCTCTGATTTCTGCAAAGGAGTCATCTTCACTCACTCCTCCGTCTGTGTCAGTTCCTAATCCATCCGACATGGAATTGGTGGAAAATAATAGGAAAAACTGGTTACTTGATATTAACTTGCCTAGTGATGCTGATGTTTTTGAGGTTGACATGGAGAAACAAGCTGTCACTGAAGTTATTATTTGTAAGGAAGGACTTTCTAAAACAGAAGCCAGCTCTAGAAATCAAATTGACCTGAACTTGAGTATGAGTGAGGATGAAGCGTCTCTGACAACTGTTCCAAACACCAATGTAAAAATGAAGGTGGTAATAGATCTTGAAGCCCCTGCTGTTCCTGAAATAGAGGAGGATGCCATTCCTGAAGAAAAACAGCTTGAAACTCCTTTAGTATCACCACTAGGCACACAAGTCACAGTTGAACAACCACAAGATGAATTTATGAGGTATGCAGCAGAGGCAATTGTTTCCATGTCATCTCTTTGCTGCAATCAAGTGGATGATGTGATGAGCAGTTCATCAAGGCCAATGGTGGACCCGCTGAGTTGGTTTGCGGATGTAGCTACCTCATGTGTAGATGATATACAGAGAAAGTTAGATAGCTCAAGGGGGGAAAATTGTGTGGGTAAAGGGGAATCTTCCTCCAAAGAAATGGATTACTTTGAGTCCATGACATTGCAACTAGAAGCGGTCAAGGAAGAAGACTACATGCCCAAGCCTCTTGTTCCAGAAAACTTCAAAGTGGAAGAAACTGGAACAACTTCTTTACCTACTCGAGCACGAAAGGGGCCTGCAAGGAGAGGGAGGCAGCGAAGGGATTTTCAAAGGGACATCCTTCCAGGCCTTACATCTTTATCAAGGCATGAAGTAACAGAAGACCTTCAGACATTTGGCGGGCTTATGAAAGCCACAGGTCATGCATGGCATTCAGGATTAACCAGAAGAAGCTCTTCTAGGAATGGGTGTGGCAGGGGTAGGCGGCGGTCACAGGTTCCGCCATCTCCCCCTCCTCCAGCGACAACCATTGAAACTGTTACCCCACTGATGCAGCAGCTTAACAATGTTGAAGTGGGATTGGAGGATAGAAGTCTAACAGGTTGGGGCAAGACAACCAGAAGGCCACGTAGACAGAGGTGCCCGGCAGGTAATCCTCCATCAATTCGGTTAACCTAATCACCGTAAGAGGCTTAAATTTATAGATGAGAATTTATAGAGGGTAAGGAGGGCCAATTTCTATATTGATGGGACATATGATGTCTAAAGCGCGGGGATTTCTCTTTGTACATTTCTTCAAACCCGTATTTGGATATATGCTTGATTTTCAGTTAGTCTTCGGATGATACCAACTTGTATTATTCTTGAATAATGTTGCATGATTTATTCTTGGTTATCTCTTTGAGAATTGTTTAGATATGTGCAGTTTGTGCATTCTCACTTTTTTTTGGGTGATTTTTCTAGTACACTGCTTAATGCGATTAGGCTGCAGGCTTGAATGAAATGGATCTCCTTCAAATAGCACAATTTGTTAGCTTATACCATGGTGGTAGGTTTTTTCCTTTGTTTATGGTTCATTTTTCTGCATGGTGGTACCTTATACCATTGGGTAGCAGTTTGCTTTCCCTTTGGGCATCAACCTATAGGGTTCAAAACTGCTAGATATGGTGGCATCGATGGCCTGTTCAACCATCAACTTTACTATTGAACATACTTAAATAAAGGGTAAAACATTTTTGTTGATGTATCAGCAATTTTTAGTTTACTCTACTTCACACTCTTTGTCTTACTCTTTTATATACTTCTCTCTCCTCTTTTTACCTTTTGCTTTTCCTTATATTAAAATGTTTTGAACCACTTTTAGAGTGTGAGGAATTTGCCACAAATCAATCTTCTAAATCGTAACTTTTGCTTCAATGTGAGTTGTCACAGTAGAAACACATTTCCAAACTGTTTGGAATATCAGAAAGCCACGGTGACGCACGTCTAGTAAACTCTCTATTTTGTAGCTTTTAAAATTTCATGGCAGGAGGGATGGAATATCGCAGTCGCTGTGAAGTAACACTCAACCAAACATGCTATTAAATATTTTTCTCTACACTTCTCTAATAAGTGCCACATAGGTTGGAGTCATAACCCATCAAATTTCAACTGTTCAACTACAGAAATATAAAATGGTTAACAAAAGATTACATGCTGTACAGGAAAATATTTTTTTTCATAAATGTTGCGCCACATGCACATTTACATTTATTTAGGCTGCATCATTTTAATATAATTTGATCTGAGCCGTCGAATTTGAGTTTTTATCAATTGTGATCAAGGAAGCAGATTAATAATAAGAAGAAAAATGTTCCGTGCTTTACTTTGATTTTAATCTTAAAACCAAAATCTATGACGAAAAGGGGTGATTTGTTTACTCGCAAATATATGAGCAATATTGAACATTTAAATAAATAATAAATAAAGAGGGTTTCCTCATTAAACAGTAATTTGTTAAAATCATCTTAAGAATAGTCAAATTAATCGAGTAATTTGAAATGGATTTTTCATTAATTGTAGGCAAATGCTTTAAAACAAATTAATCGTACGCAAAATCAACCTATTTAATTGAACTTTAGGTCTAAAATAGTCATGTTCACTTGTTTTATCTGAGCCTTTTTTTCTAACATTATCTTAGCCTTTCCAAGAGGTCAACACTTTTAAGAGTCTATTCAAAATGAGATCTTGTAATGATAACTTGTAAATTTATATCTAAAAAGTATAAAAATTCAAGTCTTTTTTTGGTTACAATATAAATTCAAGTCTTTATGCAAGTTAAAATATTTCTTTACAAATGTAAATTAAAACACTTATTTTTAAATTGGTAAAAAAGTATACAATTTTAAACATAAATTTAATATATTAATAATGATAAACAGTTACTTGAAATAGATTGATTTATCAGACATTAAATGTTTAAAAAATAACGAAAATTTGACTTTTGCAAAAGCTAATGAGTGATGAGTATTATAAGGGAATTATTTAACAAGTCTAAAAAAAGTATTTTTTTTAAGGAAAAATTGTGTATTTAATACATTGAGAAGTCTGAATGAGTAATGCGTGAATGGAATCTTTAAACAATACTCTTAGATAATCCATTATCAAGACCATTAATATTTAAATACTCTTGTAAAAGTTAACTTAGTTTATTTTAGACTACATTATAAAGTTGATTAGTTATTTATGTTTTATTTCCATCTCTTAAGTTTTTTTTTTTATTCTAGTATATCCTCAAAATAATATACATTTAATTCGTTTTTGTCACTTTCGATTTGTATATCTCAAATTTGTCTTATATGTTTAAGGTGATTTGACAAATGACTCAAAAACAATAAAACCATTGTTTTTTTTTCTTTCAAATTATAGATCTAGAGCTTCACTTTCAATTTTCCTTTCTTCCCAAAATCAAATAGCTGTTATTTCAGGGTTATCGCTGAACGGACTGTGAAGAAGAGGAAATTTGGTGTTATTCTATTGTTTCATTTTCATTTGGGTTGAGGAAAAAAGAAAAAAGAAAATTGAAATCCTAGATCTATAATTTGGTGAAGAGAGATAATGATATTGAGTCATTTGTCAAATCATTCAAAATATACAACATCTAGGAAAATTTTGAGTTACACAAACAAAAAATTGACAGAAAAACTTAAAGAATTAAAATAAAATAAAATAAATTTAAAGAATTTGAGTCAAACTTTAAAATAAATTAAAAAACTATAAGTATAATTTAAGTTTTATTTTTTAAATTGAGCTTAACATAATATGAATTTAATAAGGAATCATGGACAAGTGCTTGAGTAAAAAAAATTATAGACAAATGCACTTATAGAGTAACATTTTATCTATATTTAGTTTAAAATTAGATTATATTTTATGTTTCTAATTGCATCTAGGATCAATCTGAACTCACCAAAGAAAAAATCAGACTCCTGGGTCCATTCAAACTAATGGTATTGCTGTCATAAAACTCCACATAATTACGTCTAAGGGTATTAGCTGTTACATGAAATAGTATAATAAATACAAATTTAAATAAATAGTATTATTAAAAATTAATTGAAATTGATGAATAATAATTAAATGTAATACCTCATATTAATAAAAAAAAATGTTAAAATTTATAAATACTGTTTAGTTTGATTTTTTTAAATGAATAAATTTAATTCGAATAACTTTCATAAAAGAAGATCAAAACTCCTTCAATAATATTTAATTTGTACTCTTCTTAATCTTTTTAAATTAATTTGCAAAAAGTTTTAAATTGATTTAAATGTAAACAATTTTAGTTACGTTTATAAATAAATATATACTCCTTTAATACATTAAATTTTAAAAATAATTTAGTTTTATTAATTTATTTAAAAATATATTTAATTAATTATTTAAATACACTAAAAAGAAACATACCATAAGTACGTTGACAATAACAATATAATCCATTGTATAAAGTTTTCATCAAAGTCACACTCAATCATAAAAATAACAATAAGTAAATGACAAGAAATAGACACAACTTAAATTTTTGGGCAAACAGAATCATTGCAAAGCCTATATCAAATTAGCTTGTCGTCACTCCTACTTGCGGATATGTTCTCGTAAAATCACCTTTGTTAACTCTTGGTACTCGTAACAATTGTCTTAAGATTATTTGTTAAAAATTCAAAAAATATATATTTTATATTAAAAATAATAATTTTTAAATTCTTAACTTAACCGTCTCCCCTATTCTCTTTTCTTTTTTTAATTGATTTCTCATTTTTTATTAAAGAGTGATGATTTAGAGTTAATTTTTTTATTAAAAATTACTTCTATTAATTTTTATTTTGTTTGTTTTTATTTCATCATCTTTTTACAAAATTGTGTTTATTTATTATTATTTCATCATCTTTTATAAATACAAATTTTGTTTTTATTTCATCATCTTTTCACAATATCTTTATTAATAATATAAACAGCAAAATATTTAATAGAAGTAATTTTTATTTTATTTATTTTTATTTCATCATCTTTTTATTATTTCAACTTTAATTTTTTTATAAATATTTTGCTGTTTATATTATTAATAAAGATATTGTGAGTTTGTTTATAAATTCACTATTTTTTATTTTAATAATATTAAATTATAATATATTTAATTGATGTATTATCAATTTCAACAAATGAATATTATTTTTAATAAAAAAAAATTAAAGAGTTAAAACCATAAAATTTAAACATAAATATATTAAAGAGTAAAACATTAAAGTACTTGTTAAGATTTTCCATAAATAAATAATAATATGTTGTGTGATGAATAGTTTTTTATTGAAAAAAAATTAACACGAACATAAGTCGAAAAGATTGAGAAATATCCATTAGTATAGATTTTAATTTGAAAAATCTCTGTCTCGTAAGAAAAGTCATAATAATGGTAAAATTGATATAAGTATGATTAGGAAGATAATGTTTGATTATATCAAAATTTACTTGAGATCTATAGTATAAAAAGATATAAATTAGGGAGATGAGAATATCCCGAATAATTTATCTTCATAGAACTTTTTCCTATTTTTGACGTGGTGAATGTTTTTGTCAATATGATTTTTTGGTATGTTCAAAATAATTATAAAAAAAAAATTAACCCTATGCCATCTTGAGGGCGAATGGATATGACGTGAAAGGAAAGCGAAGGTGGGCGCGTGGAAAGAAAACATAGTATGAAGTGGGACAGAAAGAGTGAGGAAATCTTGGATTCTGGTGTCGTACGTAGTTTGCAGGACTGAAGATGCGTCGGCGTGTCGGTATGAGAGAGAGAGAGAGAGAGATTTCTCTTGGCACTTGTCTTGTGTTTGTGTGTCTCTCGCTCTATCTCATTCCAGACATACAGTACTCCTCTGACAGATACCAACACAACACAATAATATAATAATTATGATATACTAATAAAATAACTTCATCCAATCAGAATTCATAAAGAAAGTTCCTCCCTTTTTTTATTCACTTTCTCTTTCTTCCAATCCCGTCGTAATAAGTGCTCTTTCCAGCTTGTCCTTTTCAGTGTCTATTGTTATCACACTTCGTCTTATGCATTTTTCTTTAAATATCTTTTTTTCTCTTTTATAATTAACATGTCACGTAATAAAAATAAATTATCTATTTTTTCAACTCAATAGATATACCGAAAATTATTATTATTATTTTTTAATTCGTAATAAAAGATCGGTGTTCTAAAGTGCTATTGACATTTATTCTTCTTCTTTATTTTAATAATTATTATTAATTATTTAATAAATTAAAATTAATTTAATTATTTAAAAATTAAAAATATGAATAATAAAATAAAATAAAATATATTAATAAATAATAATTATAATTAAAAATGATTATTATTAAAAATAATAAATTATATTATAAATTTCAAAGACAATATGTTAACGGTGAAGAAACAAATACATTAAAATTTAAACAAATAATAATAATAATAATTTTTAAAAATAAAATTATATTAATAATAGAAAAATGAAACTAAATATATTAAATTAACAAAAAAATATATCATATTTAAGAAGAAAAAAAAACAAATTTATATTAATGATATTCACTTAAATGACCTTCAGTTTCACATCTAGGATGTTGTTGAACTCGTCTAACTCTTTGAACGAGTTGAGGTTATTCCGGTTCATCTTGATTTTGATTATTATCCTCAATGTAAGTTGTAGGTGGATTAGAACCACCGTCATCTACTTCCATAAAATTATGAGACTGATGATTATACATGGAATTAAACATAACATAAGTCGACTCATGAGTTGTGCACTAAGTTCCAAACAAATTATAAAAAAGCCCACGTTCTGTCGGATAACTAGGGCTTGATATTTTAGACACCGAAGAAACGTAATATTGAATCGATGGTGGATCATAACATGGAACTTCAGTAGGGACATGTAGGTGAGGTGATGATAAAGACAGTTTTGCTATGTTTTGTTGTTGTGGGTTGATTGCGAGGTCGAATGCACATGAGGATATGACAACGATTGTAAACGAGAATCATAGGGATATTGTTCAACATATATAAATAATTTGGTGTGTTGTCTAAACCAAATCATATATTATTTGCTATGAGATAAAACACCTTATATGATCTTACCTTGCAACACGTAATTATGACACTCGTTCCAATGTTTAATTTCTTCTCTCCAAACCAAGTTCCAAATATCATCAATCTCATGTCTCATGCTGACCTCATGATACATTTTCATGTCTTCTGGTGGTTGTGGTATTTGTTGATGGAAGCAGAACTAAAGTGTGACTCTATCTAAATGTTATTTATCAACAATATGATAACAATATAGATAGGTACATGCAGTCCAAGTGACAGTCTCTTATTCGTAAACTTCATGTTGGAATCCGAGATAAGGTATCCAATAAAAATGATATGTAAAAAATAAACTAAAGTAATTATAATTATGTAATAATGCATTGTCTAGTGTTTTAATACCGGTTACTTAATCAATTAGCCTACATATCGATATTACCGCAGATAAATCGGTATACTAAATATAGATACTTTGAAATGGTTAGACAACATATCGCGACAAGATTGGATTCAAGCATTCGATGGAGGTAGTTGTTTGGGCCAGATGACAGCCAACATTGTGGAGTCGATCAACGAAGTATTAAAAGGCATGCACAACCTTCCCATCAATGTTTTTGTTCAATCAACTTATTTTAAAATAGGGACATTGTTTTCAACCACGGGAAAACAACACGTATCAATTTTAGTTTCTGATCAGGTATACATAAAAACTTGGATAAATTTTATGAAATTGAAAATAAGTAAATCCAATAGTCATATAGTCGATAGTTTTGATCGGAGCAACCATACTTTCATGGTCTACGAGAAGGGCGATCAGTTGGTCATTTTAGTATAAACTTTCCTAACAAGTGGTGTGACTGTGAAAAATATCAAGCTAAACATATATCTTATTTACATGTGATAACAATATGTTCTAGCATAAAATATGATTATTGAAGTCTTATACATGATGCGTATAAGGTGAAAACGGTACTAAAGGTCTACGACGAATCGTTCTAACACATACCAAACAAATGATATTGACCATAATATGAAGGTATTAAGGTGTGTTACAATTCACTAGTGCAGAGAGACAAGAAAAGTCGTCCAAATAACAACGCATTAGAACAAAAATTGACACTTCAAAAAGAGTACCAAGAAAATGTGGATTATGTCGAGTCTCTAGTCATATTAAGAAACATTTTTCAAATTCTGCTGCCAGATCTATTCAAATTTGATGTATTTTTTCTTCAATTTTAAAGTATTTTCTTTGAAATTTATAATATAATTTATTATTTTTTTAATTATAATTATTTATTAATGTATTTTATTTTATTATTAGTGTTTTTATTTTTAAATAATTTAATTAATTTTAATTTATTAAATAATTAATAATAATTGTTAAAATAAGGGAAAGAAAACAAATGCTACTAGCAAGTCGCTCCCTGGACCAACGACCTCCTATTACAAATTAAAAAAGTACGACAATTACGTAATATTTTTTTCTATAAAAAAAAATATTTAAAAAAAAATTTGTTTTATCATTGTTGATGATGAATTAAAAAAAAACGCAAAAGAAATATATATATATATATATATATATATATATATATATATCAAAATAGTGAAATATATGATTAAATGTATTTTTAATTTTATAAAATTATATTTTTTAATTTTTATAAAAAATTATATTTTTTTTATTGTTATAGAATTATTTTATAAACAATTTTAGTCTTTACAAAATCGCTCATATATATTTTGAACAAATTTTTTTATGCAATTATGTTGATAAGATTATAAAAAACTTATCGAGCAAACCAATCTCAAAATTCAATTTATAGGTCTATAATTTAATTGAGATTTATAACGATTTACGAAATTTAATAAAATACACAAAATATTAATTTTGATATATTTAAATAACTTATAAAAAGATTTTAGAATTTTGTAAACTTTTACCTAAATA
>JBBPBS010001017.1:11094077-11114288 GCA_037974835.1 Cicer judaicum | reverse complement strand
ATTATAATATTTAAAAAAACAAAATATTATTAATAAATTAAAATAAAATACATTAAATTGAAAAAAATGCAGTTGATTAGATGTGTCTAAACAGATAACGTATTATATTATTTTAATAATTTTTTCTTATTTTATATATAAATTTAAATTATTTTAACAATTTTTTCTTATTTTGCGATAAATTAACAACTTCATTATATTTTATTCATAACTTTCTCTTATATTATAAATTTTAATAGACCAATTTGATTAGTCCAAATAAAATAACAAACATTCATACTTTTATGTTGCAACATTTACTCATATATTAAATTGAAAGGTCAAGATTAAATATTTATTAGACCAATTTAATTGGTCTAAATAAAATAAAAGCATCATACCATTATACTGCACCATCCACAATCGTTGATAAATTAAATTAAAAAATTAAAATTAATTATTTAATAAATCAATTTGATGGGTACAAATAAAACACCACCACCATTGACAACATGGATAAAATGAAATCAACTAGTCTTTAAGTGTTCTCTACTTAGTATGTGACTCCATTCGCTACTTCTAACTTTATAATATAATTAACTTTATAATTGTTTGTATTAATTTTTATTTACAAATAAAAGAATAGGAGGAAAATGTCAATAACATATAATTAAGTTGTCAATTTATCTGCAAAACAGAATAAAATTATCTACAAACTAAGAATCGATTGTTAAAATAAATATAATATGTTCTTTATTTAGCATATCTAGTCAACCACATTTATTTATTCAATGTAATATATTTTATTTTAATTTATTAATAATATTTTGTTTCTTAATATATTATAATTCTTTTTAATTTATTAAATAAACAATTTTTCAATTGCAAAAATGAAAAGACAAAAAAATTAAAAGTCGACACACAGTCGAATGTGACCTTTTATCAGGAACAATTTTTTTTACTTCAGCTCATCCCAAGCCCAATTTACTATCATTTATTGGATTTAATAAATAGAACATTTTAGTTTTTTTTTATTTAAATTATCATAAAAAATCTTCTCTATATGAAAATAATTTTTAATTTGTTTGAATTTGTTTTTGAATAAAGATTTATTACATAGAACGATCAAATAAATGTGATATTTCAAAGCTACAATATGGCTTTGAGTTAACGTGGACGTGATCGTATTTTAGCAAATAAACGAACATAAAACTTATTTATACGCAAGTTTTCCAAATCAATCAATAATGTGTATTTATACTAGTGGAAAGATGATATTAACGTATTTGTCTATCATCTTTTTCTAATGTATTTCATTTCATATACTTCACCTGATAATTTTTTTTTTGACAAAAAAAAGTGCTGCTTTAAAGATGTATTTATTATCTAAAATATTTATCTTTCTAATATTGATAGATGTATTAATTTAATATGTCACAATTTCTTTTGAGGTATATTTAAGTAAAAAAAGTAAAATAATTGCCGAAGTGATTTTGGACAAAACACATAGCCTAAACCATCCCTTACTGTGGAGAACAAATGAACAAATAGCATAAACCATCCCTCTACTATGAAGAACAAATGGAGGAGACACTAGGTTTAGTTGTAGATAGCACGCTCAAATTAGTTTTTGACAAAAGATGAATAATAAATGTTAATAACAAGACAAAGAAAGTTAGTCAAATGATTTTAAGGAATTAGCTCATATCTAAGGAGGGAGGGTGCTAATTCAACTTCAAATGTCGTTAATACATCTTTAATATATAATCGATATCTCTAGAGATAATCAATCCACTTAAGAGGATGTGTGTTTACCTACTCTTAATTTTAAAAATATTTTTTTGTGCTTCACACATATTCGATAAATAATATTAGAGTTTGAATTTCTCGTATTTTTATTTGTTTTAAATGTGTGAGATAGTTTTATAATAATATGTAAATGTGTTAAAATTACAAAAACAAACATAAATATGTTTTTATAGAGTGACTATTGTTTTAAAATATATGTGTTTATATTTGAATATCTCTATTTTCGAATTTTGAGATGTGACATCAACTTTATAAGTTCATCGATTAAAGTTAATATTATTTATCTTTATATTTGTCATTTTTAATGATTTTTTTATCTCCCTCTTAATTAATCATTATCTATCATCTAAATAATTATTATCACTTTATTTTAATCATTAATTTTATTCTATAACAGGCTAAAATCACTCTGCACACTCTGCACCAAAGGCAGAGAATCTATTTCCCCTCACCCACCTTACTTGAACTTGAATATTTATAAAAAAGAATAATATCAATGATAAGTTTGATAAATAAATAAGTTAAGACATAACATAGTAATCTGATTAACATTTTGAAAAGGGTATAATGGATATGCGCAGAGTACTACAATAACACTTAACATGAGTCGTGATTGTATGAGTATTGAATGACCAGGGTCTAGAGAACTATAAAAATTAAGAAGATTTATACGGTATGGAATAATGGTATAAATAAACATAAGATTTGTGCAAGAAAAGGTGTGATGAAGCATGTTGATCGTACGAAGAATTATGGTTGGTGTACAATGGAGATCCCTGAGCTACTATAATCTACATAAAAACAACCATCTTAACCTTCCACTTCCACTATCTCCAACATTCTACCTCGCTCCTATCTGCAACAACCTCGACACTGTCAAAAAGCTCCACGCTTCTCTCCTCGTCCACGGTCTCCCCCCCGACACAAACCTCATCTCTCTATACGCCTCTTTCGGCTTCCTCCGCTACGCTCGCACTCTCTTCCACTGTCTACCTTCTCATAACCTCTACTCCTTCAAACTCATCATTCGTTGGCATTTCCTCAACAACATCCATTCTCATGTCGTTTCATTTTACCACCTCGCTAGACTCACCCTCGGTTTCTTCAACGACCTCGTCGTTTTCTCCATTCTACTTAAGGCTTCTTCACAGTTACGCGACCTTGTTCTCACTAAAAGACTCCACTGTCATATTCTTAAAGCCAATAGTCCTGATAGCTTTGTACTCACCAGTCTCGTTGATGCTTACTCTAAATGCGGTGAACTTCACTATGCGCGTAAAGTGTTCGATGAAATTCCTGATCGAAACATTGTGTCGTGGACTTCCATGATTGTTGCTTATGTACAAAATGACTGTGCTGAAGAAGGGTTGATGTTATTTAACCGAATGAGGGAAGGGTTTGTTGATGGAAATTTGTTTACTGTTGGAAGCTTGGTTACTGCTTGTACCAAATTGGGGTGTTTGCATCAAGGGAAGTGGGTTCATGGGTATGTTATTAAGAATGGAATTGAGATTAATTCTTTTTTGGCAACTTCTCTTTTGAATATGTATGTTAAATGTGGTGACATTGGAGATGCTCGTTATGTGTTTGATGAATTTTCAATTTCGAATTTTGATGATGATGATCTTGTTTTCTGGACGGCTATGATTGTTGGGTATACACAACGAGGTTATCCTCAAGCTGCATTGGAATTGTTTACCGATAAGAAATGGTATAGGATTTTGCCCAATTCTGTTACCCTTGCAAGTTTGCTCTCTGCTTGTGCTCAATTGGAAAATATTGTTATGGGAAAGTCACTTCATCTTCTGGTAGTTAAGTATGGGTTGGATGGTACTTCATTGAGAAATGCTCTTGTTGATATGTATGCGAAATGTGGATTGAGTTTTGATGCGCGTTATGTGTTTGAAACTACAGTCGATAAGGATGTTGTTTCTTGGAACTCGGTTATTTCTGGCTATGCACAGAGTGGTTCTGCATATGAAGCTCTTGAGCTCTTCCATAGAATGAGATTGGAGTCATTTTCGCCAGATGCGGTTACAGTGGTTGGTGTTCTCTCGGCTTGTGCTTCCGTTGGTGCTCTTCAAATTGGTTCCTCCCTACATGCTTTCGCATTCAAGTATGGCTTGGTATCCTGTAGCATCTATGTTGGCACTGCGCTGCTCAACTTTTATGCAAAATGTGGGGAGGCTAACTTGGCTCGCATGGTGTTTGATACGATGGGAGAGAAGAATGCAGTGACGTGGAGTGCAATGATTGGTGGGTGTGGTATGCAAGGTGATGGGGTTGGATCTCTTGCTCTATTTAGGGATATGTTGGAAGAGAAACTTGTGCCTAATGAAGTGGTCTTCACAACTATATTAGCAGCTTGCAGCCATTCAGGGATGGTTGGAGAGGGATTGAGGTTATTTGATTTCATGTGTAAGGAGTTAAATTTTGTTCCTTCCATGAAACATTATTCATGTATGGTTGATCTGTTGGCACGAGCTGGCAACCTCCAAGAGGCATTGGATTTTATCGACAAAATGCCTGTTCAACCAGGTGTTGGTGTGTTTGGAGCTTTTCTTCATGGATGTGGACTTCATTCCAATTTTGATTTCGGAGAAGTGGCAATTAGGAGAATGTTGGAGTTGCACCCTGATCAAGCTTGTTACTATGTGCTCATCTCAAACCTGTATGCTTCAGATGGAAGATGGGGCATGGTCAAGCAAGTAAGAAAGATGATAAAGCAAAGAGGATTGAACAAGGTCCCTGGTGTTAGTTTAGTGGAGATGGATGTCAACAATAGTACATATACCAATGTGGCAGTTTGACCGTTATCACCTTTGTTTATGCACATGTGATCGTAAAGCAGAACTGCCTGCTTAACAAGTGGTCGGATGGACTGGTTTCACAATCACTCTGCCGAAAATGTAAAAGTTCCGAAAACGAGTTTCATAAAACTGGAGATAACCGTTTGAGCTTAAGACTCAATGAGCTTGGCAGGAGCTAATGATTCTGATGAGCCAAGTGACCAAAAGGTCAGCATAGAGTCAGTAAATGGCCTTGCAGAAGAAGCAAAGTTGTCTAACTCGAGAGTCTACATAAACCTGTGAAACTTCCGTAGACTGGACTCTAAGAATATACCTAATATTAAAGAAACGTATAAATGATGGCATGGACTCGTAAGAGGACAATGACACACATGGACATGTTCTGTGTTAGAATGATTATGGAAGAGATGAGGGATGGTAAATTTATGTGAGATATGTGTATATCTTAATCTAATGCAAAGCTGAAAGTAGATTGATATGAATGCTAATGGAATCTGTGATTTTTGTCTGTCATTAAAACGAGGGAATGTAGAATGGTCGTGCTCAACAAATACTGGATGGTTTCTACAAAAGTAGTGCATTTAGCTGATTCAAGAGAGAGAAAGCAAACACACCAAACAATAGCGTAGGTGTAACATCCCACTTTTAAACACATTTCTTGTTTTTATTTTTTATTTTTATTTTTTGTATGCATAATTACACATAAATTCAAACAACCAATTGATAATTTATTAGAAATCTTCAATTGTCTCAATCAGATAATTGAATACTCAAGTTTTATGATTCAAAAATGTAATATCAAAATAGAAAAGTAATAATGGTATAAACTAGAGCTTAACAAAAATAAAGTCTTTGAAGTTGACCACCACTATCCATCTTAAAAATTAAAAGAAATGTTTCACCTATTCATCTGAAAACTCTTTCGAGTGTGAAAGCAAATTTAAGATGTTACATGTCAAATGTAAGAATCATCTTCAAATAGACAAGCATATATAGTTATTATAGATAAATATAAATAAATTATATAATTCATTTAACAATTAAATCACAAAGCACTAGAGATACAAATAAACTAAAATGTACAAATCCTATTTGTTAGACTATATGTTAATGCATGATTTTGGAATATCACCATCCTGTAGAGTAAAGAGTTCTATCATTAGACAATGTCTCACAGTTGGACTTGTCCCATTGTTGGACAAATGTTCTTCAAGAAATTGTCATCACATACTTGCGACTAGGTTCAGACCACCAATGCATGCATGAATGTGATCACGTTAGTTAGTAATAAAATAAATCACTCAATAAAAGCGTCCAAAATCATTCAACTTTGTCATAAATCAACCTAGTTTAGACACAAAATCACCACCTTGAGTAACCACCCGTTACTAATAAAAATACACAAATTACTTAATCTCATAATATCATTCATAAAAATGTAATTCATATAACACATATTTTGAATATATCTCACAAACATAACCAATATATAACATCACAATACACTTATATCACATACAATTCAAATAGAAAAGCGAATTGAGTGATGTCATTACCGTTACCAAAGTTGTTTCTAGAATTATGTGTCACAAACTCTAGTTCAACTCGGTTCACACCTTCAAATAACTAATAATTTAATATTTAATTGTGTTTCAACTACTAACTCCACTCAAATACAATTTGGATTTAGTTTAAGATTTAAACAAATTCTCATAAAACAACCAAATTATTATTATTTTATAAATCAACACAATTTTCACACAATTGTCTCATAAAAATCATAATTTTAATATTCTAAAAAAAATAACTTTCAAAATATTTATAAAAAAAATTATTGTAATTAACATCAATAAGGTTTATAAAAATTACTTCAACACTAAAACTATCACAACTAAATAAAAATTAAGTTTGTAGCCAATAACGATTTATATTAATTAAAACATAATTTAATTTTTATAACAATTTCTACTAGATGAAAATTAATATTTGACATATAGATAAACATTTTCTCTAAACAAAATAAGTTTCTATATCAATATCATAAGAAAATCAAGAACACTTCTACTTCTAGAATTAAACTGCATACCACAATTTTGCTTTTAAACTAAAAATGTGATTTCTTAAATGATATATCAAACATCATTTTCAAAATTATCCATCGTTATAAAATTATTTTCTAAAAATTAATTTTTTATTAGTAACAATAATAACAACTTTTACAAACATAATTTTTGTATAAAAAATCATCATTTTAAAATTAAAAATTTCAATAAATTGAGTTAAAAAGAAAGTAAAAATACTAATAAATTATATAAATAAATCAAATTCAAAAATAGAGATGAGTACTAAAATTTAAAAGAAATTAGAACAAGTTTCTTGTACAGCCCACGAAAATCAATTTTTTTTGTCTTTTTCTTTCACTAACACAAAAACTGCATTAAAACATTTTTTTAAATATTACACCCACGGGTCAAACTCATTTGTCTTACTACTTTATAACTTATTTGAATATTTCTATTGTAAACAAAAGTTAAATGATACTATATACATGCATTTAAACAAATAACTAAAACAAAACAAAGTAATAATACCACATAAAAAATTTAGCAAAAGAGCAATATAATTTTATAAAAAATTCTAACTTTGATACTACTAATTTTTGTATTAATTTATATATATTTCGAAAATATACTTTAAAATCATATATTAAAATTTTATTAAATACACGTGTAGCTTAATAAGGCATTGGACCAAAATAATCAAAGTTGTTGGAAACAAATACTTACGTACTTTACATTTTTGATATTATTTAAGACAGTGAATATTTTTATTTAGTTAACACCAAAAGAACATGCTGACACTATCTCCTGTTAACGTTGTTGTCCACACTCAAAAGCTCAAACGGTGCTCCTCCTCTGTTATTGCACTTCTTCACTGTCGCTCTTCATCTTCCATTACAGATCCCACCAATTTTCAAAACCTCGCCGCACTCTTACAAGGCCATCTTTCTGTTCCTCATCTTCTTCAAATCCATGCACGCATTTTCCAAGTTGGTGCACACCAAGACAATCTAATAGCTACCCGTCTCATTGGCCACTACCCATCTCGAATTGCACTCGGAGTCTTTCACCAACTCCAAAATCCAAACATCTTCCCTTTCAATGCCATCATCAGAATCCTTGCTGAACAAGGTCACTTCTTTCATGTTTTTTCCCTCTTCAACTGTTTGAAACGCCGCTCACTTTTTCCCAATGACTTGACATTATCTTTCCTCTTGAAGGCATGCTTTAAGTCTAAAGATACCCATTGTGTTAAACAGGTTCATGCCCATATTCTGAAGATGGGTTACCTCTCTGACATTTTTGTGACCAATGGGTTGCTTGCTGTATATGCCAAAGGTTTTAACAATTTGGTATCTGCACGTAAAGTGTTTGATGAAATTCCTGACAAAAGTACAGTTAGCTGTTGGACTTCCTTGATCACTGGTTATGCTCAGTCTGGTCAGAGTGAGGAGGTTTTACAGGTTTTTCATGCGATGATCAGGCAGAACACGTGTCCGCAAAACGATACTATGGTCAGTGTTCTATCAGCTTGTTCTAGCCTTCGGATACCAAAAATTGAGAAATGGGTTTACATTCTTTCAGAACTGATTGATGATAGCATTAGTGCTAGAGAAACATGGCATGATTCAGTTAACACAGTTTTAGTTTTTTTGTTTGGTAAGTGGGGGAACGTTGAGAAGAGTAGAGAAAAGTTTGAGCAAATTTCCGCAGTAGGAAAAAGAGGCGTGGTTCCTTGGAATGCTATGATAAGTGCATACGTTCAAAATGGTTGCCCTTTGGAGGGTTTAAATCTTTTCCGCGCTATGGTTGAAGAACAAACCAGCAGACCTAACCACATTACAATGGTTAGTGTGCTTTCAGCTTGTGCTCAAATTGGTGATTTGAATCTTGGTTGTTGGGTTCACGAGTACCTAATATCCATAGGACATAAAGGTACCATTGGGTCAAATCAAATTCTCGCCACATCTTTAATTGACATGTATTCTAAATGTGGTAGTTTGGATAGGGCAAAGGAAGTTTTCGAGCATGCAATCTCCAAAGATGTTGTCTTATTCAATGCAATGATCATGGGTCTTGCGGTAAACGGTGAAGGAGAGGATGCATTGAGGCTTTTCTACAAAATGACAGAATATGGTTTGCAACCCAATGCTGGAACATTTCTTGGTGCTTTAAGTGCATGCAGTCACTCTGGTTTGTTGGAGAAAGGGCGCCAAATGTTCAGAGATGTGAGCCTTTCCGCTTATCTTAAATTGGAACATTATGCTTGTTATATTGATCTCCTTGCAAGAGTGGGATGTATAGAAGAAGCTATCGAGGTTGTGATTTCCATGCCTTTTGAGCCAAACAATTTTGTCTGGGGTGCTCTACTTGGTGGTTGCTTGCTTCACTCAAGAGTTGACTTGGCTCAAGAGGTTTCGAAGAGGCTTGTTCAAATTGATCCAAACAACTCTGCAGGTTATGTTATGTTGGCTAATGCACTTGCATCTGACAGTCAATGGAGTGATGTATCAGCACTGCGGTTGGAAATGAGAGAGAAGGGGATCAAGAAGCAGCCAGGAAGTAGTTGGATTAGTGTGGATGGAGTTGTACATGAATTTTTAGTTGGCTGCTTGTCACATCCTCAAATGGACAACATATATTATACATTGACTGGATTGGTGAAGCATATGAAATCAGTGAGCCATTGTCAGCTTGTGTGTTGTTAATAGATATGCTGTGATTACAGGAAGAGAATGTCACACTAGTAATTTTTTTGCCTATGCCTTCCCATGGCTTTTATAATTAGAGAATGTGTTAAGTAATTTATTGATTCAATCTCATATTTCATAAATGATAAAGGATTCCCATTAAATAAATTATCATGTGACAAAATTGTTAAGTAAAAAATTAGCAATAAAACAATCTCTGACAAAGCTTAATGTATTAGTCTACAATTCTTTTTGGTTCTTGTTGTTTGTGAGAGAATTAGGTACTATCTCCTACGACAATGAATACATTTTCTAGTTTTCCTGGTAAGAAACATCATGCTCTTTTACAGAGTATTTGGTATTCTGTTACAAAACTTAAGATTTTTCCTACTGCATGGAACGAGGAGAAGCAACTGAATTTAGGAAATCAGCCTTTCCTTACAATATTTTAGTTTACCGTTGGGCATTTCATCTCAAAGATGTATATATAGTATTAGTATTTAGCATTGGATGTAGATTATATTTTCCTTATCCAACTATTATGCCTTCTATGTTAAATAGATATTTATAATTTAGTTGGATAAGATATTAATAAGAAATTGACATTTGTCAATGCTAATCAAATTACATTTGAGTTTGAAAATTGAAATAAAAGATTTTAATTAAAATGAAAATTTAGATAAATATTTAAAATTTATATTTATATTTAAAACAATAAATTATATAGATATAATATAAAAATGACATTTATATTTAAATTTTTTTTTATCAATAATTGAAAATTTATATAACTTTTTTTTTTTGGATGCAAAGATACATTAGATTTGTTTTAAACCAATAAATTGTATAGATATAGATATAAATGGTTATATTCTATCTAAGAATAATTTTAGATAATTAAAATTCTTATGCTCAGGTTAGTTAACTTGACACTTTCAATTATATTGATTTTGATTTAGAATTTATTTATTTATTATTCACATTTTGCAATAATTTGAATGCAATTTGGTACATATATACTCCCTCTTATCCAAATCATTAGTGAATATTTGAAGATTGTCTCATTTGTACGAAAAGAGTTACTTTTAAGATATATTTATTGTTTAAAAGAGTTTTTTACACTCATTTAAAATATTTGTCTTTTAATAGTGATAGTTGTATTTAATATGTCGCAATTGAGGATATATTTGAAAAGACACTTAAAAAGTGTGAATAGTGGTTGTAAGATGGATGTATTTAACTGTCATTGATGACTTGATTTTTCGGTAGCCAAATTTTTCTACAGTTTGGGTTGTGATTGCAAGATGGATGGTGTGGTGATCATATTAGCATATTGTCATGCTTAATCCTTGGAGGGAAGGCGGTGGAGTTAAACATCTAAACTTACTAATTGTACTCTTTGAAACTATATTATGATTTTTATTTGATTTATTTTTTTAATAAAAATAAAATAAAATAAAAGAAAGAAATAGAGTGCAAAAAAACATTACATGTTTAAACACCTCAAGACAAACATCTATTATTTACAAATGTAGAGAAACTAAAACCAGATTAGCCCCATATTAGAGGGCCAAAAGCACTACCTAACCATAATCATAGAATCGCCAAATTAAATTGACCATTATAATGGAATAAATCGCACTCAACCACTTGAAAGGACAATTATAAATCATACTACTATGATTCTATTCAAAATATGCTACTTTGAATGTAAAAGACAATCATAAAAGGCAACCCATCTAGCTTCCACGATCAATTACATAGAGATACAGAGAAACCTTATCATTGCTTCAAGTGATTAAAAAAATAATGCTACACATTACAAAACACATACTCCTGGTTATCAGGGAGAGAGCAAGGGCAAAGGCAAATAATGAGGAAACTGCATCAAACGGTCCCCTTTTAACGCAGCTAAATGGTAGAACTGCATGCAGGTCATGGTTTATCATACACAAATTTTGTTCTGGGATCCACAATGAGACCCTTCCCTCCGTTCACTTCTAAGTCATGCCTGCGTGAATAGAAGTATCAAACAGATTAGTAAGCTCACCTACTAGTGGTCATACACCTTATTAGCAAAGGGCTTCCACAATATGCTAGCATTGTTTCCAGGCAATTTATTTATAGAAGCCATAAATTGAAAGCAAAACATTGTACAAAATAACATTAGAAAATATGTTGATGGTGAAAACAAAGACTCAACTGAAACACAAAATCTGGTATGGTCAACTGTTCACGAGGTACATATCTAAATAGCTGCAGAAGTCGATCAACATACACTACTTTCTTCCAAACCTGAAAATTAATTTTTAATAATATATAATAAATATAAATGAGACCCTTTAATATATTATTAAATTTCACTACAGTACCTCATTGTCCACAAACATTTGAAGTGCAAATACTGCTGCTTTTAGTCCAAAAGTTGGATGAAGGACATATATTGCCTACACATCAGATTGAGAATACAAAACAAAGACGGTAAACTTTTAAAGTTTTAATGCATTAGGGCAATAGAGAAAGTGCATACTTGTACCAATCCTTAAAAACAGAAAAATAAAGAAACAACAAATAAAATAGTGCATACATGCAGGTTGCGCTGATGCTTCCGACCAAGTATTTGTTGCAATCTTTTCATCCAGCCCAGGTCTGGCTGCCTAATACCAGAAAAGGACGAGAAAGGTCAAAATAAGCTGTAAACAAACCAGGAGCAACTAATAATTGCAGTTATTATACACAGTTCAAAAAGCAATGTGCTCTTCAGTATGTCCTCTTCCAACTCGTCTGTTATCTTTTTCTTTATTCAAGTATGCTTTATTCCAGTTGCAAAACTTCCAAAGGGTTGCTCAAATTCAATATTGGGCCTTGTATTAAGTCGTAGTAAACTAGACAAAGGTACATAACTACATATAGTTCGGTGGTTTCATACCATGTCACCCATGGCCTAAGCCAATGGCCAAGCAGATGTTTCTAGGAACTATGCTTACTACAATTACAGACATACTATTGTAGATGGAAACAGCAAAATGTTCAACCAGATTTTCCATATCTCCCTTCTCTAATTATATAAAAAAATAGGAGATTACCAAAATTTAGGCTGCCAAAGAATTTTAATTAATTTGGCATAGTGACCACGTCCAAGAATGCAAATCTATTATATTTATGAAAAACTAGACAATTTAGTACATCAAAGAGTTCAAACATTTAACACTTACATCTGAAGAGAAGCAGCGGAGTGGAAGTAGACCAAAGTATAAGGTTTCTGTATCAAAGGCTCAAACTCCTACAGTTGAACACCAACAAAAACAAATCTCAAATTGCGAACATAATGCTTGCCAATATCTAGAAGATAAAATAAATTAATAGCCAAACTAATGCTTGCCAACAGTTAAAGATGCCCAGCTTAAATGGATAACTGAATTACCTTCACCACATATAGCACAAATCGTTCCAGATCAAGACACCTAAGCAAAAAGTGAGCACCCACAACAACCATCACGGGACGACCCTCACTGTCTACCCCTCCACGATAGCTGAAAAACATAAATATCTCAATCATTCAATGCAAAGATGAATAAAAGAAACCACTTCAAGACCGAAGACAGATGATGAAATAAATGGATGCTTACACAATTTTCATTTCTGCAATTTCCGAAAGATTTAAAGAGTTTGCTTTGGATAGGTATCTAGAATGAAGAGAATATTCTTCGGCAGCAGACAATGGAGGCCCCTCAAGGTCGCCATATCCAAGTAATTTAGCACAATTAAAGCCTCTTTGCGCTTCAGCAGTTTTCTCCCACTGCTCCAGACGCCTTTGATCAGGGTCTTTAATCAAGGACATGAAGGCAGGATCCAGAAATGAATCTAAATGTGACGAATTCCTACAACACATGGATCAGGAAAATTCTACCAGAAGTGAGATTAAGAAATGTGTTGTGTTTAGTTTAGTCAAATACAACAAAAACGCTCAAGCACATACAACTAATTGCAAGCAAATGAATCAAAATATGTTCAGACGCATTTTTGTGAGATGGAGAACTTGTAATATAAAATGTTAAATATATATTTATCAATATCTGATCTTGTAACCGATATCTATCTATGCTTGGATTGATTATGTTCATCCTGACTTCTAGTATTTATTTTCACAATGAAACGTGCTGAGAAATAAACAACAAAAATGAAAATTTAAAAAAATTACTGACTTTTGAACCAAGCCAATATCACTGAGAGGAAGATCAACTGCAACACCAGGTGGTCTTGAAACAATCTTTTTAGGCAAAGGCTTTATTCTGATTTTACGTTCATCTATAATGGTCTCACCATTTTCATCCCCAACATCTGCAGGAAGTTTTGACAAAGCAACCTGCTCTTCATGTTTATCCCGAGGAAAGTAAAGTGGAAGCAGCCTGCATGAAACAATATGAAAGGTAAAAATGAACAACACAAACTCCAAAGGCCATGTTTAAAAGAAAATCAACCAAACTTCCATAACTATAAGAAAGTTCATGTCAATAAGAAAATTGAAGATGTAAAAATAGAAAGAAAAAAATGCTAAAAATACCTTTTATATATTTCAGTATCAGTTGTACTAGTAGTGCAAAATACAACAGCTGTTAAGTTATTTTTCTGCTTTTCAAGAAACCGCCGCACAGTTCCTGAATAAAAGAACATGAAAGGAAGGGAAAACAAAAGAAAATTTAGCCTAAGACATGTCATCGATGTATCATCTGGAAGTAATTGTCAGCTTAACACATGAATCAAATATATACTAGATGCAATCCACCAGTACATGATAAATTATTAAATTAACTTGATTTTTATGGGATTTGTACATTAGGGTATAACGACTTATGAAGAAAAAGAAACAAAAATATGATGCACCCATGCAATTAGTTTTCCTAGTCAGCCTGCACCTGCCATCGCCATGATCATGAACCTAACACCACTAGTAACATAGAGGAAATGGCTTTGAAGAGAGAGCCCAATTTATCATTTTATCTTCCTACTTTCTCCTTCACTCCAAAATTTATTTATTTTTATTATCAAGTCAATAACTCATTTTTCTGATCTTTGGCATTAATGCCTAGTATTTTATTGGTTGCAACTTAATGGAACAGTAATAATAATCCCCATAATTTCAATTGCCAAGAGATTGCCAGAGTTAAACCTAACTAATGTATCAGGTTAAAATATCACAAGAAACAAATTGAAAAAGTAAAATCATGCCAAAAAGAAAACCTCACTTATAGCTACATGAGCAGCAGGTTCTCGGGGATAGTTCTTTGCCTCCGTATAAATACAACCCATAGCAATGCTACATCAGTATATGGCTAAGATAAGTAAGTTGCACATCTTCAAAAAACATGAGATTCCCAAAAACAATAAAACTTGCAAGAAAATAAACAAATATATTTTGGAGTGAGGGGGAACCTTCGAAGTCCATTATCAACTAGAAGCTCCATGCAAGAACGATAACAATGACTTAAAGCATTCTCTGCAGCAGTATGATACTTTACAGCATACTTGGGGCCAACAGTGTGGATAATTCTCCTGCAAGAAATTTATTAATGTAAAGATCATGAATAGGTCAATAACAAAAGATAGAAATTTAGAATGCAACAACATAACCATTGAAATGTGACATATTATTAAAGATCTCTGGTTCAATCCACAGAAAATAAAAAAGCATGCAGTTTAACATTTATAAATAATATATATAAATCCCATGTCCAACAACCACCATTCGGAAAAGACAGAAAAAGCACGGTAATGCTCCTTTCAAACCAATGCAACAATACATACTTAAATACATTCTCTAAATATCTTTTCCACAACACGAGAAAAAACTGTAAACCATGATTGATTGTATAACTGATCTAGTACTAAAACAGAGACTATTGCTTCTTCAGCTTGAACAAGTAAAAGAAAGAAGGCCAATTATCAAACCTAGCAGGAAGGTCATATGCATTGGTAACTTTAGCCATCCCTGTTCGACATCCACCCTGTACACTAAAGATGCATTAGTTCATATTATTGAGCATCATATCCAGAAAGTTTCTTCCCCAACACGTTACTGAAATATTACAATCTAACTGGAGCTGCTTTATGCATGTTCATGAAATAGTGAACCCTAAATTATAAAAATAATACAACTGCAAATACAATAAATAATAAAATTTTATTTTATGTCCCAAGCTCACATATTATCAACATCCACCACGGAGCACATAACACAATTTTGATAAATAATTAACTATACCAGAGTCGCACATTCTTCAGCAAGACCAGGTCCAGCTGCAGCATGCAATCCAGGGCTGCTGTGTGCTTCATCCATATTCTGTCAACCATAAGAAATGAAAACCAGATAGGAAATAAGATATTAGTACACTCATTTTATTTACTGGAGCTCGGTTCTAACCGTGCTTAATAGCATCATTATATTTATATTGTGAATAAAGATATATTCTCCTAATGGTTAATAATAGTAAATGAAGTATTAAAACAAAATATGGGAAAACAAAAAATGCAATCAATACCTTCTGGATTCGACAATTAGGAGAATCGTTAGGAAGATGGATTAGGATTTATGAGGCTATAGAATCAATCTCTTATCGTGCAGTCACAACAGGATAAAAATTTCAAATTATAAAATATCGATAGTCTCATGAAAAGTGTCAAAAAATCACAGTCAACCTATAACGTTGTTGTTTTTAAATACCAAACGACATATTAGCTTTTCAACATAGACTTTTAAAAATACACAATCAAGTGTCTCTTATAAATAACAACAACCAGAGTCTTTTCCTACTAGGTAGGGTCCGGTTCATAGACCAAACAATGCCAATAAGTTCTCTGTGTTTTAAATCCTCCACAAATCCTTTAAGATATCAGCCATTGTTAATGGTTCACTAAGCTATCATTTGAATCGCTCAAAAAACAAAGGACAAGAAAGAACAAAAATATTGGTCCTATATTTGATTTAAAACTGGCCATAAGACAACACCAACATAATTGCGCATAGAAAAGTGGGGGAACAACTATTGTCTTGTGGACAAGAACTCAAACATCACAATTATCATCTTCCTTCTTCCTTCTACCTCTTAACTTTCCATCCACCGTAGTAACAACGAAAACATTATCACTCATTCTTCCTTCACCCACCATGACGAATGCACTCCCTAAGCCATGCATTGACACAATTATTTCTGCTTTAAAGCTTTCTAGACGATTTCTATTCACACCATATTTCCCTCCTCTCGATCGTCTTTTAAGGCATAATATTTCCATTCTTGACCTGCCTGGTATAATGTTGAAATGGCTTTCCGAAATATGAGTCTCTTCTCTAAATTTCTGTTCAATTACATTTTCCCATAGTTCCATAAGTATGGATTTTAACTCAATCCCTCTACAGTTAGCACAATTGATAATATCTCCCTTATTTTACGATCAATTGAACAACTTTTCATCTTGAATTTTCTTCAATCTAATTATCTCATTTAACAATTTTTATCCAAGTTATACCTTTCTCCCTCAAGACATATTTAAACAGCAGAAAAAAATTGTAGGCTCAAAAGAGCAAAAAAAAACCAAGCATTTCCACATAAAATGGGTTGCTTATCAAAGGCCTCCCTATAATGTATAAAAGGAAGGACAGGGAGTAGGAGAACATTTTCAGTTTTTCTATTTCATGACAAAACAGACACTTCAAATAATAAAATAACCACATTAGTGTCCTATTTGGTCCGAGTCCAACTGATTCCCTAGGAGTCTTTATCACTATCTCATAAAAGAATGAGCAAGGAAAACATAATGAAAGAAACATAAAACTAAAAGCCACATGTATACATAACACTGCAATAAAGGCCAATAATTTTCTTCAACCTGCAGGGAATTTTGTTATTTTGTAATTCTACATGCAAAGGCTCTGTTGTAAGGGATAGTCATTGGAGGAGAATTATAAATCATTCAATAAAAATGTTGGTTATCGTAGTTTGTTTCTATGAATTCTCCATTTCTGTTCTCTATATCCCTACTTCCTAACAATTAATGAAGGAAAGCTTAAACAACAAACTAAAGAAAAAACCAAGATAGTGCTCACCTCATTGGTTGAGTTTACCACGACATCCACCTCAAGATTCCACGGATTCCCCCTCCACAAATAAATCCTCGAATTAATTTCATGGTCAACGGGAAATCTTGATACCGACGTGCTGCCATCACTCCCATCTGCTCCTGAGGCTGATGCTAAAGGATCAGGAAAGCATGAACTAGAAAACGAAGAATCTCCATTTTCATTGCCAAAGGACTGGTCGGTATCATTCCATCGCGGAACTTGATCTAAAGTAACAACGGAGTCGGAACTGTCGGTAGGCAATCCACCACGAGGTGTAGCTGAAGCAGTCACAGACCTATACATTCCAGGGACTCCAAATCCAATTTACAGCAACACTCCACTCCTCTTATTGAACTTCTACAATCACTATGCCACAAGAATTAGTAATAATCTAGCATGAAATTATCATATATAATAAGATGCAACAGCTACTGAACCTAATAGTAATCAGAAATATGATCAAAGTGAATAAGATATTCTATAATCACCAATAAGCACTTCCGTTTCAAGCATAAAACCAGAAATTAGATTCGAGACTAAAATTTGAAGATAAAATCGGGAACAAAATGCAATAGAAAAAAAAAAAAAAGAAAAAAAGATACTACATAATTCGAAAGCAAGCAAAACTGAAATCTGCGAAGTATAATAAGAAAAGTAGTACTAAGGCAGAAACCTAATAGATATATTAGATAAGAGTATGAAGAAGAAGAAGAAAATTAAACCTGAAATTGATGGGATTGTGAGGTGACGAGGAAAGGATGAATATTATTATTGTATGAAAAATGCGATAATTGAGATTGGCAAGGGTGGGTTGGTCGCTGAGCTTGCAGATGCTAACTTATTATTAGGCTTAAATATATATGTTAACATTTTTTTCATTTTTTTCATTTTTGATTCTGTCTATTCTCTATATCCCTACTTTTACGAATACTAAATATATATCTAAGTATTATTATTATTTTGGCGTTTGGTTCTTTATTTATATTAATTATTAAAATTAATTTTTTATTTTAAAATTTAATAATTTTAATTTATTTTTAAACTTTTAATTAAAAATTAAGATATAATATATTTTAATCACGTGATGTATGATTCAATTATTTTAAATAATTAATATATATAAAATTATAATAAAAAATTTAATTTTTAAAATTATTTTTTAATTTAATTAATAATATATAAATAATTATTTTTTAGATAATTCTACGTTATAAAATTATATTAAATATATTAAAAAATATATTTAAAATTTATGAATAGATGAAAGTCATCAAATTTTAGAATAAAATATCAATCGCTGAAAAGAAAAATGAAATATTTTATTTTGATATCCGAAAGGAAGGTCGTATTATTATTGTTATAACGACAAAAGGAAAACGAAAATATCGTTTTGTATTTTACTGTTGCCAGCTATATAACGGTTTGGTATTGTGTAATCCAGATCCAGGTCCAGAGGATAAGGGGTGAGGCGGAGACATACCTCGAGTCGAGTTGAAGTTGAACTGGGGGGAATTGCAATTGGAATTTAGAAAAATTTGAGTTACGATGACAACCTCTTCTTACAAAGAAAGAAAAGAAAAATACTATCTCTTGGATATTCTCCTTTTATTCTGAGTCGATTTATTTTAATGTAAATAAAGTTTTCCAATAAAAGTCAACGATTATAAATATAACTTATAGTTTTTTTTTATGAGAATATATAATTAATCAAATCAGACAAAGAAATATCACTAACATCATCCAGCATATTTTAATCAAATAATAGACTAGTTACATCCACTAAGACTAATTTAAAGAAAATTTATTGTTTTAAATTAAGATTAGTTCAAAATCCTCGGTAACTTTCGATAAACTTATTTATAAAATTTAGGCCACTTAATAAATTTTAATATTTATTATAAATTTCTTTACCAATTTAGTTTTCAACTAAAATTATTATGCGTTCTTTTAAGTTTCTGATTTTAGTAGATAGTTTGTGAGACTTAGTATTAGTAAGAAATCAAAGACAAATGCAAAATCTACACGACATTTAAAAAAATATATGTATGTCTTCTTATTCTTTTTCTTTTGATATATGTTTTATATTCACATCGTCTAAATATCAGATTCTCGATCAAATAATTAATGACTCGTATATATTTTGTCCGGGTCACACCATATTGGTATCGTATCATCTAAACTAGCACACGTTGCAATTGCATCATACAGCCAGCCTTCGACTTTTAACTAGGCAATTAATACTTTAAAGCACAGTGACTATTTATAATTCTATCTTATCATTTGTTTCTAAGTTACGTATTTCTTTTGCCGACCCTAATTTTTTCGAAGATGACTCTATATTCTTTTTAAGTCTATCTTTCTTTTTTTTCGTCTATTAGAAAGACGTGGTTTTGTGTTATTTTCTAACACGAATCACTCATATATATTTTTTCTTATGTTTTAATTTAAATTAGTGATTTTCATACAAATTATATTTTTTTATGTTTTATATTTTTTGTCTTGATATAGTGTTTATTTTATTTTTGTGTTATTGATATATACGTTTGATTTAGATAGACATATCAATTTCGATTAATTATTAAATATTACAAATTTAGAGTAATGAATATTCTGATCACTTAGATTTTGTCATATTATTTATAAATATTGTATTATTTTATATTATTAATTTAATAATTGTGAATATATCCACAAATTCATTTTTTCTATTTTTAATAATATTAAATTTGTATTTGTATCTTATGTAT
>JBBPBS010001017.1:11081531-11093828 GCA_037974835.1 Cicer judaicum | reverse complement strand
CATTATCTTTTTATTAAAAAAAAAAACCATTGATCTATCTTAGAAGTTTGTAACAAACTTTTATGTTTCTTCTATAATTTTAGTATATTATTTCTATAAGTGAATTTGTTTTTTTAATATAGAGTGTTAGTAGTTTTACATTCTCTCATATTAGCTTTGAAATACCAACTTTAGTGAAATATTGTTTGTTATTTGTTTGATTTTCACCATTTGATAATTGTTATTGTTGATTGATGTTATTAGAAATTTTTTGATATACCTATTAATTATTTTAATTATTATAGTAAAAGTTTTAATAAATAAAATCTCGTGGTTTTTATTATCTCATTTTGAGAGAAATTTTCTGTGTTTATTTAATATTTAATTTTCCATCGATTATTATTGTTATTTGTAACTATATTTTCTATTTAACTAGTTATTTAACACATACAAACAAAAACATATTTTGTATTATTGAAATAAATATCTCAATTTTTTTCTTAACAATATGTTCATTTGGGCTAGGGTTAGAAATATATAATTGAATCATTGCAATCTCGGTATTCTCCTCGGGATTGGTTCCACGGATAGTATTACTCACCATAACAAGGATAACAAAATTTCGTTCAGATTCTTGACAGTTGAGTTAAGTGTTGTTTGATGAATTACACCATGATGAATTATCATTGATTCTTAGGGATGCAAAGTAGAAACCACTTATCCTTTGAATCATAGACATAATAATGCTTCTTTAGCTACTACTCCTTGAAAATCAAACGGCTAAGCTTGAGTTTTGAGTTATTTCACGATAACTTTTAGAAGCTTTAATATGAAATTTTTCATGAATTCAGTGTAGAGATTAAAAAATTTGATGAGATGACTTCAACTTACAAGCAAGATGAACTAGAAAGAATACTACAAGTATTTATTCATCTTAACTATACATATGCAGAGAGCTAGTGCCAACTATTATGGGAAATAGTTGTGTTTGACTTGCTAATTGATTGGTTCAGCTCCATATTGTATCAGATGAAAGAATGAGAAAAACATTACAAAAAGGCAACATTGTTATTTTGATTATTATGTCTGGTCCCTCATCAAACCAGATGAAATAACCAGTGTTTAGTACATGTAAACATTAATTCCATAAGAAACTTAAATCTCTAAGACATTAAAAGAGGACCAACGACATTACCTTAAATGTTATGAACAACAGTATGTAGTACAAGATCAAATGGCAAAAGTTAAACTAAGCACCTCAAACATTGTTGACATTAATTATTTTTCCACTTTTCAATAAGCTTCTTGATGGTAACCTCACGATCCCCACCAACACTTGTAGCTTTCCTTCCTTCCTCTTTAAGATGCATTGCTTTAAGTTTCAACAATTGATTCTCCATCATCGCTTGAATAGCATCTCCAATTTCCTCCCCTTTCACAACAAGTTCCCCACTCCAACCCCAATTCTTGTTCCAAATCCCCCAGCCACTAATCTCAACCAACTTTGCATTTATCTTCTGATCTCCATGTTGTGGCCAAGCCAATATCGGCACACCATTCCAAACTGCCTCAACCAATGAGTTCCATCCACAATGACTCACAAACCCTCCCACACTTTTATGACCAAGAATCTCACTTTGATCCACCCATTCTTTAATCACTAACCCCTTTTCCTTCATTTTTCCCACTAAATCAACCCCTAAAATTTCATCTAACCCAACATCTTCTTCTTTGTCAACAATTTTATCTTTCGCAACCCACAAAAATTTATATCCACTTCTCATTAACCCATTTCCAATCTCTCTCATTTGGTCTCTTCCCAAAGCAGTCCTGCTTCCAAAACAAACATACACCACAGATCCAATAGGTTGACCATCAAGCCATTTGGTCAACGCTGCCTGTTGACTTTCCTTCTCAAACTCGAAAGGAACAAGAGGGCCAACAGCATAAACAGGAGGCAAATTTTTGACAACTTTTCCACTACTAAGAGCTTCTAGTGAATAAGATTCAAGTGCTTCAAAGGTGTTGGCAAAAACACCATCTATGTTTGTGAGGTTAGGACTATCTTCCATTATAAAGTTTCTAAATGTGTTAGGGGATAAAAGAAATGGTGGGATAGAGGAATATGGCAAAGGTGAAAATGGAATACCAGGAACCTCAACAGCATCAGAATCAGATATTGGTTGTGAAGATAAGGATTGAGAAAGGGTAGGGAAATGACAGATGAAGGAAAGCATGGAAGCTGAAGAAGTGAAAAATGTGTAGTTAGGGAGAGAAAGTTTTAGAGTGATTGAAAGGAGAGGGGAAATGAGCATGATATCAGAGATGAAAGCAGAGAGGGGTGGTGAGAATGAAGATAGCAGAGGAGGTAGAAGGTGTATGGAGTCACGAAGAGTTTGGACTCTGAAGAAAAAAGGGTCAATGGTGTTTGAAGGAGGAGAAGAAGGTGGTAGTGGAAGATGAAATGGGAGAATGTTGAGGTGAGGGAAAGAAGAGTGGAATTGAGAGATGAGGTTTGATTCAGCGTGAGAGACAGCGGGGAGAGGGTTGATGAGAGTGACTTTGCAATGGTTGTTGAGAAGCAATGCTGCAAGTCTTAGGAATGGTGTTAGATGTCCCATGCCTGCGCTTGGAAACATGGCAACATGAACAGCTTCATCAGACATTGCTATCAAAAATGCTTCTTCCTAGTTTGATGTTGGGATTCAGTGAGAGAGATTACTTATTTAAATATGTGTCATAAACTGTAAATTAATTTTATAATAGATAATTTATATTTGATAAAAATATGAATCGAGAAACACCTAACCAGAGAGCATGTGCTAGAGACACCTAAAGACCTGGCTTTATGATCGTCAAAAAATAACTTTATTTTAATTTTTATATGAATCATAATACAAAGTCTTTAAACCTCGTAAAAAAGAATGCACTAAAAAAATTTACAACTATACACAGAGCTTCCACTAATTTTTTTATTTTCAATGTTATAATTATTATTTAAATTAATATTTGTATTGATTGTACTATCATCGATTAAAATTATAAAATGATCTAACTAGTATACTATGAGAACTTTTGATACGAAGGTCGTTGCTTTTCACTAAATAGCATCTTATAATATGAAAGATATTATCTTTTACTAAAATAAATATTTTAAAATATTATGTTGAAAATTTCATATGAAATTTTTATTAATACGACAAAATAATTGTATTTATTTTAATCATTTTTTCTTATTTTTTGCTTTGATTTTATTTTTAGTTTTATAATTTTAATAATTTGATTACATTTTTAATTTTCGCTAAAAAATAAATTTTTTACTTCACAACAAGAACTAATAATTGGTATTATAATATTTTGAAAACTGAAAATAATAAAATTTTATATAAATTTAATATTGACATATTTAACTTATGTAAATCTAATAAAATTTTCTTTATCAATTTTAACGTTTTTATAGAATAATTAAAATATTTTATTTAATAACCACATCGTTTATTTGCAACAGAAATTGGTCCCTCATTCTACATATCACCAACCAAACAATCAAGAATAAGTGCATGTTACAGAACCGATTATACTGATACAATATATTAAATATATTTTATTATTAAATAAACTTAATCATTTATAAAAAAAATTATTTTAAATAATAATATCTCAAATATTTTTTTTACAATTTTAATTTTGTTTCAAGTAAAACTTATATATATGTATTATTCAAAACTTAATTTAAATTATTTTTAATGTGTATATTAAGTTCATTTGTTTAACACAATAAAAAAATGATTTTGAATATAAATTTTTTAAAATAATTTTATAATAATTTATTCAAAAATAGTAGAAATGATCTTAAATTCATTTTTTTAATTAAAATAATTTAATTTTAATATTTAATAATTTCAATATTCATATTTAGATATTTTAATATGATAAAAATTATGTTTTTTAAATATCATTAAAAATAATTTTTATGAAGAGCATGTTAAAATAAATTTTTATTCCAATCATTTGATATTTTATTTTAAACAAACTGGTTCATTGTGAACAATGTAAAATATCCTTAAAAAAATATAAAATTTAATTAACATATTTTTAAGCTCTACTAATGCGCTAGCTTAAAAATTATCACTGCTTCACTGAGGCTCCATTATGTAAAATTAAGTTATATTTTAGGTGACAGCTGAAAAACTAATTGATAGTTAAAAATTTGATTGATAGTTGATGACTTATAATTGAAAAGTTATTTAATTGAAATTAAAGTATTTAATAAATTTAGTTTTTAATAATATAAAATAACACAAAAAAAAATAATTGAAAGAATTTTTTTGGCAAAGACTGAAATAATTGATGTCTTATGTAGGAGTAATGGTACCACTATGAAAAAAAAAACAAAAGTAATAGTACCGATAATAAAATACTAAAGATAACGGGTAAATAGTAATTTTAGTGGTACATTATGTTATATATATATATAAAAAAAATAATGAAGTTATAAATGAAAGAAAGTGTTAAAAATAATAAACTAAAATGCTATTTAAAATATTCTCTTAGAATAAGCTATAAGCTTGTAAGAAAAATTTGTTTATCAAACACATTTCGTTTAACTATACAAACTTATAAGTTAGCTTATTGGAGTTACCAAATAGTGTCTAAGCCAATAATATTGCTCGTGAAGCAACAATCAATTCCGATCGACGGGCTCCAACAATAAAACCTATGAAAATCAATTGGATTATTTAAAAAAAAAACGATAAGAAATGCTAATGTGAAAGAGAGAAAAATGGATTCTCCATAGTTCTTGAATGCACACATTCACTTGAGCTTTCTTTGGTAAAATTAACTTATAAGCTAGTTGAAATGATGACTAATAGTTGAAAAAGTGGGATTTTCACAAATATATCCCATTTTTTTATTTTAAATACCAAAATGCCACACGTTGAAAAGATAATATCAGAATGCCCTACTTTTTTACCCTAGTTGCTAGTCGCAACCTAGAGATGCGACCTCCTATTGAAGAAATTTGCAAAATTTAACTGATGGTCGCATCTGATGTAGCTAAATATCACTAGAAGGGGGGTTGAATAGGGATTTTGCTATTTAAAAAGAATTTCTAAGTGTTTTAAAAAACGATCCTCTCGTTGAGGATGGGTAGCTCGAGGATGCAACTTTTCAAATCTTTAGATCTAAGTTGAGCAAAAGAGTAGGAGTAGAGTAAGAGAGACACACACACAATTTTATACTGGTTCACCTAAAGATGGCTACGTCCAGTCCTCACACCCTTGTGAGATTTCACTAACTTTCAAACAGATCAATCCTCAACCCGAGGATGATTACAAATCGTGTATTCTTTAGCTTCACCAAGCTTACAATCAATTTCCGAATATTTCCAAGTGTGACTCACTAGGAAATTACAAAGTAATATGAGAGTGATTGATACTTAATACTTTCTCACAAGATATACAAAGATATAGTGTAGGATCAAGGAAAGTAAGAAGTGTGGGTGATTTGCTCTTAATAGCCTTTAGATGATAAATTTTTATGCAAGTGTGTTGTGTGTTGATGAAGAACAGCTTGCTGTAATTTATAGAGCTCTTATGATGTTCATTTCAAAAGCCAAGCCTTTTATGACCGTTGGAGAATTCATTTGAGAAATGCCAAGGTTTTTCTTCATATTTACGAAAATGTCATTCAGCTCATTTGAAATATGCCTTCATGTTCTTGTACGAGGTAACAATTTTCTTGGCACTTGGGGACACGTGATGTCCTATTCTTTTCCCTTTCTTTAAGGTTTGAATATTGTGTGTAGTCAATTTTCATTCTCTTTCTTCAATGCCTTAAAAGCTTCACATGTGAGCTTTTTCTCTTTCCTCCATTTAATGCATTCAACCACCATGTGATGTCCTCTTCTCTTCCTTCCTTCAAGACAATGGGAAGGCTTCACGTGAATGCTTCTTGCCTTGCCTTAAGACATGTGATCCATTTACTTAAGGCATGTTTCTTGTTACCTTTTTGATTATTTTGAATTTAAATCCTTTTGTATCACATAAAGGTGCATTTTGCCTTTTTGCCTAAGAAGCCTAAGACATGATGTGTTGCTTTCACAAAGTGTTGGGATGCATTTCAAAATGTTGACTTTAGGCACATGCTACTATCATCATTCCTTGTACCTTTCTTTTGCACTCTTGTCACTTTTCTTCACAAGACTTCCTTTGAATATTTTAATAGTATTTTGCTTTTATTGAATGAATCAAACAATTCATTCTTTAATACCATTCAACCCTTGTTGAATGAATTCAAATAATTCATTTTATAATACTATTGGGCCCTTGTTTAATGGACTCAAAACCGTGAGAATATAAAACTTCAGTTTCCTCAGCTCGTGAGGCCATCCTCAGCCTTTCTAGACTTAGCATTTTAACTCAAAGGTTTCTTCTTTTTCCTTGATGAATGATAACCTATTTTCTTATATGAATACACTCAAACACACAGATTAGTCATCAAATATAATCATAATCTTTTAATTAATTTTGTTATCATTAAAACCAATTAAGAGAGATTTTGTCTCAACAGCATCCTGGGGATGCGACCTCCTACTTCCATATTTTCATTTTTTTGTTTCCCATTTTGCCCTTATGCATGACATATATATTATATATATTATATATATTATTACATATTTTAAAATTAATAATAACATTATTATAATTAATTAAAATTATAAAAATATTTAATATATTAATATTATATAATTGTTACTAATTATAATAATAAATATAATAATAATAATAATAATAATAAAAAATAAAAAATAAAATTCTATTAATAAAATATAAATAAAAATACATTAATTTATTAAATATTATATAATTGTTACTAATTATAATAATAAATAGAATAATAATAATTAAAATAGTAATAATAAAAATAAAATAAAAATTCTATTAATAAAATAAAAATATATTAATTTATTAATATTATATAATTGTTACTAATTATAATAATAAATAGAATAATAATAATAATAATAAACAAAAAATTCTATTAATAAAATAAAAATAAAATGTTGGCTTGTAGAGTGACGTGTGATCTCAAATTTCTCAAAAAAAAAACTCCAAACCTCTTTTGTCTCACCTTCTGCAAGAGCATAAGCAATGGGAATGATATTTTTTCAGCATAAGCAATGGGAATGATATTTTTTCTTTTAATTTAATGTATTTTTATTTTATTAATAGAATTTTCTATTTATTATTATTATTATTATTATTATTATTCTATTTATTATTATAATTAGTAACAATTATATAATATTAATAAATTAATATATTTTTATTTTATTAATATAATTTTCTTTTTATTATTATTATTATATTTATTATTATAATTAGTAACAATTATATAATATTAATAAATTAAATATTTTTATAATTTTATTTAATTATAATAATGTTATTATTAATTTTAAAATATGTAATAATATATATAATATATAGACTTATGCACATTTATATCCCACTTAACCAAAATGCCCCACTTGCAAAAAAAAAAAAATCAGATTGTTCTACTTTTTCTCCCCTTCACATGGTCGCATGCCTATGTCACGACCTTCATTTTTTTCCACTTCAGATGGTCGCATCATGGGGATGCGACCTTGTATATATCAATAATTACAAAAAGCCAGAAAATAAAAAGCAATTTGGCCTATACAAGGTCGCATCCCCAAGATGCGACCATCTGAAGTGGAAAAAAATGAAGGTCGTAACATGGGCATGCGACCATGTGAAGGGGAGAAAAAGTATGATAATCTGGTATTTTTTTTTTTGCAAGTGGGGTATTTTGGTTAAGTGGAAGAAAAAGTGAGATATAAATGTGTTTTTCCCTAATATATATAATATATATGTCATACATAAGGGCAAAATGGGAAGAAAAAAAATAAAAATATGCAAGTAGGAGGTCGCATCCCCAGGATGCGACCATCAGTTAAATTTTGAAAATTTCTTCAATAGGAGGTCGCATCCCCAGGTTGCGACCAGCAACTGAGGCAAAAAAATAGGGCATTTTGGTATTTAAAATAAAAAAATGGGATATACTTGTGAAAATCTCTAAAAAAGTGTTTTACAAATTTAACCTTTAACAATATAAAATAACATTAAAAAACATAAATATTTAATTTAAAATAACAAAAAGTGTGATATTTTTATCTAATCTTCTCTCTATTGTTATAGTTGATTTTTTTTTTGTACTCAATCATTTTTTTACTTCGCTTTATTTTTTATATTTTCTTATTCTACGTGTCATTAGTTAGTTGATGTTATATTATAATTTCCATTTTTTTTCCCGACTTCTACTTATCTACTCATTTATTTATTTTATTATATTTATCTCATTCATGACTTTTATGATAGAAAATCTAAAATATATAACAAATCTCTAAAATAAAAAATCAATATGGAGTTTATTTTTTTGTTAAATCGATTACTTTTTTTATCACAATATAAACATAAATTCGAAGAGTTATGCAAAAGTTCAACAAAATCTCATGTTTATAAATAATAATCGTAAAAACAATTCATTTATAATTTACAATTTGACATAAAAAATAAATTTAAATTTATGATAAATTTTTTTTAAATTATTTTAACAAATAATTAAAGAAATTGAATCCGACTCTATTCATTATTTTTTTTTTGTAAATTGTTTTAGCAATTATTAAAAGAACTGATATTTTATGTAAAAGCAACAGTACCACTCTAGAAAAAAGTTAAAAACACTGAGATACTAAAGATATCAAGTAAATAGTAAGTTAGCAAGATAATTACGTTTTTTATATAAAAAATAATAAAAATAAATTAATATAATTATAAATAGAAGTAAATATAAAAAATTATAATCTATAACCTCAAATGTTACTTTAAAATATATATTAAAATAAGTTATAAACTGATTTTATAAATTATAAATTATAAATTAATTTATGGAGGATATCAAACATTCCCTTAGTCTATTATTGCACGGTCATCTACTTATATATTAGACCGCCTAAATTTAAATTTGAATAAAATTTTAACAAATTAAATTTGGGTTGAAAATTGGATCAGTCAGTAATTACGTGACTGGGACGCCCTAGAAAAGCAACTTGTGTGGTAGATGACCCATGCTTATTGATTGTGTGGTAGATGAACCCATGCCTATTTGTGTAATTTGATCTACGTGTCTCGTTATGAATCCCGTGAATTGCAGATTTGGTTTAATTTTGTGTTGTTTTGACTACTATGTCCTTGAATGAATAGTGATTCGAAGATGACTACGGAGACAATTAAATTTAGATTTAGTGGATATTTAATAAAAAAATTCATAATATATAAAATAAAAATTCACATAATAAATATAAATATGTAACTATAAATATGTAATATGTAATTACTCATAAAATTAAATAGATATAAATACAGATATTATAATATTTATTTTATTCTGTATTCATATAAATATATTATTTATTTAATGTGTAATTTAATTAATTAATTTTTTTAATATTTTAATATATATTAATATAATTGAACTACTATAATATTTATAATCAAAAAATAAATATTTATAAATTTTTTAATAATTTAATTTTGATGAATAACTAAATAATTATAATTTTATAATTAAAAATTATGTCTGTCTAATCGTAATTATATAATTATATTTGTAATTTTTTATTAATTTTTGTACATATTTTTAATAATTTTACAATAAAATTTACAAGTTCATCAAATATTATTATAAATATTTAAATATATATTATAATATGTGTTTATTTAAAATATTAAATTATAAAAACAAAAAAATACGATTACACATATTTTTTTAAATTGCGATGTGAGAATAAATACTGTAATTTCTTACTCGTTCTCATCCCTCTAAAGATAAGAAGGATATTATTGGCATAAAGATGTTGTACGGCTTATTCGGAATTTGGTGCAAAAACTAAAAATCGAACAAAAAAGAAAAAATGGGTGTTGCCGACATGAGTGTTTGAAGTGACACGTAATTAATATCCAAATCGGTAAGGTCTGAACCACAATTTTCAAAGATATTTTCTCTTGCAAAAATCCCCTTCATTTTGTATAAATAATTGAACGACCCTGTTAAACTCTTACAGAACTATCCTCCAAACAATTAAGTTATAAAAAATGGCAGGGAAGGGAGAAGCGAATAAGTTATCACCAACTGAGCTTTTTGAGAACGCAAAGAGTGCAGCAGGAACAGCAGGAGCAACTGTTGCGGAACAAGCTGGTAAGGCAGCAGGTGCTACAGGGAATCTTCTAAATAAGGCTGGTGATTCTCTCAATCAGTTTAAGCCTGCACCCAAACCCGCTGAAGGTCCTGTAGCTAAGGTTACTAAGGCTGCTGGAGACTTGTTTAAGAAATGATAAACAAAATTCTTTATCATAATTAATAAGGACAGTTACAATTACAGTCCCTTTTAAGTATTTTTCTTGTTATTTTATAATAACGTAACCTTAAATAGGATAGGATATAGTCAGGCAGTAGTGAGTGTGTTACTGTTTGAAGCAATACCATGCCCCTGTCTGTCTATGTTTTTTTCTCCTAATTCTGTTGCATATATATTATTAGATCGTATTTCATTTCTTGTATTAAGTTAGTTTATTAATTTTCCATCTCGTGTTTAATAATTGGGATCTTTTGGACCTATGTTAATTATATTTATATAATAATGGAGTTTCACTTACATCCTCTACAATGTTTGTTAAACGAAATTCTGATTTTTTGAAAAATAAAAATAAAAATAAAAATCCAAACATTCTTTATCATTTTTCCTCTTCATCCTCAACCGAAAAATGTAAAACATAAAGAAAAGTCAAAATGTTAATCACCAAAACCAAAAGTTCCCAAATTAACAAACCAAAAATCCCCAATTGAATACCAAGAAATCAAGATCTCGAAATATCTCATTCCCTTTTCTCCACTCCTCCATTTGTCTTAGACCCAAAAATCAAGATATACCAAGAAAAAGTATTTCATTGGCTTCTTTATTAAATGTAATTGTAAATGTTAAATATATTTACATTTAATTATATATGGTTTAAAATAATTAAAAGTTAATTATAATTGATGAAATTTTATTAAATTAATTACGTTAAGAAAACTCTATTGTTCAAGTACATTATATTTTATTATATTATCGTTTCAAATTTTATAAATATTTTTTAATTATTTTTTTAATAAAAAACGCAAAAGTGAGTGTCTCGTCTTTACTTCAAATTCAAAGCACTTATGCTTTGTAAAGAAAGCCCCTTGTTTGCAGAAACAGTTGAAGACCTTACTAGGTTTTGAGATGACTTTGTCCAAAAAATGTATATTTAAGAAACAAAAAGATAGCCAAATGAAATGAGACAGCGAAATTGAAACGAGATATTACTGAAAAATGAGATATTTCCATCTCTTGATTTTTGGATTTTCAATTTAGAGACCATCATCTATTTGGAACAAATTCTTTTGCAAATAAGACATTTATTATGGAAAAAAAAATTTACTTTATAAAAATTTTACTTTATAAATTAAGAATAGTATGAGAAAAGAGATTGTATGAATTGAAAAGAAATATTGTATTTTGAGGTATTTCAACACTCTCGACTCCGTTCCCTGACTTAGTAAATTTTAATGTTTTTATATACCCATGTGTTATATGAATTTGTAAATAAGCTAGTAAGAGGGAACACCTCTCACAATCAGTAAAGCCAAAAATTGTGGTTTTAGTGGATCTTTTGATTTGTATCTCCCGTACGCATGATTTGCTTTTTTTTTTTTTTGTTGAGGATGCTTTGTCGAGTTTTTACTACTTTAAATATTCTTTTTTAAAATATTTTTGAATTTGAGTTGGCTTACTCAAAAATATGATTTTGAGCTACTTTAACTAAGTCTGTTTATACTTTATCTTAAAACCCACTAAACGTTTTAGTAGAAAAACAAAACTAAATGGCTTGTTGCCTTGCCTAATGTGTCCATGATCTTTGCCTACTAAATATTCCATTATTCTTAGATTTGATTATATCTTTAAGTGGTTACTTTATCAGCTTAATTATAAATTTTCTTAGTTACTACTTAAACATTGCACTAAAAAATATTATTTCTTCTCTTCTATTAAATTTTTTATGGGCGTTACATCTTCTACTCTCTTGTGTTCTTGTTAAAAAAAAATCATGGATATACATTTATATATCTCTTTTACATATTAAAAAAGAAAAAAAAAAAAGTAATGTGATATGGAAGTGATGTAAAGTGAGACATTATTTTATTTCTAAAGTA
>JBBPBS010001017.1:11048477-11081364 GCA_037974835.1 Cicer judaicum | reverse complement strand
AAAAAAAAAAAAAAAAAAAAAAGAAAGAGTGTTTGAAGTTTCGAAAGACACGTATTCCACACTGTATTATTTATGTACGAATCGATAAGGTAGACCCACATTACCTTGAACCACAACTTTGATAGATATTTGTTTTGCAATAATCACGCCCCACTGATATTATAAATAATTGAAGAACTCTTGCAGAAGCTACATCATATCCTCTCAATCATCAATTAAGTTATAGAAAATAAAAGATGGCAGGAAGCGGAGAAGAAGAGAAGAAGTATTCAACAAGCGAGCTTATGGCAAGTGCAAAGATAGTAGCAGAGGCAGCACAGTCAGGTTTGGGGAAAGAAACTGATAAAGCCAAAGTTGCAGATGCTGCAGGGGATCTTCTAGAAGCAGTTGGTCAGTATGCTAAACTCGATGATCAGAAGGGTGTTGGACAGTATGTTGATAAGGCTTCTGATTATCTCCATCAGTATCAGTCCACCAATGCTCCTGCTCCTGCTGCTGCTGCACCTTCCAAACCAGATCACCCCAATGGTGATGATGCTGCTGCTGCCAAATCTGAAGGAGGTGGCCTTGGTGGTCTAGGTGGTGATTTTGCTAAGGTTGCTGGAGGCTTTTTTAAATGAATTATTATCACTCATTTCGCTTCACCTTCTTCTTTGGTTAATAATTATAGTTTCCCTCTCTTTTAAGTATTCTTGTTGTTAACTTGTTATCATCATTTTATATAATCTATGTTGGATATGATTAGAGTGTGATGATGGATTGAATATGTAATGGTGACAGAGTTCTGTTTTAAGTTAGATGATTCTGTATGTTTTTCCTAATTCTGTTGTATATATATTATTCACTCGCCTTTCCTTTCTAGTTTTCTCTATTAATTAAATTTTGTGCTTTTTCTAATAGTCCTTTGAGTTGCCCCTAACTAAAACTGTTACCTCAATCTATCATGAAATTTATAAACATATTTTTAAATCTATTTTATTTGATTTGATATAGAACTTTTAAGACATAATTTTCATATTGAACAAAATCATAACTTGATTTACTCGAAATCAAGTAATCTAATAATCTTAAATAAACTATGATGGCATCTTAAATTTTAAGTTTGATTTAACTCAACTTTTACAAAAAAAAAAAAAATCTATTTGTAAGGTAAAGATACTCTCTCTTTATAATTTTTCATGTCATATCTTATAATTCATGGACAATTCTCACCTTATAAACCAATTTTGTAAGGGTTAAACTAATCACAACACAAATTATAAGAAATAGGCTAATAAGTTAGTAATTAAGTTAATTTCGCAATCTTAATATTTGTATCATTAGATGCTACTAAAAATAGTAGTTGAAAAGCATTAACAGAATTGTCTAATGGACATAGTCATATGACTATTTTATAATTTCCATATTTTGAAACTGATTGAGTTTTAAAAAAGAAGAAAAATACGTGTATTTCGTTTACTTTTCAAATATACATGTTCATAGAACATTGAAACACATAATTACAGAATTTTGTTTGTTTCTCAAACCAAATAATGCTATGTACATACATAATATATTGGTATTAATTATTTTCTTAGAAACATGAACACGCCCCTGGAAGCTTGCCTGTTGTTCTAATTATGTTTGCTTTGTCTTTTGCTTTGAGAGTTTCATTATTTCGTCTCTCATTTGATTGTGCTCTTGCCCCTGCTGCAATCTCCTCTATATATTTTATCTTATCTTCATATTTCTTCCTCGCATTCTCCCTTTTCCGCTCATTTTCACTCTGCTGCATTTTTTCATAAAGCTTATCAGAGGACATAAATATGGAACACTACTTCAATTAATAGGTTCAATATGCTTTAAGTTTTTAATTAGACGTGATTGGATTGACTTGTTTGAGTTTTTCTGTAAACAATTTTTAACTATATGGAAATAGTTCGACTTTATTTTATCTTTTGTCATAGAAGTAATTTATACACAAACACTTATTTCTCTTCATTAAATTGTTTATTCAGACAAGGTCAAAGTATAGTTGAGTTGAATAGAAATTTTAACCTCATGCTTATTTAGCTTGCGTCTTGCTTTCATCTTCTTCCTCTTTTCCCATGAATCTATTGTCTCTAACAACTTCTCATACCTGAGAAATTATATTTTCATTGCATAAAGTTAGAGATTGACAACATTCATTTATTCAAGTTTTCATATACTGTCAATGAAATAAATAATTTCCATGCATACCTTTCTTTGATCTTTTTAAGCTCTTCCCTCTCCCAAGCATCTGCTTTTGTTTCTACTGTACCTGGTTTTGTTGATGGTCTTGTAGAGGTTGAAGCCTGTCTGATTGGTGATTGTGGTGGCCATGGAGGTGGAGGTCGCCTTAAAGGCACTTTTGGATCATCAAAAAGTGGAGGAACTTTTGGTTTTGGGGTCATAGGTATTGTATCATCAGAGTCAATAAAATGTTCATCAGCAAAAGGTAGAGCCTTCGTTGGAATTTCGATATCAGGTTTTTTATGATCAGTTCCCTTTGATTTTTCACTAAAAGTTGGAGTCTTTTTTATTGATGGTGCTGGTGTGATGGTCTTTTGAGGCTTCTTTTCTTCTGTAATAATAGAAGATGTTGGCATTGGCACCTTGTAACCTTGGTCATCTGTCATTTTAAATGAGCCTACAATTTATAATTATATTTTATTTTTGTTATTTTTCTCATTAAGGTATGAATAAATGATAAGTCATGTACTCAAGTATTTTTTTTTTCCGTCAAATGCTGAATTGAGACAAAATATGTTAGTTTACCTGATAATCTTTTTGATGCGGCTCCTAGCTGGGATAGTGCAGATTTTTTATCATGAATTTTGCTTCTGGTCTTGGTCAATGAGGTCTCAGGAAACTCACTCATTTTGTTCTCATGTGTGATTTCTGAAACATGTGAACTAATTGCAAATGCTGCTGCAGCTACAGCTGTGGCATGCTCCATTTCTATTAAATCATAATCATGACTCATTTTCCTTGAAAATTGTCTCTGAAACCAATTATTGGCCTTTTTCTTCTCTGTAGAAATTGCACGCAGATGCTTATCAATTAAGTGATTGCCTCATTCAGTTTTCAGCCAAAAACAAAAGCTAGAAAGACAATTAATGACCTTATTGATCTATGAAATTCTTACTAGTCTCCTTGCATTAAAAATTATTGCAAGTTAATGTAATACTGTTCTACCATCATTCATTTTTATATTTAGTATTTCAATCTAATCAAGCAGTTGGCTGCAGATAGCTAATGAATTTCAGTAAAGGTCGAATTGATCAATATTATCCAAATTTAAAGTTAGATCGAAAAAATCACTGATCAGACTTTACTTATTTCTCGAACAAATTTCAAATTATCATAATCTTTCCCTTGAAACCATAGGGTTAAAACATAAAAGTAGTAATTCAATCTCATTTTTCAAAGACATTTGGTCAAATACAATATTTTCTATCCTGTTTTGTCAAGATATGGGGAAATAAGATGTAAAAAAGGCATTTGTTTTTTTTTCCTTTTTGTCCCTAGACTTTGTTATAGATATGGATATCATAAATTCTCAATTTATTCCTTTTTCAATATGATGACTTTATTTCTTTCCTAATACTGATACAAAAAGCCTTCAAGGGAAAGACATTACATCACCTTTGAATGATAGAGTTTTCTGTATTGGTATTTTCTGGTCCCTATTCCCACCAAAATCAGCTTTAATCTCCTCTTCTGCACCAATTAATTTCTCTCTAACAAAAACTTGTTTATCATATAAAAATATTTGCACAAGGAAAAACAACTTTATGCAGCTATTTTTGTTATATGCAATGGATAGTATGATAGTGTAAAAGATAAATGAAGATGCTATTATGCATATGAGAGGTATTTACAATAAATGATACATGTGACCATCTTAAATTTCTTCAGGGTGAAAAGTGAAAATTACTAACCTTATCTGTTTAATCCAATTCTCCATTCCTATACAGGAAGAATTTTATGGTTTAATTTTTCCCTTTTATGAGCAATGTTTTGATTAGCACTTATTTGAAAGAGAAGAAACATAGGAAATGAGAACATTTTTGTAGAGTATAGTCATTAGGGGCAAGCAAGGTTGGATATACTTTGCATGTGTTGTATGATTTGGAACTCAAGTGCCTTACGGGGAAAGATAAGTATTCTTTTCTTCTTCAGAGATTTTTTACCATCAAGCATAGGATCTTACAAGATAAGTATTTGACATTCTTGACCATTCTTATAATCCATTTTTTTTTCTCATTAAAATTTTTAAAAAAAATTCAAATAAAACCTGCTAGGGACAAAAGAATGTCAGATTTTTCCTTTAAAATAACTGGTATCCTTATCACCAACCTCACAGAAACCATTGCGCAAAAGGTGACTTTTTTTTTAATATTTAATGTTTTTAATTTTTGAAAGGAAGGTGTCAGATGCAATGTAGGGAACACCTTAAAATTAATTGCATATTTATAAATGGATTTATCTTTATTTTTCTGTGAGAATGTTAAGAGGAATCAAATGTATCTTATCAAATTCAGTACATATTTTTTATTATCGGATCAAACTAACGCAGTTAATGTAAAAAGATCATTGAAATATGTCAACTTCTGTGCTAACAACGATTGAGGAGGGATCAATTTAAATGTTTTTAAAAATTGCAAGGATGCTTTTTGAGAAAATATATTTAGGGTGACTAAAATTAAGGTGACTCATATCTATATAAACAATTTGCATAATTAAAGCTTTTAATACATATCTCCAAAGATTGAATCTACAACTAAATGTAAATGTGTAAAAGACTTCATTATCTATAATTTTTGTCATATGACGTTGATAAATACTAAAATATTATACTTTCTTTTATCTAAAATAATTCAATCATCCGATCATTTCATATATATGAAAAAAAAAATGATATAAATAAAAGAAAAAAAAAATATTACTTTTACCAAATTATCTTTATTAAATATTAATATCTTAACAATGTTATAAATGCACAGTAAAAAATATTATATTGAAATTATGCAAATAATATTAATTAAATCATAAAAATAAAAAATATATTAAAAATTAAAATAGTCATTTATTTTGAGACAATTTTTTTTATCAATTAGTCAATTATTATGAGACAAATAAAGTATTTACTTTTAAATGTTATAATTTGATTCATATATTCAATTAGCGTAATTTTATAACATTAATAAATTATAATTGGTAAATAATATATATTAAGTGTATTTGAATTTTTTGGTTAAAGAGAATATTTTACTTTAATCGTGATTATTTCAAAAATCACAAAAATAAATTATTCAAAAGTGACATAAATGAATTGTTGTAATATAAGTGACGAACCAATCTAACTCGTTTTAACCATACAATTACCAATCCGTCTGAAAGAAGACGAGGCACTCATACAAACTTATATATTAATGCAACATTCTCATATTTGTTTAGCATTAACAGCATCCTTAAAAACAAATAAGCAAATACTGTATGGTATAAGCACAATTAAAGCAACATATATATAAAAATCTCATATATATTTTCATGGGTTCAATTCAAATACCAACTCCAACTATACAAATATTAAAAAAATAAAAATGATGTTGACTCCATATTCTTGTGAGCACAACCATAAATAGATACGTCCTAGACTTTCGGTGACTCCACATATTAATGAAACTCATGGAATCCTCCTGATTCCTCAACTCCACTTTCTCTCTCTCACACCATTTCCATGCTTGTTTTCAGATTCTGGTCTTCTTTCTACAAAATTCTGTACCCTCTATCCTTGTTCCTAATAATACTTGCAAGACACGTGGAAAGCCAAATACAAACGTGGAAATGGAAGAGCAAAACAAACATACCACTACAATATTAATTATTACTCTAACTCTTAACATTATACTCATTAAGTCATACAAGTTTGACCAGAAAAAAAAAAAGAAAGGTAAAAAGATTTAAAATCTTTGTTTTTAAGGAGCAATCCCTTCCAAAGATTGTCCATCTTTGTGTGGTGACTATTATCTCTGCAACTACAATTACCATCACAATGTAAAAACTTTAAAGCTTTCAGAAACATCATTACAATTGTAATTACGGTCCATCAATTCCGTTTATTTGTATCAAGATTTGCAGTCAACTGGTGACTATAAAAATGGCAAGAAGGGAGATGAGGGATGAATATAAAATATGTAGAAACATTGAAGTTGTGGAAGTAGATTAAAGATACCTTAGTGTATAAAATATTTACTAAGACTACTATATAGTGAGGTGGTTGGCATGGGAATTGGTTTCAAATCAATCATCAATTGTGAAGTGGGTTTGGACCAGAGGGAACTAATCTCTTATCTACACCATACCTTGGATCAACTTCAACCCCATTTCCCTGCTGTGGAACTGGATGCATATTGTTCTTGTGGAATGTTCTTTGAAGGTTGAAGCACAGAGAACGTGGGGTTCTTTTGGAAAAAGAATTACAATGGTGGTGGTGAAAGTTCCTTGAGGAAGTTGCTGAGGAGAGGAAAAAGAGAAAGAGGAGAAGCAAGAGAGAAAGAGAAGTCTTCATTGCAAAGGAAAAGAGAAGGTTGTGTGTTGTGTGTAGTTGAGAGAGGTTATTAGGACATAGAAAGTGAAGTGAAGTGAGGGTGAAAATTAAGAAAGAGAGGGAAGAAGTGACATTAGGCAGGCAGGCAAGTGATTACTGTGAGTGTATTAATGAGGAGGAAGCAAGAGACACATGAAGTGATATAATGGTTGAGGAAAGAATATGGAGGGGACCTCACCTTATAAACTCTTTACTTCATTTAACTTCATTTCTCACCATAAACATTAGCTCTCATCAAATCACTCACGGAGTTTATATGTTTTAACATTATACATGGATCGATGAAATTCAAATATTTTTTACTCCTTTCTTAATATGGAGATAAAATATGAAATATAAGGTTTTAAGGTTTTGGTGTCTCAAGATGAAAATGTCATATCTTCAATTTTCATCCTCAACATAATTCTAAAGTTATTAACGTAACAGTGTCTGTTTAAAAAAAAATACAAATAGGAAATATTTGAATTTATTGTATTAAAGAGAGAAATAATATTGAACTAAATACATTTATTTTTTTAATTCACTTTTACTTAAAAATAAAGTCGAAAGAAGTTCTATAAAATTTAGAATAAGTAACTTTTAATGAATAATAATAACAATACATGTGTTAATTTACTCTAAAGAACTTTTTATTTTAATTTTTTGATTGAACTCGATAGTAATAAAGTTTATTAAAAGATGAATCATTTCCGTAAAATATTAATTTGAAAAAAAAACAGTAATTTAAATTTTTAAGTGGAATAAGTATTTGTTAGACAATTCTTATTTCTAACCCAAACTCCGGATTATGCATCCATCATTGATCTCAAATTTGAAAATTGAGATCCATCATGCGAAGGTAGAAATTGTTTAGAGCATGGGAATATGATTGGTTGCTAAAAAGGGAAGCCACATCATCCGTATGTAGATTTGTAAAAATGATTTCGTGTGACACACTGTTGATAATTAATTCATGATTTCGTATTGATGACTGTGCTTGACTCCTTGCTGTTTATGACGTAAACCTAAATTCCTTTTTCTTTTCTTCTAATTAATCCATCTTGTTTGATTTTCCTTTTTTTTTTTGGAGTTTGAGAAAAAAATAGTTTACTCTGAACAAAACATTTTCACAGTATATCTTTATGTATGTATCTTTGACTATGGATCTCCTAGAGTATTATGTAGCAGTTATGAAGAGATTTAAATCTAGAGAATTATTTTCTATTCTTTTTCATAGGTGTTGCATGCGTTAAAAGATTAAGTTCATAAATGTTTTGTTTAGAAAAATAAATTGATGCGAGTTGTACTTAGCTAAATTCGACTGGACTAGACTTAATAAAAATTTGATTGCACGAAACTTCATTAAAGTTTCATATGAACCTTTTGTTTTAACTTTTTTAATTTGAAGTTGAGTTAATTTAATTTGTGAAATTTTTTATAGGGCTCCAATTACATAATTCAAATCAAATTTTTTAATTATTTGACTTTTCAAATCAACAACTTAAATATAGTTAATTGAAAAATGTAAATGAGATATTTGAAAAATTTCATGATTTTAACAAAAATATAAATCATTATGCTTCAAATAACAATTAATTATATGTTTGGTTTACATTATCCTCAACTAAATAGAATCATCGAGCAAACAATCTTATCTTAATTAAAAAATTTGTTATCCTATACATATTCAACCATATAATTAATGAAAAATGTTATTTATAAATTATTTATACCATCAAATCAATTCATGAAACAAACAACTAAAATAATATATAATTCAAATTCAACTCATTCAATTAATTTTCAAATCATTTGATTCATAAATGGAGATTAATAATTTAATTGTCAAATCAAATTTTAAACTATATCTAAATTGACTTGATTGATTGCTAACATTTATAATAATTTATGGGTGTAAACAGCATTGTCTTAATTTTCTTTTTTTTTTTGTTGACAAAATAGCATTCCCTTAATCTAGTCTAGATTATGAATGAAAGTTATTAAATGATGACATCGAAGGAAGTGAAATTAAAGCCATTGAAGGAATAGAAAAAAATTCTTAAGTTTTTATTTTAATGTAATAAATATATTAGCTTAGCTATTTACTCCAAGAATAAGAATAAAATATTCTAATAATAATTTAGGGTCAGAAGAACACTTATTAAAAAAATAAAAATAAAATTAAAAATAATAAATTTTAAGTTTCTAAAAAGTTTAAAATACAAATATTAATATAAAATTTGTATATTCAATTACTTAATAACTACCTAACATTTACCGTAATTTAATATTGAATCCTTAAGACAAACAAAAAAAAAAAAATTAATACCGAAAAGAAGAATATACCAATTGGATTAAGATGATGCTTGTAAAAGTTTTAGCACGACGACGTAATCTTATAAAACAATGAATGATAATGACGACGAGCGATGAATGAATAATTATATTCCAATCTATCAACCATCTTCGTTACATTCAATTTCCCATTCCCACTACGATTTACAATCATGATCCTTCCCGCCACACTCTTCCCCTTGCTATTATTACTCATCCTTAGCTCCAATCTTGTCCAATCAAAACCCTCCATCAACGTAACCCCAACAACCCTAACCAAATCCGGCGACACCGTCGAAATACGGTGGTCAGGTATCGAATCACCATCAGACCTAGACTGGGTAGGAATCTACTCTCCACCAACTTCCTCCCACGACAATTTCATCGGATACCTCTTCCTCTCAAAATCTCCAACATGGCAATCCGGTTCAGGCTCCCTTTCCCTCCCTCTCGTCAACCTCCGATCCAACTACTCCTTCCGAATATTCCGTTGGACTCGATCCGAAATCAACCCTAAACGTCAAGACCATGACCACAACCCCTTACCGCAAACGCGTAACCTCCTTGGTTTTTCTCAAGAGGTTTCGTTCGTTTCGGGTCGGGGACCCGATCAGATCCATTTGGCGTTTTCAGATCAAGAGGATGCGATGCGGGTTATGTATGTGACGTGGGAACCGAAGGGAAGTTATGTTAAGTACGGGGAGAGAGAGGAGAACATGGAAGGTTTGGTTGTCGCACGTGCGAAGAGGTATGAGAGGGAGCACATGTGTGATGCTCCTGCTAATCAAAGCGTAGGTTGGAGGGATCCTGGTTATATACACGATGCTTTGATCACTGGTTTGGATAAAGGAAAGAGATACTATTACAAGGTTTTCTTCTATTTCTTCTTTTTATTCAGTTTTAGTATTACTTTACTATTACCCGTACTCTTCCGTTTTCTATGTCAAATGATTCCCGTGACATTACTTTTTAGGTTTTGTTTTTTATAAGCTTTTTTTGTATCTTGTTTTTAGTTTGATAATAGTGTATTGATTTTTATTGAATGATGTTTTCGTTATAAGTTAGTTGCATGCAAAGTGGTATATGTTTGAGGGATAATTCTACAATGTACCACTTTGAAAGATAGTCCACCGTAGTGACATTTGAAAATCGCTTTAAATTCCAACAACAACATATGTTGTCTTGCTCAAGTAGAAACTCACGGTATGATTGAGTCAATAACTTGATTGACGCTGGTTCAATAAAGACAAAGGAAAACAAACATGTGTGGCTCCTAACTTAACTCATCTTTGTTTTTCCTTGTTTTTGTCGAATCGACAATGATCACGTCATTGAGACAATGAGGTCAATGAACTTATATTTTCCTAGGGTGTCATTGATAGCCATCAGGGTTTCAAGTGATTTTTAAGAATTGCTCTAGTCTACTGTAGACCACCTTTAGATTAAGCCTTTGTATGAATATATGCATTCATGTTAGGGTGACTTGAACAAATTTGAGGCTAATAGTCACATATAGAGGTAACAGCTCCAAATCACAACTTTAAGTTAGAATCTATTATGGAGACAAAACCTATGTTAATGTCAAATATGTCAAAAAATTGTTTAGTGAGTATAAAGATTTGTATTTTGCTGAGGTCTTAAAATCTGATTTATTTAATCACTTAGTATATGGTAACTAGAAACTTAATTTAGATTGTGGTGTTTTCTGTGTGCCAGGTTGGAAATGATAATGGAGGTTGGAGTGCAACTCATAGCTTTGTGTCGAGGAATAATGATTCGAATGAAACAATAGCTTTTCTTTTTGGTGACATGGGAACAGCTACACCATACAACACATTTTTGCGTACACAAGATGAAAGCATATCAACCATGAAGTGGATCCTTCGTGATGTTGAAGCTCTAGGAGACAAGCCTTCCTTTGTGTCACACATTGGAGACATTAGTTATGCAAGAGGTTATGCATGGTTGTGGGACCATTTTTTCGCGCAGATTGAACCTGTTGCAACCAAAGTGGCATACCATGTATGCATAGGCAACCATGAGTATGACTGGCCTTTACAGCCATGGAAACCTGATTGGGCTAATTATGGAAAAGATGGGGGTGGTGAGTGTGGTGTACCCTACAGTTTAAGGTTCAACATGCCTGGAAACTCTTCAGAACCCACTGGAACTGTAGCTCCAGCAACTCGAAATCTGTATTACTCATTTGATATGGGAGTAGTACATTTTGTGTATATATCCACAGAGACCAATTTCCTTCCTGGGAGCAACCAGTATAACTTCTTAAAGCATGATTTGGAATCAGTTGACAGGAACAAGACTCCTTTTGTAGTAGTCCAAGGGCACCGCCCCATGTACACAACAAGCAATGAAATTAGGGATGCAAAATTAAGAGGAAAAATGCTTGAGCACTTGGAACCTCTATTGGTGAATAACAATGTCACCCTTGCCCTTTGGGGTCATGTTCATAGATATGAGAAATTCTGTCCTCTGAATAACTACACTTGCGGAAATAGTGTGGGCCGGAAAGCAGGGGATAAAGAAGGATATACCGTTCATCTTGTGATTGGCATGGCAGGGCAAGACTGGCAACCCATCTGGGAACCAAGACTGGATCATCCTGATGACCCAATCTTTCCACAACCAACCCGATCTCTGTACCGTGCGGGTGAGTTTGGGTACATTAGACTGGTGGCTACAAAGCAGAAGCTCGTGATTTCTTATGTTGGAAACCATGATGGTCAGGTGCACGACACAATGGAAATTTTGAGATCTGGAGAAGTTGTCAATGGTAATGGCAATGGTGGTATTGATAGTGCTAAACACGAAGTTCAGATTGAAGAATCCACATTGTCGTGGTATATCCAGGGAGGAAGTGTTTTGGTGCTTGGGGCCTTTATGGGCTACATTCTTGGTTTCATTTCACGTGCCAGGAAGCAACCTGAGTCTAGGAGTGGTTTTGCTCCCTTGAAGACCGAGGAAACATGATTAGTTTATTACAGTTTACCTCTTTTTTATATAGGGGGCCGGCGAAGGTTAGGAATTTAGTATCACTGCTATTTGTTTGATAAAAACACCCGAGTTGCAACCTGATATACTTGTATACTTGGGGACTTATGTTTGTACATATTGTAATTTTTCTCTCTGCACTGTGCCATTTAAGGCATCCCTACCAGCTCTTGTTTAATATTCAATTTAAATGATGTATGGATGAGAAAGCATACTACTAAAACAAAAGAATGTGCTAGATTTAGGCTACCAATGTAAGTAATGATTGAAATATACAAATTTCTTTCCCCCATTTATTTCATATTTTGTGCATAAGAGATGATCTCTGAATGCTGCAGCTGTGCAAACCCCAAGACCTGTTCAAAAATTTGACGTCATCCTGAATGGGGAAGGGAATGAATATAGATAATATTAAAGTTCTCAATTTTGTATGCCAATTTTGAAAATGAGAGAACATTTTGACGTCGATTGATCCATGATGCCGGCTCTACTTAGTGGGATAAGGTTTGATTGTTATTGGAGTTGTTTTGTGATACATATATTTGGTGTGGATATCTTTTTCCCCCAATCAATCAACACTCAAGCAAGCCTCCAGCTTCAGTTAACAGTGACAACATGGTTACATATAATTCATTAACTATTGCAGCGAGCCATCTCCTGTTTCTCATGTCTCTGATTGCAAGCCAGGATCCAGGGATAAGAAAAGAAAGCAGCAGCATTATTTTTCAACCCAAGTGGCCATAGTATGACAATAGTCCTCCAGCATGACAGTAGCAGTACGTGGACCAAATGTAAAACAAAAAATACAAACGAGCAAGACAGAAATATTGGAGGGGTGATTTGGTCATTAACTATTTTGGCTCGTGATTAATATGATATGGGAGCATCCTCTCCAAATACTAAGATATATTCAGTATTCAATAATAATAAAGATAAGACACAGACTTTCTCTTTCACTCATTCTTTTTTCTTCATCAGAAGTCAAAATAACATAACATTATTTCTGTTCTGCGTGTTTTTGCTACTTCCTTTAACACAAATACATATTCAACAAGGAAAGCCTTGCAGCAATGTCTGCACTACCCTTCTCAACAACCTGCATGCATTCCAACTCACCTTTACACCCCCATTCCAAATCAAGCTTCACAGGCTTCAGTCAAAGAAACCATATTCGGCAGTTGTTTCTCAGCACAAAGTCAAATTCCAGAAAAGCAATAACAAAGCTCTGTTTGAAGAATGTTGCCAGTGACAAAATGGAGGAGCTGAAAGAACCACTCACTGAACAAGGTTGCTAGCTGGCAATTTCTCTCACTTTGTAACTCTTTTCTTCACTCTGCTTCTTTACATTCTACTAAATATTATTTAGGAAATTCATGTTTATAATTTAGATAGTTATAGTGACAAAAGCTCATAATATATTGACTTATTTATTATTTTAAGTAAACAAAACTAGAAACACATTTAATCAATATCATAGCCAATATAGCAGTGTCCTCTTGAAGTTATAAGGATATTCTAGATATTCTCCCCATCTTTATGTTCCATCAACACTAAAGTCCAAGAATTATGAGTATTATTATAGCTCTACAATTTTTTTTTTCTTTTGCAAATATGGTCCTAAAGATTAATTCTTAATTGATCAACACTTGCAGGCACTTCAAATGAATTTTTACCAGACTCTGTATCTGTAGCTTCAAGCATCAAATATCATTCTGAGTTCACCACATCTTTTTCTCCTGAGAAGTTTAAGCCCAGTAATGCTTTCTTTGCCACTGCAGAGAGTGTCCGTGATTCCCTCATCATAAACTGGAATGCAACATATGAATTTTATGAGAGGATTAATGTTAAGCAAGCTTATTATATGTCTATGGAGTATCTACAGGTTCATATTGGGTTTCCTTTATGAAACACGGGTCATTTTCATTGCAAATGATTATTAATTTTCATTACCACCTTTTTTCCAAATTGTGCATGAAGGGTAGGGCATTGTTAAATGCAATTGGGAATTTACAACTCTCAGGTCCTTATGCTGAGGCTCTCAGAAATCTGGGTTACAATTTAGAGGATGTGGCTAATCAGGTTTTTTCCTATTATCAATCTCCTTTATTGTCCTATTTCTGCTTTTGATAAAAATTACTAAGCGATTTAAGTCTTGTTACCATTTTTTTATAAATTAGTCCTCCTGGTAGCTTCTAAAATTAAGTTGAGCAGGACTAATCCCTTTCTTGACAACAAAGATTAGGTTCACGTTTGACCCAAGAGTGTTACTTTTTTACTTTAAAAAAAAGATATAGTTAGGCAACAATCAAGCAAGTTTAAAAGTAAAATGTATTAATCTTGTGTGGAAACATACTGATAAAGGACCAAGAAAACTACAGAAGAACAACAAAGCCTTCAGGAATGATAGTTGTATGGATATATTGCAAATAATTAATCAGAGCTTATTTTAAAAGCAAGCTCACATACAATCTACAGGAGCCAGATGCAGCCCTTGGGAATGGAGGATTAGGTCGGCTTGCTTCTTGCTTTTTAGACTCTTTGGCAACGCTGAATTACCCTGCATGGGGATATGGACTTAGATACAAGTATGGTTTATTTAAACAGCGTATAACAAAAGACGGTCAGGAGGAAGTTGCTGAAAACTGGCTTGAGGTATTATTTATAAGGATATTCAATAGTTATTATCGGGTTGAAGCCAATTTTTAATTTTTATAACTTCTATCACTCTTTTTGGAAGCTTTGCAAGTTCTTCTGCAGAGAGATTCACTGACTGATGTGTCTCTTTGTAGATGGGAAATCCCTGGGAAGTTCGGAGAAACGATGTCACTTATCCAGTTAGATTCTATGGAAAAGTTATTTCAGGGCCAAATGGAAGTAAACAATGGACTGGAGGAGAAAATATATTGGCTGTTGCTTATGATGTTCCAATACCTGGATACAAAACTAGAACCACCATAAACTTGCGATTGTGGTCCACTAAAGTTTCAACTGAAGAATTTGATTTGCATGCTTTCAATACTGGGGATCATGCCAAAGCATACGCCGCCATGAAGAATGCAGAGAAGGTCTGGAATTTCTTTGTGATTCATACATCTGCATCTAAGTTCAGTGTCTTCCTCTAAACTTTCAAAGCAAACTCTGAAAGATTCTAAATCATCAGCAAAGTTTCTCAGTATTCACGGAAACTAAAGTTTAGTTGACTTTCTTCATGAATAATTTGTGATGCGCATTTTTTCCTTTCAATGTTTGATGTTATCAGATCTGTTACATTCTATACCCTGGGGATGAATCAATCGAAGGAAAGACTCTAAGACTAAAGCAACAATATACATTATGCTCAGCCTCTCTGCAGGATATTATTGCGCGCTTTGAAAAGAGATCAGGAAAGACAGTAAATTGGGACACCCTCCCAGATAAAGTGGTGGTGCAAATGAATGATACTCACCCAACACTCTGCATTCCTGAGCTGATTAGGATATTAACAGATGTGAAGGGTTTAAGCTGGGAGAAAGCTTGGGATATTACTAAAAGGTGCTTTTTTTCAAAATTTACAGCTTCCACAGTATAATTGCTAAATTTGATCTTTGCACTTAGTCTGATATGATCCCTCTTTTAATGGTTCTTCTGTCAGAACGGTTGCTTACACAAACCACACAGTTCTACCAGAGGCACTAGAGAAGTGGAATTTAGCACTTCTGCAGGATTTGCTTCCCCGACACGTAGAAATTATCAGAAAGATAGATGAGGAGGTAATGTTGTAAAACTTATGTCGCTTTGGTGTTCAAATTGTTCTGAATTCATCTGCTCATCTACATGATTTTCTTTGTGAAATCTAATGTCTTGTATCTTTGTTTTGTAAATCAGTTCATACATGAAATTATTTCTGAGTATGGGACAGATGATCTTAACTTGCTGCAAGAAAAGCTTAAAAAGATGAGAATACTAGAAAATTTCGAGTTGCCTGATTCAGTGGTTGAGCTGCTTAATAATACTAGAAAAGCTGTTGATCCTGTTGAGGACATTGATGTTAATGATAATGATATAAAGGCATCAGACAGGAAAGATGACGAAGAAAAAGAAGATGATGAAAAAGAAGTGAAGGAAGAGGAACAAGACGACGATGATGGTGAAGATGCTGTTGTAGAGAACAAAATAGAAAAGACATTTGAAGTTGATCCAAAACTGCCAATGATGGTTCGCATGGCTAACCTATGTGTTGTTGGTGGATTTTCTGTGAATGGAGTAGCTGAAATTCACAGTGAGATTGTAAAAGAGGAAGTTTTTAATGAATTTTACAAGGTACCAAAACCAGCAGATTCTTTCTCTGTTGTATGAACAATTATTTCTTGGGTGGTATATACACATCAATAAAATAAGATACTCATTACATTTCTCTGTCATTGATTTGACAGTTTTGGCCTGAGAAGTTCAGCAATAAAACAAATGGAGTGACACCTAGAAGATGGATTCGTTTCTGTAATCCCGATCTGAGTAAAATCATAACCAAATGGATTGGAACAGAAGACTGGGTAACAGATCTTGAGAAATTGGCTATACTTCGCAAGGTAAATTAATTAATCCAAGCATTGTGAATGATATTTGAATTAAATAATTTCTATGCAACAACTTCTTACTGTTGGCTAATGAATATATATATACATGACTAGTCACATTGTAGCTTCAAAATGGCAACAAGCATTATAGGTGATTGATACCTCCTTAGTTGAATGTCACTTCTCAAATCTTTTATGCACAAATTCTATATGTTTTTTTGTTCCTATAATTTTTATTTTCTCAAGGACAAATTTTTCAAACAGTTTGCAGATAATGATGATCTACAATTAGAGTGGATGGAAGCAAAAAGAAGAAACAAGATTAAGGTTGCATCATTTATCAAAGAGAAAACCGGCTATGTTGTCAGTCCAAATGCAATGTTTGATGTACAGGTTTGTTTTTTTACTTCAATAACTTCATTTCTTTCTTTTCCCGATTTAGTTAACATTTGAATAATAACAATTCTGTAAACGTTTCATCAACCCTTTATGACGGATTCTTACATACTATATTATCCAGTCAATTATCTAAGTTTTGTTTTTATTTTTGTCTAACAGCACAAGTTCAATTTCTGTGCCATATTTTATGTTTACATTGGCTCAATGTAATATTTTTCCACAAACACATAGGTAACTATTAACAAAAATGAAATAAACCACTTAACTGGATATAGACTACACCTCCAACTTGTTACGTAAAACCAAGATCCAATAAATGGCAGCTGAATAGATAAATGGCTAACATGAAATCATACTTGGGAAAATGGGACAAGTACAGCCATTAAAATTCCAATTGCATGTTGTTTTTACACACTCAATTCATGGTTAATTATATATGACATATCAATGTTCAGGTGAAACGTATCCATGAATACAAGCGGCAGTTACTGAATATCATGGGAATTGTTTATCGCTACAAACAAATCAAAGAATTGAGTGCTGAGGAAAGAAAACAGATGTTTGTTCCTCGGGTTTGTATTTTTGGTGGGAAAGCATTTGCGACATATGTTCAAGCCAAAAGGATTGTAAAATTCATCACAGATGTAGGAGCTACAATTAATCATGATCCACAGATTGGAGATCTTTTGAAGGTATGAATAAAATTTTGGTGATTACTGATTGATAACTAAACACATTGTAGTCATTCCAAAAATTTGGTTGTCTATGCTTAAAGGTGTTAGAATAAAAAACCATATGCTTTATCTCAAGAGGCACTTTGAAAACTGCTTTTCCAAGATCAGATTCCATTAGTTAAATAAATGAACATCTCAGCAAAAATGGACTGAAGTAATTAACTGAATTATGCGACTTATCATACATAACAAAACGATGCCTCACCTGCAGCAAAATTTAAAACTATAGGATGTTAGCTGATAATATTGAGGTGGTTGGTTCACTCAGGAAAAGCGGATAAAGGGTGTTAAACTAGTATCTTTTTCTACTTAGTCTTAAGACAAATCTTAGTCATTGTCTTAATCTGCAGGTTGTATTTGTTCCTGATTACAATGTCAGTGTTGCTGAAATGCTAATTCCTGGAAGTGAGTTGTCCCAGCACATCAGGTATAGATAAATATTTTTTTAAAAACATATTTTAGATTTGGTTTACAATCAATGTTTACAGTTTTTGTTCCTGACTTCTCTTTTTGTGTGTATTTAGCACAGCTGGTATGGAGGCCAGTGGAACAAGCAACATGAAATTTGCAATGAATGGATGTGTACAAATTGGAACTCTTGATGGGGCTAACGTTGAAATAAGAGAAGAAGTTGGAGAAGAAAACTTCTTTCTTTTTGGTGCACGGGCTCAAGAAATTGCAGGGCTAAGGAAAGAAAGAGCAGAGGGAAAGGTAAGTTTTAAAAGCAATCTGAATAAGTTATTCAAAGCAATATTTCCTTTTCCTTCTTGTTTTTGTTACGCACGCTTCGATTTTTCATATCAGTGAAAATAGAAATTGCTTAAGCAACCCCAAAACCTCATCCTCATGTCCTATCAGCTTGAGCTGGTGAAAAGCTTAGACAAAGTGTATTATCTAATAGTTGAAGAGTCAATAAAATTTTGGCTGCAGTAGATCCTTTACGGCATTGTTAGTTAAGTCAAAGCCAACTGAGTTATACATCATAACCTCAATATTATGTGATCTGTTGTATAATATATGCAGTTTGTACCAGACCCATGGTTTGAAGAAGTGAAGGCATATGTTAGAAGTGGTGTTTTTGGCACCTACAACTATGACGAGTTGATGGGATCTTTGGAAGGGAATGAAGGCTATGGTCGTGCTGATTATTTCCTTGTTGGCAAGGACTTCCCTAGCTACTTGAAGTGTCAAGAAGAAGTTGATAAGGCATATCGTGATAAAAAAGTAAGTAACAGCAATTCATGAACAAAACATGAATTTTCGCCTATTACCTTCTTGTTGAATTTATAATGAAGATTAAAGCCTACAAGCTTTGCACAAGTTTTGTTCTCATGAACTTCTCGTGCACAGTATATTCATACTTATGCATCATGTTTTAACCTCTCCATCTGCCAAGTGTTAATTTCACTTGCAATTGAAATTAGCAAATAGCAATCATTTGGCACGTTTCTAAATTTTAATACATACTACTTAATGCATAGTTATTTACGCAAGTAGTTATATAAGCCATGTCATATGGCTAATTTAGCAATCTAAAAAAATTCATTGATGTGTTGGTGCAGAAATGGACAAGAATGTCAATCTTGAACACTGCCGGTTCGTATAAATTCAGCAGTGACAGGACTATTCATGAATATGCTAGAGATATATGGAGAATTGAGCCAGTTGTATTATCTTGAAAAGTTATAAATGCTTTGGTATAAGGAATATTCACCTTGTTCCGTATTATCTTGAAAAGTTATACATGCTTTGGTATAAGGAATATTCAACTTGTTCCTTCTCTCAGAATGAAGTTCACAAAGGCTTGAAAACTGTGGGCGGATATAGTTCTCTTGAATCACCAAGATAGTTTGAAAAAATATATTTGAACATATGTTGCTCCAGAAAGGGCTTATGTTATGTTAACAGAATTATTTTCTACGTAAAAGAAAGTAATAATTTCTTCATAGAATTGATAAGTCAAAAAGTTATAAACATTGAGGCAGGCACAGTTGAATATGGAAGGTGGCTATAAAATACAAATACGCAAAGGAAATTAACATTACGTCACTGCTTGCAACTTCACTACAAATATGTATGGAGTCTTAATTCTGCTCCAGTTACATTATTTCCCTGTTTTGCACATATACACATTGCATGTATTCAAAACTGCATGTTGTCTTGCAATAGAAACATTTGTAGCCATTCAATTGAGATTAAACCACCTTGATTTTAAAATAAGTTTTTTAAATTTATAAAAAAACATAAAATTTGTTTGCAATTTGAGCCATCCGATCTTAATCAGACAATCACAAATGTACCAACTACAAAAGTACATACAATTCATATATGGTTTGTGCAACCCCTTTAGGCAATGTAATTGTTAAAAGAGTAAATAAAGGAAATAACACTTGGAAGTTAAAGTCTATACAGACACATGTAATAAAATATTATTTACTTATTTTTGAGGAAAAAATATTATTTACGTAAGTTCATGGATACGATGTAGCACATTATTTAAAGGGTTGCAATTGCATGGTAAAATATAGCTAGAAGAAGCATCAAAAGACACCTAAAAGTTTCATAGAGGATAGTTCATCATGGGAAAGAACAATGTCGGAGATGAAGTTCAGAACAAACAGGTTATATTAAGGGACTATGTTACTGGCTACCCTCGAGAAGATGACCTATACATAAGTACAAGTAAGATAAAACTTGAGGTTCCTCAAGGATCAAATGCTGTTTTGGTGAAGAATCTGTACCTTTCTTGTGATCCAACCATGCAATTCCGCATGAGAAAAGCTGAATATCGTCTTTCTGGATATTACTATTATGTCCCTGGCTCTGTAAGTATTGTCTTAAATACGGATATTTTGTGTATGTTTGGTGGATGTCACAAAATCGATTACAGATGTGTATACTTTTGTGTCATGTTTGGATGTCCTCAAGTAGAATTCATTTTGCCTTCAAAGTTGATTTTCACTTTAAGTTTGAATTAAAAAAAAAAACTCTATAATTGATTTTTAGTTTCAAATTTATTGTTCGACTCACTTTTACGCATGCGTATTCAAATATAAATCACTTTACATTCAACTCATTTTTAGTCAAAATCAATTTTACAAAAGTCACTTTTTAATGAATCTATTTTTATCACCTTAAAACCAAACGCACACAAAGATTAAAAAGGATATGGAAGTATGAAAGTAAACTATTCACCAGAGTCTTTTATGTGAAATGTTGGACTCTAAAACTTAGCATATATGTACCCAAAAAAATAAATTATTAAATATTTTATTTTTTGATGAATTATTTTGGTGCTACACAAACACTTGACCTTTGTTATGAGCAGTTGGATGAGAAGATTTGTGACTCTTCTAGCTTAACTATAGGTTTTCGGTTTGAATCCATCCATAAGAATGCACCAGCGCTAAAGATTGTTTAGAAAGAATTTTGTCGTCCATTGTGGTTCTACTTAGTTCGAGGGATTAGTCTTTGCAATTGTGCGTGGAGGATACCTGACTTACACCACATTGAACTTTGTTTTACTTGTTTCTTTTGGTTTTAACTTTGCAGCCTATAAATGGATTTGGAGTGGCTAAAGTATTGGATTCAGGTCATCCTAGCTTCAGTGCAGGTGACTTGGTTTGGGGAACAACCTTTTGGGAAGAATATAGTCTAATTCAAAATCCAGAAAAACTCTACAAAATCCACCATACTGATGTGCCTCTTTCCTATTACACTGGAATTCTTGGTAATTCAAGAGTTCTTCTAAACATATTTTGTTATGCTCTTTTTGATTAGTTTGTGATGTTTCTTCTTTTTTTCTATTTCAATAGGCATGCCTGGTATTACTGCATATGCTGGTATCTTTGAAGTTGGTTGTGTAAAGAAAGGAGAATGTGTTTTCATCTCAGCAGCGTCCGGTGCTGTCGGTCAGCTCACCGGACAATTTGCTAAATTGTTGGGTTGTTATGTTGTTGGAAGTGCTGGTAGTCAAGAGAAAGTAAAGTTTCTAAACATCACATTTTGTATAGAATTTCAGTTGTTAGTTAGTGTCAGCTTTTGCTTGATGCATTCTTGTTTGTTTTACAGGTTGATCTTTTAAAGAACAAGCTTGGGTTTGATGATGCTTTTAATTACAAGGAAGAGGTTGATTTGGATGCAGCTTTGAAAAGGTAAGTTCACATTATATTATAGGGGGCTAGAAATATTAGTCACTATTAACACTTAACATGTTAGCTCAAGCCTTGTCAATGCATAAATATCGGAGAGATCTTTAAGACATATGCTTTGTATGAGCACCTTCATTATTTATATGATGTTCAACATTTTTATCTATATGATCATTATTTTTATCTTTAAGATGAAATGTTAGGAAGAATCACCCGAATGAATCTTTAGGAAGTCCCATAAAGATTTTCTTTGAGCTTTTAACTCTTAAATGAAGCATTAAATTTCCTTTATATTTTGTGTCATTAGGTACTTCCCTGAAGGCATTGATTTCTACTTTGAACAAGTAGGAGGTAAAATGCTAGATGCAGTGCTCCTAAATATGAAGGACCATGGTCGTATAGCTATATGTGGAATGATTTCACAGTACAATCTTCCTCATCCTGAAGCTCTAGAGAATTTGTTGCATATTGCATTCAGGAGACTAACCATAAAAGGATTTAGTCAAAGAGATCATTATCATCTGTATCCAAAGCTGTTAGAGACTGTGTTGCCTTACATTAGGGAACACAAACTTGTCTATGTTGAAGACATTGTTGAAGGACTTGAAAATGGCCCAGCAGCACTTGTTGGACTTTTCAGTGGTCGCAACTTTGGAAAACAGTTAGTTAAAGTTGCTAGCGAATGATCATTCAAATTATGTGACATGTTTATTCATAGGAGTATGTATTACAATAAGTAGAGTTTGATGAACGGACTTTCTATTTTTGGTCTAGGACTAATAAACCAAGGTGTATGTACTTGTAATGTCATACTTCCTCCGTAGCTTTATATAATATGTTATTTTTAAATTTTAAGAAACTGTGTTGAAAAATAATTTTCAACACCAAATATATTATTGAATTAAGTCGTGGATTATGTTGTTTTCTTTAAGAATTTCGTGAAACTATTTAAAATTATATAAAACATGTTATCAACCAAGAAGTCTCTAAAATAAAATTATTCAATTACATTATATTAGTTTTGTTATTGTACTATAAAAAATCGTTCTAAAATTACACCCTCTAAATATAATGGTTAAAACCACTAGTAATATGACTCAAAATTTTGAAGCGACAAATTTTTTCAATGAAGGGACGAAAAGAAAATTTCGGACAAAGTTGAAAAGGGAGAAGTGAGAAAATTCGAAATTTGAAGTTTTGGTGTATCTTGAAAACTGAACAGAATTATCTATTTATAGAGTAGTTATGCAACTTATTGAAGCAGAAACCATGGTTTGTTTGTGTCAAAATTGTGATTTCTCTTAGTATTTTAGGCAGTTTTATATTTATTGTAATTCTGTAACAGTTTTATATTTATTGTATTTCTGTAACAGTTATATCTTTCTATATTTCCTAAAATTAGCTGCTGACTCATGTATATATATAGGTCTAGTGACCTCATAATAATATATGAAAAAAAATATTATTCCTTCTAAATTTAAGATGGTATCAGAGCTCCTGATCCTTGGGAGCCTCTGACTGTGTCTGTAAACCCTAAGTTGCAGCCTTCATTGCTGCGCCACCTTTAAGCATTGTTGCAGCCTTCATTGCAGCACAACCCTCCTTGCCTGTAAACCCTAAGTTGCAGCCTTCATTGCTGCGCTACCTTTAAGCATTGTTGCAGCCTTCATTGCAGCGCAACCCTCTCTTCCTTGATCATGGCTGAGGTCGTGAATCCTATTTTGGAAACTGGGGACAGACCCCAAACTACTGGAGAATTGCAGAGTGTTTATTCTGCTTATCGGTTAAATGGGAAGAATTATCTCAAATGGTCTCAACTCATTAGGACCATCTTGAAAGGAAAAGGAAAGGTCAGTCACTTGACTGATAAAGCACCTGATAAAACAGATCCCAAGTTCAAATCATGGGACGAAGAAGACTCCATGATCATGGCGTGGCTATGGAATTCAATGGTCCCAGAAATCAGTGATACCTGCATGTTCCTTAAATCAGCAAAGGAAATTTGGGAGGCAGTAGAACAAACTTATTCTAAGGCCAAGGATGCTACTCAAATTTATGATGTAAAGGTAAAAATCGTGGCTGCCAAACAGGGAAACAGATCAGTTACAGAATATGCCAATCAACTCAAGTCTCTATGGATGGAATTGGACCACTATCGAGTTATACAAGCAAAGTGTTCAGAAGACTCAGCAATCCTTAAGGAGTATATTGAACAAGATAGAGTCTATGATTTTTTGGTAGGCCTGAATCCTGAATATGACCAGGTCCGAATCCAAATCCTAGGAAAAGAGAAAGTCCCCGGGCTTAATGAAGTGGTAGCCATTATCCGGAGTGAAGAAAACAGGAGAGGACTGATGCTGGAGACCTCAACCACTGAAAGCTCTGCAATGATAGCTGAAGGAGGAACAATCATGGTTGCTAACCAGAGGAAAAGTGGGGTTCCAAATATGGAGAAAAAAACACGAGGAGGTCTGGTGTACCCACTGTAACAAGCCACGCCACACAAGAGAGAAGTGCTGGAAATTACATGGAAAACCCCCAAGCCAAGAATGGGGGCCGAAAGGAGGCCCTCCAAAAAGAGGAGGGCAAGGGCAAGCATACATTGCTAATGGACAAAGTGAAGAATTTGTCCAGCTGAATCATGAAGAGATAGAACGGGTAAGATCCCTCCTTAGTAAATTGGAGAAGCCCACAGGTACATGCTCCTTAACATATTCTGGTAAGCTTCCACTTTCTTTTGGGCTTAATGTTTCAGATACACCATTTACACATTACTGGATATTAGACTCTGGAGCCACTGACCATATGACCCCTCTACCCAAATACTTCTCCACATATTCCCCATGTCCTAGCAACAAGAAAATTTCCACAGCAGATGGAACCCTTATAACTGCAGCAGGACAAGGAGAGGTCCAAATAAGCCCATCCATAACATTAAAAAATGTTCTTCATGTCCCTAAACTGTCCACCAATCTGATTTCTATACAAAAACTCACAAAAGATCTCTCATGTAATGCTGTTTTTTATAGCAACTCTTATATACTGCAGGACAAGAACTCGGGGAGGACGATTGGACATGCTAGAGAATGGAATGGCCTATACTACATGGACGATCCTAATCTGCCTACCAAGAGCCACTCTCCCATATCTGAATCTATCATGACCAATAAAGAGAAAGCTCAACTATACCATTGTCGGCTAGGACACCCTTCATTTCGAGTTATAAAAGTGTTTTTCCCTTCCTTGTTTAAAAATTTAAATGTGGAGAGTCTCCATTGTGAGGTGTGTGAGCTTGCTAAACACAAGCGTGTACCTTTTCCCATTAATAATAAAATGAGTCATTTCCCTTTCTTTCTTGTTCACACTGATGTATGGGGTCCTGCTTATGTTCCTAATATCTCAGGTGCTAAATGGTTTTTAACCTTTATAGACGATTGTACCCGAGTGACTTGGGTTTTTTTATTGAAACAAAAATCAGAAGTTAGCTCCATGTTTTTTCAGTTTGTCTCAATGATTAAAAATTAATTTGGGGTCGGTATCAAAAGAATTAGGTCTGATAATGTCAAGGACTACTTTAACCTTGTACTAAACTCCTTTTGCCAAAAGGAAGGGATAATCCATGAGTCCTCATGTGTGAACACACCCCAACAGAATGGGATTGCGGAAAGGAAAAATGGGCACCTATTAAATCAAACTAGAGCTCTACTTTTTCAAAACCATGTTCCTAAGAGATTTTGGGGGGAAGCTCTCCTTACTGCCACCTACCTAATCAATAGGTTACCCACTAAAATCTTCGACTCAAAAAGTCCCATGGAAGTCCTATCCTCATTCTACCCACACTTGGATCCTACAAATAAACTCCAACCTAGAATATTTGGGTGTGTATCCTTTGTGCATGTTCATAGTAATGAAAGGGGAAAATTGGACCCTAGGGCTGTCAAATGTATATTCTTAGGGTACTCTACCACACAAAAGGGATACAAATGTTTTCACCCCCTATCAAAAAGATTCTATGTGTCAAGAGATGTCACCTTCAACGAACAAGAGAGCTACTTCAAGCAGCCTCATCTTTAGGGGGAGAATGTAAGAGAGGAAGATGAGACTCTCATACTTCCAAATATGACATTTGGACCTGAAATTGGGACAAATGGCATCGCTGTCCCTGAAATTGAGAGAAGAACAGAACCTGCACATGAACCAACAGTAGGACCTGCACCTGAATCAACAGCAGGACCTACACCTGCACCTGCACCTGAACCACCAGCAGGACTTGCACCTGAATCAACAGCAGGACCTACACCTACACCTGCACCTGAACTAACAGCAAGGCCTGCACCTAATGATGGAAAATTTGGGAAAAATCTGGTATATTCAAGGAGAGAAAAATCCATTCTAGAATCTGGCAATGTCCAAGAATCCTATAAACTCCATGAGGTAACACCTTCGAATCCTATAAACTCCAATGATTCTAATGAGTTTGTTTCTGAAAATCTAGAAGCACAGGTGGACCAAAATCAAGACCTACCCATTGCCCTTAGAAAGAGAACTAGAACATGCACCCAACAACCACTTTACCCACTATCAAATTTCCTATCCTTTGAAAAAATTTCACCTACTCATAAAACCTTTCTCACAAACCTCAACTCCACACACACACCTTCCTCTGTATCTGAAGCATTATCTGACAGGAAATGGAAACAAGCCATGGATGTGTAAATGGAGGCGTTAAACAAGAATAGGACCTGGAAACTTGTCACCCTACCAATTGGAAAAAAACCAGTAGGATGCAAGTGGGTATATACAATTAAATACAGGGCTGATGGGACCATTGAACGTTACAAGGCAAGATTAGTGGCCAAAGGCTTTACTCAAACCTATGAAGTTGATTACTTGGAGACATTTGCCCCGGTTGCTAAGATGAACACGGTCAGAGTAATATTGTCATTAGCAGCAAATCATGATTGGGACCTGCAGCAGTTTGATGTGAAGAATGCATTTTTACATGGAGACCTTGAAGAAGAAATATACATGGAGTTGCCCCCTGGTTACAATGGGCAGGTTGCTGCTGGAACTGTTTGCAAGCTAAGAAAGGCTCTTTATGGGCTGAAACAATCCCCAAGAGCATGGTTTGGAAGATTCACCAAAGTTATGACAAGTCTAGGCTACAAACAGAGCCAAGGGGATCACACATTATTTATCAAACATTCAGATTCAGGGGGAGTAACAATTTTATTGGTGTATGTAGATGATATTATAGTTAGTGGGGATGACAAAAAGGAGCAGCAAGTGCTAAGTAAATGCCTTGCCACGGAATTCGAGATCAAGGCATTAGGGAGACTTAAATATTTTCTGGAAATTGAAGTTGCCCATTCCAAGAAAGGAATCTTCATATCTCAACAAAAATATATTACTGACTTGCTTAAAGAAACAGGGAAGACAACTTGCAGACCAACAAGTACTCCAGTGGACCCAAATATAAAGTTGGGAAGTGCGGAGGAGGATATTGCTGTGGACAAGGAAATGTATCAAAGACTTGTGGGCAGACTTATTTACTTATCTCATACTAGACCAGACATTGCTTTTGTTGTAAGTCTAGTCAGCCAGTTTATGCACCAACCAAAGGAAGCACATTTACAAGCTGCTCTTAGAATTGTCCAGTATTTGAAAGGGACCCCAGGAAGAGGGATTTTGTTCAAACGAAACAAGAGTGTAAGTCTTGAAGCATATACGGATGCGGACTACGCAGGGTCGGTGGTAGATAGAAGATCAACTACTGGATACTGCACCTTCCTTGGTGGAAATCTAGTAACTTGGAAGAGCAAAAAACAGAGTGTAGTAGCTAGATCGAGTGCTGAAGCAGAATTTCGAGCAATGGCCCACGGAATATGTGAACTTCTATGGCTGAAGATTATATTGGAAGACTTGAAGATAAGGTGGGATGAACCTATGAGGTTATATTGTGACAATAAATCTGCAATTAGTATAGCCCACAACCCGGTGCAACATGATAGAACTAAACATATAGAGGTTGACAAACACTTTATCAAGGAAAAACTAGATAGTGGCATGATTTGCACACCATATGTATCCACTCAGAATCAACTTGCAGACATACTCACCAAGGGGCTGAACTGCATTAACTTTGAAGGAATTATATCCAAGCTGGGAATGGAAAACATCTATTCACCAGCTTGAGGGGGAGTGTCAAAACTGTGATTTCTCTTAGTATTTTAGGCAGTTTTATATTTATTGTAATTCTGTAACAGTTTTATATTTATTGTATTTCTGTAACAGCTGTATCTTTCTATATTTCCTAAAATTAGCTGCTGACTCATGTATATATATAGGTCCAGTGATCTCATAATAATATATGAAAAAGAATATTATTCCTTCTAAATTTAAGAGTTTGAATTGATATGCGAAACTGATACACATCCAATTTGATCGGGTTAGCGAAACTGTCACACGAAAAAAGGAGGAATGATTATGGATTAGATCATTAGTTGTTGTTGATTCGGTGGAAGACAAAAAATGCGTAAAAAAATTGAGAGGAAAACGTATATATTAAAAAAAAAAAAAAAATTTCTGGTACTAACAAAAGAAATATTTAACACAACACTTAAAAACTCTAATTACTCATCAAAATTTTTATTTCAATTGCTCATACAAAAAAAAAATCATCTAATATCTTCAAAGCATCACAATGCAAGTATGACTACATATAAACATCAAGATCTATCTTTTGTTTTTCAACCACTCTCACACATTCTCAGTACAAGTAATGATAATGACATTATAAATACAATCAAGCTACACCTATTTGTGTGGCATATTCTCATTTAGCGGATTGTTCAATAATATTGTTCCTCTATTGTTAATTATCGTTCAAGATCATATATAATTATAGTTGTAAATGAGATGAGTTTTTTTTTCCTATGATATTTAATGCGTCTCTCATAATATTTTTTCTTTTTATAATTAAAAAACATAAACCGTAATCGAAAAAAATGAATAATATTAAATATATGAAAATTAATAACTTCTAACTATTTCAATGTTGCTCAAAATTTTATGTCTTAAAACATCTACAAACTTTTATTGCTTATAATTTTTTTTCAAGCCACTCTTGAAGTTTCTGTGGCAAATAATTATTTGAAAATTTTATTTTACATTCTAATTATTTATATGAAACAATAGTTATAGTAATTCAAATTATTCCCCATCCAAAATACATAACTATAAAATTTGATTGCATTTTATATTGAATTTTTATTTGGCTTGACAATTTTGTGTAATAACATTTTTATTATTTAAAGTTTTTGAATCTTAAAAATTTCTTATTTTACGTTGTAGTTTTTTTTTTCTTCCATATATATATGACCGATATTTTCACACTTTGAAGAATTATTTCAACATTTTGAATGTTATTATGAACATTGTTTTTAACAAAACACCACTCACAAATAAATATTAAAATTACTATGAATATATAAAATTAAAAATATAAAAAAGTACATAAATTTATAAATCAAATGTTTCAAAACTATTATAAATTATAAAAAATATATTATAGTTAAATGTACAACTTTAACAATAAAGAAATGCATAACTATTTAATAAATATATTATTAGAAGAAAACTTCAATGAAACAAAAAAATTTGAAATCAATTCCACATTTAAAGTTGTATCTCTAAAGTTGTAAATCCTTATGAATAATCTCATATTTCCATAAACTTTACATGAATTGTATTAGTCAACAATGTTTTATCTTTTTTGTAATAAAACAAACATAACTTATATATAACTATTCAAAAATATATTTACCTTTAGACATATAAACATTTGAATATATTTTACTCTAAAACAAAAATAACATTACTTTTAAATTACATGTTATTGTAATTTTATAGTTACTAATATATTAAATTTTATTGCGCAATGCGCAGATTAACATCTAATTTATTATAAAATCAAAATTATAAATTTGAAAGCAGGGAACTTGTCAAATACAAAGCTTCTCTAGCGAGTAGTAGTGAGGAACAATGTTTTAAAAACTAATTCGGTTATCGACTCGGCAAGGTCAATGGGTCAAATGTCCTTGGTCAAACTATTTGGTTCGATTCCTATTTGATGTAAAATTGGCTATTATTTTTTGCACAATTTTATATATTTATAATGCTGAGTTGTCCGACTCACTGATATATTAAATCTTACCGTGCAATGTGCATGTTAACATCTAATTTACTATAAAATCAAAATTATAAATTTGGAAGCAGGGAACTTGTCAAAGACAAAGCTTCTCTAGCGAGTAGTACCGAGGAGCAATGTTTTAAAAACTAATTCGGTTGTCAACTCGACAAAGTCAATGAGTCAAAGTGTCATTGGTCAAACTATTTGGTTCTATTCTTATTTGATGTAAAATTGACTATTATTTTTGCACAATTTTACGTGTTTCTAATGCTCAGTTGTCCGCTTAATTAAACAATCAATTTAATGATGTAGAAATAGAATTAATAACATAGTCGATCTAATTACTTGTTCGAACTGGTGAGAGCTTCAATTCATAGTTTTATCAATAAATCAATTTTTAAAACAAACTTTAAATTCTAATAATGGATGTCGCTCTCAATAAGTGGAAACTCATATGATCACCAAAAACTCAACTACAAAATAAAAAATCAACATTTTAAAACTAAAAATTCGATTTATATTTATTTTTTCTTATTTTTATCAAATCAACGTATATCATATTGCACTATTATCTCAAAGATACAAACTTGAAAGATAATGTACTTTTACTTAAACGTGGCGATACAATTATCATTCAAAGTTTTAAATAATTGATTCAATTAACGGTGAAAATGACAAAATCATTATAAACTACTACGATTTTAACAAAAACTATATTACATAACTTGTGCATATCAGTGCCAAACTCACGACACATTTAAACATATACTTATTGTAGACACATGGGACACTTCCTCACACTAATTAACAATGCCTCCAAAACCTTGTCCTATTATCATTGATTGGTCAACTTCCTCTTACCTTTTTTCACTACTTTTATTTTATTGAGCCCACTCTAGAATAAATGATATCTTTCTTATTAAGCCCGACATAGCCCGTACAGAATTTAACATAAATTCTAATACAACAAATAGTGACTACTATTTTTTTTATCTTTAAAATTTCGAATATAAAATCAATTAGGTGTTAAGCTTGAGTTTGAGTTTGATAAACGCCAAGCTAACTTTATGAATACGATAGTAGGTATTGCATAGCTTTTATGTCCAAAAAAAAAGTATTGCATTGCTTGTTATGAATTAGAACAAATTTGAACCACTAAAAAAATGTTGACAAAACTACAAAAGTTACTACAAGGTGCTAGGTGAGTGGAAGTTACAATGAATACTTCAAAATTAGATGAGGTCACAAAAATGTCATGTATTAGCCAGTGGCTCACATGACTTTCACTATGTTAATTTCCTTTTACATTGAGGTTGGAGTCTTGGAGAGTCAAAGTCATCCACCTTGAATTTGCAAAATATCAACATTCACTTTAATTTTGTATTTATTTCTCAACATAATTTTAAATTATAGTTTGTAATTATAATTTTAGATTTTAAAGTTTATGAAATACATATCAACAAAAATTTCAATCACACCAACAATATTTTCCTCCAATAGAAATATTTATAATATTGTAATATAACAACAATGATAATTACAACTGTAACTGTAATTTAAAATTATAATTTTCATGATATGTAAGTAAAATGATAGGTACAATCCAACGAGAAAAAATAATTAGATAAATAAATAATATAATATACATTAAGAAAGAAAATAAATTAAAAATAATAAAAGGGATAATCTATGCTTCTTTGTCGGGGATTTTCACATGAATACCCCACTTTTGTTTTTTTAATCCCAAAATGCCCTACTAGCCCCAGATCGCAACTTGGGGATGCGACTTGTTAAAGGAGTTTCTTTTTTCATTTCAAGATATCGTCGCATCCTGGAGATGCGACGCAACTATTTTTCTTTTCTTTTCTTTTTTACCATTTAATCAATATTTGTATTTATTATTAATTATGTTTATTATTATTAAATAATTTAAAAATTCAAAATACTATTATGAAAAATAATAATAATAAATTTAATAATATTATAAAATTTAATAATATTATAAAATTTAATAATAATTATAATAATAAAAATAAAATTATATTAATAAAATAAAATAAAAATAAAATTAATTATATTGAACTAATAAAACATGTTAAATTAAAGAAAAAATACAGAAAATTGAAAAAAAAAGATACATCAAATTTATAATAATGTGCTAAAAGAAGAGGAAGTTGTTATAATAATTTGCCAAAACAAATAGGAGAAAATTGTTATAATAATTTGTCAAAACAAGTAGGAGGACTTTGATTTTAACATGTAATATTATTTTGACAACTCAATCGCTGGTAAATTAACACTTAATATTATTTTATTAAACAATTGAGTTATTGATTATTTAATAAATTAAAAATAATTAAAAAATCAAAATACTATTAATAAAATAAAATATAACACATGATATGATATTGAAGAAAAAAAATGCAAGTTAAACACGAGGAAATTGTTAAGAAAATATATTGTTATTTTATTGCCAAAATACGAGGAACATGTTGTTTATTTTCACACCTTATTGTAACAACTCCTCTTATTTGTTTGTTTTAGTAAATTATTATAACAACTTCTTACATTGTACATTATTATAACAACTTCCTTCTATTTTCTCTTGTTTAATAAATAAAAGTTAATGAAAATAATAATAATAATAATAATAAAATATAAATTTGATGTATTTCTTCCTTTAATTTTCTGTATTTGTTCTTTAATTTAACGTATTTGATTAGTTCAATTAAATTAATTTTATTTTATTAATATAATTTACTATATCATTATTATTATTATTATTATTATTATTAAAATTTTCAATATTATTAACTACTAAGATGTAATTTTTCTTTTTTTATTGTATTTTTTCTTTTAATTTAATATATTTTTATTTTATTTTATTAATATAATTTTATTTTTATTATTATTCTTATTAT
>JBBPBS010001017.1:11006841-11048356 GCA_037974835.1 Cicer judaicum | reverse complement strand
AAAAAAAAATAGTTGCAATACAAAACCGCATCAGGATCCTACCATCTCTTGAAATGAAAAAAAAAACTCAAATCTTATCTCCATATTACAATCAGGAACTGAGGTTAAAAAGTAGGACAATCTTATATTTTATTTTTAAAGTAAGGTATTTTAGGATTAAAAAAATAAAAATGGGACATTGATGTGAAAATCCCTCTTTTATCACCCTAGCACCTTTTTTCCATAAATCTATGCTCCAATCTCCATGATAATTCTTTTGCCATATTTCCATGGTGTTCAAGGAGCTCTGTACACACATATCAACATTTTTCACAGCTTAAACGACACTAATATTCCTTCCATAAGTAACATAGAGACCGCAGTTCACTGGAAAAGGTGACAAAAGAAAAAGAAAATAAAATGGAAGAATGATATTTGGTGTTACTATTACTACTTAGTATTTGTACCTTGTCTGCATCCTGAACAACTACAACTGCTACATCCGTGTAATTAACTTTTGCTTCCATGACACAAATAACACTAACATTGACTGACAATCAGATATTATGCTTGTGTATTTTCTCTACTGAAGCTCAAACTTTACAAAATTTTAGTATGACCATTTTTATTTTTTATTTTTTCAATTAAAAAAATTTAGATAAGAGAAATCTTAAAGTCAATTATGAAACAATTTATTTTACCCTTTTAATGGTACTAAATGAACAAATTCACATTTACGAGTTACGACAACTTTTTTCTAATTTACCATTAGTTAGAACAACTATTAGTTTAACTCCATATATCAAAAAATGATGTGAGAAAGATAATGAAGTTATTATCATTTAATAATGTATAATTTATTCCTATTATCAACTGAAATTTAAGAGATGTGTATTGTTTTTAGAAATCTCTTTCAAGGTTGAATGTATATCCAACAAATATATTAGATGATACGTGTATTGCTGTTAGAAATCTCTTTTAAGGTTAAATGTATATCCAACAAATATATTAAATGATATAATATACTCCATAGTAAAATATAAACACAATTTGAACAATACAGTGGATTCACATGTTTTTTCTTCTGCATTAATAGTAGGAGATAATTTTGTTAAACTAATAATTAATACTATTTTAAATATTGAAAACAAAAAATAAAAAGGAACAAAAATGTTCTAAAAATGACACTTAAAAAGAATAGAATAACTACTTTTACACCATTTAATATTATTACTCTTAATTTATTCTCCATTTAATTCAAAAATATTTAATATAAATATTTAACATTAAAAATAAACAATTAAATAAATCAAACTTATAATTTACATAAAATGTAAAAAATTAATTGTCCTGAATTAATTAATAACAGTGAAAAGTAATTTATAACAGTAAATTAGAGGGAATACTCAACAAGTGAACATGCCCCTCCATCTATATCAACATCAATATATGGAAACCGTTACAATAAATGAAATGAACTATTATTTTTATTTTTGATAGAAATGGAATCAACTCTTTCGTCACAAACAAACTTACTATTTTTTTCATTGTTTCCCGTCGGTTGTGAGAAACAATTTGTAATTCTTTCTGTATAGATGAGCCGGCCAGATCATTCTACACAAATACTGTTCACATTTTTGTCATTGTTACAACTTTGAATGGAGACACAAAAGTTGTTTACTTTTATCATGACCCTAAACTCACCAAGCAATCCAATTATCTACAAGTATAGGGTTGGGTCATACTAGATTGGATTTGGCCAAAATCAAAATTCAAATTTAAAATACATGACACTATGATTTAGTTCTAATAAGTTAAATTGTGTCAAACAGTTCATTTTTTAATTAGGTTAATATTGAAATATTAAAATTCTGATTTTATTTTTAAAATTTGATTGTGAAAGATAAATGATATGTTCTTTCTTAAAAATTGACTAGACTTTATTTTTTTTCTTTCCAAAAACATAGTGTACAATAAATCATCAAATATGTAATTTATTTTCACTGTTTTTCATCATCAAAGGAAATCGTGTTTCCTTGTAGAGATATATTTTAATCGTCATTGTTTTGAGAGTGTGTGTGATACTAATTTTGTAGGGGAGCTAAATGTATATCTCACACCGTGTTTTATGCTTTGTATTATATGGTTGAACTATTTCTAACAAATGCCAAACTATTATAAAAAAGAATGGCTCATAATTTATGGATCACATGAGTTTACATGGAATGACTCAAACCGTTTTCTTAGGTTCATCGAGGTCATTTTATTAGATTCGTCCAATCAGATAATTTTGGCCATTAATTTGACATTGGGTAGTTCACATCTCCACTTCATCAAATCTATCTACTTTTAAATACATCTCTAAATATAAATCTTCAATTTATATCTAACAAATGAGATTTGTAACTATATTATGCATAGAATCTGTTTCCTTCACCAAGGCGTCTCTAGAAGTCGGTCTAGAGTATTGCATAATATATAGTTACTCTCTTTAAAATGAAATAGAGGTAAAAGTGATAATTGAAACATTAATATATTTAATTAAAAATTTAATTTAAATATATCAAATTTTCAAATCTAATTTTTATTTACATTTCAATCATGAAAAAAATATTAGATAATAGTATAGATTTTTGTAGAGTACATTATATCAGTTTTACGGCTTTAGTCTTTAGTGTATACACTATATATTCTATTTCTTTGTTCAACAATTATCGATTCATTTGTAAAATATTATTTTTCAAAATAAATAATTAATTTTATAATTAATATTATTTACATTTTTTTATACAATATATTTCATTGTTTATTTATGATATTAACAATACATCAATACTTAATAAAAATAGTATTATATTTTTTATTTATATAATATATTTTCCTTAAAATATGTGAAATAATAAAATGACTCAATTTCTGTTGGACTATTTCACACTTGTAATGTTAACATTTTGTTATTCTTTGTAACTCCTAGTAAGGGTCTTCTTCTCTTAGTTCCCATTTCTCCCATTTTCTTCTTTTCTATGTATTGTTAAGAGAAATCTCTGTTTCCACTTGTCATTTTCTTCTTCTATTTCAAATTCCACATTACAAGGAAAGAAAACCATTATGAGTACACGACTAGACTAGATAATGGTATTGGTAGACCCAATTAAAACTTGTCTTATGTCATAGTAGCTTTTAGACGAGGCTACACAATTTTTTCAAATCAAGATCATATAGTTGATCTCGTTTATGACAAAAATTAAGCTTAAAATTTTAAACAAAATTGTATCATTTAGTATTGTTGTTTGTATTTTAATTACTATATATACTTCTAATTCAAATTTGAATTAGTATTAGTTTAGATTAAATTCAAATTATTAGTTTAAAGTGTTATGAAATGACCGTTAGTACTAATTTAATTAATAATAACTTCTCCTTTCTCCAATTTTTTTAGAAAAGATTATATCAAATTTGATTTGATTTAAAATTAAAATTATGATTAAATTCAATTATTTAATTATGTAAATAAATAAAAACACTAGATATGGTGGGATAAAAAATAGTTGTAAGTGGTCTCAAAATTTAATTACAGTAGTAATAAATCTTTTTGCAATCCTCGTATGAGAGCATTATCTGAATGTAATGATTCCACAGACCTTACAGTTTTGTTGATAAGTGCATGAAGATTGTGTGTTGAGCCCCACATGAGTATAATACAAGTGTGGTCCTCTCATACACACCAACCGGTGAAAAAAGAATTGAATAGGCAACACCACAAATAGTAATTGGCATGAAGGAAAAAAGCATACAAATTCTTCTACTATTAGAACTACGTGTTAGACACGTACACATGCTGCAATTATATGCTTATTTTGCTTACCTTAACTGCTAGGCGACCTTACAACCACCTCAACCCACTATTTTATCTTCAATTATTAATTAAAATTTAAAGCCTAATTTGCTCATACTTATTCAAATTAATTACCCTTCATTAACATTTCATATAGATATGGATCAGATCACATTAGTCTCTTCTACTTTAACTAATTTTTTTAAAATTATTACGTTGGTATGTTAATATTTCGTGAAAAGTTAAAATCTATAAGAATGTATCCAAATTCAAGAGACTCGTCTTTGCCGTTAAAGAATTTAAAAATTGAAATTTTATATTGAAAAATAATAATTTTTATATTTAATTTTTTTAATATGTTCACTTTAAAAAAAATCATGCTAACAATTATATATACTGCATTTTCAATTTTATATTTCTATATTTAAATTAATATGGCACTTGTTAGAAAAAAATGAGGTCTAGTCAAAGCTTAAATTAAAGAATAATAATGAAATTCCAAACAAAACATAACAGTTTGCTCTTAGGCGCCGCACATATCACGGGAATGATGGATTGACCAAATAACTGAATTTTATGTTAAGAGATGCACATAGCAAAGTTGGACCAAAAAACAAAAATGCTTATTTGTAACTTGAAAAGAAAATCACACTTTTATTCAACCTTCGAATTGCCTCTTCCACCACTACGGACTCTATTATTAATTTACAAAGCAATGAAAAGTTAATAATAACCATTGAAACTTGAGTGTTGAATTAGTCATTTTCTCATTATCACGTGTCCCAAAAGGCTAGCTAGTCACGCATTGCAAAGAGGAACTAACTTCATCTTCAATATGAAGCACTAGTATAGTTTATACTTTATAGTAGTTAATCATTTAATTGATTTCTTCAAATATTAAAAAATCACCCAAAAATAAAAACATGTAAATACAGACATTTGGAATATTGATTGAATCAATGAAGGGTGTAAAACAAAAATCTCTAATGAAAAAACTACCAAATTGTCATGTTCCATTATTAACAAGAAAGTAATTAAAAACAACTATTTCCTACAAAATAAAAGATATACTAAAGCATTAAAGAACACAAAATATAAATCATTTTACCCACATGGCTGGCTGTACATTGCAATTGCTTTCATCATATGGGATAATGACAACAACAAAAAAATCTTAAAATTCGAAATATTCATCAAGGTACCTCAGTAGAAGATGCTTCAAAATCATGTAAAAATAAAAAAAATAAAAATAAAAATAAAAAACAAAAACAAAAATACCCTTTTCTTTATTCATCAATAGGAGCAGGTAGATTAAGATCAATCAAGCATGGAGCACCTTGTTTAATCACCAAAGTGTTCTCTTCAGATCCTCCAACAAAATGTGATCTTTTATGTCCTCCTAATGCTTGTCCTGACCTGAAAATTTTGTAGCAAATTGGACACTCATATTCTTTGCTCTTCTTTGACTTCAACTTCTTCTTACCTTTGCTTGGTTTCTTTCTTTTCAAAGCTTTATTGTTATGATGAGACTTTGCAGCAGTAAATGAATCACTTTCTGAACTGTTTTCATCACTCTCTTCACTTGTTGAATAATCATAACAATCATTGTCTTTTTTTTCACTATCAAAACACTCATATTTCCAACTTTTTCTACCATTCTCATTGGTTTTTTCATTGTTTTTAAAACCAAATCCTTCTTCATAGTTATCTTTCTTTCTTGAATCAATTTTTCTTGCTGTACTTTCATTTTTCTTAACACTATGATCTAAATCCTTCACCCCTGATTTCTTAAACATAGTTACATTGCATTTGCTTCTTCTGAAATCATCAAATCCAGATTTTTCTTCTTCCACTTTTGGCCTCTTGAATTCACAGTTTGAAGCATTGGATGATTCCAAAAATTTGATCTTTGAACCATATCTAAAATTCCTTGAATCTGAATCATTGGAAACACCGATTCCAACAACAGACTTTAACTTCATATCCTTTACAACCTTCTTCTTATTCTCCACGAACTCATGAACATCATCATTAGACACAACTTTATTACTACCATTTTTTCTGATAACTATCTTGGTAGCATCATGATAAGAAGCTTTTGATTTTGTCTCTAAAACAACAGAGTTATTATCAGAAGACTCAGAACCAAAACGACCCTTTTGGCTAAAATCTTTAGACAAAAGCATCAAACACATAGCAACCTCTTCTTGTTCCTGTTCCACCTCTGACACAGATGAAGAACCATTAACAGAAGAAGATTGAAGATTAGAAAAAGTTAAAGACTTGAACCTCATTCTCTTTGATTTCCTTAGATTCAATGTTGTTGTTGTATCACAAGTATTATCATCATCATCAGTATCATCGTCATCATCATCAGATTCACCACTATGAATAACCAATTTATCCTTGTCAATCTTTTTGTCTTTCTCAGAATGAGAAGCCATGTGACCACAAAGTGCTTTCAATGAAGGAAACCCTTTTCCACATTCTTTGCAGAATTTGATCATTTCATTTTCCAAAGTTGTTGCAGAATGCACAAACCTGGTTGTTTTCTTGGGATTTTCTCTAAGACCATAAATTGGATTTCCATTACCACCAAGAGCTTCTTCAGAAGCTAAATCTCTCTTCTTTTTCACACAATCAAACTTGAAAATGTCACTATAAGCAGCAGCAGAAGCAGAAGCAGCAGCATTGTTTCTTTCTTCACTCATATGTGTTCTGATGTGACCACCAAGAGACTTTCCACAAGGAAACCTCTTCAAGCAATATTTGCACACAAACTTTCTATCTTCCATTGAATCTGATCTATCTATATATAAATAACACAACAAAGAAATTAAACTATATGATCATCACATACCTGATGGATGAATGAATTTGAAGTTGAAAAAAAAAACAGAGAGAGATGAAGATGAAGAAAGTTGATTGCTTTAACTACAATGAATGAATAAGGTTATGATGATGATGAGAATGGTTCAAGAGAAGGATGAGATGTGACAGTTGTATAAGTACAACAACAAGAGAAGATCCGACCCACAAAAAGGGGAGAGACCCCTTCATTTCCGTTCCCTATAGAATGATCAAAAATATTTATTTAATTAAATGGCCTTGTCAAAATATTAAAATCAAAAATCAAAAATGGTATTTTTTTTTTTTATTTGTTAGGATTAAATATGGGATTTTGAAACTAACGGAATTGAGTGTTCAAAAATATCATATAAAAGATATATTTATATTTAGTGCCTCATATATGTTATATCTCTAATAGGACTTTGGTTTTGAAGAATTGGGGTGGCTTGAAGTAAATAGAGGTGATGACTATTTCTTTTCTCTTGTTTGTGTTGGGCGCAGTAGTTGGAGGAGAATTCCATGCATGAAAGCAACTTCATTGCTGAAATTAGGAAAATAAATAAAAAGAAAAATGTGATTGGTGACACGTGTATACGTGTGAGGACCATTGGGACTTCATTTGGACGGCCAAGATTTGTGTTTATAGTTTTGAAGATCTCTACAGTTTAGGCCTTTGGATAGTACTACCATATATGGCACATGAAAAATGAAGTATCCAAAACCAAAACTGTTGTGTGTCTGCTTTTACATTAGAAAGAGTTAAAAATGATTCTTTGACGCGTTAAATTGATTTTTGTATTTTTAATTATTTTAATTTCAAGATAAGATTTATAGTTTTGGACTCTAATTGTAAGTGTCAATTATTCTTGAATATAAATGTATTTTAAAATAAAAAATACTAACAATTATCTTTTTACATCTCAGTATTAGATTATACGTCGTGTTTTAGTGCAAATTAGAATTTCGCAGTAAATTAATTAAAGTAAAATTTACCATCTATTATAATATATATATATATATATATGAAAAGTAATATATTTATCTTAAAAAGCTTCAAATTTATTATTTTTAATGCAAAATTTTATTATCGTATTCTTAACCTGACTCTTTAGAATATGTACATTATAAAAATTTATTTCGTGATAATAAAAGTTGTATTGGAAAATTAAATGTACATTAAATGAGAAAAAATTAGTATAAATGTTAAATAAAGTGAAAATAAGTTGTATATTTATATTTAAGACTAAACACATGAGTATCTTTTGCTTACAAGTTACAGCAATAATATTCGTCATTAATGTTAAAATGAAATGAAATATTAATCCTTTAAAGGAAGACAAAATCTGGAATTCTAACCATTCACCAATAAAAGGTCAGATCTCTAACTAAATATATTGATTCTATACACATATAAGTGTGAGCTCATAAAGAAACAAGCAATCCACAATTTATAACCAATAGTGTGTATTTGTTTATACATTGATAAAAATAATTTTCCACAAACTAATTGCTTTTATAAAATTAGTTTTAGTTAAACTTACTAACCACATGTTAAATTTATTAAGGGCACAACGTGAGTTTTTTATTTGACACAATATGAGTTCAAACTCAACAATTTAAAAAATAGTGAGCATAGACGCCTTAAACTAACCTAAGAGGAACTGCAAGATGCAGTTGAGAGAATATTACTTGTGTCTTGTGAGAATGCATGCAATGTCGCATCTTTTCGGGAGGGACAGATTCATTATTAAAATAATAATGATAAATTATTAAAATATCTTTAAATTTTTATGATTTTGAGAAACTGACAGCTTTTTATCAAATTTTCTCTTTTACTTAAATAGTTTTTCTCTATAAATACATTCAAAAAACAAATGTCAATGGTTATTGTCGACAATCATCTTCTTCTTTTTACCTCAATATAAAGAAATTATTCAAATTGCTATTGAATCACAACCTAAGTCGCTAGTCATATTAGAAATTATGCAATTGAAGACATAAAATAAAATAAATAAAGTAGACACTTATTAGAAGTGACACAAAGTAAAAAAATAAGAAAATTGATGTATTTTATTTGACAAAGATGCATGAGATTTTTTTTGACAAAAATGAAAATCATAAAGTGAGTATATTTTATTTGATTGAATTGTATTAAGTTCTAAAAACTTGTGAAAATTGTAAAATTTGTAAGAATTAAAATTTTAACTTTTTCAACTTATCGACTAGTATGAAACTCTAAAAAAACTATATGACATTTATGAATTTTAATTATAATATTTTAATTAATATTTATCGCTACCCGACTCTCCACGTGAACATATTATTGGATTGATCTTAATATAAGTTTTCATACAAGTCATAATCTTTGTGTAGATTTGAGTGCATTTTTGGCGATGGTTAATCATTATCTTGGAATGTGGAGGAATAGAATAATACGCAATGTGACACAAACTCAGTCATTTTTTTTTAATGACTAATCACTATATCTTAAGAAGATAGAGCTTTGTATTGATTCTCATTATGTATCACATGCAAAATTGCTAGTAAAGGCTTAGGTAGTGTTCCAAGTTGTCCTCTTGTGGAGAAGATAGCTTCTTGAGCTTGAATGGGAGGGGAAGGTGTGTCACACTTATCGTGAAGCCAACATATGTGTTATTAGTTTTGACAACATTGGGTCTATGGAAGGCACTAGTTTAGCTATTTTGAACAATTACTACTCGTGTTTGTGGGAATTCCTTGATTTAAAAACTTATAAATATAAGATTTCTCTCATAATTAATTATTTGCCTAATCTCACACTAATTTGGGTGGCCTTTGCTTTCATTAAGATCACAGGCCAACCCACTATTGTTGAGATGTGCTTTGCTTGCCTAATGTGCAATATGGATTCTTACCCACTCCAGCATCTACCACCACAACACTCAGGTCTTCATTTTCATAAATGTTACAGTGAAGCGATATGCGATTAATTGCTTAGTGATTTTCTTTTTGACGGGACCATTAGCTTAATTGCTTAGAGTTGAAACTTTTGGTTCAGTTTTTGGTAAAAAATTAATCTAAACTAAACTAAATCGATGAGAAATAGATTAATTTGATTTAGTTTTGTTGGATTGATATTTTTTTAAAATTTAAAACAAATTAATTTTTATTCTAACATTATAGATTTTTTATACAATTAAAATGAGTATATAAACTACGATAAAAAAAATATAATTATAAAAAATTATATGAATATAACATAATTTTTAAAGATAAATATACTAATATAGAGTAGAATAAAAGATATAATAATAAAATATAATAGTTTAGTCAGGGTGATCGATTTTAAATGATGTAAAACTGATACCCGAATAATCAATAGATATTGAACTTGATTAGTTTAGTTTGCTTTAGGCTTCTTAGAATTTGAATTAGACCCTTAATAACCTCTACAAAACCGACTTCTAAGGTAAAAACACGTCTTGGTCTGGACATATGGAAGTGATCCAATAACAGTGATTTGATATCCAATAAATGTTGAATAAACATTAAATTCATCTTAAATTTTGGTTAGACCCTTCACAAAGCAACTTATAGAGTGAGGCCTACCTGTCACCTATAACACTTTATCAAACCTTCTCTCATGATGACTCTTAAAAAAACTCAAACAAATTGGTATATGGTGACTCTTAACAGAACTCAAACAAATTGGTATATGGGTATCTATTTAGTCATTCTAAAAACTAAACTCTGTAGAAGTTAAAATTCTTTTACAGTTTTTAATATATTACTAAATGATAATATAAAAAAAATCCTTCACAGTAATGCTAGTATGGCAATGATCAAATCCAATAAAAATAAAAGAAATGTTGTCTATTGTATAGAATCCCTTTAGTTATATGTTATTTATTACATAAAAAAGGATGTTAGGATATTGGTATTTTAGATTAGCTAAAGAAACCAAATTTATAACTAATATGTCAAAAGATCTGATAAAACAGAACTAATGTAAAGGTATACATAAGAACATGACAAATGTAACGGTAAGAATAAGAAAGAATAAGGAGGCATTGTCTCGAGACTGATGTTTCCTTCTAAGCAACTGCAGGCATGTCCCTGAGCCATGGATCTAGTGGCTTACCAATAGAATAAACTATAAATCCAATTTTCCTTAGCATACCAACATCCACAACATTCCTACCATCAAATACAAATGATGGCTTCTGCATGCTGTCATAAACCTTTTGGTAATCAAGCTTCTTAAACTCGTCCCACTCAGTCATAATGCAAACACCATGTGCATCTTTCACTGCCTCATAAGCATCCCAAACCACAGAAACTTGCTTTATTGAAGTTGGACTTGGTGGTTGAAGATGAGCAGGGTGGTCCTTATCAAACTTCCTCATTGAAAGATCCTTCATGATCTGCTCTTCGGTAACTTGAGGATCGTATATGCTCAACCTTGCCCTATCTCCCAACAAACCCTTGCACACATCGATAGCTGGTGTTTCCCTTGTATCGCCTGTGTCCTTCTTGAAAGCAAAACCAAGAATAGCAATTTTCTTAGATGAAACTGTGTTGAACATTGACGAAACAACTCGGTTCACAAACCGACTTTTCTGATAATCGTTCACCTTAATCACCTGCTTCCAGTAATTTGCTACCTCAGGAAGGCCATTACACTCACAAATATAGACCAAGTTCAATATATCTTTCTGAAAGCAAGAGCCACCAAAACCAACACTAGCATTCAAGAACTTAGGTCCTATCCTTGAGTCTGTTCCGACTGAGTGTGATACCTCAGAGACATCAGCACCAGTTGCCTCACATAATGCTGACATGGCATTCACAGAAGATATTCTCTGTGCCAAAAAGGCATTAGCGGCAAGCTTAGAGAGTTCCGCAGACCACAAATTGGTGCAAATGATTCTCTCCATAGGGACCCAATTAGCATAAACATCTCTCAGAGTTTCTATAGCCTTTTGCCCTTCTGGGGTTTCCCTACCTCCAATAAGGACACGATCCGGGTTGAAAAGGTCTTTCATGGCTGTACCTTCTGCAAGAAATTCAGGGTTTGACAAAATAGTAAAATTAATGCCTTTCCTATTATGAGTCAGAATTCTCTCAATTGCTTCAGCAGTTTTAACAGGTACAGTTGATTTTTCAACCACAATTTTGTCCGACTTAGAAACATCAGCAATCATTCTAGCAGCACTCTCCCAGTATGTTAAATCAGCAGCTTTGCCAGCTCCAAGGCCATGAGTTTTTGTAGGGGTGTTGACAGAGACAAAGATTATATCAGCCTGTGCAACATGTTTCTCCACATCAGTGCTGAAGAAAAGGTTCCTTCCCCTGCACTCCTTCACCACTTCTTCAAGGCCTGGCTCGTAGATTGGAAGGTGCTCACTGTTCCAACCATTGATTCGCTGCGTTGAAATATCGACCACAGTTACTTCAATATCAGGACACTTTAAGGCAATCACAGCCATTGTTGGACCACCAACATACCCAGCTCCAATGCAACAAATCTTCACCATCTTTGCTTTTCCCCAACCTCAACTGCCGACACGAATATTAAAATCAAAATAACTCATTACAACAATGCATATTACTTTAAAATGCTTATAACTAGTGTAGTTAATGGCTCATTTTATTCTTGGGTATTGGAGCAAAGTATCCACCAACAACTTTGGCAATGACTAAACTCCGCCGGAGAATGTGGCTAGTGATCACCTATAGTAGAGTCTCCCTTTCCAACCACATTTATTCAGCCCAGAAGGTTCAAACAAACCTGATCATGCCTTGGTTAAGGGATCCGAATCTACTCAAACCAATGGAATGTTGGTAGTACTAGTATATTTTATATTTGAATCGTCTACACTCTCTCTTTCTCTAATAAATTCTTTTAGAAAATATTAAAGAAAAAAAGGTAAGAAAGAGAAAAAGGATTGATAAGAGAGATGGAGAGAGCTTAAAGGGGGAAATGGCTTAGATGATCCAATTTGGTATATGTCAATCCCTTCACATATTTTAAAAAATAGAAACTTTTATATTAAAGTAACTATTGATGCATCAAATAATAATTATTTAAAAAAATATGTATATTTGGCAGATAAAAGGATCTGTGGTTCTGAATTGGGAAGATCAAGAAAGAATAATAAATTCAGAAGACATTCGCAAAGAAGATGCAAGTTAAATGAATCAATTGTGTTTTCTATGCACATGCAGACATATTAAGCAAGAGACAAAATGAAGAATGTAAATTATGGCATATAATAAAATAAGAAATGATAGCAGATCCAGAGAATTGGTTGAGTTAAAAAATAACTTAGGTAAAGATCTAACGACAGAGAGAGGGTTCCCACCCAAAGGACAAAAAGAAAGAGATGAAATTACCTTTGATAAGTGGCAGTGGTGAAGAAGAAGAATAGAGAGGTCTTTTTTGTGTTTCTGAGGAGCAAGGAAATTGTCATGTGGATCTAAACAAAATGTGGGGGTGCGAATAATCACGTCAGGTAGGTCTCTCTCACTATTAGTACTACCATTAGTATTTCTTCACCAAATTTCGTCCTTTCGCATCAAGTGTATGTGTCATTTTAATTACTTTTTATATATTTATTATATTACAAAAACTTCTATTATATAATTTTTTTTTTAAAATAAATTAAATATAAATTTTTAAGTTTTAAAAATTTAAAATAAAATATATTTAATTAATTTTTTTAAAAAGAAATTGTAAGAGAGTTTTTTTTATAATATCTTAAACATAATTAAAAAATTAAAATAATACACATGAGTTGATTTAAAAGATTACAAATAAAAAATATTTGAGGGATCACTATTTATAGAAAATATTTGAAGGATTATAGTTTATTAAAAACTTAAAAATAAAATATATATATATATATATATTATACAGGTAAAAAGAAATTATTTAACTCTCATAAAAAAATTAAGTGATTTTTTAGTTGTTTGATTTGAAAAAAAAAATTAAACAAAAGAAAGATAAATTTTGTTTATTTATTTAATTGTATAGAAAGTGATGTAGTTTTAAAATGACAAAAATAGTTTAAAAAATAGTAAATGACAAAATATTAAGGGTAAAATTGTAAAAAGAAATACTTATTTCTTTTCAAAAATAGAAAGCATACGTGTAGGACCCACTGTATAGTTTTCCATATTCTCTCACTTTTGATGGATAGCAAACAAGGGAAACGATTTTTTTGAAATTTGTATTTTTTTTCCTTTGTGACATGTTTATTTTCCCTCTTCTCCAATTCATTAAAATGAATCTCTTCTTCTTCATTTAATTAAACAAGTCTTTTTAAATGTATTTTTTTTTCTCAATATTTTTTATATGCAGATATAGCAGTAAATTCTACTTTAAATTCATCCGCATTACATTATTATAAATTTTTAAATTTAAATTTAAAATATGATCCATCAATCATTATCGATATTTATTAATTGAGTTATATATTACAACATTTAATATTTTATATAAAAATTATTTAAATTTATAAAAATAATAAAAAAAATTTATATTGTATAAATTTTATTATATTAATATATAAAATATTTAAAATTTATTTTTATTTAAATAAACATCAATAAGATAAAAACAATATTAAAATTACAACTACTCTAAATTAGAAACGGATCCAGAAAATTAGAAAAGGACAATAAATAAATATATATATTATAATATTTTATTTTAAAAAAATAAATTTATATTATAATTATTCTTTATGATTTTTATATCCAAAAAATATTAAATTATTTTTCATTTTCAACATAAATAAAAATATCTCTCTAACAAACAAAATATTATTTAAATAGGTGTGAGCCATTGGTCAAATATTGTTTTAATTAACGTGGACACTAATCAAAAGGTCAAACTTTTACATTTAATTTATTTGTAATTCAAAACATAGCGGGGACATGAGCCTCACCCTCAACACAAATAGATCTGTCCATGCTCTAATTACGTGGCATTCTAACGATCTAGCTATTATTTACGGTATTCTGAAAATATTATTCAATACAAATAAATAAAACAAAATACGGAGGAAAACCAAGCTCATAAAAATATTTAAATTAAAATGTAATAGAAGCCGTATTTTGTATCTTTTAAATGTGTAAAATTTATTGTTTTTAATAAAAATATTCTGTTTTTAGTTTTTTTTAAGAAATGTCGTTACAACACTTATTAAGAATTTTTTTATTTATTTATTTGTTTAATTGCATTTTTGACGATCTATTTTAGGTGAATCGTAAAAGTAGTCTCCTTATTTTGTTTCTCCTCAATTTTGATCTCCAAACAAAATTTGAGTTCAAATTATGATGAGTTGTCATTTTTTTAATGACATGCCAAAATACGGTAATTTGGCGTGTCAGACATCTACGTGGATTAAAAGTGGTTATTATATTATTACAAATTAAAAAATACAATTTATGTTTAGAAACTTTATTATTATATTGTTCCAATTTAAAAAAAATTAAAATTAAAATAAAAAATCAGCCCTAATTGAACGCATCAGCCCCAAATCAACGCAAAAATCAGCAAGACATGTGAACCCTAAAATAAAAAATCGATCACTTGTTTATCATCGTTCGTTTTTATCTTCTTCTTCATCTTCCCTTTTGTTCCACTTTTTGTTCATCGTCTTCTTCATCTTCCCTTTTGTTCCACTTTTTGTTCATCGTCTTCTTCATCTTTGTTTTTCTTCTCCATCGTTCGTATTCTTCATATGGTTATTCTTCTTAAAAAATGACAACTCTTCATGATTTACACTCAAATTCTGTTTGGGGATCAAAACTACAGAGAAACAAAATAGAGGGACTATTTTCGCGGTTCACCTAAAATAGGAGGACCAAAAGTGCAATTAAGTCTTATTTATTTTAATAACTTAATTACCATTTTAATTTTCTTTATTTTAGTTGAATCGCAAAAGTATCTCCTCATTTTATTTCTTTTCAATTTTGGTCCTTTAAACAGAATTTTAGTCCAAAATTTAAATTTTATTTTTGGGTGTTTAATTTAGTCACACCATATTTCAAAATCTAATTGTGCAACAATTATAATTGAAATCTATAATTATAAATTGTGTTATATGATTTTAAAAAATATCACTTCATCAAATTTTAAACTAAAATTCTACTTAGAGGCAAGACTAAAGAGAAATAAAATAAAAAAATTACTTTTATAATTCAAATAAAATAAAGAGATCAAATATATAATTAAATCTATTTTATTTAAAGGGTAAAAGCATAGGATTGAGCACCGATGTGACTTACTAAAAGACTTTCTAGAGCAATTTAATTTACTGAATTATTAACTTTAGAGAGATTTAAAAGTGTATGACAAGTGCAGCCGTACAAACCTCTACATCTTTAAAGCACAATTTGTATAAGTAGACATATACTTAATAGACTAATTTTTTTAACTAAATTTTTAGGCTAAAATATTTAATAAAGAATTTTGTTGTATTAAAATAATTTTAACTAAATATATTTATTTTATTTTATAGCATAGTTTTCTTTCATGTTCCAACTTCTTTTTATCCCTTTTTATTTACTACAAATTCCAACTCAAATTTCATACATTCTAAAAGAGAAACTATAAAAGAAAAATACTAATTCACCGTCATTCAATTTAGTGAAAAATTCATTTGAATTGACACAATTAAACATTTTGTCCGCTAAAGAGTTTTTAAAGATTCATTATTTTTATTATTTTTATTATTTTATAGATCAAACAATTAGTTCACTTAATAGAATATTCAAACAATATAACATATATGCGGAGACTTAGGTTCTTCTTTGATGAAAATTTAAAATTATTTTGCAAAAATATTGAAAAACTTATTTGAAACATGATAGCTCTTATAATATTCATGGCGAAACTGTATTTGAATAATAAAAACTATTAAAGAGATATTAACAAATTGAATCAAAATTAAATTTTATGATATTAATATTGAGTTTGCTTAAAACATTTCATTGTTTTTCTAATGCATTCATAACTTATAGAACACTGTTAATTATCGCTGTTTAGAGAAAAAATTTGAAATAATTTTTTTTTAAATCTTAGTTGGGATCTACAATGTTGCAAAATTGATTAAATAATCTTACTTGAATTTTAATTGAAAATGATTTTTTTAGCAAAAATGCAAAAAGAATGATGTTCAAAGATTAATATATTAATTGATAGATGTTGTTATTACTACAACATGTTAGGGGTAATCAGATACTACCTTGGGTATTTTTTTATAAAAGACTTTGGAGTAAACAAAAATTAATATATTAGATTCATAATATAGATTAAATATATATAAAAAATTATTAATATAAATATCTCTTATAAAAAGAACCAAAAATAGTACACATATAACTTATTTCAGTATAATATTTTTTTTGATTTGGTATGAACATTTCCTATACTTATATAATATTTAGATTTTAATATTGAAGAATATATATAATAAGACTCAAAATTCATTATTTGCATATAGCACCCAAAATTTGAAGGACGGTCCTAATTTACTTTATAGGGCAGCACATTTATAATTGTCATTGTGTAAAAAAAGTAAGTTTTGAACAATGATGGATTACGTTGTTGCAATTTTTTTTTTAAAACTCTAGGGATTACATATGTGTATTTTTAATAAGTGTAAAATGCTTTGGTGAAGTTAAAATGACAAATAGATTATGAGTTTTATTTATTTTTTTAATAAAATTAATAATTAATTATCAATATAGACAATTTAAAAAAATGTTTATTTTAATATTTTAGAGATTAAATAATTAAGAGTAAAAGTCTATTTTGGTATCTAAAAAATTTTATTGATTGAGAAAATTAAAAACACTTTTTAATCCTTAAAAAAAATAAACTGAATCAAATTAGTTCTTATAAGAATCACAGTTAGAAAATTGAGATTTTTTTTCTAACTTGTTCGATGACTTAACAACTTCATTATCCCTTATATAATTTTTATATAAAAAAAAAGATAATTAACTCAATAAAAATAATTAAAAATAGACAATTAATTTCCTGAGTAAATGGACAAGTTTAGATTTTTTGTCAAAACTTATTTGTCTATTTTTAATTATTATCAATGACCTAATTGTTATTTTTTTATATGTGAAATAATCAAGTTGATGAGTTATCGAACAAGTAAATAAAATAAAATTGTAATTCACACAATAACTAATTTAATTCAATTTATTTTTCTTAAAGACTAAAAAGTATTTTTATTTTTCTTAATGTCTAAATAAAGTCTCTAAAAATTTCGCAGGGACCAAATGGATCTTAACTCCATAATTAAATTGTTAATTTATTCTTGAGTGTAAATATTTATATTTATTTACTCTATTTTATTTGTAAAATCTTGTATTAGTAAATAAACGTATGAATATTTGTGTATAAAAAGAATCAACTTTATTTACTATCAAAAGTTAACTAAATTTCATTCTAACATATAGTAAGATATAATATAACTACATCTTACTATTAGAAATGTAAACGGGTTATATGGTAAGGGTGAGAAGTGCTCTCTCACTTCCTGTGTTGCCCTCAAAGAAGACTTTATCAACATTAAAAAATTGTAAATTTTGTTATCTTTAGTAGGATGCATTTCATTTACTTGAAATTTTTGCAAACAGAAGGAAAGAAAGTACTGTGTAATTTTGTTTTAAATTGTGTTGTTTGTATTAAATGACAAAATGACCAAAAGAATTGTATTTGTAACAACATTATACGGACGTCAAAATACGGACAAATTACTAGTGTTATATCTTTCATTGTATTCATTTCTAGCTAACAAAATACGGACCTCAAAACAATATGTTTAAGAGAGAAAAAGGGAACAATGAGAGAAAGAAAAAAGTTTAGAGAGAAGCAGCGAAAATAAAATGTTAAAAAGGGATAAGAAGTAAAAAATGTTAAAGAGGGATATAATGAAGTTCTGTTGAAGAAGAACTAATTTAGTCTTTTTTTATTAATTCAGTTGTGTTCTACTAAATAGTATTTTCCAAAATATGCAAACTAAGGAGAGGGATGGTTTATGTAACACAATTCAAACAAAAAATTATTTTCTAATTAGTTTTTTTTTTTATGGTTTATATTCAATCAAAAGATTAGATTCTCATTAGCTATTAGCTAGGAAATCAACAAATTTATTTCTCTCACCGTATGTTTACAAATGTCAAAATAGAGAAAATAAATAAAATAAAATATTAAGTGTTCCAACTATAAAATTTCAAAATATTTGTATTTCATGATAAATAAAATAAATTGTACTAATTTATTAAGTGTTCCAACTATAAAAAATTACAAATCAATTCAAATATTATTTTTATAATAAGTTTCAAACACACAAAAATAATTTAGGAATCAAATTATATAACTTCACTTCAAATTAAATATAAATTCTATTATTCAAAATACAATCATATACTTTGACACAACTATTTAGTTGGTTTCAAGAAGTTCTTGAACCATTGGACAGATTGTTTTGGGTATCTCTTTAAGTTGTCTCTGTAGTCAATATAATACAGACCAAATCTAGAAGTGTATCCAGATGACCACTCCCAATTATCCAGCAATGACCAAGCAAAATATCCTTTCACATTACAACCATCCCTGCAATTAGCCAAAACAATAGTACATTAATTTATTGGCTTCAAAAATTGGTCATGGATTGCATTTATGCACTAATAGGTAATAATAACTATTACATACTTGATAGCTGCCAGTAGGTAAGATAAATAGCCATTGTAGTATCTAATCCGTTTCTCATCCTTCAAAGCATCCCTAATGGGGATTAATATACTATTTGGATCATCCATCCCTGTTAAAACCATGACAAATAAGATTTAGTATGCAACTTTTATTATTTGAAGATACTTTTATTCTGTTATTAAAATATATATGTTATACTTTATCATAAACACCTAGCTACTATCAACTTGTAATTTATGGCAGACTTCAATTAATAAATGCAAGCATGAATTTCAGGATATTGTAAGAGTTTGAAGATTACCATTTTCGGTGATGACGACAGGAGGGTTCCCATACTTTTGTTTGATGTAGTTCATTAAGGTTCTCATACTCTGTGGGACGATATACAACCATATAGAATTTGCCTGCAAGTCAGAACTTAAAGATTAGTGAAACTAAGCCATTGACTGAACTTCAATTGAGGTAATAGACTTAGTAGTTCTGTTTATGTGGTTAATAAAAGTAGAGTTGTTTATAATTGAACATAATATTTAAGTACAAGAAGGACAAAAAATTACATTACACACATTATTTCAACAGGAAAAAAAAATGCTTCAATTATGTAGAACTTACCTTTTCTCCAATAGGTTTAGTGCCATTGAATGCTGTAAAAAGGAAAGGGAAGTAATCACTTAGTAGCAGTGCAAAACAGCTAAATTATAAAACACAGGATTGCTTGATAATGTCTGGTCTGAAACTTACGAAGGGCAATGGTACCAGAGTCTGCTATAGCACTGTGCAAAGCTCCCAATAAATTAGTAGTATTGTCTCTTGCATAAAATGTGGTGTAATGATTGATTCCAACAAAATCTAATGAACCCTTAACAAGAGCAGCCTCAGATGGAGAGAATTTTGGCAGCCTGTTTCCTACTCTGGTTCTCATTGAACTTGGATAATCTCCAAACATCAAAGGATCAAGAAACCTATCATGAATACATTTAACAATTAAGATTGAGTTATTATCTCTTTCTCACACACAATTGTAGGCCTTTATTTTCAAATGTAAGCACAAGGTAACTAGTTTTTTTATTGAATTATGTGCAGCACCGACACCTTAACAATGCTTCATAGTTAATGATCTTTAACAATTGAAATGAAAATTCCAATCTATAGGGTACTAACAATGTGAATGACTTACCAGCCCAACTGAAAATCTTGAGCTCTCTGAGCTGCTTCAATGTCTTTTTGAGTGTTTGTGGCAGGTTCATACCAAATGACATTAAAAGCTATACCAAGGGATCCACCTTGAATATTCTGTGGGATAACAGAATTATTAGTAGCAGATTATACTTTATATACCAAGTGGAACACACTGAACAATTTTATATGAACCTCAACTTGAATTTTCACAAGATTCTGCCTAGTTGCAAACATGATTAATTCCATTGCATTCTTAACAGGAAGGAATTGTTATATTCACCAATAAAAAAATCATTTTTCCAGAATTTAAGTATTCATAAAATCCATAACTTTACCTTATATTTTTTCTTATAAATATCTGCTACTGCTGCATGACTAAGTAGGACATTATGAGCAACAATGTAAGGTTCAGTAGTAGAGTTCCCTGTCCTACAAAACAAAATGGAACACCGTCCAGGCGCTTGTATACCAAGATCATATCCTTGTGTAGTAAATGTATGTGGCTCATTAAATGTTATCCAGTGCTTCACCCTGTCTCCGAATTTCTGGAAGCACGTCTCAGCATATGTTGAAAAGTCCTTACTGTAACATACATGGATCAATTAAGTATATTTTTTTTTTCACTTCCAGACTCATAGTAACACTGTAAAATCATGTCTAAAATAGCTTCATTTCTTTCTTTTTTATTTTAAATAATAAATATAACTTAGTTTCTCATACATGATCTCAGTGCTGAGCCACCCCGTATACTTGTCTTCCAAGGCTTGAGGTAGGTCCCAATGGTAGAGAGTCACATATGGTTCAATTCCTGCATATTTAAAGGATCATGCAATCAGAAGCATGCATCTCAGTTAAGTTCAAAGTTAAAATACACAATTGATCAAATTAAACAATTACACTGCGAGAACGAGAGCTACCTTTTGCCAGTAATGAGTTGATGACTTTATTATAATGATCAACTCCCGCTTGATTTATTTGGCCACTTCCATCTAACAAATGAAACTTTTATGATATTAGATTAGCTTAAAAGTTATCCACGCATAAACTGAAACTTTCAAAGTAGTTTAGTTTCAATAAAAAAAGTTGCGCTGAAATGTTCAAGTAACCCATGAAAGTGCAGCAATTCTTGTTTGTTAACATGGTTTACACACTCTCTAAATTGTACAACCACATTTCACATAACTATTAACACTTGTTAACAGCAACATTGAGTAATGATTACATCACATAATGCAGCTCAAAATGCCAGTACAAAGCATTAAACCAAGTACTACTAATTTTGAAGTTAAAGAGTTTGAAAGTTGCTTACAGGGAAAAATCCGAGACCAAGAAATTGAAAATCTATAGGTATCTACCCCTAAGTCCTTCATGAGTTGTATGTCTTCCTGTAAAAAAATAAATAAAAAATAAATGTTAAAAAACAAGCCTTTGACCAATCGTTAAAGCAATAATAAAATCTTATGTGTTACTGCAAATTTATACTGTAGTTCATTTGAGTAGAGGTGAGATTAAATAATTAATGCTATGTTTGGATGACAAAGGAAAGTGAAATGAAAGAAAGTGAAAGGAAATAATGTTTAAGAAAAAAGATAGAAGTGAAATGATTTTAGAGTTGTTTAGTATGAGTAAAAGTGAAAAGAAAATTAAATGAAGAAAAGATGTAGATTTATTGAATGATATTAATATCCCGATATAAAATAGGATATTATTTATATGTATAAATGTATATTTATTTATATATTATAATATAATAATTCTTAAATCTTAATTAAAATATACACATCTTATCATAATTTCGAATTTGGAATCTTCGTGTAATATAATAGTAAATCCATATTCTTTTTTATAAATATGAAATACAACATCGGTGAATTTAGTGATTTCAGCACATTGCGTATTTCTAACTGTTTTCTTCGCATACGTGGACATAAAGTTTTTCTTTACAGGTTCCATTTAAATTAGACTTTCTTTCCTCTCTTAACCAAACAGTGAATGGCACACATTTCAAAATATTTTCCTTTCATTAGTCTATGTCGTCTCACATTCTATAGAAACCAGTGTAAACGTGGAGTTTTTGTTGAAACTTAGGAAATTGAAATAATTTAACATTATTTGAAATTATAAAATAAGATAGACTTCAATATTATATTTATATATATATAATTTTAGTTTTTTTATTATAATTTATACCTATCAAAAACACTTTCGTTTTCTCTTTTGTTTTACAATTTTACGAAGATAGTTATATATTCTTTAAAATTGATTGTTATGTTAAGAGCATAAGAATATTTGAGAAAAGTTTATATATCGTAATAACTTTTAAATAATGTTGTTCTTTAATAGTAATTTTTTACCCGGTTAGAAATTTCCATATTATTTTTGTGTTTAGTTAGTGTAGCTATTGTTACATTATCATGTATAAGATACAGTAATGGTTCTGTAATAGTGCGGTCTGTTTGTGTGTCATTAGACAGGTATAAGGCACAGTCTGCGTCTCATACACTGAAAGCTAAGACAGACTGAACTATATTAATTACTACTTACTTCGTATCGGTGGTAGTGATCCACTGCAACATCAGCATTGCTGAAATCTGATATCTTGCCTGTAACAAATGTGAGGTGAGGTGATGATCAGCCAGCATTTTAAGCATTTAAGATAATTCTGAAACACGTTTAATGAGTAAAATGATACCAGTATGCAATAAAGAAGGCAATGAAGTGAGTCTTACCAAAAGAATGAGAAAAGGTATCCCACACAGATGGTCCCCTTCCATCTTCTTTCACTGCTCCTTCATACTACACACACACAAGTTAAATCGCATATTATATCACTTGTTCAAACAAGATATATAGAATCATAAAACTCAAATAACACTCACCTTTTTAAAATAAGTTACGTGTTTAGTGTTACATATACACAGAAAATCACTAATTCAATTTAGTTTCTAAAATCAACAAAATTTAAAAATGATTCTTGAATTTGAAAATTATTGATCATTTAAATGTCTACCAAACTATTGGGGAGGTGAAATTGACGGATTCAAAATGATATATATATATATATGATTAAAGTTGTTTCAATTTGAAATGCTATTTAAAATATTAGTAATAATTTCATTAATTAAATTCACAGCACCTACAATTTTAAAAGATTAAATTGGTGATTCGTCTATAGTAAAAAGTGGTGTTTTCCGATTGATATCACAATCCAAATAAAATATAATTTTTATATTAAAAATTAAGATTTTCTCCACAAAAAAATCTTATATAAAGAACCGGATAAAAGTTAAGTTTCAAAAATAATATTTAAATAAAAAAATTGACGCAATTTTCGACACCATAATTATTAATCACTGTATTTATAAATCGAATAGTACTTTTTTATAAATAAAAAAATTAAAAAAAAATAAAAAGAACCGAAAATAGTTGTAATCATATATATTTTAATAGTTAATAAAATGTTGAAGTAATTAAAGATACAAATCTGTTTGTTAAAAAACTGTTTTAATATTTTAAAAAAAAATATTTTTGCAAAAAGACAATAAAGACAATACGATGTTTGTGTCAAAAATGTATACAAATAATACAACCGATTAAGTTTTGATTTAAAGAGCATTAGATTTAGAATTGGAAGTAGCTAGAAAACACTTGATGTCATGATATTCAATTTTGCTCCGACAAGGTGGAATCCAGGTGCATCACACTAACATACAAGTGAGTTGGCATCAACTATTTTAACTATGATTAGTTAACGAGATCTAACATCTATGATCTATTGTAATATTGTGTTAACGGCACACAAAAATTCAATCAAATGAATGAATATATTTTATATTTGTGAAAACTTCAATTATAGTAGAACTGTAGGAGTATCACCATAGCCCATAGGATACTTATACTACTATTACTTAACGTGAAATTTCAAGCAGAAGCCAGAGCAACATAATTCGTCACCCCTATCCCAGAGTCCAAGAAATCAGGCATAGTAACCGACAAATTAAGTTGGTTAATTAAGATTCTTTTCCACTTTGAATATACAACTTTGAATATAAATAGAATATCAGATAAACAAAATTAATATATTCAATTTAAAATTTAAATTAAATATTTTATTTGTCGAATATTATTTGATTTTTTTATATTTATTAAAAAATATAATAATTAAGATAAATAATTTATTTTTTTAATTATCAATAAATGTTTTATTATTATCAATATACAATATAAAATATAATAATATTGTAAAAGTTATATATATATATATATATTAATTATTAAAAAATATTATAAAATAATTTAGTTAAAATTTTATTGAAAATTATAAATAATATTTATTTTAAAACAATTTTATAATTAATCTTCTTTCATATGTTTATATTTGAAACCAAATGATAGTGTGGCGTAATTAGATACTCCATAATTAACAACGCAAAACACTTGCTTTTCATTATTAATTTATTATAGAAAAATGTTTGGGTACACTTCATTAGATTTATGATAAAGTAATGAGAAATAAAGAAAAAGATAAAGAGATGTTTAATAGGTATGAAAATATGAGAGGCGCATGCGTATATATCTTTATAGTTAATTACATATATATATATACACACAAAGGATGTGTTGTGTCGTTTTTCGCTCTCATCATCTAAAATCTTCATGTATGTCCAGGAGCATCAAAGAAGAAAAAAAGCTCATTCATTCATCTCACAAAACCAAAAAGACTAAAAATCCGAGTTAAAATAATTACTAAAATCATTATCCATCAGATTTTATTTACGTTTCCACCGATCTACCGTTAAAATTAAAATAAAATAAAATAAAAAAACAAAAAGAGACGTTCATCAAGAAATTGCTTTACTTTTACTACTTTCCTTCATTATTTTTTATAAAAATAGAAAAATGCAAACGAAAACAAATTTGATATGTTCCATCCAAAAAAATGAGACCAGTCCGTTATTTGTGAAGTGACTTAGAGAGTAGAAGTAATTACCTGAAAAGCAGAAGTGGCAGTGCCAAATTGAAAGCCATTTGGAAAATCTGCTCGGCTAATCGCCGCCGATATGCACAAATTATGAATGTCTAACAATATTGTTATGATCAAAACAGCAATGCTTCTGAACGCCATATGGTTGTAGGAGGCGTGAAAGAAATAGAAATAGAAATAGGAACAATGAGTTTTGCAAATAGGTATGTGTATATTGGAAGACGCGTTTAAGGGAGTATATATTTATATAGAGAGATAGAGAAGAGAGAGAGAGAGAGAGAGAGAGAGAGAAAGAGGAAATGGGATAGGAGTGTGAATGGGGAGAGGTAATGGCAACAAGCTGGTGGTAAATAGAATGGAATGTGGCCCCAAAACAAACAAACACTTTCTTAACAGACTGCCTTTACCCGGAAATATTGCTTTCACACGCACAATATGGATCAGATTGCACGAATAAACAACTTCATTTTCTTTTTTTATCCATTCTCTTCTTTGTCTATATTCAATAACTTTGCTTCTTCTAAAATCTACCTACAATATTTGTTTAAATATAAATCTGCATTTCAATTATTGTGAAATTGACTTTTTTTTCTACTTTTGTGTTCCATTTTCTTTGTTTGTTGAAGTACCATTTTCTTTATGCCTTAGAAAATAGAGTTGATCACCTCGGTCGATGATCATTGGGTGTGACTGATCTTCAGACTTCTCCTATTTTTCAATTGAAAATTTTATTTCCATGTAAATAAAAAAATATAAAAGAAAATATCAAAATACATTCACGGTAAAAATGACTATTTTTTCATTTCAATATAAATACACAAATGACGGATTTTTTTTTATATATATATATATATATATATTTTTGTTATATCAAAATATTCCACTTTTAAATAATATTAAATACTCTAATTATTTGGAGTCAATAGAAATTTGTTAGTCCAGACCAGTTGAAGAAATAAATTTTTTTAGATTTAATTGGAAGTCCTTGGCCCGCCCGGGAAATGACCTCGGACTATAAGTGAATTTTTTTTTGGCAGTTTTAATAATTATTGTATAATTTTAATAATTATTATTATTTATTTAATAAATTAAAAATAATTAAATTATTAAATAATAATAATACATTATTAATAATATATTATTATTATTATTAAAATTGATTATTATTAAAATAATTATAATTAAAAATAGTAAATTATATTATAAATTTCAAAGAAAATACATTAAAAAAGAAAAAAAAATTATATTAATACCATGAAACAAAATGCATTGAATTAACTAATAGAAATATATAGAGAAAAAAACATCAAATTTATATTATTGATATCCATATACTTTCAGTTCTACATCTACGATGTTGTCGAACTCGCCTAGCTCTTTGAACGAGTTAAGGGGTACTATTGTTGTTGTGGGGTTGATTGGGAGGTCGACTACACATAAAGCGCGGTTGCAATCGGGGATCACAAAAATATTGTTCGAGATATAAATAATTTATTGTGGTGTCTAAGCCAAATCATATATTATATGTTAAATACGATGATATCCTAGATGTGGAATTAGAAGTCATCTAAGCGGTGATGCTTTTTTCTCTATATATTTTTGTTAATTAATTTTATGTATTTTGTTTCATGTTATTAATATAATTTTTTTTAATGTATTTTCTTTGAAATTTATAATATAATTTACTGTTTTTAATTATAATCATTTTTAAAAATAATGATAATTATTAATGTATTATTTATTATTATCATTATTTATTATTATTAATGTATTATTTATTATAATTACTATTATTATTTATTATTTTAATTTATTACATAAATAATAACAATTATTAAAACGGCAAAAAAAAAAAATCACCCTACTGTGAGGTTGCTCTCCGAGCCAGTGACCTCTAAAAAGTAAAGCAGTCTGAAAATATTACTCGGAGTATTTTGGTGTAAAAGCAAAATATAAATAAAAAATCCAATAAATGAGTGTAAAAAATTCCTTTTTTTCAAGTTTTCATATACACAACTTCAATTCCAGAAAAATTGAAAAAAGTTTTTCACATAACATCACTTCCGATAATCATTTTTTAAGTTCTCCAGAACTACTGGAAAACTTATTTCAAGTTTTCCAAAAAAAATACATTGCCGATAAACTTCAACGAGTTTTCCAGTAGTTGTTCGAGTTCTTTTGTAAATTACTTTTTTTTACTTTAATTTTTATTATATTAGTATTTATTTAATTCTTTTTATTTTTATTTTTTATTTTTTCGAGGAAATAGAATCAGAGGTAGAAACGACAAAGTTGTAGCAAGAATAAGTGATCATCTATCCATGTTGCTCAAAAGACGACGACTTATAATAGGAGATGTTGACTTGAAAGAGCAAACTCCTATATTTATTCAGGGATATTAATTATTATTTATGGTATACTAATTATGGTGTATTAATGAGTTATTTATGATGTATTAATTATTTAATAATATATTTATGGTGTATGAATTAATAATTATGGTATATTAAAAAAAAGTGTGCGTGATAAAACTTGTGTATGAAGTTTTCTTGAAACGGAAATTTTTTGATAATACACAATTTTTCATTCTTTTTTTAGTTTTTCGATAAATATGTTATGCACCATAAACTTGTAAAAGAAATTAGAATTTAGGGTTTAGAAAGTTTTTCAGGAAGTACCAATAATTTTTCTAAATAGTTTTCTAGAAATTATTAAAAAAAAATTTATCTACCAAAAATATTTTGATTGACTACAAAAATAATGAAATGGTAATAAAAATGGGGGTACATTGTTAATTTTTCTTTTCAATTCCAAAGTGACGGTGTTTCGTGTACTTACAAAGTTAAGTGGTCAAAATTTTCAAATTTGAGTGGATAAATAAAAATAATAATAATGTTATATTGTATAGAAGGATTTTAAGTATAAATTTATAAAATATATTGTAAATCAAACACTTAACACTTATTATAGAGAGGTAATATAACAAATTTAGATTAACATTTTAAATAATTTTAAATTACATTTTAATTTTTTTTTTCTTTTCAAAATACTAAATTTTTTAGAGTTTAATTGTTATATTTTGTCAATATAAAATATTTTACCATGTCAGGATAACTCAAAGAACTATAAGTGTGATTTTAAAAGTAATTACGATAAAACTGGAACTTTTATATTAATATGACGATTATGACTAATTAACAATGTAAACTATCTTTACATCATTAATGCATACAAATTAAATTTAAATTTTTACACTATTAATACAATTTTCTTAACTATAAGGACAAAAACAATATGTATAATTATTAAAATATATTTAATCATAATACATTGTTTAAAATATCAATATTGACATAGTGTTTATAAAAAATAATTGTTTAGTTTGAGTATTAGACAATCTATTTTAAAATTATGAAAAACTATTTTAAAATCAATAACTATCAAAAAATTATAAAATTAGATAAAATTAATAGGATCGTGGGATCATTTAGTTTAATTTTTATATTTCTAGATAAAATTAACAACTTAAATAGTTAGAATTTAGGTTGGAAATTTTATTTTGTTTTATAATTATAGTAGTTATTTTTGTAATTTGTTTCATAAATTATTCTCTCTCATTTTTTTTATAATAAAAATTTGAATTATAATTTAGACAATAAAAATTTATCTATTTGTCTAGAGTCGTCTTAAAAATTTTGAAAGTCGTGTTCTAATCTTCAAAATTGGGCCTAATAAACAATTTGAAATTTTAATAATTAAACAAATTGATAAAATAAACTTTAGTTCATTTACATATACAAATCTACATGATGCATTAAAAATCTACATGTACCAAACTACATGAGCATGTCATTTGGTTAGCTTAATTAATGTAACAAAAAAATTATATATATATATATAATGTCACCTATATTAGTCTCAAATATATATATTTTGGAAATTATAATTCAACAACTACAATTCTACTAATAAAATACATAAATTATGCAATTCAAAATTACAACAACATACACCACAATATATATATATATATATATATATATGTATATATATTAATTAACATATCTATTAACATGTTATTTAGTTGAAATTTATTACAACCGACTAAGATATATTAAACCATACAAACTGTAATTATCCTATAAACTTATATAATTTTATTTTCACAAGTTATAATTAATATTTTTTTGTAATTTTTTATAACATAAATATCTTTTAGTAACAAGAGAAGATGAGAGTATGCTTCCAGATTGCCAAGATGAGAGACGAATAATCAGTATGTTAAAAAATAAATCATAAAGATAGAGAACAACGTAGAATGAGAATACAATAGTGATTTAGTAACTTGATTATTCTAGACATAAAATATAAATTTAAAATTTTATAGTGATTGGAGTATAAAAAAATAAAGATATTAAAAAAAATTAAGAATTGAGTTGATGACCTTAAGTGAACATGATTAAATATAGATTAAATAGATTTGATTAAATAATAAATTGTATATTAAAAGAAAACTAAATATAGTATTATTTTTTAAAAAATTATCAATAATTTTAGGTGATAGCAACAACCTATATCTGATAAAGTTACGGTTGAGATTAATTTTAGTTTTAGACTCGAACTCTATCTTTCATTTTTTTAAAAACCACATTCATATCAAGTTTATTGTTGTTTTAAATCGGTTTAAAATTGATTTATAAATATAAATTAGTTTAGTATTTTGAATAATTTTTTAGTTAAAATAAACTTCGATTTAGTTTTTCAAAAAAGATAATTTTGAAATTCTTTCGAAAAGAAAATATTAATATTTTTTGAGAAAAATAGATGTAAAAAATTTATTGAAAAAAATTCAAAATAAAAACTTTCGATTATTTTTCGAGAAAAAATCAGAATTCTTTTGGGCAAAGTTTTTTGAGAATTCTTTTTTGTGAAAAATAGATATAAAAAATTTCTAAAAAATCAAAAATATTTTACAAAAAGATGTTTTTAATTTTTTTCTCAGATTTTCGGAAAAAAGGGAATTAAAATATTTTTGGATTTTTAAAATTTTTTTCTTAAGTTTCTAGATTTTTTTTCACAAATTTTCCAAGAGAAAAAATTTTAAAATTATTAAACTTATTTTTTAATTAAGTTTGATTAATTGAATTGTTTTAAATATATGATTCATGAGCCATTTAATTAGTTTGATTTTTTTTATGCAATGCAATCTAATTTATCATCCAATTAATTATATATTTTATACACTCCTAATTATATTGATAAACTGATTAAAATATTGAGGTTGTGCATATAATTTAACTTTTGAACGAAGATTGACTACATATCCTTTTATTTTGAATGGTTTGTTACATTCTAAACCCCGAATACGTGGTCTTCATCTTTATTAAATCTTGATAAGTTGGTTCTTCGTGTTTTATTCAGTATTTAGATAATATGTCACGCGTACAATAATACAATTTAGGCCAATATAAAATATAACAATTTAAAGACAAAAATGGTTTTAAAAAATATGTAAAATGAAATAAATAATTAAGGATATTATAAAAAAAGAAAAATAATTATATACAAAGTGACATTTATTTTTTCTGTATATATAAATAATCTTAAAACAATAATTAAAAAGGAATTGAGATTTCATATGAACAAAAATATAATAGAAATTTCATTAACTTTTCATTATTAAATATTCTTCAACTTTTGTGCCATCCTCTTTGTTTCTTACCATTTTCTTCTCTAGTCTTTATTAGATATTCTTATTTTTTGTGTCATCCTCTTTGTCTCTTACCATTTTCTTGTCTTGTCTTGTCTTGCTGGATTGATTCTGGTGTAGTAAGATTTACCTACCTTTACTCTTACATGTATTATTTTGGTAATGTTTACGCCATTTAATTGTGTTTAAAAACCCACAAAAATTTTATGTGCAGCAACTTGAATTCTATAATTGGATGACTTATTACGTGAAGAATACTTCTTTTGTCATACAAATTGTTTCTGGTTCCATAGACACATATAATATCATTACAAATTATGTTTTGCATATAATGAGTGTTGTGACACTTGAGACCTACACGGGACTCATTGAGCAATCACATAAAAATATAGATAGATGTTCTTAATAAAATATCACACTCCCCTTTTTAAGTATTTTATTAAAAAGTTAGTTGTTCTCTTTTATTTGTTGTTTTCGAAATTTAATTAGAGAGAAAAAAGTATATAAAATCAAATCAAATAATTAAAAATATTATAGAAAAAGACAAATAATTATATTCAAAGTAACAAATTTTATTGATTTTTTTATATATAAATAATCTTAAAACACTAATTAAAAAGGAACATAAGTTCCACGTGAACAAAAAATAATAAGAATTTCATTAAACTATGATTATTAAATATTGATGGAGTGATCTACATAATATTAATTACTTATATGATACAATTGAAAAATGTGATTAATATTATATTTGAAAATTAAAAATAATATTTATTTTGAAACAATTATTTTACAAATATGACACTAAATGTGAGATAGAATTGTGTATTATGTTTACTTACTACTTTTGGTCTTATTTTTTTTTTTTACCCAGTTTTGAAGATGTGTCGGTAAAAAATTAAATATTTATTAATAAAAAGATATGTGAATTAAAAAATTACTACATCCTTACTTATTTATATATTTATAATATAAGTGCGTGTAAAACATATATAAGACCAATGTTATATTTGAGATAAAATTTCAAAATCATCACATCAAAATAAATAATTGCTCAGATTTTAAGAAAAAAATTATCTTTATTGTGTATCAACGAATAATAGATGAACAACTCGATTTAAAGAATGTTAAGGGATTAAATATTATCGTATTTTAGTTATCAAAAGGTTAGAATATTTTGGCAATTTTTTAATTTAAATACTTTTCCTTTTAACTTATTTTGAGGGACAAGTCCGTCCTTTTGTTCTCTTATTTAACTATGTGAATATATGTTAGTCATTACTATCAAATAGTCATAAAAGAAGGTTAAATTGCAGGTGTAATTGCACTTTTTGGTTGACCCTAGACCAAAGGTAGTAATGGTAGGGTTTTAGGTTTCTAAAAAATAATTAATTTTTTATTTATATTTAGATCTCAAAAAATAAAAATATTTAAATAATACAAAGGTCTCATAAATGTAAAAACAGAGACAATTAACGTATTTAATTAAAATATTTTATATTTCATAAAACAAAAAATGTAATTTATATAAAATTATAGTAAAATATTGTTGTTAATATTAAAAATATATTTATTAATTTATTTTATCAAGACTTTTCTTTAGACTCAACAAGTGTTGCGTCGGTCTTGCTTTTGGCTCTCAAGTATTGCAGATATAATAGGGTATATAATAGAAATTTTGAAGATATAATAAAAAATTTGAGAAAAAAAAATAGTATTCATCATAATAAATGTAAATATTGTAGTTACATCATACCATCAAGTATTTTTTAGATTTATAAATTAGGAAATAGAGATTTTGAGGAAAAGATATGGAGTTTTTGAATTTATAAATTATCGGATTTCAAATTTTTTGGGAAGAAGCTGTATAGGGAAGTTGAAAATTGCAGGTAAAATGCTTCCTAAAATTCGCATATAGACAAAAATGTTCTATGTCATGTGAACAAATTTCCATCTTATATGTTGATATATAAGTACACTATCACTTAACCTGACCTCAACATACTCAATATAACTATTTGAAGAGGGAATAAATTGATGGATTCCATACGAGGGAGTATTTTACTGATACGTAAATTTAAAATCTTCAATAAATTATTCTATACTTTGTAAATTTTAGAAGATCTAAATTTAATAAATATTATATATCTAAATATTATATCTCCGCACTTTAGATTGTTTGGTTGAAAAAAAACAGAGATAGATTTTAATAGATAAATAAAACAAGAAGTAGAGATATACTCAATTTAAAATAGAATAGATAATAATTTTTTAAATTATATGTTTAATATTGAATATTTACTGAATATACATCAATTTTATTAAAATGAGGAAGAAAATACAACATGAGTATTTATAATAGCCTATCAACAAAATAGTTATAACAACCTAAAAAAGAAATAAAGGCATGATAAAACTAACTAATATAAGACTAGCAAATATAAAACTAACATCTCCCCTCAAGATGGAGAATGTAGGTTAAGAATTCCCAACTTGTTAAGAATTGAATTGAATGGTGTAGGTTCAAGGGGCTTAGTAAAGAAATCTGCCAGCATATTTAATGAAGATATGGGCAAGAGTTTGAACAATCCAGCTTGCAGTTTGTCTCGAACAATGTGACAATCAATTTCTATATGTTTTGTTCTCTCATGAAATGTTGGGTTTGACGCAATGTTCCTGGCTGATTGATTATCGCAATAAAGAGTCGTAGGGGCAGAACAATCCATGTTTAATTCTTGCAAAAGAAATGTTATCCATTGAATTTCACAAGTTGTTGATGTTAATGCTCTATATTCTGCTTCTGAAGATGAACGAGATACAATGCTTTGTTTCTTAGACCTCCACGAAATCAATGATGAACCAAGAAATATACAAAATCCAGTAATAGATCTTCTTGTTTCTGGGCAGGTTGCCCAATCAGAGTCGCTAAATGCTCGCAGTTGAAGCCTGGATGCTGATGAGTAAAACAATCCTTGAGCTGGTGCAGTTTTTATGTATTTGAGGATCCTCATGGCTGCCATGTAATGGTCTTCAGTCGGTGATTATATAAATTGACTAAGTTGTTGTACGACGAAGGTGATATCAGGCCGTGTGTTGGTCAAGTAGATAAGATGTCCAATAATTCTTCTAAAAGAGGTTGAGTCATGAGGTTGTGCCTTTGAGTTGTATAGAAATTTGTTGTCCTTGATCATAGGTGTATTGCAATGTTTAGCGCCTAATAATCCAACGTCTGACAAGATATCGAGAGCGTATTTACGTTGACATATGTGAATACCCTCCCTTGAACGAGAGATCTCCAATCCAAGAAAGAACTTTAAGTCCCCAAGGTCTCTAATCTGAAAAGAAGAATGTAAAAAGGTTTTAATTTTAGTGATCTCTAATTCAGAATTACCTGCAATAATAATATCATCTACGTAAACCAACAAAATAGTATAAGAGTTTAATGTCTTGAAAATAAATAAGGAATGAGCATGTTTTGAATGTTGAAAACCAAATGATATCAAAGCAAAAGACAATTTGGCAAACCATTGTCGACTCGCTTGTTTTAAACCATACAATGATTTTTTTAAATGACAAACTTTATTATTATTATTATGACTCAAATAACCAGGAGGAAGTTTCATATAAACTTCCTCATGAAGGTCGCCATGAAGAAAAGCGTTACTAACATCTAACTGTTTTAAAAACCAATTATTAGTGGCAGCCAAAGCAAGAAGCAATCTAACAGTAGTTAATTTGGCCACAGGAGAAAAAGTGTCTAGAAAATCAACACCTTCTAATTGAGTGAAACCTTTAGCAACAAGTCTAGCCTTGTGCCTTTCAATAGTACCATCAGCCCTATGCTTAATCTTATATACCCACCTACATCCTATGACATGTTTATCTTTAGGCAAGTCAACTAATTCCCAAGTGTTATTAGATTCTAAAGCTGTAATTTCATGTTGCATAGCAATGACCCAATCCTTAGATTTAACGGCTTCATGATAAGTTTGGGGTTCAACAGCACTAGTCATGGCATGAATGTATTTTAAATGAGTAGAAGAAAAAGATTTATAAGACAATAGAAGATAAAGGATATAAAACAACATCATTTGTAGAGTTAGTAGCAGTACCTGAAGTGTTTAAAATATTGCAATGAAAGTCCTGAAGGTAAACAGGAGGATTTTTTGGCCTTGTTGATTTGCGATTACTAGGTGGTTTAAAAGGATCTTCATGTGCAAAATTATTTTCATCATAAGTAGGCATGGCATTAATATCATTCAAATTAGAATTACTCAATTTACTATGGATAAAATCTAGTTTTATAGGTTCAAGAAGGAAATTAAAAGTGCCAAAATCATCACAAGAGGATAAATCACTGTTAGAAGAATCATTACTAGAGAAGTATGGAAAAACATTTTCATGAAAAATAACATGTCTAGAAACTAGAATTTCCCTAGTATGTAAATCATAACAAATAAAGCCTTTAGTGTCAAATTTATATCCAAGAAATAGACATTTTCTAGATCTAGGATCTAATTTAGTCCTATGTTGATGCAAAGTAGAAACAAAGCAAAGAGATCCAAAAACTTTCAATTCATTAAGAACAGGGAGGTGTTTATATAGCAACTCATAAGGGCTATGGTTATCAATGGATGCTGATGGTAATCTATTAATGAGATAAATGGCATGTTTGACAGCAACAGACCAAAATATTTTTGGAAGATTAGCCTGAAAAAGCAAACATCTAGTAACATTTAAAATATGTCTATGTTTTCTTTCCACGATAGAGTTTTGTTGTGGAGTTTCAACACATGATGTTTGATGTAGAATTCCAAATTTTGCATAAAATTCAGGATATAAGAACTCAACACCATTATCAGTCCTAATAACTTTGATAACTTTGTCAAACTGATTTTTAATTAAAACAACAAAATCATGCATTAACTTTCGAGTTTCAAATTTAGCTTTCATAAGATAAATCCAAGTGTGTCTAGTACAATAATCAACTATAGTTAGAAAATATTTATGACCATGAATAGAAGAATGGGACAAGGGTCCCCAAATATCCATATGAATCAAATCAAAAGCGTTCTCAAAAACAGTATTACTAGCATAAAAAGGTAATCTAGATTGTTTGGCAAGATAGCAAGAATCACAAATTTTATTAGAGTTGAAACTCACATATGGAAAATGTTTACAAATATGAGTAAGAACATTATTAGAAGGGTGTCCTAATCTAAGATGCCAAAGATCAAAAGTAGCATGTGACGATCTAGAATTTAAAGAATACAACACATAATGTTTGACATTATTAATAGGTTGTTGCAGATGGTATAAACCATTCAAAAGCTTAGCATGCCCAATCATCTTGGATGTAGGGTTCTCAATATCACATTTAGAGTCAACAAAAGTTAATTTACAATTCAAAGTAGTAATTAATTGTTGAACAGATATAATGTTTAAGGTAAAATCAGGAATGTATAAAACATTGAAAAGTTTAAATTCATTTGTGAAATGTATAGTTCCTGAATGTGTAGCTTTAACAGTATTTCCATTTGGCAATGTAACATGAATTGGTTTAATTTCATGATAAGTAATAAATTTTTTGGAATTACAAGTAACATGGTCAGTAGCGCCAGTGTCAAGAATCCAATAGTTTGGAGATATATTACCTAAAGCAGAATTCTGTTGATCAGAGGAAACTCCAGCAATTTGAGAAATTTGATTTGTAGGTTGAGATTGATTTTCAGAAAAGGAAGCAGATTGTTGAAGTAAATGTTTGAGTTGATTAATTTGGTGAGCAATGAATTGAGAGACATTACCATCAGTTGGATTGGATTTTGGAGAACTATGATCATTAGGAGCAGACCCAAAATCATCATATGTAATTGAAGAATTAATAGATTTGTTGTTCTTGTATCCGGGAGAATATCCAGGCGGAAAACCATGTTTAAAATAACAATGATCAACAGTGTGTCCTAGCCTGTTGCAAAAAGTACATTGTCGTTGAGGAGCTTCACCTCTGCCCCGACCAGATCCGCGACCTTTACCACGACCTAAACAATTTCTCGGATTAGCATTAGAAGTACCATTAATGGAAGAGTTCATTAAAACCTTAGCATCAACAGAAGCACCAATAATTTGTCGTTCTTGCTGTAAAATTAAAGAAAATGCTGTGGTTATATCAGGTAGAGGATCCATCATCAAAATTTGGGTTTTTACCGTATTAAAATTGTCACTGAGGCCTTTTAAAAAACAGGTGAGGGCTTCAGAGGATCGATAACCTAACACTAATTTTTGTAAACTACACTCAGATGAAGTAGAGCAAGAACAATCTGTGATGGGTCGTAAAACCTCTAACTCCTCCCAAAGAATACTCCAAGCAGTAAAGAAATCAGAGACCGATTTATCACCTTGTTTAATATAGTGTAAATCTTGAAGCAGATCAGAAAAACGAAAATGGTCTCCTTTAGAAAATCGATTCTTTAGATGATCCTATAAACTTTTTGAATTCTCAATGTGTATTGTACTTTGAGCAATAGAGGGAGAAAGAGTGTGAGTAATCCAAGAAATTACCATCATATTGCAGCGCTCCCAAGCATCAAATAACACATCGTTTTCTGCCGGCATCGGTAACTTGCTGTTGATGAATTTCGCTTTGTTCTTGGAGATCAACGCACGTTTCATCAAACGGCTCCAATTGTAAAGTTTGATTTACAAGAAAAGCGCCCGGATTTTCGCCATGATGAAGGTAATATGGTGATGATGGATTTCGCGATTCATCTTGAGAAACAGTTGCAGAGGTGGTAGAGGAATCATCATCATCATCAGAACCTGCCATTAAAGCGTTGGGTGAAGGAAAGGAGAGGAAAAGAAGGGCAAAACCAAGAAGAGAAAGAAGATGAATGAAGGTGCTGCGATTTGGAATTTTAGGGTTTGCTGAATATGCGTTGCTTTGTTCTGTTTGGAATTTGGAGGTTTCTATTTTTTTCTTTGAAAATTTAAGATTTTGACAAAATTAAATTTAAAAGTAGTACAAAGAAAGAAAAGAAAACTTCTGATACGATATTGAATATTTACTGAATATACATCAATTTTATTAAAATAAGGAAGAAAATACAACATGAGTATTTATAATAGCCTATCAACAAAATAGTAATAACAATCTTAAAAAAAAATAAAGGCATGATAAAACTAACTAATATAAAACTAACAAATATAAAACTAACATTTAATTTAAAGAAAGAAATAATATTTAAATAATTTAATATGAAATTATATTAATCATCTTCTCACAAAATTCTAAAAAATAGAAAGAAAATAAAAGATATCAAAATATAGAATGCAACCATTTTTAAGTGTATTTTGAGTATACTTTAGAGAAGATTTTACTCCTTTGTACTCCTTACACAACCTTCTTAAAAGTTGAAACACACAGTCTTTTACTTTTTAAAATATTCCTTCCGAAAGCAAAGACATCCTTAGAATAGTCCGTACGTGGTCCCGACACCGCAGCGATGGATGTTAGAATTTGAGAGCATACACGTGTCGAGTGTATAAGCTACAGTGGCAGCAGGCATGATACTCCTCACCGCTTAACCTCTCCAATATATACTTTCGCTTTTATCGATCCGATTCATAATACTATCTCATATATCTAACTAAACATTAATCACAATATGGCACAACAGCAGCAACAACAACAACCACCTCGCGAGGAGTTTCCGAATACTAATATATCTAGAACCGACGATCGTGAGCAGGACAGTGATGTTCGCAAGAACAATGAATTCCAAAGCGGAACTGCCGTGGATCGAGTGGCAGCGTACCCAGTAGCCGCGTACGCATACGAGACTACTGTTGCAAGTGGTGGTGGTGGTGATATGGGTAATTATGGAACTACCAGGTACGAATACACTGCTGTTTATGACACTACTGCTCCTGCTCCTGGATTTGCCCAGTGGGGACAAGAAGCAAATACTGATCATCGCGATAATCACAATACTACTGGAATGAACAGGGATCACAAATGAAGCATAGCTATATACTTAGTTTGTTGCTTTCTGTAACTGTTGCTTCAAATAACGTCATACTATATATATATGGATCGGAAGATCTAGTTAGTTAGTTTCCTAGTTTAATTTGCAACCAAAATATAATAATAAGTCATGTTTCTTGTTTCGTTTCTCTAATTATAACTCATGATAAGTAAATCTACTTCCACCAAAGAATAATCTATATCTTAATAGGTGATAGAGTAGGGGTGGACACACCTCGATTCGCCTGAAAATCAGGCTACGAGTCGTTTTGTTCAGTTTCAAACAGTCACTCATGGATCCGTTTGGATTGAAAAAATAAGTTCGTATAACTAGAACTATTAAAAAAGTCGCTAGTTACAGGTCCGTCAATTTTTTTTTTATTAAACTTTTATTATTAGTTTTTTTATTAAAATAATTTTTTTTTTAAATTTTGGCAATTATTTGGAATTTAAACAGGGGTTTTAGAGATTTATAGACTCTTAATATTTTATTAATTTAAAAAATTTAATTTTTTTTCTGAAATTTATTTTATTTGAAAGAAATTTTTGAGAAAAAAATAAAAAAAATTTATTAAAAAAAGTCAGAAATTTTTTACCACTAAAAAAAATTTATTTGGCCCTTGATATCATCACAAATCAAGGGCTTATTTAACAAAGCAGAGGATGATTGCTCTTTACAACTCCTTTTTTATCATCTTTTATTTTTTATTTTTTTAAATGTGAGATTGTTGATACGGATTTTTTTAATTGGTATTTTGAATCTACCTTTTTTTCCCTAGATTTGCAAAGAATTTTCGTTGGTTATTTGATACTTTACTCGCATAAACTGATCTGCAAACTCGTTACTCGTACGATATGCGACCCGCCCAATCCTAAGGAAAAAGTGGATGGAAGTTGGCCCATGTACTCCACCTGCGGTATGGGTCAGATGGGTGTTTTGGGGCCGAATATGCCCGTTGTCCAACCCTACTTGCAGGGGTTTAAGTCACTTCGTTTGTTGGCCGAAAAAGCTAGGTTGGCTTGAAAAATTGTAGGTAATTTATTCAACAATAAATTAATTTATGTGATTAATTTTTATTAGATAACAGATAAATTACACATAATTATTCAAAGAAAAAACATATGTTCATAACACAAGCATTTGGAATTTTAGATACATATAATTGGATACTAATTAAATATTATAGTAGAGTTTATAAATTTTGGATAGAATTACTTTTTTACCACAAAAGTGATTTGTTTTGGATATGTATAAATTACATTCACCTTTTGTTATGAATATCTATACTCTTCACGGAAATATTTAATTTATAAAATAAATTTTCATAAATAGTAAAATTTAAATTGGTTGTGATTAGTAGTTGAAAAAGCTTTTATAAATCAAATTGTTTTTTTAGTTGATTGTAACATTTATGGCGGTAAATACGATCACAAAATTGTTAGAAAGAAAAATTATTTTAATTTGTGATGGTCAATATTCTTATATCGAATTTGATTGATTAAAAATATCAATAGGATTTTGTGGTGACATATACGTTCACAAAATTAAAACGTTGATGTACTGTGAGTGTTTAGGTCGAGTATGATTGTGCATATTTTTTAGAATTTAGGACATAAAAAAGGTCACATTTTCTCCTTACCACTACAAAGGCAATAGAGTAGTAAGCATTTTGTAGCCGCTTTGAGTGCAACATATTTCCAATTTTCTTCCTATATATATTATTCTTCCTCTTATTTTTTTATTTCTACATTCTCTTTAAATCTTCTCTCTATAAATATTTTTTCTCAACTTTTAATTTTGTCTAACTTTTCTCTCTTGAGTTTCATTAAGTTTTAATTTTATGTTTTTTTTCTAATGTTATTTTTTTATTAAAAATTTATTTATTTAATTGATAATATTTAATTTTTATTTTGACAGTCGTGTTATGAGTTAATTGTGAAGAGTTATAAATTCTCAAACTTCAAGTAAGACACTATCTTACATCAAATTAGTATAAAATGTATTTTAAATATAGATTAATAATTTACATAATTATTATTAAAAAATGTTATACAATTATAAATTATTTTTAGAGCGTCAATATTTTATTTTACAATATAGAATATAATACTTTTAAAATTGGTTATTTATTTTTAAACTTTAATGTGAGTCAAATTAGTTAAAAAAAGTTATTGTAAAATATTTAAATTCTAACTTTTTTATTCAAATTAAAATATAATTATTTTGTAAAATATTG
>JBBPBS010001017.1:10993152-11006650 GCA_037974835.1 Cicer judaicum | reverse complement strand
ATAGATTTTTCAACAAAAAGAAATAGGAATCTTATGTTACGCATATATGATAAATAAAATTTTGAAACAAATATAAAATATAAAATGTATTGTTTTTAATGTAATTAATTTTTAATAACATTATTAAAATAAATTATATTAATATTTATTGTTAGCCATTACAAAGAATTGTAGATAAGTTCGTATAATTTTTTTTATACTTTTATATATTATTTTATTTGTTTTAGTAGTATAATTTAATTAATATTAAAATTATATTTTTGTTTTTATATATAATACTTTATTTAAATTTATATGTTATTTTTAAATTATATTGATATTATTTTTCTTTATTTAATAAATATTTTTTTAATATTAATTTTAAAATTTATAAAAAAATGTTAACAAAATTATATATATGTGACGATCAAAACGACTGCAAATAAAATAATTTGTGGTTGTTTAAGTCTGAACTAAACCTTACAAATGAGATAGTTTGTGACGACATTAACTTTAATATTTTGTATCGACCTAAATCTTTATAAATATGAGATAAATTTTTTCATTACAAACTCTAATATAATATTTGTGGTTGTTTTAATTTTTTCAAAATATTGTAACTAAGTTATCTGTGATTAATTTAAACCACCACAGATAAAGAATTTTCTTATTGTGATAAATTTCTTTTATTTTTATTGTTTTCACTCTAATATTTTAAAGTGAATTGCTACAAAAATAAATAAATAATATCTACATAATATTGTCTACGAAATTGAGTTCGTGAGGAAATTATTATTTATCAAATGGAAAAGCCTTGTGTATATTTTTTATAAAAAATATAAAAATAAATAAACTAAAAAAAAATCGATAGTTTCTATAGCTTTTCTGTAGTAATAATTTCTGATTTGCAAATTATTTCGTACGCTACAGCTTTCCCGTAGGTAAAGAGAGTAGTTTTAATTATTCTACAGATTTTTCTGTGGAAAATGGAAAATAATATTTATTATTTCTAAAGTAATTATTTTGTATGTGTATATGTGGTGTTACTATTTTTTACGTGAACACAATTTCCTAATTCTTTTGTACGTAAATCCTAAAGAAAAACTAATCCCAACCACCCCTTGCTTGCTCTATCCTCTCTCTCTTGCACAAATTCGATGGTCACTCAAAACTAGGGATGACAATAAATTCCGCACTCGCGGGTACCCACTCAAATCTGCTTGATTTGAGCGGAGAAAATCTGTTTTAATTTGGAGGCGGAGGCGGGTTTAGGGTGGTGATATTCACCCCGCACCCAAACCTGCTCCGCAAATATTATTATTGTAATTTTTTAATTTTATATACAAATACCTATTTAATATATTTAATATTTTTTTAAAATATTAAAAATTATAATTTTATCTCTATATAAAATATTTTTAATTTTATTATTATTTAATAATAATTATTTTATTATAATAAATATAATTTTTAAATTTATAATTTTATATATTTGGGTGGGTACGGGTACGGGCGCAAAAACCCGAGACTCATTGCGAGCACTGATGGATGCTTAAATTTTACACCCGCTATGAAACGGAGGCGGGTGCGGATTTTCCCCGATTAGTCGGGTACGGATGGGAGGAGGCGAAATCCGCCCTTGCCCGTCCTGTTGGCATGCCTAGTACAAACATTCTTGGGTAATACTTTTGGGGTGGATGAATTAGAAGATTAACATGACCATCTTCTTGATTTGAACTTCCAATTCCAATTCAAAATTGTTTCTTGATTCCTTGTAATTTTTGGTTTGTTAGGTTTCAATTATTATGTGGCCTAAGAGTTGCTTTTTGGTTAAAATTCTTCTCATAGAGGTTTTTATTTTTTTTTGCAAAGAAAAAAAAAAGCTATATTAACAATGTTCATTGCCACGTATTAAACTTATAAAAACTCTATACCAAATACAAACACCTTTTACAGAGTTATTGTCTTTTAATTAGAAAATTGCAATAATCACATCCAAGCTTGTAGGAACCATGCATATATAAAAAATTAATTTCATCAAAGCCTAATCAAAATATGGTTTAAACAATCATACAACGACCATCCAAATCCAAATCAAAGCCATTCCAAATCCTTTGAAAGGCAAGACTGAAAACATAACAGATGGATGCATAAATTAAATTTGAGTGCACTCAAACATTACTTTGAGTGATTCTTTTTCTTTTTTCATATATATGTATTTTGAGTGCACTCAAACATTAATTTTAGGGGTTTTCTTTATTGTCTTTAAGTTGAGTGTGGCTGTTTCTTATTGGCCAAAATTTGAGTGTGGTTTTTTTATTGTCTTTTTAAAAGTAAGATATGTTAAATTGTGGAACTTATACATTTTTAATGGATTTTCTCTATGTAAATTTAATTTTCCAGTCTCATTTCCGCCACTCCTCTACTCTTGGTTTCACCTTCTTCTAAAAATGGATGGCTATATCCAGAGTGTATACGTAGTTGGGTATGTATAGTCATTATCCACGAAGAGGGGTTGAAACCAGATTTCATAAAACGTGTTAAAGTTTCATAACGAAGGAATTAAGTTGAGATACATTTGTAAAATATGGTTCAGATAAATACTCGCCAGAATTAGATTCTCACTCTAGACAAAGTGTTACGCAAGTATAGTCTTAGATTCTCGTCCGTCTATAAGTTGCACCAATGTCATATCTTAGTAATCTTGCGAGAAGGTTGCACAAGTAGCAATAGTTGAGGAGCGAGCAAAAACAATAGAGAATGAGACATCGAAGAAGCTTAGACAAGCATAGTTACACCGGCAAAAAGAAGTTCGACAGGAAGAGCAATGCGCTACAAGGTTCTAGATCCAGTTCACAACATTGGAAAATAGTGTTGTTCCTGTAGAGTATGAGTCCTCTCATCATTGTTATCATTCAAATTATGACCAGGACAAAGACGAGTGTAACAATGACTATAGTGAAAATTAATATTCATTTTTTAGTGTCATTTTGATTTTATAGACAAGTCCACTAATTATTGGCTCCACTCCACATATTGTAGAGGTAAAAAAAATTCATAGTTAAAAAGATTTAAAAAAGAAACTACACAACTCCAAAAAGCCCCCTAATTTTTTTTTTTGAGAAATAGTTTGTTTCTTTAAATTTTCTAATAAAATCATGTGGATACACATATCAATAACTCAAAGAAAACAATACAATTTTTTATAGCTTTTTCGTGAATAATATTACTCAGAAAAGTCACGAGCAAAGCTATCCACGAAAAAAAGTTATAAGTTTATTACCTTAGGAAATTTAATGATTAAAAGTAATTCAAGACTTTTATGTGGATAAAAAATTACCTACGAACTAATTATATACGAACTTGTGTTTGCTGGTAATTTCACAATTTTTACGAAATTTTTGTAGATAAAATCAAAATTTGCTATCCACAATGACATATTTTCTTGTAGTGAATCTTATAGTTATAGATTTTTGTTGGATATAGTACTTAATATTCAATTATTTAATGGCACAATACCTTTTATATTGAATAATTATTTAAATAAATTTAAATTATGGTTAATTTAGTTTTTAAATTTTAAAGAAACTAATAAATACTCAAATTATAATATTAAGTGTTATGTTATAAATTCGATATCAAACTCTAGAAAATACTCAAATTATTATGTTAAATATTGTGTCATAAATTCGAACTCAAACTCTTACTATTGTGTGTGAGTTTCTTGTGTTATACACTATTTTATTTAATGATCTAACAAAAAAAATATAGATTAATTCTATTTTATGGGTATTGATACCCATTTATCCAAGAATTTATCATATTTTAAATTTAAATTTAAACTAATATGTATATCTTTTTACTCAATTTTTTTTTCAAACATTGAACAAAACAAGCCTAAAGTTTTAATTTCATCTCAACATCAACATAGAAAGGTTGATTTATAAAAGAAAATCAACATTCAAAAGTAATACAATAACCAAATGACAATTTTATTGAATAATTCTATAATAAGCTCTAAAAATTTAGGCATTGCATTTTTGGTTCCCTTATTATAGGTGAAAATTGAAAGTAGTCCCTCCATTTTGTTTGTCTCCAGTTTTAGACCCCCAAACAGAATTTGAGGCCAAATCATGATGACTTGTCATTTTTTTAATGATGTGTCAATAAAAATATGACGTGGCAGATGCTTACGTGGAATAAATTTATTATTATATTATTTTTTATTAAAAAATATAATTTATATTTTTAAAATCATTTTTATAATTGTGATAATATTTTTAAAAATACAATTAAATTGTTAAAATTAAATTAAAAGAAAAAACACCTAAAATCATTCAATCATAAATAAATCAAAATCAAAACCCTAAAATCATTATGTCTCTCTCTTTCTTCTTCTTCATCAACAACAATGGTAAAACAAGACACCTTTCATATTAAACAAACAACACACCTTTGTCCTTCCCATTTCACTCTCTTGCCATCACACTACACTCCACATCTCACTGTACTACACTTTCATACTTCCATTGCAGTACTTGCTACAACATTAACACCACACTCTTTCTCTGTATCTCTAAAAAACTCTGCAAATTTTTTTGTGAGGCTAAATAAAATCCTATTTTTATCATCTATAAACTGACCAACTAAAAAAGTTCAAAACTTTAAGGGTACCCAGAAATCAAAACAGAAAAATATTGAAATGGGTAAGTTTGAAATTAACTCAGAGTTATTTTAATCATGAAATGAGTTTGATTTTGTTTTGTGTGGTTAATGGGGTGCATGGTGTCTCAGTTAGCTTATGTTGCTGATGATGATTTTGGTGATCTAGTAACAAAGTTGGATGTTGCTGATGATCTGACAGAGGGGATATAGGGAAATTAATAAATGATAACCTTTTAAGGCAAATACCTCTTTGTCTCTCAGCACCGCACTGCAAAAAAAAAAACTTTTTTTTGGTGGGGTGTATTTTGTATTTTGGATGCGTGTAGTGGTGATGAAGAAGTGAAGAAACCTCTATGAGAAGGTTCGAGAGAAAAGGATTATAAAATAGCATTGGATTTTGTTACTGTGGAGGTGTAGCCAATGAGGAGTGAACAGAGGCATAAATCCAGCTTTCAGATTTGTTGTGTGTTTCAGTTTATTGTGTTTACTAGAATGCCCTTGTTTTTTGGAAGAAACAACAAATATTATGTATGGAACGTGGCACAGAGAAAGAAAGAATAGAGGTTAATCCTATATTTAGAAGTAAAGAGCTTTGGTTTTGATAAAATGAGAAGTATATGGGGTTGTTGTTGTTGAAGAAGAAGAAGAAGAAGAAGAAGAAGAAGAAGAAGAAGAAGAAGAAGAAGAAGAAGAAGAAGAAGAAGAAGAAGAAGAAGAAGAAGAAGAAGAAGAAGAAGAAGAAGAAGAAGAAGAAGAAGAAGAAGAAGAAGAAGAAGAAGAAGAAGAAGAAGAAGAAGAAGAAGAAGAAGAAGAAGAAGAAGAAGAAGAAGAAGAAGAAGAAGAAGAAGAAGAAGAAGAAGAAGAAGAAGAAGAAGAAGAAGAAGAAGAAGAAGAAGAAGAAGAAGAAGAAGAAGAAGAAGAAGAAGAAGAAGAAGAAGAAGAAGAAGAAGAAGAAGAAGAAGAAGAAGAAGAAGAAGAAGAAGAAGAAGAAGAAGAAATAGAAACATAGAGATAGAATGATTTTAGGGTTTTGATTTTGATTTGTTGATGACTGAATGATTTTAGGTGTCTTTTTTTTAATTTAATTATATTTTTAAAAATATTATCACAATTATAAAAATGATTTTTAAAAATATAAATTATATTTTTTTAATTAAAAATAATATAATAATTAGTTTATTCCACGTAATCGTCTGTCATGTCCTTTTTATTGACACGTCATTAAAAAAATAACAACTGATTTGGCCTCAAATTCTGTTTGGGGACAAATAAAATGGAGGAACTACTTTCAATTTTCACCTATAATAAGGGAACCAAAAGTGCAATTAAGCCAAAAATTTAAGACCTATTTTGTGAGTCCCTACAATCTTTAGATCTAGATTTGTTCCTGAAATAGAGCGATGCTTGTATAGTTATGATAGAATGTTTTAGGCTTGTAACAACCTTTTTCCATTCCGTAACAGTGTAATCTAGTTTCATAATATGCCATCCATTATATAATTAAGGAAATTATGAAATGTTTTTAAAGTAGTTTAAAAGAATTACTGAAATATTAAATAATTATGTATCATGTCAAATAGATCGATATCACTAAATAGATTTAATGAGTTTTTCAAAATTCTGATAAAATTTAACGATCGTGAATTTATAGAAATTAAAACCATACTTTTTTTTTCAATATATGTTTTTACAATGAAAAATTTCTCTTGCACCCTCTTTATTATACTTATACCTCCAAATTAAGAATGAAATGACTATTTTGCTCTCGTATAAATAATAAAACCTCCACAAAATTTTCATTTCACATTTTGACATTTCCGGAACTGAGAGTAAGTTTTTTTTCTAAATTTTCAGAGAAGTTGAAAAACAAGTTTTTCGGTACAGAAGTTGTACTCCGGAAACCTTGTTTTCATGTTTGCCGGTACATAAGCTATTACCATAAATCTTTTGTGAAGTTTTCCGTAACAGAAGAGTATTCCGGAAAACAAGTTTTTAAGTTTTCCAGTATAGAAAAGTGTTCCGGAAAACTTGATGGCCAACATTTCCGGTAGTTACCGGAGAACTTGAGCATCAAGTTTTCCAAAAGTTACGTGTATATATATATATGATTTATTTATTTTAATGTTTTAATTTTTCAGTGGGTGCACGAGGAAGAGATAGCAAAATCATACGAATTACGCGGGACACTGAGATTTCTACATCGACTCCGACGAATCCCCCAGAGAGGATTCGACTGACAGCTTCAAGGAGAAGAAGACGTATGATTATTGAAGACGACGATGAGGGACATCATGATCAGGGGGAGCCTTCTATAGTGCTTGAGGAAGATGTGGTATATGGGCAGGTGGATGTACATGAGCAGGAGGAGGCTGCACCTGCTCATAAGGGAAAGAATATGGAGGAGGAACATGATGGAGCTAAGGGACCTGGTGAGCTGACACGGTATTCTAGAGGGCCTTATAATTTGTTTGTCCTTACACGATGCCGTTATCATGTTTCAGCTAGACTATGGTTTGGTGAGGTATGTTAAATTAATTATTACTTATAATGCATTAAAAATATTTAAATTAATTAATATTTGTTGTCTAAATTTAATTTACTGTCATATATTTTTTTTGTATACAGGAGCGACCATTGCTGAAAATTGTTGTGTATGGGAAGAAAATGCAACAATTTACTCCGCCGGTACTTCTGTGACCCATAGAAAATTGAGTGAATTTGTCAGGTCTGAACCCATTACTACGGGGTAGTTCGAAGATGATCGACAACAACCTGATATATGCGTTTGTTGAAAGATGGCATTCCGAGACATCGTCATTTCACATGTCATTTGGTGAAATGACGATCACTTTGGATGATGTTGCCAATCTTCTCGGATTGCCTATTAGGGGTGAGTTCTACAGTCCATCTGATGTAGATAGAGTAACAGCATGTAATCTTGTCGTCTATCTATTAGGAGTGACCACATAAGAGATCTGGGAGGAGACCAAAAAGACTTGAGGTGCGCACTATAGACTGAATTGGTTGAAGGAGGTCTTCAGAAGGTAGTGTACAGTAGAGAGGTTTGACTGTGCTGTTACGGCATATCTGTTGAATTTAGTCGGAAGTATTATTTTCGCTGATAAGAATCATATTCTAGTTAATGCGAAGTACCTTCCATTATTCAAATATTTAGACGGTACAAATAAATATACATGGGGTACTGCTACACTAGTGGTGCTTTATGACTACCTCTCAGATGTCTGCTATTCTGACACCAAATAATTAGGTGGATATATGACGCTGCTTCAGGTATCAATTATATTTTAGTATTAATTATTTATTTAATTTATTTATGTTGTATTTAATTGTTAGCATTAATTTATTAATTTAACTTATTTATGTTATATTTAATTATTAATATTAATTATTTAATATTTTTATTTGTAATAGTGTTGAATTTACGAATATTTGTAATAGAGGTGATCAGGGTGCTGACGTGGAATGTTTTTCCCGAATGAATAGATGGTACTACAAACAAGACAAGTATAAGGTGGATGAATACAAAAGTATTATTGATGCATTGACACCGACAGATGTTATATGGTGACCATGGGAGAATCATAGCGGTGTCATTCCTTTTGATGATATCACCCTTTATACTGGCCATATTCGATTGTCCAGCACTGTAGTGAAATATCTACCAGAGAGGTGTTTGAGTCAATTTGGATATATCCAATATATTCCTTCACCGCCACTTCCAGATCCTACTAGATTATTTGATGTAGATGTTGAATGGTTGTGATATGTGCGCCAGTGACAGAGCTATTTCACAAGCTTCGTCCAGCTACATATCCATCTAAGTGTGAAGATGGATATTTGGAGTGGTTCTATCAGATGTCTCATCCACTGCTGGTGCGACCAGATGGTGTACCTCAGGTCCCACATTATAGTGTACCATTCACCAGTGCAAATACTTCTAGCCTATAGCATATCGGTGATCTTATACAACAGGGGGTTGTGTCAACATCAAGCTAGTTCAAATGATGAGTTGTATATTCACTTTTATAAAGCTTTGTATTTATCACGTAGTCACACTAGTTAGTAGTAACACTTTTGATGAACTATTATTGTGTCGGTTATTTTATGAACACTTTATGTTAATTACTTTATTAATTATTGTTATGTCGGTTACTTTATTGATTATTAATTATTGTTATGTCGGTTACTTTATTAATTATTAATTATTGTTATGTCGATTACTTTATGAAATAAATACAAGATAAAATCAATTACTAAAATGCATGACAAAAAACTAAAATTAATTAATTTTAAAACATTAAGGTTCATATAAAGACATTGCATCTATGAATTATGTAGGTGGATTTTGGGTAACACGTGGCAACCAACCTAATAAATATCCCCAGTGTTGTAGACGTCATGTGTATGCTATTGTCCAAAAAGTTTCTTCATTAGTGCGATATTGCTTACAACCTGGTGCAATATCTGGCATTGGAAATTCATATTTCATCTTTAACTGCAAAAATTAGATAAATTATCAAAACCTAAGACAAAAATTACCAGAATAAAACTTTAAAAAGTATAAGAAAATAAATACTGAAACTCAATGATTTCCATTAACAAAACCAATACAACAAATGCAATCATTTCTTGTCGATCTTGAATGTGAACCCCTCATAGGAAAGAAAGTAATTGCAAATTTCTGACCAAACGTGATAAGAATAATATTATATGTTGTCGCTATCACGTAACCCATATCAGGTATGGACAACCATTTATCCATGGTTGAACACCTAAGCCGAATATCATCAACGAATCTCTTACTTCTCTAATGCGTCATGTGAACAATCTATCATATGGAGTTACATGAGAAGCAATCTCTTGATCCAATTTATTACAGACCAAAGACCAACACTCTTCACCGAAACCAAGCAATAATGCAATAGCACGAAAACCACAATTTTCATCCGCTGCCACATCAAATATGTCATCAATGTATGGCTGAATAATATCAGGAAATTGTCTCCATAACAAATTTTTAGAAGAATGAGATGACTGAGAGAGGGTGTTTCTTTGATTGAGAGGCTTGTCTCTTCTTTGATGACTGAGAGAGTTGAAAACCAATATCTTCACAATATGTTGCATTAACATGCTCAAAAGAAAGAAGAGTCTCGATATACATCATATCCATTCGGCTTCATACCCTTACTTTTCTTCACTCTTCCTTTGGTTTTGGTTTTGACATTTTCAGGTGGTGGACACATTGAACTTGTACTTGGAAAATCAAGTTCACGCAATTTACTCTTCAACACTCGTTTCCCAATAACATCAAGTGATCGAAAGCGTTTCAATAAGGCATTCATCTTAATAGACATATCCAACTCTGATCCATCTTTTGTGTCTTGAGTGAGTTCACATTCCATGCTTAATTTTCTCCATTGAATATGCACAAAATCTAGAGGAATTGGTTCACCAATTAATTTGTATTGTCCCAATTCACAAGCAAATGGTAATCCGTATGTCCTTTCTTACAAAGCACCCACATATAGATTTGTTAGTACCCACCCACTCAACTTTTTTGTATTCTTCATCAATACGTCTTTGAGCTTCTGTGGATACAAATGTATTCAATCTCTGATAAAATGGATTTCTATGCTCATGCTCTTCATCATAAAACTTTTTGAAACGAGGTCCTGATTCTTTTATGTTGCAATCTTATCATGTTGTTCATAGTCTCCCAACATTTACACAAATCACCCATGCTATTTTCTAACTTTAACTTCAGTTTCCAGTGAGATGACTCAGCCCTATAATAAAATTTTACAGATACATTAGAAAGTATAATACAATTCAGCAATATATAATAAAATTATATTAAATACTTGTTAGTCGTTGTGTTCCCCAAATGCATCACTTTATTTGTCCATGCTTCAGCAAATCTTTCCTTATGTGGAGTCAACCAAGTTTTTTTGACATAATCAACAAACACTTTAGTATTAACTCATGATTGCTCAAACATATGCAAGTGCATCATATACTCTTTTTCATCACTACAATACATAATGTCTTTCCACATATTCAATATTGACTCTTGTCTATCCTTTAAGACACATTGTTTGCATTTTGCTCCAATATTTTTTTCGATATGAAATCGACAAAGTAAATTAACAGTCTGTGGAAACACAATGCCAACTGCATTCATTAACGCAAGATCTCTATCTGTCATAATTACTTGAGGGAATTTATTTTGTGTAACAAAGAATTCTTTTAGTCTCTCTAATGCCCAACAAAAGTTTTCTTCTCGCTCACATTCCAAATAAGCAAATCCAACTACAAATATCTTATCTGTTGATGTCATACCAACAATTTCAAGTAATGACATTCTGTATTTATTAGTTTTGTAGGTAATGTTCATAATCGGAAACAAATTCAACAACATTGAATCTGGATGCGCCCAAAAAATATTTCTCATAACATCGGAGTCTTCACGCTTTCTTTTTCAGCACACATATTTTGCATCTTCAATTAACTTAAATAAATGTTGCATCTCTGTTCTATTACCTCTCACGTGCAATCGAATGACACTTCTCTGTTTATATATTTGTGAGATCTTAGTAGCATTACTCTTATCTCGATCTTGCAATGAGAGTAATATGTGTCTCGGTGCAATATTATATTATGTTAATTCATGAACATGCTTTCTTTCTTCTTCATCTAAGCGTCCAACATATTTATGCCCCTCCAAAGTATCAGGTAATTCATGGTTGTGAATTCCACAAATTACTTTAACTATCCATCCTGAACCATCTTTTAATGGTTTTGATCTAAGCTTGAAAGGACAATCATATTTTTTTTGTTGAACTTCAAATAGAACTAGCAGCACACTTGTATTTTCCCCTTTTGTCACAGCCTAATATTAATTTATTTCTCCGTCCTTTCTCTCTGAAATTAAATAATTATAATTAATCACAAAAATATATTTTTATAATATTAATATTAAATATGTTTATTCATACTTGATCTGTGTCAAAAATATTTGTAGTATCGACGCATGTTTTGTCTATTAATAGTAGTGGATTATTCATATTTGTTAACATTTAAAAAAAATTTAAAAATTTTAAAAACTTTCAAAAAAATTTAAAAAAAAATTGGTCTATACCGAAAAATTTAGAAATGAAGTTTTCCGGAATCTACTACTGTACCAAGAATACTTGTCAATTAAGTTTTCCGGTACACAACATTTCCCTTCTATATCAGAAAACATGATTTTAACATTTTTGGAATTTTATTTTGTACCGGAAATCTTCTTACAAGTATTCTGGTAGTTACCGGAAAACTGGAGCCTACCAGAAATCTTTTTTACGGCTGAGTGAATGACAAAATGGTGAAAAAAAATTTACATTTACTTTCTTGGAAATAGTAAAAAAAAATTGATGATAATTTTAGCATTTTTGAAATTTTTTGGAGGTACAAGGCAAATTGTGAGGGTACATGGGAAATTTTTCTTTTTACAACTCACTCCATGATGGTTGGTGCCAATTTGGGCTGTTAGGTATTTGAGTAGGCTAAAAAAATTGACCTCTAAAGCCCAAATAGTATACTATTTATGAAGTTTTGAACAATCGTTTATAAGAAAAATACTTCTAAGTATCTAAGAATATCTCATGTAGTCATTGTTAAAGGAATCTATTTTCGATTTTATATATTACTACCACACTTGGTCCCCACAATGTCAATTCACATATGATCTTTTCACAATTCCTACATATTTTGCTCAAATGGTAAAAAAAATTAAGCAATTGTACTTAATTTTAATGGTTGAAGAAAATAAATAATTTTTCAATCTTATATTGCTGTATTTTAAATAAACAACTTTAATTAAATTAATAAAATTCAATTTTATCACCTCAAATTCTTCCAATAGAGAGAAAATAAGGAATAAATTCATACTTTTATGGAACCATCTTAGATATTTTATTGTAAATGCTCTAAGGTAGTCATTTTCAATCTCAAATATAAACTAAGGTGCAGTCAAATAAAATTAATGTATTTAGTGTAAAATTTAGATTAAATATAAATATATTTAACCAATTTTTTTTTATATTTAAGATTATAGAGTACAGATTAAGAAACCAAATATCAAAATATTTTCTTAAAATTAGTATATTAGTTTTCATAAAAAAAAATTAATATAAAATTTCTATTCTTTTTAGTTGTTTAATACCTATCTATTGATTTTATGTTTTAAGGCACTTGGACCCAATTCAATATTCATAATTAAGACATGATCCAACATGTCCGGCAAATATTAAGTGGCAAAGTAGTTGCCTTTTAGTACATTTTGAACGGGTCTGATGAATCATCATCATTATGGAAGAACCTTGTCAGGCAACGATACTATGTCCGGCCAGGTATGCTCCCCTGCATATTTATAATTTTACCCTTCTTTTTAAATTAAATAACTGAATTCTTTAAAGCAATTGTACAAAAATTTTACATCTTATTATACTTAAGAAAAAATTACACAAGACATCGTAAAAATGTCTATCAACATGCTTGTTATAATAATACATTTGTCTTTAAATATAAGAGGTCCTCTTAAAAAAATTTATTGTGTCTTTTTATAAAGTCCTATTTGAATTTTTATCTGTATCAATTATTTATTTACTAACATATTTTTAATTAATTTATAATATTTTTACAATCAATAATTAATATTATTATAAAAATTTTAATTAATTTTCTTTTTTAAGAATAAAATTGTAAAAAAATAAGATCAATTGTCAATAAATTTAATATTTTTATCAATATTTATAATTTTCGTAATTTAACGGGACATTCTATATTTATAAAT
>JBBPBS010001017.1:10961093-10992980 GCA_037974835.1 Cicer judaicum | reverse complement strand
TTAAAATATAAGAAAACTTTAAATGTCAATTTTATAATAGATTTGTTAATTTAAGATTTTTAAAAAGTGATTTTGATTTTATATTTTTAAAAATAATTTTTATGGTAACTCTTTTAAAATAATATAAATTATTTTAGGTTAATTTGTTATCGATTAAAAAAATAATTTTAACATTTAACAATTTTAAATATTTATTATTAAATATTTTAACTTAATAAAAATCACATTTGGCTATTTAGAATCACATTTTGACATTTAATAATTCAAGATTTTTATAAATCACATTTAACATGAATAATAAATCTTGAATCACTAAATATCAAAATATAATTAAAATGTGATTTTTATGACTTGAATCTTTAATTATTTTGAAATTAATAATTGAAATATGAACTTATAATTTTGCTCTGTCAATTATTTTTGTTTAAAAATACCATATTTTTATTAGTAATAGCTTATAATTTGTAATCAGATTTAATTCACGGTTTATTAAAAAAAAATCGATTTACAATTTAAATCTCGATTTAATAACCATTATTTCCTCTCTACTCAGCTTACGAAAGCCAAATCCAACCTCCTAAGTTTCTAATTGAATGTTCGTTACAGGCCAATTAATGTCCCATATAGATGGAACTCATCCACTATGATGCATGAGGAACAGCCAATTAAACAAAGGAAGCCACTTTTTCCATATAACGGTCAATCATTTGATTTCCAATGTCACGAGAATGGGTACTTAAGAAGAGTCCCATTCCCAGAAACAATTAGTGTTGTATCCAATTCATATAAAAGTATCTACGGATGATTGGGAACTCGGTCCAATCACGTGCTTCCGGAACTAGTTATAGATCAGGATGAATATGATGAGGATGTAGTTATGAGCTCCTATGTCATAGAGGTTAACTCCAACCTTAGAGAGGAAAATTGTGAAATCGAAGCCATCGATTGAGTGGGCCAAAGAGAAGTTTCAATCAAATAACTAATGAATAAACTGCTTGAGAAAGTATTTATCTTTCAAAATCACATTTTGCTATTTAAAAATCACATTTCAACATTTAATAATTCAAGATTCATTATGCAAGTCATAAAAGTATACCCGATTAGAAATCACATCTAAAAAAAAATTATTATTTATTATTAAAAAAATTGTAGCAAATAGATAAAATATTTAAAACAATATTTTAAAAGAAACTATTTAAACTAATTTATCCTTTGAAGTTTTACTCTTAACTTTTTTAAATGTTATAATAAAAAATAAAATATTAAAAAAATTAATTTTTTTTAAACAAACGGACTCAATAAAAGACTAAATGTGTGTTTGCAAATATATTTTAAAAAAAATCAGTTTGCAAATGTATTTTTATTCAAAAGTGAGTTTTTTGTGACGTAATTTATATTTAAATATTTTTTTATAAAAAACATTCTATAAAATAAAATTTATTTTAATTATATAATAAAATATACTTTTAAATTATATTTACTAAATATATATATATATATATATTTCAAAATTGTATTTATAATTATAACGTGTAGTATATGATAAATTGAGAATAAGTCGTATGAACAAAAAGTAAAATATATAAAAACATCGTAGGTGATATTTTCACTTAAAGATACTTTGAGACAAAATTAAATTTAGGTTAGATTACATATGCGGTTTTTTGACTTAATTTTAGTTAAAGTTTATTTTTTTATCTTTTTTTTTAGTTGGTCATTTATTTTGATTTTAAGTGATAATTTGATATTTTATGTTTTAAAATATCAACAATGTTATCATTTTTTTTATAAAAATTCAAAAAAATCATCAAAATTTTTAATCGAAATCCATAAAATTAATAATCATCTTCAGGATAATGCAAATTTCATAAAATCTATAACTCAAATATTCAAATAAACTGATATTTTTATTTCCAACAATATATGAAAAATATGAGTTTATTTAAAGATTTAAGTTATAAATTTGAATAAATTTGCATTTTTTGAAGATAATAATGAATTTTATGGATTTTGTTTGAAAATTTTTATGATTTTTTTGAATTTTTATTAGAAAAATAACAACGTTGTTGATATTTTAAAATATCAAATATCAAATTATCACTTAAAGTTAAAATAAATGAACAACTTAAAAAAAAAAACTAAAACGTTGTCTTAAATTAAATTAAAGGACCGTTTATGTAATTTAATTTTAAATTTATGAACGTACGAAAAAATCAAAAAAAATATAAAATTAAAGTTGCTCTAAGAGAGCATTGTCCAATAATTGTTATTGTGATTTCCTTAAACTATAAATATTATAGCTAGTTGTAATTATATTTAACACTTAATTTTATCACCAACTACATCTTACTCCAACTATAACAACATAGTTGCGCCTCATAGCTCGTACTTCCATTCCAAGAAAGCCATAAAGCGAAGAAGGAAATGAAAAGAGTTGCACCTACCGCTCCTGAAGTGTAAAAAACAAGGCAGTTGATTACTTTCCAAATATAGATGAAAATTAAATTAAAGCTTAAGACGTGGGTCACACCAACCACGTTGTCCGATCACCATCGTTTTACCGCATAAAATTGATTTTTTATTTTATTTTAATTATTTTATCTAAAATTAACTTTTTAGATAGATTATATAATGAAATCACGAATTTATTAAATATGTAAAAATAAATTTAAAATAAAATATATTAATAAAATAAAAATAAAATAAAATTTATGAGTTATCGAAATTCAATTTAGGTGTTCTTTGATATTTGAAAATATAATAACAATTCCTACAAATTATATTTTAAGTATGTTGACCAAATTCGGATAATATTATAGTTAAAAATAGGTTGGAAACTATGAATTCTTTGTATTTTTATTATTTTATGGGATCCATTATAATAATATCTAAATAAAATTAATAGGTACAAAAAAAAAGAATGCTTAAAAAATGTCTTTTAACTTTAATTTAATTATTTTGTAATTATTTTTTAATTAAAACTAAACTAAACAGTTATTGAACAAAGTAATTTAGTCTTTACTAAAAAATTTAATTTAACCACTATAATACATATATAGAAAAGAGAGATGGATCAAATAAATTTTAAAAATAAAAATAAAAATTATAAGTGTAATTTTCTCCTCTTTAAATTTTTAAATTAAAATTTATTTCAATTATATTAATGATTTTCTTATCATTGTATTCATTTATCTTAGTTTATCAATCATGTTACTTGTACCATATTTCTTTTCTATTTATTTATCCAAATTCACCTTAATTTAAATTTTTTTAGTGTATTTAACATTATCATAAATGAAAAGTGAAATATATTAAATTGATAGTAACAATTCCTTCTGGATTGAAATATAAATAAAATAGTAGTTGAAAAGTTAGTGTATTTAATTATAAATTAATATAAGATGCATCAATTTTTAAGTTATTTTTTTATTTATGTTTTATTTTAAAATAATATATAGTATAAATTATATTGTATGGATTACTAGAGTTCAATTTTCATGGGAATCAGATAGTTAAAACAAAACCAAAAACGGTGTATTTAACATTACCATTAATAAAAGTGAAATATATTAAATTGATAGTGATGTAAATATATAATATTAATTATATTGTACAATTGACAAATATGATTAATATAATTTAAAAATCTATTATTTTGTCACATTACTCATTTTTTAATGAAAGTTTAAAATTGATAGTATGACATCATATACATCACGATCTCTTCTTAAATGTAAGTGTAAATTTTAAATTAAAAATATAAATCTATTAAATTCTAATTAATATAAAGTAATTTCTATCAAAAATATTTAGATGATGTAACAATAATCTATAACATAGTTAGAGACTTTTAATTCGAACTATAAAAATGTATGCAGTGATTAAACTCTTGGCTGAAAATTTTGCCACTGAGTTTTACAGTCCAATAGTTGCGACGAAGTTGAAGCAGGCCAAAACTCTTTGTCTTCGAAATTTGTTAATAGTTAGAATCAAATATAGATTAGTTTAATTCCTCAAAGTATTATCAAGTACTGCTTTTTTAAATAGCTATTGTCAATTTTAATTTTTTTATTGCAATTTTAATTTATATTTTATATATGTAAATAAAAATCTTGATGAATTTTTTCACTCCTAAAGTAAACATAATATATTAATTTTAAAATAATTAATCAATTTATAGAAATTAGACTAACTTGCTAATGTAGAGAGAAAGTATTTTTCTTTTTCTTTATTTTCTTATTTTTTACCATAAAGAGGGAAAGTATTAAACATTCCATCGTTGGTGAATGAGATAAAAAGAAATATCAATTACTTACATTTACTCAAAATGATTTTGTAACCTGATGGTTTGTTTATAAAGCTTGTAATAATTTTTTCATCATAACTATATGGTAGTAATGGTTTGAAATGCTCTTTAGTATCCAATATTAATTCCATTTGTTTATAAAAAGTTATATATTTAACTTTTTAATTGATTTATAATTATATCTCAACCATTTATAAAGATAATCATACATCTATTTATAAGTGTAATGAAAAAATACTTATGGAAAAAAGACTAACATTCATCTCACTTGTAAAAGATAAAAATACAAAAATACAAAAAAATAAAAATAAATAAATAAATATAAAAAATAAAAATAGATATTAAATCGAATTATAAAAGATAAAAGAAAAAATATATTTAAATTTATAATTTATTAATTACCTAATTTCACCCGCTATAGAAAATCACTTTCTTATTTATTTTGCCGAAGAAAATATTTTCCATTCACGTATAAGATCTTGCAGGAAATATAGAATATTTATGTTCATGAATGTTTGTTTTGTTGGGAATTTTTTGAATGCTGCGATATCATATACCATAAATAACGTGCTGTACAGTAAGAGCTGGACGTGCAGCACAATAGTACGGTTTTGAGCTGTACTACAACTACTATATTATAAATCCCAATTACAACAAGGCCATTAATATTAAATTAACATGTCAACAACAAATTTCCAAATAAAAATAAAAATAGTTTACATTTGAATTAAGAAACTAAACTTGAATTATTGCCTTCAAGCTTTAATAGATGGGGATGGCTGGCAACAAACACTTGCCTCCATTTGGTAACTGATTAATATAATTTGGTTTATTGAAAACACGTTCCTTTGTCATCATCATTGCGTTTGCGGGCGCGTGAGTGACTGTGTGACCCCACAAGCACACTGGGACAACATTAACGATTTATTTACTAGAAACCAATCCCAAGTTTAATTAATTCCGAAAGTTAAAAATATAAAAACCACCACTACTTAACTTATGATGAATTATTCCATATACGCAAAGAATAGAGTATACATAAATTATGCTGTGTATTTTTGGATCTGTTTAATAAATGAAACGGAGTAGTATATATTAAGGAAAGAAGAAAGAGAAAAACAAATCTGCCAAGACAAGTAAAGTTAGCAACAATCCAAACAGTTAGGACCCAACCGGAATTAGCGCTCTTCTTCACCCATTCACAATTGTTTCCTGAATCAATAATCTCACTCACTTCTTCACTCAAAACCCTAATTCTTCAATTTTCATCTCACAATTCACGTTCGTAACTTCGATCGGATTCTTCTTGCGTTTTCAAACAGGAAATTCAATTCTGCTGGAGATCCGATTGATCGGTTTGTAATTCTTCCGATCGGCATTGTTCAATCGTGTTTCGAATTCTGATCGACTTTCAGTCGTCGAATCTGAACGCGGTTTTTCTTCTTTCGATCAGCTTATTATTTCAATGTTTGCAGATGTAGCTAGGATTCATGGTATTACGATAGGTTATGGTTGGAAAACCAGGGTTAACTGAGTTTTCGCTTACGATTTAGTTTGATTTTGAAAATCTCTTTTTCTCTGTACGTAAAATTCAGTGGCAGTTTCACGGTTTTTGGACATGAGAAGCTCCTGGTTGAATAAATTGTGGATGATTTTCGGTCCTAAACCGCCAGTGAGCTGGTTAATATTAAGCGTTATTAGTGTTCTCGCTCTGATTACAGTGTTCGGTTCTTCATCTTCAAATGCGATTGATTCGTCACCTCAGAGACCTGCTTCTCTCATCTACACAAACTATAGAAGGATTAAAGAGCGTGTAGCGGTTGATTATTTGGAGTTGAAATCTGTTTCTAGCGGTGGTGCGAGGCAAAGGGAGTTAGGGCTTTGTGGAAAAGAAAGGGAAAATTTCGTACCGTGTCACAATGTCACTGCCAATTTGTTGTCGGGATTTGAACAGGGGGAAGAGCTGGATCGGCACTGCCAAGTGTCGAAGGAAGAAGAACGGTGTTTGGTTCGCCCTCCCAAGGAGTATAAAATTCCGTTGCGTTGGCCAAGTGGAAGGGATATTATATGGAGTGGGAATGTGAAGATAACCAAAGATCAATTTCTTTCGTCTGGAAGTATGACCAAAAGGTACTTACTTCCTTTGGATAAAAGAAAAATAAATCATTTACGCTATAACTAGTTTCGAATTGCAGTAGTAGTTGAATTGTGATTAGTAAAATTGTAACTACCGACTGCTTGAATGATTTTTAATTATGGATGACAGACTGTTTGACTGAAAGTAATGTAGCTTTTATTAGGGCTGTGATTCATAATGGTATTTATTTTCGTCACTTTCTCAAATTGTCGTTATGATTTTTCTAGATTGATGTTACTAGAAGAGAATCAAATTGCCTTTCACTCAGAGGATGGTTTGATCTTTGACGGCGTCAAAGATTATTCTCGCCAACTTGCTGAGATGATAGGGCTAGGAAGTGATACGGAGCTTTCTCAAGCTGGTGTAAGTCTTTTATTCACCATAATCCACCATAATGGGGAACCATAAAAAGTGAACCATAATTGTTGTTTTTTGTTCACCATAATGCTATTCAGCTGCCTATATCCTCTTCTCGTTCTCATCAAGGACTGGTCTGTTTGTTACATAATATATGTGACTGATCTATTTTGATCGTAATATTACAGGTTCGAACTATACTGGACGTTAATTGTGGATTTGGTAGCTTTGGAGCTCATTTGTTGTCACTTAAAATAATGTCGGTTTGTATTGCGGCGTATGAGGCAACTGGCAGCCAAGTTCAATTGTCTCTTGAGAGAGGCCTTCCTGCTATGATTGGCAACTTCATTGCAAGACAGCTCCCGTATCCATCATTATCATATGACATGATTCACTGTGCTCAATGTGGCATCATTTGGGACGAAAAGGGTAATTTTATAGTTAGTGAGCAGTACTCTTTCACGCTTAGCTGAATGAATTTGCTTATAGACTTCATATAGTTCAACTCTCTTTGTCATTATAGTCTCTTACATATCTACAAACAGATTCATATGTCATATAAATTATATTTTAAATTCAACTCATTACAGAAGCTGTATTTGATGACAAAGGAGAGAGATGACTGATTAGGGTGTGTACAACATTTGACGTTGTAGACTGTGAAACCAAAATTATTATGATTAGGCTGCTTGTTAAATGCCAAATCAGTGATTGTGGTATCCCTAACCCTTGAAATGATACAGATGTGGTGAATGGTGAACCTGTGTGTTAGAGATATAAACTCATTCTTGACCTTTCCCTAACAATTCAAGTTTATGAGATAATTGATAGTTGACATGTTATTATGTTTAAGAATCAATATATTCAAACATTGAGAAACACCATATTGACACCCCCATTATTTATAGTTTGACTAGATTTCAGCATAAAATAGTAGGCCTACATATCATCTGTGATTAAAGCTTAAAGAGCTTTTCCATGAAAAGCCATGCTAATTATTGGCTTCCTCCTAATTGCCAAAGCTTTGGGACAGTGGAACCATGATAACAGATACTCATGAACTGCATACTGTTTGGTTTTTTGTAGCATCTCCATAGCCTCTAAGTATTTTATGTTTATTTATCTTTTATAAGCTGATTTAATATCTTGGGTGTGACCTAGCAGGGAATGTATATGATTAAGTCCAAATCTAAGTCACTTTCTGGTTTGCTTTTGACAGTTTGTGACTTTGTGGTCAGTAGTCTATGTATGTATTAAGGTCTTGCTTATAGCATATAAATATGTGTGGATTTATTATATGATAGGTGCTCATTTTTAGTTAATTTGTATCCAATCAAATGGATGATTGAAACAAATGTATGAAATGTTTTTATAAAAATGTGACCCCATTTTCTCTCTATACCATTGCCATTTCCTTTTTGCTTTTTCCACCCTTCCATGACTTTTCTATAACATATTGAATATTGTTTGCTTCTGTATGAACTGCTATCCTTGGATCTCTGACATTGAATTCATCCCACAGATGGAAAGTTCCTCATAGAAGTCGATCGTGTTCTTAAACCTGGAGGATATTTTGTTTTAACATCGCCTACAAGCAAGTTACATGGTTCATTGAGAGAGAAAAAGAGAATCACATTGAACCCAATGGAAGAGCTGACCCAGCAACTTTGTTGGACTCTCCTAGCCCAGCAAGATGAGACTTTCATCTGGCAGAAGACTGCTGACCTGGAGTGTTATGCATCTCGGTAAGGATATTTGTATTAGTGTTAGTATTATTAATGATTAATAATTATTATCAATAGACTGGTTATTTGAGATGACTGATATCAACTACTGCTAGTTGTGATATTGTCTTTCTTCGTTGAACACTTACTACGATAATATAATAATAGCTCTACTGGTATATTTGGTTCTTTATCGTAGCAAGCAGCATGCTATCCGACTATGTAAAGATGGGGATGATCCTCAATCATATTATCAACCTCTTGTACCATGTATAAGTGGGACTTATAGCAAGCGTTGGATTGCAATACAGAATAGATCTTTTGATTCGGAGTTGAGTTCAGCTGAGCTTGAAATTCATGGAAAGTATTATTTCTTAGAAGCTTTCTGCTTGCATCTTCTTCTCGAAATTTCTTTCCCATTTTGTTCTGCTTTTCATTTTCATGTATGTTTCTTTATTGTTGCAGGAGTTCAGCCTGAAGAGTTTTATGAAGACATGCATTTCTGGAGATCAGCCGTTGATAACTATTGGTCACTACTTACACCGCTAATTTTCTCTGACCATCCAAAGAGACCTGGAGATGAAGATCCACTGCCTCCGTATAACATGATCCGAAATGTTATGGACATGAGTTCTAATTATGGGGGTTTGAATGCTGCACTGCTGGAGGAGAAAAAGTCAGTGTGGGTCATGAACGTTGTTCCTGCCAGGGCCTCGAATGCACTTCCTCTCATACTAGATAGAGGTTTTGCTGGTGTTATGCATGACTGGTAAGTTGCTATTTGTTCATGATTTAGGCAAGTTATCATGTATGATCTAGACAAAGTTTCTCTATAAATTTAAAAACTAATTGGATGTAAGACTGTTTTGGTTGAGGGCGATAAACTGATAATATGACAAAAGTCTGATAAATTTATTTCTCTTACACTGTCACCGGCAGTGTTTATGACATACAATAGAACAGTTGTGTATACTAGTTGGAAAAGTAACAGTAACTTTAGATTATTTACTTCAAAAGATATGTATGTTCATGATTATTTTACTACTGAAAATGATTTAGTGGTGTTTGTAAAATATGTGCAAAATAATTCCCTAGCAACTTCTTATTTTGTAAATTATTTTGGCATTTAATGTAAGACTGATTAGTTTCATAAATATGCCAATAATTTCCGTTAATAAAACCCACCACATATAGGTGCTGAAATTTCAGTGCCAAATACTCTTTTTTTAAATCCAAAACACCCTTAGTTTTCTTAATTTGTTTTCCTTTTAAGAATGAATTTGAAGGTAAAGGTAGCATGCACCTGATTTGTTTTGAAACTTGACCTAGTTTATTGCAAAACCCAATTCTAAAGAACATCATCCGTTGATATGTAGTTCCATCCTTAAATTCTCTTTGCTTTGGAATTCATTGGCATAACTTTTTTCTAAAATACTGTGAATGCATATGATATGAGCTTCTAGATAAATTTTTTGCTTCTAACTATTGATGTTGATCTTCAGGTGTGAACCTTTTCCCACCTACCCGCGAACATATGATATGCTTCATGCAAATGGACTTCTGTCACAGTTCATTTCAGAACGGTGCAGCATGATAGACTTATTCTTGGAGATGGATAGGATACTGCGACCAGAGGTATAATCTTGGTGCCTGTATTCCTTTTCATGATTTTGCTGGAAAGTATCATCATTAATACACTGATTTTTTTAAGATGTAGCAGAGAAGTAATCTGGTACTTTCCATCCTTTTCCTTTCTGACCTTTTTTTTGCACAACCTCCAGAAAGGATTATCTCATCTTGGCAGATGATTGTTTGATAAGCCAGTTGTTAACTCTAATGAAGCATGCTCATTTATTGTTGTGATTCCCATATGAAATTCATTATACTTGTGTGTGATTCCCATATGAAATTCATTATGGACTTGTGTGTTTTTGAATACAAGTAGTTGTCAGTCTCAGTGTATTGTAAAGGTTATGCAGCTTAATTTTTTATTATGTCATTATTTTTTGTAGGGATGGGTCATTTTTTCTGATACAGTGGCAACAATTGAGATGGCTCGCACGCTTGCAACTCAAGTACGTTGGGATGCAAGAATAATTGATCTTCAGAATGGCAGTGACCAGCGGTTACTTATTTGCCAGAAACCATTTTTGAAAAAATGATTGAGCACTAGAATATCTTACCAATCACCATGACAGATGAACACAATTTTTTTGCTCTGGTAATTTCTCTAGACCTTTAAACTGGGTAATTATTCTTGTTTTGGTAAAAATGGGTGACATTTAACTTAGTATTAAATATTATGGTTGCATTAAAAAACTTGTGCCGGTCATGTCAGATGCAAGGTCTGCATTGGTCATGATGTGGACTCCTTTGGTTACCGATCATGTTTTTTTGTGTGGGGACTCTAACACGGTGATCCCATATGTGTCATCCTGTTATATTGTCAGGAATTCAGATAATGGTGTTTTTGTTGACAGCTATGAATTTGCCTAGCTATAGCATGCATCTGAAATACTCTGTCACTACTAATTTCAGGGAATGGATTGTTTATTTGGCACGTGTATATATAGAGAGCTCAGAGCCTTGACTTCATCAATCTTTACCACAACTGGATCAAGAGATTGAAGAAGATGTAGATTGTGAAGGTTCATGTTGAATTTAGCTACAGTTCATTTTTTTGTCAAGGTTGTTTGTAGTAATTCATTCATCCAATATCTTGTAAGCATTTTTTCGTCTTCTTTATTTCTTTATTGATCATTGGACTTCTAGCATTCATGTTGAACAATCACCAGTTTTTGAGAATGTGAATGGCCACGAAATTCAAGAATGAAATTGATATAACAGCACAACCTGCCCTTGCTCCAGGTGCTCTAATCAGGTTGGCTAAGGATAATCTTCAGCTTGCTGTAACGCCTGAGAACACAAGCATTGCAAAACAATTTTTTGTTGATCTACTGGTTCAAATTTCTACAGATATACTTTCAATTTTTAAGAGACTGTTTTCAGACTAAGGTTTCAAAGGAAAAACATTCAAAATTGAGAACAGTAACGCCCTTACAGAACTCTTGCGAGTACAATTCTAGCATTTACTCACTGGCGGAGTTTGTGGGACATAGGGGGACCAATGGTGACCCTAATGTCTTCAATAATATTTTTTTAATAAAAATATATTCTATATAATAATTACAAAAAATATTAATTAAAATAATAAACTGCATTATTTAATTTAAATTTTGATCGTATGTATTTTGAGTTTGGTCTATAAATATGAAAATCAAATCAATGATTCGATAAACTCAAAAATTAAAATCAATTAAATTAACTTTTTTTTTCTTCTTCTGTGTATGAGTTCAATTTGAATTGAATCAAAAAATTTATTATCTATTTATTTGAGTATGAATCTACTTCAGTTAAAATTGATGATCAATATCTAAAAATCTTTAGACTATATAAGTATTGTTATCTTAAATATGAATTATATTTAAGAATTTTTTAATTATTTATATACTATTTTTTTATTGTAATTTTAAAAGTATCTTAATTTTTATTAATGTCAACTTAATTGAGTATAACTAAATTCATCTGTTTAAATTTAATTTTGTGAAAAATTATAATAACTCAATCAAATTAATTATCTTTTTTATGTATTATTGTTTCCTCTCCAAAAATACGAATAAAGTCAATGTTATATCCATAACTCCATCTGTCCTAAAGATACACAACTTTTTACTCTAATCCGTCCGACTTTTGCAGTTGTGTTTGCATATTTACATCCTAAAGCTCTAATATACAATAAAGTACTATGTTTAATCAATTAAAATTTTAAAGATTCAATACTCCAAAGTATTTGTTCAAGCTCTGCAAGTGCATTTGCATATACTGAGGTGTCATTGTATTCATTTAAAACCTTAAGCATGTAATTGTTTGTTTTTCTAGACAACATGAAGAGAGAGATCAAGGAAATTTGTTGTCCTCTCATATCAAAAAGCAAAGATTATTTTCACAGTAAACCACAAGTTTATAACATGTAGTTTATGATTTATCGTGGAATGTGGAGAAATGAAAAATAAACGGAAAAGTGGGTAAGGATAATAACAACCATGATTTTAATTGTTTTTGCATTGTGATTTCATCAATCTGAAGTTGGTCGACATTCGTAGTGATATTGGTCAATAACTAAAGTATTAAACACCAATTCGTGGTCAGCAAAATGCAGAACAGTTTTTTTTAAAGTCTTTCTCCCTGTTAGCATTGTGAACATGCAATCTTTCGTTTTTCTTTTAAATAAATTTACATATTGCCCCTTTCTTTGGATAATTAATTATTGTCCTTTTTACGTGGATTTGATTTGCGTACTCTTTAGAAGTCAAAAGCTATAATCTCATTCCTAAAATAAAAGACATCAATTTTCAGTTTAGTTTAGAAAGTAAATTTCATCGGTACATTGCGCTTGGATTAATAAATCTTACTATTTCTTTCTAAACTAAGTGGTATTTAAAGTATATTCAATTAGGTTTATATTCTATGTCTATAAAAAAAATACTTTTTTTTACTCATAAAAAATACTGTTCATTTAATCTTTATTTATTTTAATTGAACTCTTTAAATGTAGTTTAGGTTTTATCTACATTGTAATTTTAATTAGTGCATATTTGATTTTACTGTTAGATTGACAACATTACGGTGAATGAATTTCACCATGAAATCAAACCTAATTAAATATGGACTTATTATTAAAATTATTAGTTTTTATTCTCGCATACTTACCATATTTTTTTTCAACTATTTTTTTCTTTTCAATAACATACATAATGTAGTGTTCATAAATTATAGTTCATTTGACAAATGTTGATATTATTAAACGTCATTTTTAAAATTCAAATCAGAACTTCATACCTGTGGGTTAACTAAAACAATATTTATCATCTCATTTAAAAAGCATATATAATAAATTACATTTTATAATTTGAAGATCTATAAAAATAATAAGAAACTCTTAGTAAAAAAAATCTTAATAAAAATAACAAACTCCAAATTTAACATAAAATTATATAATATTTTTTTCTCTTTGAATAACAGTTAGTTTTGGGTTGTTAAAAGTGGATATACACTATGCACAAATACATGAAGGGAGAGTGAGATATGTTGATCTTAATTGTGCAATGACTCAATCATCTATTGTTTTTATTGTTAACCAAAATATTTTATTCAAACCTATAATTAATTCCTTTTTTAAAATAATTAGAGAAAAGATTTGTAACCATTTTGTAATTGTCTTGAAAAATTCTAACTTGGTCTATTGATATTGAAATTATAAATATAAGTTATTTCTGCTGAGCTCACATTTCATAGACAAATTTTTTTATAAAAATCATAACACTTGTAAAAAAAACTGAAATAATCACATTCTATAAGTAATACTTCCTTGGTCATTATTTATAAGTTTCAGTGATATTTTTTGCATATTAAAAGACGTTGGTAGGGTAATTAATGTGTATAAACTTTAGTTGAATTCATAATTTTAAAATTTTGATAAAAACTGTACTGTTATGTATACAATTAGACAATACTGCGGTTAGTTGTTTTGTTCTAACTTAAGGATTGTCTACTTTGAGTCTTATTCTTAAGATCTTGCAAATTTTTTCCTCGATGGATTAAATAGTACGAATGTTTATAAATTATATTTAACTTCTATTTTCAAATAATGTAAGACTCATTTGGGGTATCTAAATATAATTGAGAGCAAAAATTGTCTAAATGTGTTAGGGAGATAACTTTTACATAGTATTAAAACAATTAGATATTTAAAAGAAGGTATAAATATAATTTTGTATATAATCATACAAAACAAATTTAATATTTAAAGAGAACATACATATTTTCGTCTAAGTCTATGTCACCAATAATAAGAAAAAATAGAAAAAAAACACTATAAACAATATAAATTAAATATAAAGAACTTTACATTTCAATCTCAAATTATTAACCTAATTTTGAATTATATTTCTTTATGTGATTTAAATATTAATTTTAGTTATCTAGTTAACGATGTGAAATAAATATATATATAAAAAATGAAATATAATTAATTACTTATAAAGTATAATTATAAAATATATTTTATAAATTTTATTAAAAATAGTTATTTTTTCATTAAAACGTGATTTTTTTTATGATGAAATTATGTATATTTAGTTGCAAAAAATTAAACAATAGCAATAAAAAAAGAGTGTAATTATAACAAAGTTCAACACTTTTTAACACACAGCAATTAACCGCAAACATATCAAAGCTCATAATATAATTAAAACTCAAAGATTTAAATTTAAAAAATATAAAAATTCTTTTGTTTTTTGTTTTGCCGAAAGAGAAAAAAGTCCTGAAAACATAAAAAACATGAGCATAGAAAGAAACACAAGTTAGATGCAACAAAGTATAAATTTATTGAAAATTCATCTGACACATATATTTCTCGTGAAACCTTTAAAATCATCCAATATTAAGTGAAGAGTTAAAATCATATGGAGAAAAATTACCAATAATGATGAAAGAGGAATGCATATAGAATAATATATATTATTGATTGTATTGTAACTCATAACACAAGAGCACTTCTAAAGAATATATTAAATGCTAAAATAGAAAAATGTGTGTTAAAACAAATTAATAAATGATTAGCATTATAAGGAGAATAGAAAAAAAATACATTTTAAACGTGTCAGTTAAGATTTTTTTGATGTACCAATATTTGAATGAAATGACATAATATTAGATGATATGTTGTAATAATATTTGAAAATCTATTTTAATTTATTTTAATAAATATGTGTGTGATTATTACTAAGTTACCCTTTATGTAACTTATTAATATTAAATATATTTATTTTTTAATATTATTTTTTAATATTTGAAAACAAAATTTGGTAATATTAATAACAGATATATTTGAAAAAAAAATAATAAATGTATCTAGAAATTTGCAAAAAATATTATCATTAAATTAAGATGTAGCCGTCTATCTTCCTCTCTTTGGTCGGCTCTTACTTTCTTCACTAAAGAGAGATAATTTAAGGTCAATTTTTGGTATGAAATCACCTATCTAAATGATTTTTTACTCTCTTTTATTTATATAAGTAATTTCTACACACATTTAGTTTTTCTTTTGTTTTTTTGTTGTTGTTTTATTGTCTTAGTGTGACAGTGTATTTGGATATCGTGCGACGTAATATTTTTCTGTCTTGTTGTAATATTCTTTAGTTCATATTTAAATATCACCTTCGATCAAGTGCAGATTAAGTAACTTTTGCATTGTCAATATTGCAATTCCACGTGAATGGATATTCCAAAAATTTCAATTATTTCACATTTGTAAAAAATTTCACATCTATAAACATTTTATTATTTTATAGTATTAATTTGAGTGACGTGTGGTATTCACTTTTTAAAATGTATGGAAATTGTCTTATGATAAGACTGATGGTGTAATTACCCAATAATAGAATATAATATTGTAAAAAGAGAAGTGTTAAAAACACTGTCTCTAACACTCAAGGTTTTATTTGATGAAAATAGAATAACCTTAAAAGTACTATTGTAAAAGATTGTGGTTTACAATTTAATAAAGATATATAGTAAGATTTAGAGAGAAGAAGACAGTGATGGAGGGAGATTCTTTACATTAGAAACAACCTTTTGAAAAGATAACAACTAAGAAACAACAACCTTTAGGTTGGGTGATTGGCAAAGTTTAAGAAAGAGTATAGCGAGTATTACAGCGAAGCATAGCAATCACTCCTTCCTATTTGCGCGCCTTTTTCAAAATCTCACATCCAACGGTCCAGATCTAGTCTTCCACAAGTTCCTCCACCTATATAACCACCCCACCTTACATTCCCTTCTTCCTCGCATTCTTCTTCTTCTTCTCAAACACATTACTACAAACGTGCTTTTCCCCTCTAATTACACAACAATGTCGACGGAGAAGGAAAGAGAGACTCAAGTTTACATGGCCAAGCTTGCAGAGCAAGCCGAGAGATATGAAGGTTTCCATTTTCTTCATATGCCTTTCATCTTAATTATTACTTTAATTGCCCGCATTATTATTTTATTGTGCCTTATTGGGATTTGCTCAATTATAAATCATAATCACAATCGCGCTCATTTCTTTTTAAGTTTACCTATACGTATATATGAAATCAAATTAAAATTTGTCTAATTGATTTGATATATATAGGGCAAAAGGGGAAAGAATTAAGTTACTTTGTACGTTAGAACTCAATCTATGTTTGGTTGATATTTGGAGTTTATAAAATCAATTCTGCATTGGATACTAGATTCATTCTACCGGCGTGGGGTCATAAAACATTTATTTAATCTCAAAATTGATTCTATCTCATACTAGATTGATTCTTATGAACCTTCAAAATTAATTAATGTTATCAAAATTTAGTATAAACAAGTGTTGCAATGTATATCATCATACATGATTAGACTGATAATGAGTTGTTATGTAGGGTTCAATTTTGTGGTGTTAATATACTAATTGAAAACAAATGAATGATGTTAAATGTTGATATAATGATATCTTTCTGAATGAACCTTCTTACTTGTATATGATGCAGAAATGGTTGAGTGTATGAAGACAGTAGCAAAACTTGATGTTGAGCTAACTGTGGAAGAGAGGAACCTCCTCTCTGTGGGATATAAAAATGTCATTGGTGCAAGGAGAGCTTCTTGGCGCATTATGTCTTCAATTGAACAGAAAGAAGAGTCTAAAGGAAATGAGAACAATGTGAAACTCATCAAGAGTTATTGCCAAAAGGTTGAGGAGGAACTATCCAAAATTTGTAGTGACATTCTTACAATTATTGACCAACATCTCATTCCTTCTTCCACCGCAGGAGAAGCTACCGTTTTCTACTATAAGATGTGAGTCATGTTGTTTTATTTGTGACATTTTCTTGATTAAATTTAATGATTATCTGCTTTTGAAAATCTGTTTCCCCTTATGGATTCAAATTGCTTGTTCCATATTTGTAAATGGATTTTAATGCAGTAAAAAGTTCTTAGTTAATTTAATAATGTGGTCACTGTATTTTGTATTTCAATATGTTACTTCCTGAGAAATAAAAGGTAGCAGAACATTCTACTTATGGGTACTGTTTTTGCTGAAGTTATTGTGTTATATAGCACGGTATCTCTTTGTTGTTGCTAGCTTTTTCATGCTTTGGTTCTCTATTTGATTTCTATAAGCTTGTCGGATTCAGGAAAGGTGACTATTATCGATATCTTGCTGAGTTCAAGAACGATCAGGATAGGAAAGAGGCAGCTGAGCAGTCACTGAAGGCATATGAGGTTGGTATCTGATATTTTCCTTATTTATTTCACAACTGACTTTCTTTTGTTTATCTCTCTACATGTGGTGCTGTTGTTTTAACGTACAAAACATTTCTGTGATTGTTAGGCTGCTTCAGCCACTGCAAGCACAGATCTTCCATCAACACATCCAATTCGTCTTGGACTTGCACTCAACTTCTCAGTCTTCTACTATGAGATAATAAACTCTCCTGAAAGGCAAGTTACTTATACTTTGTATTTCATTTGGTCTCAAAGGTATTGGGTTTGGAAGAGTGTCTGGCATGGTAAAAACTTTCCCCACCTCCAACTTGAGTTCTGATGTACGCATTCAAAAAAAAAAAAAACCAACTAATTTTCTGCTATTGGGATTCAGAAGTGCATTTCGCGACAATTTAAGTTGTCCGGAAATACACTTCTAGAATATGGGCGGTGTTTTAGTAGCGAGGGAGGGATGAAAAGTAGAACCCATTTGGCTTAGCATGATCAAAAGTGTGAGTTTTATATCTTTAATCAGCCCATTTGACCCAAATGGCCGTTTAGAGTTTACACAACATTATTACTCATTAGGTATTGCCCCATCCATCCAAGTTAATAAACCATCATTTGTTAAGAAATGTAGGAGTATAACTTTCTCACTTCCCATCACACAAATAATCCAATGGGATTGGTCTAGTTGTAGTATGCTAGCTCTTCAAGTGGTGAGAATGTGTCCAAGCATATTCCCTAGTGAGAGATCCTTGTTTTGCATCGTTTGTGAAAAACAACTTTCTGAGAAGACATCATACTTTTGTTATTCTATAGGCCTCGATTAGAATTATCTTAATACATCTAGATTTAATTCAAAAAGACATCACACTCGTATGTCCTTCTAATACTATTATCATCTGCATAGGTTCAATGAAATGATTTTGTTGCTAACTCTCGTTTAAATGTTACTGCTGAAACATACAGGGCCTGTCATTTGGCTAAACAAGCTTTCGATGAGGCAATTGCAGATTTAGATAGCTTGAGTGAAGAGTCATACAAAGACAGTACTTTGATCATGCAATTGTTGAGAGACAACCTTACTCTCTGGACCTCTGATTTACCTGAGGATGGAGGTAAGATAATTATGGAGACTTAATATGTATTTGGGCTGTGCCCTGCTAATAAGTTTTGGGCTAAGTAACAATGTTCAATTCCAAGACCGATACAAGGTGTTGCAGCCTTTACCTTTCCTCTTGCTCAACCCCTTTTGGAACCTTGAAAAAAATCAAATTAGGACAAACAAAAATGAAAAGCTGTGACATCCTTTCAAATAAAATTCTAGGCATATTAGTCCATGTCTATATTATATACTTATACAAAACAGAACAGTTTATAATCCAAACAACAACTATTCCCACCCAATTTCACACCTCCTAAGGGGATTTGAACTTCTCTTTTGAGGTTACAATGTTAAACTCTTACTGCTGTGCTAACTGTGTAGTATAATATACCATTATATGTTATCCACTTTTAAGTTATCAAATCATGATAGCACAAAATTAAATGCAATTATCTTTTGCCTCTATTTTTTCCGGATCTTCTCTTCATTTTTTTGCTTTTCTTTGTATTTTTAGTTCTTTTATTTGCAGAAATTTTTGCTCTCTAACACCAACTTTTTCTTTAATTTTCAGTGATTACTTTCTTTGACTAATAGTGAGATTTAAATTATTTTTTCTTCATATTTAGGTATAATAATTAGTATGCAACAAAAGATATAAAATATTAAACCTATTACTAAAAATTTCATAACCAAGTTTCTTGTTCTATAGAGCATTTCCAACTGGAAATGACTTGTTGAGTTCTTAAAGAGTTAAAGCTAAGAACTTCTCTTTAATACTTTATTTTGCCATTAAAGTTGGTACATTTGACCTCCATGTGCAAGGAATGTCCAACATAAAGAATGATTCTTTATTGTTGATAAACTTAAAACAAAATATAAAAAATAAATAAAAATTCTAAGGACATGGAGTAGCATGTGACTCATTTGATTCCTTAAATGGTTGTACGATTAGAGTAAAAATATGCTAAAGTGCTCAAAGTTGATGTAGCATGATAGAACCCACCAAAATTGAGTTAAGCAACTCTATAGTGGTGCTCAAATAATGAATGCTCTCATGCAGGTGAAGAATTCAAAACAGAAGAAGCCAAACCTGTTGAACCTGAGGTATGTGTATGATTTGTAATTTTTGCCTATAGATTTACATGATTTTTCTTAGTGGATGTTTTTAATATGTGTATAAAGAAGAGTTGTGATTTATATGATGTTCTAAAAATTGAACTTGATCAATTGGTTTGATGGATTGAATCAAGAGACAGTCAAATGTCCTGGTATATTAAAACCCACAAAATCGCTCATCTTAGAATCATGATGAATTGTACGACTTTGCTATAAACTATACTTTGAAATTTCAACAAAATCATGGTGTCATTGTGATTTTGTTAAACTCAATGTTCATCCAAAAACATAATTAATGGTAACACGATTTTGAGCCGATCAATTTTTCATTTTCATTTTGTAATAAATTTTAATTGATTTTTTTTAACCAAATAAAGGTTCTATTACAAGTCTTATTTTACTAAATCAATGCTAATTCATTTCACTAATAATATACTACTGTGGAATACACCATGATGACACGTCAATGTAAATATGAGAGCTAGCTAACATTATACATAGTCACCTTTGCCACAACATGAACAACCTCGTTAGTTTATCTTTAAATAAACTCAACATTAGAGTCCGGAGAGAAAAAAGACATAGGACCACAAGCTTTTCTCGAAGGAGCATAGGATCACAAGCTATAAATTTATATATGCTTTTTGTATTAATTATTAATTTCTGATCTAACAAAACACATAATACAATCATTAATGCCAACTTAAATTATTTATTTATTTATATTTTAAGTTAATTTAATACTTATTATATAATAGAAGATTATAAAATATATTTAATTATCACTAATTTACTGTAAAAAATTATCACTAATTCAACTATGATCAAATCACTACTAAAGCGGTGAATCAGTACCTCAGTTGATTCAATAACTTATCCCATTTCTAAAACATTACTTAGTAGAGATACATCCTATCATGTGATAATTACATGTCAAGTTCATGAGTAGTTTTTGTATCAATTTATATTTTTTAATCTTGAACTGAACAATATATTTTCTTATTAACAAACATCTGTGATTAGAATGATGAATAAAATTTTCACCAAAATTAGCTTCAATACTAATTTATTTTGCTAAAATTAAAGCAAATGCAGTCGCTACTCCTCACACAGATAAGCTAGAGTGACAACAAATTAAGCTAATAATTTTATTTGTAATTCTTTACTGAAAAAAATGTATGCGTGTTGGGGTAATTTATCTGTCAATGTTTCCATCACTACCTTGTACTTATTTTATCTTTGGTAAAAAAGGCATCATAATTGTCTAGCTCAACCATTTATTCAATTGAAAGAGACTTAGGTTAGTTGGATGTTCCACCGGTCAATGTTTCAATTAACACCTTTTGATTTTATTTTTTTGGTCAAAACGCATCATGATTTTTTATCTCAACAAATTTGACACCAACATATTGTATACAATTACGCTTTATCTAGAGAAAAATTCATTTCTCTCCAAAACTACCATCAATTCTCTATATTCATCCAATGTTTCACGTCTTTTTTTGGTAAAATGAAAACTATGTGCATATATTTCTGTTCATGATATTTATTTTCATTTTCATTTTTACTTACAGCATTAATATAGCACATTGGCACTGGACGCTGTAGGGAGGTATCTAAAGGCGCTGCTGCAAAGATTGCATTTTTCAGCTTATCTTGCAGTTCATTTCGAACGGGCTTAATAATTATTGTCACCTCACATCCAGCAAATGTTACATAGTTCGACGTGTGACTCTTTTTTCTCTCTCTTATAATTACCGAAGCTTTCTTTCTACTATTTTTATATAATGGATGATTTTTTTTTTACTAATGAAGTAATGGATGATGATTTTTACGTATTGCTAAATGCATCTCTTTTCTTTGGACATGTTTTACCTTAAAAAAAGAAATTGACACAACCTTTCAAATATAAGCATCATTTCAATTTATTAGGAACATTTATTGATTTTTTTTCAAATATATTCTTTATTAATACTGTTAATTTATCTTGAAATATGAAAAGTTAAATTTAATATATTCGAATATAAATGTCATTTTAAGAATATTAACATATAAAATCAACATACTATTATTTTACTAACTTTTCTTAATAATAGTAAAAAAAAATAAAATAAATGTTTATATTAAGAGACAAAGTATAACTGTTGTAGTGTCCACAACACTATTTTCGGTTTCAATAGATTCTTAAAAAAGAACGTTATTCAACGGATATATGCAAATGCAATCACAACCCAATTGAAATTGCCCTTTCATCAGCTGCAATTCTATGCAATTTTAAATATTGTGACGGGCATCTTCAACTACTGTCAAAATTTAAAATCTTCATATTATGCAATAAGCTATAAACTAAAAAGTGATAGTTATTACGATCGAACCTAGTCTAGTAAAATTAAAATCAGGCTATATAACAAGATCTATAAATACAGAAATGACCACTCTTGCACATTAAAAGAACTTGTAAGGCTTCAAAGTTGGACAAGCGTCATTAAAGGGGTGGGACTTGGGAATACAAAAGTTTAATACTATAAATTACCATTTTTTCCATAAAAAAATTTTTTTTTAAAAAATTCTCAAATTTTATTCAAATGATCTAATTCGAATTTGTATTTTACACGTATGAATTGGTTAATTAAAATGCATATTTTTATATATTTAAGAATACTAAAGGGTGAAAAAAAAAACACTTTAAAAAGTTATATTACAAATGATTTAAAATTACAAACATCATAATGAATGGTGCTTAATGGTGAGAATAGGTTGGACAACTCAATTAGACTTATTATAGATTTTAAATTATATTTTTAATAAATGAGTCTTATTAACATGTGTCTTTAAAGAACGTATTAAAAGTAAAAATAAAAAAAAATAAAAAAAAAATTTCTAAATTTTTAAAGAATTAAATACACAATTTTTTTTTTAAAATTCAACATTTGATATCTTAAAATGTGTCCAGTTTATACTATTTCAAAAGCATATTTTGCTAAAAATATATACAAAGCCTTTTAGGTCTAACATATTGTCCTATTTTGATAAATATAAATAATATTTATTATTATTATTATTATTATTATAATATTAGATTTTGTAGGTATATTTGGTGTTAATATGGCGTCGAGCAGAGTTGTGTCATATACAGAATAATTCGCAACATTTTATTAATATTGTAAAGGACAATTCGCAATTATAAAAAGAGAGGGTCCATAGAGCATCCTCAATGGTTGTTACATAACTTACAAGAAGCCATTAGTGATTTGTATACTGATTGACATTCCTGTTCATGGCCATGCTTATACTTGGTCCTAGAACTTAGGGTCGATTGAGTTGTTCAAGGAAAGCTTAATCGAGCAATGGTTACACCACATTGGATGATTCTATTCCCTAATTGCAACTTCAAAAACTTTTTTGATTAAAGATGGATATATGAATTCAAAGTTTTTTCATGCAACAACTATACTTAGAAAACACAAAAGTATAATTTTTTAATTGTTGAATGGTGATCAGATGGTGGTGAATATGCAAGATGATATGTGTAAGTTGGCCAAATATTATTTCAGGATCTTTTTGCAAACATGCTTTATAGAATTTTGCATAAATATGTATCATCAAAGGTTTGTCAAGGAAGATTTATTATCGACGATGATGTGTAGATCGCTTCAGAAGTCAGACATTATATATATATTGTTGTCATCGTTTGAAGTGACTTCTTTCAAACCGAAATGGTTTGATGTAGTCAGAAATAGTTGATCTTGTCCCAATAATTTCGTCGGTAGATATGGCAGTATGGAAACGTCTTAAAGTTGTTACTTTGATTGTAAACCTGCTTGCACATCATATGATCCAAGTGTCAAACTTTATAAGAACACTGGTGAAAGTTTTAGATAAACTGAATATGCAAGCAGCATTGACAACTTCAGGTATGCCACAGATTGTACCAGACCCGACATTGCCTAGGTCGTGGGATTGTCGTACGTGTTTATTAGTAGACCTAGTATGGAACATTGACACGCTATTGAAAGAGACATGAGATACCTTAAAAGGATCATGAGTCTCGAATTACATTATCAAAGATTTCATGTCGTCCTTGAAGGATACGGTAATGCTGATTGGAAGACTTTATCAAATGACTCCAAAGCAACTAGTGGCTATATTTTTAGTATAATCGGTGGTGTCGTATCATGGAAATCGAATAAACAGACGATATTGGTTCAGTCTACTATGGAGTCTAAAATGATAGCACTAGCTACTGCTAGTGAAGAAGCATGTTGGTTGAAATTCTTGCTAGCAGAGATCCCTTGTAGGAAAAATCTTTGCATGCTATGTTGATCCACTGCGATAGTACCGCGACTATTGTAAAAATTGAGAATCGTTATTACAATGGTAAGAGACGACAAATATGTTGTAAGCACAACACTGTTAGAGAATTATTTTCTAAAAGATCTATTATAGTGGATCATGTATGCACTGATGATAATTTATCAGATTCTTTGACGAAATGATTAACTAGAGAGAAATTCATAAATACATCCAAAAGGATGAGACTATTGTCAATAGATCAATGAGTCATTTATGATGTAACCCAACCTAAAAGACTGGAGATCTCAAGAATTAGGTTCAATGGGTAATAACAAGTAATAATGATAATAAATGAATATGTTATATTACATATGAAAGAAGCATGATTCCTAAAGCGATAAAAGGATGAGATAATAGAAACTTTTAATGACATTTATACTCTATGTGGAGTGGAGTACCTAGCTACATGAGCACTCTTGATAGGCTCACCTATGTGAATGCGGAAGTGGGGCCGTTTCCTATGGAATTTCGAGGCAAAATTCCTAGAGCATTCACTATACTGTGATACACGTGCATGGCCATAAATACACAAGCTTTTGAGAATACACCTAAATGAAAAGGTTGTGTGTGGGTTTGATATCAGTGATAAAGTTGAAGACTATGAGTCACTCTAGTTGAATCTGAATCTTACTTGCTATGCAAAGGTTCAAGTTAAGAGACACCTTTGTTTATGCACAATCTTATAGAAGCATTTGACGCTATTTCAAAACCTTCTTTTTAAATTCAAGTGAAGGATTGTTTGAAATGATGATGATTTTAATGGAAGTTTGTTGAAAATAATGATGACATTAATGAAAGCTAGTGAAGTTGTAAATTGAAAAATAAGGAAGTCCCACATAAGAGATATCACACACTAGTAGGGTATATAAGGTGGAGGTATGATACTTGGGTTGTACTCCAAGGGGTACCCCAATTTTGTAAAATAGGGAGAACGCATGCAAAATTGACCACCACACGCGTGCGCGCCGCCGCCGTCTGTCCGGCTCGGCCTTGACTTTGGCTATGTGGTGTATTATTTTTTGGCATATGAAAATTAATAAACGTTTGCGTTTTTATCTCTAATTGACACGTTAATTATGTAATTGCCTTCCTCTGAATCAACATTCAACATCTGTTCCAGTCGGCTCCTTGTCCCCCGATTTCGCGCTTAAGTTTTGTGGTCAAAACCCTAATCACTAGTCACACGCGTCTGTTATTGCCTAGTTAAAAACCTAAGTCAAAACTGAGTGCACATTTTGTGGTCAAACAATACGTGACACACGTTTTGGTGATCAAATAAATTGTGGCGCATATTTCTATGGTCAAAATCTAGCACAAGTTTAGTGAATCAGACCGAATGGATCGCACATTTCTCTTTGATCTAGTTACGAATTTCATCTATTAATAGAGAGTTCTCCTCAGTTGAAAAAGCACACCAAAAGCTCTCTGTATTTGAGGCTTTTCTCTCTTCTCTCGTTTCTTACTCACTTGTTCTTTTTCTTTTGAGTGGTATAAGTTCTATATTACGAGTGATATTCATTTGACTGACATATTGAGGGTGTAATTCTAGAACGGTTTTCTACGGTGCAGTAGAACTCTGATACAATGATTTGGGTTGTTTTATCCTGTGGACTTTGTGGTTGATAGTCTGCCTTGCACAATTTGGGCAGTGCCTCAAAACGTCTGAAAGAGAGCGACATAGCCCGTGACTCAACCCAATAATATTATTAGTGACATAAATTGTTTCTTCAAACTTTTTCGAAATTAAAAAATAACAATTTTGAAGTGATTTCTCTCAAACTGAAATGGTTTAAACCAACTTTACGAGTGTTTTCTTACTCCCAAAATCTATTGAGGATGAGCATCAAAAAATGTTAAGCTCATTTTTGTGGCGTTCTATGAATGGAGGACATAAAAAAATAAGATGGTTAAGTCAGGTTATATGGGTTTCAAGAATTTTCATGTCTTTAATCTTGTTCTATTAGGAAACTAGATTTGAATTTCTTATTAAGCATAATGTTACGGTAACAACAAAATTCAAAGTCTAATATTTTTTCTAAATGGGAATTTTTTAGATGCGGCTATTGGGCACAATTCTAGAATTCTAGATATGTGTGGCATAAATCCAATTTTCTCAATATTTGTTTGAGGAAGAACATCATGGAATATCGGTGATGGACCTTTTATTAATATTTGTGATATGTCATGGTTAAGATGTGATAATAATCCAAAGATTTGAAAATTTGCATCTCCTATAAAAGATCGTGTCCTCATTCATGCAAACAATGTTAGAGATGATTATAGGGATCAACAATTATATCTTGGTTATTATTTGTATCATGACACTTACTATTATTTATGTAGTAATATGATGTATTTTAATTTATTATGTAGATTTATTTAAAGTATAATAAAGTCCTTAGAATAGAAAGTTTGTTTAATGGAACATTTAGTTTGACTTAATCGTGAGATCCCATTGAGTATAATGGCATTACTTTTACATTGTTTGTAGTCAATTTTTACTGTTAAATGAGACAATAGTAATGCATGAAGATTATTGTGCGAGTAGACTAATGATCACATCTCACGTGTCATGGATATGAGTTATCAAATCTCCACATATATATAAATATTATGAGTGATATTTGTACTAGATTAATCTACTATGAGAATGTTACATCATAGTTGTGCAAATGTCATTAACGATTCTCATGTAACTATAGTGAGTAGTCCTTTGACTTGAAATCATTACAATCCCTCCTTGAATAGATGTATATTTTGATAGCATCAAACATTATCTGTAATAGGACAATCATAATGGTCGCTTATCGAGTCTACAATAAACCATGTAATGAGATATGAGTGATGTAGACGACATTCATTCGTCATGCATAATAGGAGTTGTGTCTTGGGTTTCTCGATAGAGTGATATGTAAAATGTGTGTGACCACACCAAAATGGACCAATATAAGATATTAGGTATATTATGATTGCACATATATTTGAAAATCAAAAAACAAATTATTAGACCTAAAAAGGATTACACTTTTTATGTCTTGGGTTCAATTAAGGCATTTGGATAAAAAGACAATTACTTCACATAAATAGTGGTTCTGGTGAGGTTAAAATTCATCAATTGAAGAGCAATGATACATTGCTAGATGTCACACAATAGAATTGTTGAATCAAAAAGTAGAAATTTAATTAATGAATTATTTAATTAAATAATAATTTAATTAATTAATCATTTAATTAAATAAAATGAATTGTACTTGTAGCTACAAGGTTCACTATGACACTAAGGTAGAAAGAAACAAAATATATATTATGTTTGCTTTTAACTTAACTCTATAAATATTTTTACGGTAACCATCATCTAACACTGACGTATTCGGATAAAAATATTCATGTGAATTGAATAGAGATTATTATATCATAGTGTTGGTGATTTATCGTCTTTAATATTTGAAATTATAAAAATATAAATTTTATATGAAATATTGTACGTGTGTCTTTTATGAAAATAAGTCATTTTTACTCTTTAGAATAATTTTAAAATTATTTTAAAATGCATTTCTTAATTCCTCAACAAATAATAGATGTTTGAAATAGTAGTCAATTTGTGCTACTTTGCCCTACGAGAAGTGGAAGAAATTCTTAAAATATTGTTCCTAAGACTACATGAGAAAGATTAAACTGTTTAGAGATTTAGCGAGAACGGTGACTATTCGATGAAAAGTCCTTATCATTTATGTGTGGATACCATTATTGATAATAGTGAGTAGAAATTAGAGGGAGATTAGCATTAACTATATGCATTGAAAAGATCTCCAAAACTTTAAAAAAAAATTATGCTGTGATTAAGACAAAATTGTCTATCAACTAGACCCTGACTGAGAAGAAAAAAAAGTGGATTCTCGATCATTATGTTTAATGTGTCAAACTGACTCAGAATCAAGAGGACACTTGGTTCTAGTTTGCAAATATAGTAGGGCTTGTTGGATGCATTATTCAAGAGTGTCACAATTTCTTATAAATATGTAACAACTATCAAGTTGTTGTTTCTAGATTGTCATTTGATAGCAGTGCTTATTCTTTAGCAAGCAAAGTTATTTTCTATGATATTTCCAACTGTTTGTTTAAAAAAACACTTTATTTATTTATTAAGAATACAAATAAATAATTGGAGTAGTAAATATCTCTCATGTGGGGAATGAAGTCCTTATTAAATCAGTTCTTCATTCAATATTTTTATATGTTATGAGTTATTTTCTTCATCCTCTTTTTCTTGCGAATGAAATTGAGAATTTTATTTTTGTGGAGTTGTAACTTATGTGGTTTTCATGAGATTCATCTTTCTCGTGGGAGCATCTTGCTATGAGTAAATGCGATGAATGTTAGGAAATCTACACACTTTCAATTTAGTTATGTTTGATAAATAAAATTGGAGATTAATTACCAATTCCAATGGATTTATCATCCATTTATACAAAGTCAAATATCATTGGGATAATTTCATTATTGTGGAACTTTAATTGGTCATAATCTTAATTATATTTTTAACTTATCATTAGGACAACGAAATTCTTAAGATGAAATAAATATTTTAACAGAAAATCCATCTCTTTCTCCTAAATTAAAGGAAAACAAAATGAGAGTCAATGATGGAATATAATAGAAACATTCTATTGTATTTTATTTCATTCTCTTTTGAGTAATTTAAATAATAAAACATAAATTTATTTCACTTCATTTTATCTCATAACACTAATCTAATACAACTTGGTTCAATTTGTCCTCGGCCGATCAAAGGCAATTTAGGGAAGGTGAATTTAGGATTAGGTGAAGTTTCATAGTTAATAAGTTAAAGTAGTTGAAGACAATTTCATATGTGCTACTATATTTATTTTAAGTGTAGATGTCCCTCCTAATTAAGGTAAGAGAAAACTAATAAATATTTTAAGTGCACTTGTTAAACAATTAAAAAAAGTGTTTTATATTAAAAATGCAATGTAATTAGTTGTGTTTTCATATTTTCTAAAATTTAAAATTTATTCTTTTTAATATAAATTTTCAATTTTGATTCTTTTTAACAAATATCCTAAAAGCAGTTGTTAGCATATCATAAATAATCGATTTTATGATTCATGATTTTATGCATATATTCTTCGATTGTTGGATTGAACCAACAAAAACACCCCTAATCGAGGTAACAAGTGTAGATAATATACTACTTTTTTTTAAATATACACTACTTGTTTTTAGACTTATAAATTAAAATTTTGAACAGACAACAAAAATAAAAATAAAAAATAAAAACAAAAGTTGAAATAAATTGCGACCAAACAAATTTTTTAAAAATCAAATCAAAATAAAAGAGGAAATATTATATTATAACAGAATTTGTTTATTTTTTAAAAATATTTTTTGCATTGATAAAAAACTTTTAAAATAAATTATTATTTTATAAAAAAGAAAATATTAATTGATGAAGATGTAATTTTAGAATTAATGAAAATAATTTTTTGATATTTCTATTATTTATATAAATATAACAATTGTCTTTTACTTTCTTTTTAACAAATAAAATTAGTATAAATTAATATTTTTCTGCTTTTGTTTATTTGATGTTTTCTTTTGATAAAAAAAAATTATATAGGTGACACACGTGAGGTGTCAAAATTGGACGAATCTGTTGAACCGGCTCGTTTAGCCTACTATTTTAGGTGAGTTTTATTGCACTCGAGTATCTAAATTTACATACTCTTATTAATCCACTCAAAAAATAAGGTGAGACGCACTGGCCATCGGACCACAGTAAAAAAACCTGTCATCTTTTTTTTGTTGTTGTTGTTGCTGTGTTTATATTTTTTTTCCAATTTTTTAACTATATCCCAACAAAAGTAAAGAATTAATTGAGCTCATTAGTTAATAATTTATAGGTATACTATATGTATTAGGAATTCGGGGGAGCTTTTGTTTTGCCTTTTTTTTGGCAGCTGATTTTCTTAGTGGAATATATATGTCGGAGTATATTTTAACGTTATATATAGTTTATAACTTGTTAAGTTAATTGAATTGTATAGTAAAATTAATAGTTTAATTAATTTAAAATATATTCTTAATTAAAAGTAAATTTTATTAATTAATTTTTAAAATATTTAAAAGTAATAATTTAAATTTTACTTTTTGTTAATTTAAAATTAATCAATCAGATATATTTTTAATTTTTTTATCGATTTTATTTATTTTAAATAAAAATAAATAAATTAGTTACTTTAATCTATTAATCATTTTAATATTTAAATTATTTATAAATAGTTTAAAATTACAATAAATATATTATTTACTTTAAATGATTATTTATTCAAATTATTTAAAAATATATGAATTTTTTATAAATGAATTATTATTTTAATTTTTTTTAATTATTTATTTTAAATTTTAATAAATAAATTATTAAAAGTAAAAAAATTAATTAACATAATAAAGTAAAATTGAAAAAATAAATAAAATATAAACTATTTAAATTAATTTATTAAAAAACACACACTATAAATTATAAATCTATAAATAACTGTTATCAAACAAAATTTATAAACTCGTACTTTTAGGTCGTAAAGTGGTACTTGGAAGCGAAGGCGCAAGTTAAAGGAAGAATCTATGGCTTATAGCATGGAAATATGGAACCTCGGCCATGCGTGATGCCAAAGTCCTACACGACACACACATTACCATCATCATCGAGTTTACGTTTCATCACACGTGTACACAACCATTCCAATTGAGTTGTATATGACAAAAAGACCAGGAAAAAGTAGCATTACAATTCCCCATAAAACACACACGCCCCATGTCTATGCTGTACATATTCTCTTTTCATTTTATTTTAGTTTCATTGTATAACATCAATCCAAACAAATGTTTTTGGGTATTTGTTCATATAAATATAGAAAATTTATATTAAAAATATGTTAAAAATTATGTATTGAATTTTTTTAAAATATAAATTTTCATCTTTTTAACATTAAATCATTATTTTTAATTTTTTAAAAATATAAATTTTCATCTTTTTAATATTAAATCATTATTTTTAATTTTTTAATAAGTGTTTCTATCTTAAATGTAATTTTTAATCATATATAATTATAATATTATTTATTTCATCCGAATATAAATAAGGAATTAAAATATATTTAATTCTTGAAAATGAAATTTTTAATTTAAATCTATATAAATTAAAAATGTTTTCGTTAATCTTTTAATATTTAATACTGCTAATTTTTTAACAGTGAAATCATTAATGATTTTAAATTTAATTCTTGTAAAATTTAGTATTTTAGTCCTACAAAATAAAATAATTGTTTCAATTCCTGTAAAATGCAAATAAAATTGATTTTAATTCTTATGTAATAAAAAAAAATTGTGTTTACTCTCTTATATTATAATCAGTGTATTATTATTATTA
>JBBPBS010001017.1:10949738-10960632 GCA_037974835.1 Cicer judaicum | reverse complement strand
CTTTCGTAAAAACTTGGTCTTTAAATGAAAATGCTAATAGAAAAAAAAATATTAATTAAAGAAAAAAGTATATCATTAATCAAATAAAGTCTATACTATAGTAAAAGACAAATTATTTAAAATAACTCAAATTGAAATTGAAATAAACTTTGACCATATTTGAGTTTATCTTAAGCTGAACTTGAAATTACCAATATTTTTGCTATCAAGTTTAAGACATAAATAAATAAATGTGACAATTAAGATTTATTTATATTTTAAACATAAATTTTATTATAATTCTTTATTAAAATTAAAGATTATTTTGACCTTGTATAACATGGCTCCTATAATTTAATCTTCTATAGTAAAAAAATAATTGAATTTAGATTTTACATCACTCTTATTACCAATCAAGACGATAAATGAAAACAGAAATTATTTAATTAAATTTTACATTTCTCTGTGATCAATCAAGACGGTAAAATGAAGATTTGATTATTCCACTGCCTATTTTTTATAAACTCTTACCGCACTTATAATCAAATAGGACTAACCAGTGAGAAGAATGTGAAAAGCCATATAAGCGTGTTTAAAAAAAAAAACGCTTATAACAGAGAGAGGCACAAAAACAACTGCTTCTTCTTCTCTTCGTCATTTCATTCATCTCTCTTTCTTTCTCAACTCATTCACATCAAAATTAATCACTTTCTCTTGTTATGACTTTTCTTGTCTTTTTTCTGCTTTTCTTGTCCCTCACTGGTCATTCAAGTAAGCACAAAAAGACTAATCTTTTTTTTGTTTGTGTTTCAAGTTTCAATTTTTTTTTTATTTTAACTCTGATAACTCATCCTTATAGTTATATATTTTCCCTGATGTTGGTTCCTATGATCGGTTGAAATTTTTGTTGTTGTTTTAATTCTGGGTTTTTTATATCAAAGATTTTGTTGTTTCAATTCTGGTTTTTTGTTCTTTTCTGCATAAACCAAATAAATAAAAAAATAGCCCCTCTTTTTTTTTTTTTCTTTCAGAAAACAGAAAAAATAGTGAAGGTTGCATTTGCATGCATCCGATTAATATTATTCTACGAAAAAAGGTGAGATTTTTTGTTAACTGTGTTACTATTTTTTACCAAAAAAAATTGTTTGTGAAACAGGTGGTCTTTACTGTGTATGCAAAGATGGTGTGAGTGATCAAATCCTTCAGAAGGCAATAGATTATGCTTGTGGAACTGGAGCTGATTGTACACCTATTCTTCAAAATGGACCTTGTTTTCAACCAAACACTGTGAAAGATCACTGTAACTATGCTGTTAATAGCTATTACCAAAGAAAGGGTAATGTTCAAGGAAGTTGTGATTTTGCTGGAGCTGCAGCACCTTCTCAAATACCACCTAGTAACTATTCTCTTCTCTATATCCACCACTCATTTTTGTAGGATTTTTCTTCACTCTTACTGATGCACTTGAATTTCTTTTTTTTTTCTACAGCTACATCATCTGGATGTGTTTACCCTTCAAGTCCAGGGTATGTTTCTTGACAATAAATTTTGTTCTAGATTTTTATGTTAATGTTGTTTTATTTTTTATGCATCTGATGAATTGAATGAGTTGTTTTGCAATTCAATTAATTTTGTGTCTGTTGAGTGTGAAATGAGAATGTTGTAGAAAATTACTATTTCTCATAAGCATTTTATAGATAGATAGATGTAAAGGTGATTTCACCCAGTTTTTCTATTCTTGAAGTTTTTGTTAGGGTGATTGGAGGCATTGATTAGTTTTACCATGATGGTCTATTTATTTGCTTCATCTCAATTTTCAATTAGTATACTCTAAAAATGCATTGCTATAAACTTGATTTTCTTAAATATATTTTAATACTATTGTCAAATGTGGCTCTGGAATTAGTTTACTTTGCACATTAGCCAAAAGCCCTTTTTTGGGCTCATGCATTCACCTTCATAAATCAGAATCCTGAACTACATTCTAGCAAATAAGTTATCTTTACCATCCATGTCATCCTTTTTTGTTGAAACAAGAACTAGCATTCTTTCAATGTTATAACCAAGTAAAATGTATAACAACGAAGTATATAACTAAGTGATTGAACTCAATTGGTTAATATAGTCTAGTTAATGTTAAATCCTTGGAAAAAACCGAAATTTGAATTTTAGCTGGAACAATCTTTGTATCAGGACCTATTTGCCTAGGAACCGAAAAACAATGAAATATGTTGATTATTATGCATCTTATATCACTTAAAAATCTATGCTGATATATTTATATTGGCTCTGTTGCAGCAGTGGTGGAACAACACCATCCACCGGTTCACCAGGTTCAACTCCAGGAACCGGAACCGGCACCGGCACCGGCACAGGAACAACTGCCGGTAGTCCTAATGTATTTGGAATTAGTCCAACATCTACAATTGGTGGCAATGGTGGTCCTTCTTCAGCTAATATGAAAAGCACCAACACTAAATTGTTATTATCTCTTGTTCTTACCATGTGTTTAGCCTTCATGGTCTAAACTATAAGGTACAATGCTACTACTTGGAGGGTTTGATTTGTGGATGAGATTTTATCATAATGTTAATTTCACTTTATGAGAATCATCTACAACCAAACCCAAATTTTGTTTTCTTCCTCCCAAGTGGAAAATTAAAAGTAGAGAATTTGGTTCTTTGTTTACATGGGGTAGAAGTATAACTTCGTCGGTTTTCTTTTAGCTTTTTTTCTTTCTTTCTTATTTGTATATTTAAGAGTATGACTGGTACTATTTTTTTTAATTAACTTAATGGAATCTTGCTGCCCCATTAATTTATCTTCTATTTTATTATTACAATTCAATTTCATGCTAGCTGGCTGCTCTGTCTTTCTTGAACCGTTTTATTCCTCGGTTTTTTGTCTTTGACATTCCTTGGAAATTCAAAGGTGAATGATGCAATCTCAAAATAGTTACTTCAAAATGGGTTAACTAAATTAAATCTATTAAACCTTAATAGATCCATTAAATCTATTTAGATATTATTCATTTCATAATTTGAGCTTCGTATATTTTCTTGGGTTGAATAAGTTTTGTTTCTACAAAAAAATTGTCAATAATTTTTTTATATTTTGAATCAACTCTCGTGTTCAATAATTTTTAAATGATTTTTTGCTTTAAAATATTATCAAAATTTCTCCTGAAAAGTTTAAATTTTTTTTACAAACGATAAATTAAAAATGAATTTTAAATATCAAAAAGGTTGAAAATTTATATTTAATTCATATTTTTATATTTTTATATAAAAAGTTGTTAAATATGTCATAAATGTTACTGTAAAAAATTATTTAAAAATTTAAATGACATAATAATTGATTTAAAATTTGAGACCAAAAATAAATATGAAAATTTAGAGATTTAAATTAACGAAATTTTTTATAAAAACTAAAATCAAAATAGTAGGATTTTATAGAAAAATAACTTATTTAATTTTACTTTTTACAAATAATTGCGTGCTTTTTTCTTTCTATTCTATTTCTCTTGAAAATTGTTATTAAAAACTGTGTAACTGGAAAAAATAAGAGAAGTGAATTATGATAGTCTTTTTAAAATTGGTTTAAAATACTAGAGGCAGAGCATGCTATTAATGAATAGTAAATGAAAAGTAAAAGTTGTTGAAAGGTCTGTTGGACGCAAAATACAAGACGAGAGCATTTGTGAATTTTCTTTCTGTTTTGGTGTTACTTTCATGCCGTGGAACAATTTTTCTCTTGGACGTAATTGCTCCTAGATGTCAATAAGGACCCTCAATAATTTTGTGAATAAATATTTGTTTTACATCATGACAGCATAGCCAAACAAATCTTAAATAAATAGTAATACTACATGCTTTTCACCAGCACTTTCGTAATCCAAAAACATTCAAAATTGAGTTTTGTGACGTACAAATTTATTTTCTCAATTTATCCACTTAACTCTCACCCGTTAATTGTATCAGTTAAGTGGATAAATTAAATTTTGATTAATTAAATTGTTCTTTTTTTATAATAATTTGGAGACTGTTTAACGGTCACCTAACAAAGAGTAATTAATTTAATGGATAGAGAAATAATTTTAGGAATATTTTTATTAGTTTTAATAATTTAAAAACTAAATTAGTGAAAGAGTGTTAGTTTAGAGATTAAATTCTATTAAATTATTTTAGGAAAGACATTTTGAGTTCTTTTTACTATAAGACAATTTGAGTTTTAATGTACTTAGTTTTCTTTAAAAAAATTCGAAAAACTAAAATGACGAGATTGTTGAGAGAGAAAAAAATCTTAGAAAACTCATGATATAAGCTTTTTGGGCAAAATGTGTTCTATAAAGCTAAAGTTTTGATTTTTTTTTTTTCTGAAATAATATTTATACTATAGAAAATTAAAAAATCTAGAAATTAAAAAAAAAAAAATTGGGAGATATATTTGGATTTGGTGAAAGGGGTTACACTTAAATCTTGATTTAAATTTCAGTTAAGAGAACTACTTATCTTTAATGATGCACCTCAAATAACATTAACTCTAGTGGAGAGAACATTTAAAAAATATTTTTTCCCCTTAGGATGTGTGCACAATTCCTTCAAATTTCCAAGATGACAAGTCCATAAGATTTAACTTAGTTGACAAATATTAAAATTATCACGTTCAACATCTTGAATCAAATATAAATTCAAACTTTTGCAGTTGAATTTATAAGTTTTCAATACTTGTCACTTCATCTAATGGGTGTGAATTTTCAACTGTACTTATCACTTCGTCTAAGAAAGAACAAGAAGAAAAATTAACACATGACATCAAGCCTGTCTTGCATTGCAGGCTTGCAGAGCTTATTATTATTTTAAACCATCACTAATCAATACTCATAATTGACAACATCACAAACATTATCAATGATGCATTGCTTTCATATTACATAAAACGTGGAAGTTTCGTCCACAACAAAATCTTGATGACGCTACTAACAAAATCACTAAACAATACTTATATCTATGAACTGAAAATTGATGTTCAATATGACAAACTTTAAGATTTTCGTAACATTCAAAGGAAACGACCAATGGATAAACGACAGAGGATTGGGCATTCAACTAACTTTATTAGGCTATCATCATCTTCTATAACTCTACTTACAAAGCTGTTAATAAATGCCAGTAAAATTGGGTTTAGTGATTCCTTGTTCTCATAAACTGATAAATAATTATAAATTATGTTCTATATTAAAATCAATTAAAAAAGTAAGCTTGGGAATGTCAATTAAAGAATATGAATCTATAATATATGATGTGAATTTTTTTAGTATATTTAAAAATGAATTTTTATAAATTTATGTTTTTATCAAAAAAGTTGTACTATATATTATATACTCAATGATTCCACGTAGGTGAACAGCAGCCCCAATAAATTTATAACCATTAAGAACTCTATCAATCACTACTGGCTCCTTTATAAAAAAAAAATGTCAAATGTTCTGTTTCTTTCTCTGTTAGAAAGGCAAAATGGTCTTCAACCTTCATAATGATGGAACACATTGATTTACTGTCTTGGTATCCTTTTGAACAAATTCTTCAATCAATTTCACAACGAAACCCGGTCTTTCAACGTGAGGAAGATGACCACAATCGGGTATTTGGCGTATAACTGCATCAGGTAATTCACAGTGCAGTCGCTGAAGAGTAAAAATCAAAAGTTAATTACAGCAATAGTATTGGCAGGGAATATCATCTCCTAGCAGTGAAACTAACTGAAACAAAATTTAAAGGTGTTAATATATAGAGGTGTCTATGTTATATATCAAGACCGTGATTTTCCAACTTGTCATATAATATAGAGGTGTACTAACTAACCACTGCAAGCTTATTGCTGATTATTTGGTCATTCTCCCCCCAAATTATGAGTGTTTTCTGCTTTACCTGTTAAACAAATTTGAATGCCAAATCTTCTTAGTGAGTATGAAGTCAAGCTTCTGGAAATAAGATAATTGCTTCATTCAAGAATAAGAAACTATGAACAATTTTGTACTGATTTGAGGATTTTTTTCACCATTACTTCAAACAAAAATAGAATATAACAAGTAACAATAATAAACTTGTAATGCTGGGAAATACCATTTTTATCTGTGAAGCAACGTTGTAGCCACCACTAATCATAAAATTAACCGCGGCATCCTCCCACCAAGGTAATAAACAATGCAAGCGGCCAATCTATACAAGATTATATACAAATACCATGTTATCTAACTTTGTTTTGTAAAACAAAAAGATGACAGTATAAAATAATAAAAGTGTCAAATGTCAACTAGTATCATGTTGCTTGGGTGAATCCTTTGTCAGAAATTAGATGCTTAGGAAGGATATTTGGATACTTGGCTATCATAAATAAGCATACAATGCTTCAACCTGTAGTGTTGAGGTCTCAAAGTGTGCATTTTTCAAACTTCAAAGTATGGATGTGCCAAATGGTTCACTATGAACTAGAAAATATATACAATATATGTACATCATATCATCTTAACATCGTGGTACTTTTAGGATCATGCAACTTACATTCGTCCAATCAAGGCTGGTGCTGAAAGATATGTTCGTGAATGACAAATAGTTTGCATATACGCGTAAAGGGATGCTCTTTAATAAATACACCTGATTCAAAACAGAGCCAGTGGTGAGTATAACTTGCATCATTCAAAACATTAACATACTCATCATCTCATTCTCATCTCTCCCTATGAATGTAAAAATTCTAGTGAAGAGATTAATCATGCATTACTGAATAAGATTATTGCAGGTATAGGGTCTAGGTAGGAAAAGGAATGGCATACACAAGATAAGTTCTAGCTGCACTATTGTAAAATCAAAATTCAACAAAACTGCTGAAAATACTCAGACAGAAGAGCTGGTTGGAACAATGCATGGCCAAGGAGGATAGACATCACTAGAAAGGTACATGGCGGTGATTCCTTGGTATGAAATAATGCACAGAAGGACTCAATCTTCACCAAAATCATATAAAAACAACAAACTTCGAAGCTTTATATTGTGAAAGTTCAAAGAACAACTTCACAGTTGAATCTAGGAGACCTAAAAACCTTGCAAATTACTGCTTCAATATGGCCCACATGCAAATGATTATGAGCTAGGAATCGGTAAGTAATTGCTCATTCCAAGAGGCCATGAGCCATCCAAGATAAATTCATTATATATTATGTAAGACTTCCAGGAAAAGACTAACTGATGTCAAAGAAACAGATGTGCTTTCCAAAATATTTATTGAGAATGTAGTTTCTTAAAGGTATTATGAAGAGGGCAGGCCCAAAATAATGAAGAAAAAAATCATTTTAGTAGAGAAATCAATCCAGCTCCACCTAGGAAACGTTGCCATAGATATAGACAATGTATGATATATAACTTTCTAGATAATTGCCAGTGATGTGTGGGTGAGGCATCAAGACTTTTTTAATTTGGAGATATACTCACCCCAGCATAGGCTACCGCTCTTGGTAAGGTTGCTAGGTTTCCTGTTCCTTCGGCGTATACACTAGCATCAATCAAAACAAGTTTTTCCACCTGAAAAAGGACCAGATAATGCCGAAGTCACTTGATAAAAGTTTCTTTTAATACAGAATTTCCTCAAAATTTTGGTCATTGTAAATATTTAAAAGTTTAATTATTTGATACACATACAGCTTCTGGATAATTGACGGCAAAGTCGATGGCAACAGCAGAACCAAGGCTTGGACCAACCAATATCATTGCCCTTTTGATGTAGGACTTCCAAAACTAGCAGAGAAACCAATTCACTCTCAACACAGAGTGAAACAAATGAAAGTAAAATAAATAGGTGCTGAAAGAAATTGGTCAATCTGTGAAGAAAAGCAGTAAACCATTTCTTCAGAAGGCTAATGAACAAGTTAAAGCTTAATGGCCTGTAATATATATGATTTCTTACTTCATTCCACATAATTGGATGAAAAGGGATAAGAAATTCATAAGTATACTTTTCAGAATAATAATTTGTATGCAACTTAATAATGGAGACTCCAACAACAAAGCTTTCAATGTTTCGTTAAAAATTCATGACCCAAGGGATGTATTAATTAACACACAAGTACCTGATAAAAGTGTTCACGCTTTGATACCACATCACATGAAGGAAGCTTCGCTGATGGATAGAAGAAAGCATGAATAAAATGAAGAGAGAAAGGAATGGCAAATAACACAGGAAATGTACTGATACAAACCTAGATCAGAGAAACCCCAACCAAGAATGTCAATGGCCCATGTCTCAAGACCAGCTTCCTCAAGCAATGGATACGTGTATCTCCATTCTAAGCATGAGCTGAACAATAAGGAGGAGTGAATCCAGGGGTTACTCGAGAAAGAAAATGCACAAACGAATACTGTCTCCTGCATATTTTGTGCACCTGTCAAAACCATGTAAAAGGACAACTGGATTTTCCTTGTTCTGCATCAGTGGCTTCACACAACTACTCATGATGGGATTTTCAGAGAACTTAACCTGATTGAATCGAATCATATGAAAATATGGAACTGATCAATACTTCATGAGCAATTAAACAAGAGTTACAGATTGAGTATTTACGAGGTACTGCTGAGTGACCTTAATCAAAGCCTACAGGATCAACATTGTATTTCTCAAATACAACAACAACCTGATAAAATAGCAAATCCGGTTCTAAAGTAAGAAGATAAGCACACAAGAACCCAACAATTGATTACAAAATTCAGCCAATTGCACCTTTGTCTCCAAAGTGAGAGTGACTTTCAGCTCCACTCTCTTCGCTACAATACTCTCTAACGTCTAGTCACACCAGAAATTATGGGTACATATTGAACAATTTTCTTAAGTTAACCAGCTCGAATGACACAAAACCTTTACAGTGGTCAAGAATTTGAGAGAATTATATGTTTAAAAATCCACACACACACACACAAAAAATAGAGAACCATTTCTATACACATTAGTAAACAATATGTGAGTTGTATCCCATAAACTCCAAATTAGAAACACTGGATGAAATGAAAAGAAATAGACACCACAGTTTCCATCATATAAAATAAAAAAAAATACAAGTAATAGCATTTGATTAATTCGTAACTCAATCCCTTTCCACCTAATTAAAGGTAGCTTTCACAACGCAGTGCATATAAGAAAAGTACAAGATATTTATGAGTAAAAAAGAGTTGAGAAGAAAATGAAGAAACTAGTTACGGATACGGGAAGTCTCTGAATCCGAGTAGCGAGGCTTCGTGCAAATGGGTCTTTGATTCTGTTGACTTCTTTGGGAAGAAAGGAAGGGAATGCGTCAGCTTCAGCTTCAGCGACGACCTTGAATTTGGGCAAAGCGAGGGAAAACAAACCAACCATTTTTTTTATTTTATTTTTTTATGAAGAGGAAACTAAGGTGCTAATAGCAACGGAAAACTCAAACGACACAAATAACTGCCACTCAATCTTCATCCTCACTTTCACCAGCTCCCCTCGCGCGATTTTCGTCGCGTGACCTTCACACGCTTCCTTTGCAAATTTAACTCGTGTTATATTTTTTTTTCTTCTTTTTTTAAAGATTTATTACAAAAATCAAATATAGATCATTTCAAATTAAATAATTACTACAAGAATTTAGCGGATATAAAGTTAATTTAGAAGGATTTAGAAATTGATATTCAAAAATTAAGAAGGGACTGATGATGATATTGTTGATTTAATTTCACATTTAATAAAAATTAATAATATTAGTTATTATCATTGAACATTATAAAATAAATAAAATGACTAGTCAATATTTTGCCCCACTTGTACAATCAAATGCTACGTACATATTTTATTATTTGTCCTTATACAAGATTAATACTTATTTTAGCTTTTCTATTTATCTCAAAAAATCATTTAACATAACAAATATTGACGAAACAAAAATGAAAAACTTGTAAAGATGAGATATTATTATTTACATGTTCATAGTATGGAAAACACAGTAATAATTAATAAATAAAACTTATTAAATTGTCAGTGGTAAATTTAAACGTCGAATCCACTAGTGGTACTTTCTTGCTAGAAGTCCATGTCCATTTACTACACGTTAACATTACTTTCAGTAATATCGTCAAAATATGCAATTAATAAACGAATTGAATTCATATGACTTAGTAAATTGATTTCGAATGGAAACTTTAAATTACAGTAGACGTGAATTTAGTTTCTATAATTTATTTGACCTCATTTCAGGTACATTTTGTTTGTGAGCTAATTTCATGTACATTAATAAACTGAATTTATATAAAATTTTAAAATAAACAAATTTATAGACAGTACTTATACCAAATTAACGTACTTATTAACAAATTAGTAAGAGATCTGTGTATCTACACGGCTTCATTTTTTAATTCGAGATATCTTTAGTGAATAAAACTATTGTTAAATAGCCTAAATTATATCTGCGGTTATTTAATTTAATTTTAGGTAATATTTTAGTTCTTTATATTTTTTTTTTCGATGGTCCTTTATTTTAATTTTAAGTAATAATTTGATCTTTTATGTTTTAAAATATCAATAATGTTATCCTTTTTTTACAGAAATTCAAAAAAAATCATCAAATTTTTCAAACAAAACCCATAAAATTCATTATCATCTTCAATAAAATACAAATTTAATCAAATTCATAACTTAAATTTTAAAATAAATTCATATTTTCGTTATTTTATTTGATGTTGTTGGAGATAAAAATATGAGTGTATTTGAATATTTGAGTTATAGATTTGATTAAATTTGTATTTTATTGAAGATGATAATGAATTTTATGGGTTTTGGTTGAAAATTTTCATGATTTTTTTGAATTTTTGCATAAAAAAGATACCATTGTTGAAATTTTAAAACATAA
>JBBPBS010001017.1:10895707-10940872 GCA_037974835.1 Cicer judaicum | reverse complement strand
GGATTTACAACAAGGAAATTCAAAAACTATTTTGTTGTTAAAATATTTTAAGAACTGTATCGATTTTATTTTATATTTTATTCAAATTTTATATTATATTTTTATATTTTGTCATTTAATATTATAAATTTATAAAATATTTCAAAATTTTGTGTTATAAATTTATTAAAGAGTGTTTTAAAATTTACACATTCTTACAAATTTTTTTAAAATTTTTAAGATTTTTTCTCTTAAAATAGTCTTTTAAAATCTCAATTCAATGCCGTCCCCAAAAATTGATAATTGAAAAATTTAGAAGAACCAAGGTTCGAATGAACCTTTTAGAATGATTAAAAATAAAAATTGATATATTACAATTTAAAATATATTTTATTTAGTATTTTACTCCGTAAAAATGATAATTATCTTTGAGAGAACTACTAATCCTTTATAAAATGAGCATAATATTTTCAGATAAATGTCAAAAAATTAATGAGTGAATGAGAAGATACATATTGAATAACTCGTGTACTTCAAGTACACTTCTTTATATAGATTATGAATAATAAATACGCATATAATAGAAATATTTACAAATATTTTATTAATTTGCATAATAATACTTTTATTTTCAATAGTTACATTAGTTTTTTAAATTTAAATTAGAGACATCTTTAAAACTTCTTCGGTGTCAATGCTTACCAACTAAACTATCATACTACAAATAAAATCCCACAAGAGTTATTATTGGCGATTTTCTGAAAATTAGGCTACTATTCTATTTTTTTTATAAGTAGATGTTCCATGTTAAAACATCTACAATGGTGAATTTTTCATTTTGCTATTTAAGCGAGTTCTATCGTTACACGTCACTTATTTATAATCTTAAATAGCAATATTTAATAAATATTTAATTCTTCGACTTAATATCTTAATAATTTATTAAATGATCCTACCAAAAACTGTATATCATTATATTTTTTAGTAACACTTCGTTTATTTATTTTAATACAATATATTAAAATGATGAAAGTTGAACTTCTCCTAAAAGCTACCCATTTTTAAAGACTCCAATAAGATACCTAATAGGTGGTGCAACCCCATTAGAGATGCCCTTATATGTTTATATGTAGTTATTAGTAGTTAGGATTTGAACCTCAAACCTCTTTCTCAAACTCCTCTAAGTGTCTCATCACAACTATTTGAGATTTTGTTCTATATTAAGTGTTATCATTTGATTTTTTTTACACATATTAAGACAAATTGTAACTAATTTAAAGTGTTGAAAAAGATGATAAACAGTCCAATGAAAAAAAGGAGAGATTAATTGAATTAACTAAAACTGATTCAATAGAAAAAATTGATTACAATAAATATATGATACACTTTATAAAGTGATCATAATCAAACTAACACTCTTAATTAACTTGTAATCAATATTGATGAACTCCTAACAATATCTAACCGAAAGAGTAATGAAAATATTTTTCAGTTTCTTATTAAAAAAAAAGTAATAAAAAAACATAATGGAGTACAATAGTTGTGGATTTAAAAGTGATGCGCATGTTAATAATTTGAATAAAATAGTTATCGTTATATTAAAAACATAAAACATACATGTTTTAAAGCGTTTCTCTTTATTTCATTTAAAATAAAATAAAAAACATTTTTCTTTTTTAATTAAAAAAAAGCGTTTTTCTTTTTGATGATATATCATACTACTTAATATAAGACGGACATAGTAGGTCATTATCTTGAAGTAGTTTCAAGTCTTCAACACTAGCATTCACTCACAAAAAAAGACATTGGCATTATGTTACCTTTTTTTAGGAACAATGTTACAATTATTTTCATCATTGGAATGCTCATAAAACATGTCGACTCACAAAAAAATACATTGGCATTTTGTTATCTTTCTTTTACGTAATGAAAGTACCGTGAGAGAACGCTATATAGATTGTTGGACATGTAAAACGTATCAGCATCAAATGAAGTTTAAACCCTTCACACATGGTAGCAAATGGTCCACATATCAGTTCGCATAGGACCAAAAGGTTTAGATCTCTACCAACTTTATCATTTCAGTTTATGTTCCAACATTTTATCGAGGTTTTTGGGTTAATTTTCATGTGGTTAATTTACTTTCCCATTTGAATTATTGTTTCAAAATTCTATTACACTCTTACGAACTGGTTGCTTGTAGAACCAGCTGCTTATATGTGACAAAAAATTATCAACATTCTCTAAGCAATGAAACTGTCTGAGAATGAATTTTTAAACTTCATAAGCAACTATAATTTGCTGCAAGTAGCTTAGTATTTTCCTAGGAAATTTGCTTGTAATAATAAACAAACGCCCAGAATCATAACAATAATTTTAACAAAAATGGTATATAACTGGCCAATTCCAAAACAATCATACCAGAAAGTTAGATACAGTAGGTAACAAAATTGGAAGAGATTAAAGAAAAAAGAGGATGTAAGTAAGAAGAAACACTTTTAACCAAAGAACTCTGTCGCAAAAAGATCACAGAAACTACAAAGAAAAAAAGGACTCTAATCCAATTGCAAACCAAAACCGCTAGATGCCGCTATCTATTGAGAAACTCCTGTTGCCACTCAATTACCAACAAAAGAACCACTTTATTGAACTTTCATCGGTTGACGAGTGACTTTTCCCCCATTCTGATAACTCCTAGGTGCAGCATCCCCATTGCTTCGCCCGTTGTTATTGCCACCTCGAGGCCTGCCAGAGAACTCACCTCGCTTCTCAAAATCGTTCCTACCATTAAAGCCACCGCCGCGGCCACCACCAAAGTTGCCACGGCCCCTGAAGTTGTCAGTTCGGAATCCACCCCGTCCTGATGAATATCGCACCCTATCATTATTAGCTGCAGTGAACAATATACAAGTAATAGAGTGGCAGTAATATCAGCACAAACTTCTACATAATGCAATGTTTAAGAGCATCATGAGAAAGTATTATCCTTAATATCACACAGGAACTGAGCACACGATTATACTGCATACATTGATTTATTTTTGGCTTAATTGCAATTTTAATCTCCTATTTTCACCAATTCACGAAACTGGTCCCTCTATTTTAAAATCAAATAGTTTAGGTCTATCTGTTAGATTTTTTAACTAAACAATAGTGATGTGACATATTTTAAACCATGCAATAAAATAGTCTAAAAACTTTAGTTTCAAATGTTAAAACCTTTAAAATACATTACTTTTTTTTAGTTAAAAAATTTAAAGGAGGGACCAAGACTGAAGTATTTAGCAATAGGAGGGACTAATTCTACGAATTGGAGAAAATAGAAGAACTAAAAGTAAAAACTGCAATTAAACCTTTATTGTTTTGAAAATTATTATACAGCATATTTAGAGCTTAAATTAGTGAAAGAGAAGGCAGCCATGGGAGAAGATCAACAAAATCTGCCAAAAGACAATTAAATTTATTCAAATTTTGACCAGAGGAATAAATATGGCACACTTGCCTCGCCTTTCTTCAATTGAAAGTCTACGGTTGTCCAACATAACAGGAGGAGAGGCCTGTAATAATACATAAATTTTTTCAGATATTGCTAGCAAAAGGCATCATACAGTTATCATGCTATACAAAATATATCATTAGACAATTAAATTATAATAAAAAAATGCAAGAAATGTCCCCTTGAAAAATTTGAAAAATATTCAATTCCTGACCTTGCTGATAATGACTATTAATGAAAATACTCTATACCTCTAGGGCACTTTGCATTGAAGCAGCAGATTCAAATTCCACAAAACCAAAACATGATCCCTGTTGCTAAAGGAACAGATGTTGTATCAGTATATGTTGTGATTGTGGGTTCAGTAAACTAGGTGTTGTAAATGTTTAAAACAAACCTTGTTGCTTCTAACTTGAATACCATTGGGTTTAATGGAGCCAAAATTCTTGAAAACCCGATCCAATTGCTCTACTGTTGCATTCATAGGCAAATTCGCAACAAAAATTGCATGAGCCTTACCTGGAGAAGGCAAACTACAGAAGTTATGACAGAACATCCCATTTGAATGAGACTATTGATACTGAATTATATAAATAATTAACCATACAAAGGATAAAATAAAATCACCTGCATTCTCATTAGTCTTTTCTAATGGACTGTCCGTGTTAGGGGCTGGTGCTTCAGCAGCAGGCGCACTAATAACACGGGGTTGTTGCACAGCAGGTTTTGCAGGAGAAGTCCTCAAATGGAAGGGTTTAGAGTTATCTTTCAAGGCATTCACCTGGAACAAATGATTGCCAAAATGTTATTGTCAGATACTAAAAAATAAAGATGTGAAAAGATAAATAAATAAAACTCACAATGGATGCAAAAGACTTTTTTGGAGTATCCTCCTGTGTATTAGAAGCAACTTTTTCAGTGCTTGAGGGTTGATCCTGATGAATTATCTCTTTAACATGATTAACAGGAATCACATTTTCAGTAAGTGGTAATTTTCCATTCTCCAGTGGTAGGCTCACTTCTTTGCTGATGTTAGTGTCAGTATCAGCAACAACAGATTGTCTGGGTGGAATGTCTTCAGGAACATGATTAGGCTCTATAGTCACAATCAAAAGCAAAATTTTAAAGCCCAAACTTCCAAATATAAAAAAAAAAAAAAAAAAAAAAAAAAAACTCCTATCAGAGGAAGAAAAAATACAGTTAAATTAATTGAAAGAATATATTTAGCAGTAAATAGCATAAAGAATCAATATTCAAACGCATGTATCTGTAGGTTCGAGCATACAGGTTGAAGAATCCTTAAACATAGGCTGTATTTATTAATCCTGTGTCTGGTTAATAAATATTAAGATTATTCAGGCAATTAACTCAAGCAATTCTAAACTTTCTGCCCTAAAAACCTCAAAATCTTTCTCTAATTACTTAAAACCATAAGATGTGGATAGGAAATTTACCAGGCTCTGGAGTAAAAGCTTCCGATGGAGCACTTTCATCAGCATCATTTGCTGGTACAGGCTCAATATCAACCGACTTATACTCCTCAACATATCTAAAAACATCATTCAAAACATAGAAGCCCTTGTCCTGTGGAGCTAGGAAAAATGACTGAGCAAACTTGCGTTTGACATTGTCAGTTCCAGTCAAGCAGCCAGTCACTACAACCATTACCCCATTATTATATGAAGGCTGAGCATCAGCACTCAAAACCTCAACTCTAAAGCTTGTGTAATCATGAGATTTTATCTTTTTATCTATTTCCTGCATCAAAATCAAGATCATTGAAGTCAGACAATGCTAAATAATGTGTCACAATGCACCATAATCATACTCAAAAGCAATGAAAACAGAACACCCAAGCCTAAATTAGTGCACACAATTGAACTCGAGCTTGAACAGTAAAAAGGGAATAGTGCATTCATTATGAAATTCACGGATGTCAGTCACCAACTCACTCTATAAATTATGATAACTTTAAATGCTTTTTTGTTTCACAGAGAACAAAAATTACTCGACAGCCAACCAAGAAGATAATAAGTGATTAATTCAGATCACGAGAAATGGCATAAATAAAATGATAATTAACGATCAAAACTGCTAATTGTGAGGTAAATCTGCACTAATATATTTCCTGGTTAATACTGATTTAAGTCGATCGTTTGAACTTACTGCAGTGGTAGTGACAGTTATCATGGTACCATCTTCCACAGGTCGACTCATGACACTTGAATCGTGGTAAAACCTATGAACCTGATCAGGGTTTTGGTGCAGAATAGAATAATACTGCTCCACAAAAGCATTGCCAACCATTTGAGGGGTTGGGGTTTGGGGTGCTTCAGATACAGCCATCTCTACGAAACGACAACAAACATATGTTATTTACAAATAACTACCTTCATTTCAAAACCCAAATCAACTGAATTCAACAATACACGACAAAAATTCAATCATCAACCTACTGATAAAAATAAATGTATGACTTTATCCAATAAATCCATTCAATTACAAAATCCGTAACTTTTACAATTAAAAATAAATGAAAAACTATGACTTTAAAAAAAAATAAAAAGCCCTAAATCTCGGATAGCAGATTGACAACGAAACCCTAATAACTAATAAAAAAACAGATAGAAAAACGAATTAAGTGAGTTGAATCGTTGATCGATAAAAAGAGAAACGTAGAATAATAGAGAAGAGAGTACCTCCTATCGTGTGATGGAGAGATCAAAGAGAAGAAGGAGAAATGGGTTGGTGCGGCTGATGGAGTAAGTAGAGAGTGCGATCTGTCTGCGTGCAAGGGCAACAAATATTAAATATTTATACCCCTAATTTTTCATTATTTAATAATAATAATGAAGGTTTTATTTATTTATTTTGAGCCAACACAGCAACCCGGTTTACTTTGTTGACACTTGGGACCGGTACTGGGACCAAGCCCAATGTTTTGGTTTTTTTTGTTATTCTCGTCTTGCTTGGTTCGGTTCCTTCCTTCCTCCTCCTTCTTGTTTCTCTGTGTGTACTTATGGGACCCAGCTGAAAGAAATCTCCATTATATAGCGTGCATTTTTTGGATTTAAAACGCACATTTATTTGGCTTTGTGGTGTGATTTGATTTACTAATTTCTTTTTAATGAAGATTTTATGTACTAATTTATTGATGATTACGTGATTTGATCTCTACATGACCTCAGTCCTTCAAACTCTCTAGACATGTTTTTTTGGTTTAACCATTAAATTTTGAGGGGAATAAGGTAATGTATTAGTATAACTATTAAAATGGGCTTGAGAATGACTTGGTGATTTGACCCACATCTTAGAGCAACTTTCACCCTTCTCAATTAAGTTCAGGTTTTTTTTCAAGTTAACTATTATAGGTGTGTCAAGTTAGTTACGTGATTGAAACTGTATTTTCATAATTTAATAATAATAAATTTAAGATTGTTATTTTTTTATTAACTTATTTATATAATTTTTAATTATTTATATTGTTATAAAAATTTAGTTATCAAACAAAATAAATTATATAATTATTTAGTTAATACAGTTTATAAATTATATAAATAATAAAAAGTTTGTTTTATATTTAATACAGTTTCGTCAAGTTAGTTTATTTTAATTATTTAGAATTAATTATATAATTTATAACTATATTTTTTATTATAAAATTACATATAAATTTATATTGTAATAAAAATAATATATAATAATATTAACTAAAATATTTAAATTAATATTCTAAGTTATAATAAATTTAAATATAAATAAAATATTAATATATAAATTAAAATTGTGGACTTAATATTATTCTTAAGGGTTAAATTGTAAAAAAATTAATAGGTTATTTCAACATTGGGTCATATGTAATGAATTCATGTTGATGAGTTCACAATTAGAGTAAAAACTGAATGAGTTATTTAAATATAATGTGACACAGTAGACTTTATTTAATAATCACATGTTGAGTTCACTGTTAAAGATACTATAATAAAAAGTTGTTAACAATTAAATTTTGACTATAAATATGTCGATATAAAGAATTTAAAAATAAAAAAAAAGTGGAGCCCGATTCATGAGGAGGCAAGAGCGGGCTTGGCTTGGGCCCTTCCGTCCACCTCTAATTCTAATATTAAGCTATTATTATATATACATACAAATATTTATATTATATTATAGTAGTAACATTTTATATAAAAAAAAAAAAAGGTGTTTAGTGTTTTATATCAACACACATATAGTTATATTTAATTATTTAATTTTTTTAAATTATTATTGATATCTATGTGATGGTTATATGTATGTTAATACTTTACGATATAATATATATTATTATTAAGGTTTAAATATGTATTTGGTATTTGCAATTTATTTTTATTTTATTTTAGTTCGATTAAGTTTTTTTGTTTGGTTTACCTTTCTTCAAACATAATTTCATTTTAAAATAGTATTTCTGTCAAATTTCTGTTACAAAAATACTAACACCATTAATATATTTTTGGTTCGTATTTGTGAAAATGTGTAATAAAAATCATTCCTCTCATTCAACACATCAATTACAATTTGAAGTACGTTGCAATTGCATCATAATCTCTTCTATATAGTTACTTATAAGCATTGTGTATGTCAGACAGATGGAATCCAAGTCATCGCACTTAGGATAATTGGTTACAAGCACTTTCGTGTGTGCGTTGTGTGTTGCATGTATAAAAAAATATTAACAGTTGTGTATCGATAAACCTCCTCCTCTTATGAAAACCCTTGGAAATTAGGTTCTATCCATAAACTTTGAAAGCAATTTTCAGAACTCAGGTTTTCAAGTAATCTTGTTATACTGTATTTAAACTTTCGGCTTTCAAACTCTCTTGTTTTCAACTAATATTTGCTTCAAGAAGTGCAAAATTCTTATAGAAGGAAAAACTAACAAACAATGAAAACTCAAATATAGCCTATTATAATGAAAGCACGACATCAAAGCCATATCAGTCGCCAAAGTATATAAAAGATGGAACATAACAAAATCACATCATGGAAGTCCCACGATTTTCTTGGAGAAATTTAAAGCAAATGTTAATCAAATTGTTGTTAATGCCTTCTATGTATTGTACTCCAGTATGAAACATTAATTTATTTGGTTTTTCTTTTTCCAAAATACTATAAAGACCCATTTGATTAAATAGTTTAATAAGGAGAACTTCATAAATGCTCAAAATACTATAAAGACCCATTTGACTAAATATAAAGATAACAAAATATCAAGACTACTCAAAACTATAATCAAGATCAAAATTCAAACTAAATGTCCAAAGAAGAGAGACAATCTTCAAATTAATACCAAATCAATATTTAAATCGATCAGTTGTGAAGCAAGTAGAACAAAGACACTACTACTGCACTTTTGTATAAAGTTCATCACACCTTTGAGAAAAATGACTTACACTAGACAACTATTAAATCACTCATTCATATTTTCATACAACACATAACAAGAATGTTTTGATTTCGAAGAAGAACGTTGTAGGTTAAATAGCACACGTGCCTAATACATCTCACTCTAAATATATGTTTTTCCTTATGATTAGTATCAACTTTAATGAGTATATCATAACATTTTTCATGTTTATGAGAAGAACATCACGATGAAGACAATATTAAGAGCTTTCAGTGCAATAATTCAAATACTCAAACAATCATATTCAAGCAAACAAAACTCGATAATCAAGCAAAAACTCCATAGTTCTCTTACTATATTCAATAATCTCTTTATCGAGTTATTACTAATAATCAATCTCAAACTAGTATTGAGCATATTATGATTCTAAAACTTTTTATCATACACACAATTTGAAACTCAAGTCTATCTTTTAAGATAGTTTGAATATGTAGTAAAAATTAGTTGTGGTTAAAAGTAACTTGTAAAAATCATTTTTAAACTGAAAGGTGATTGTAAAAATTAATTAATGGTTGAAAGGTAAATTACGTAATTGATTAAAAGTGATTAAGAAAAATAGTGTGAAAACAAAAATATTCTTGTGTCAAACACATTAATGGAAAAACTCACAACAAATATTGGACGTAGCACACTTTGAGTGAACCATAATACATCATTGGGTGATATTCTTATATATTCTTATCTATTTATCAATCACTATCACATATCACCTATAAATAATTTTCTTTATTTGTTTTTACTTACCTATAAAGTTCTAGATTTTTATTTGTAACCAACATTGATTTAAGTTAATTTAAATTAAAAGTAGTAATCAACATTTTTAAAAAAATCACAATTTGAAACTCATTCATTATGATAGATATTGCTACTTTAGTTATAATGTTGATAACTTTATATATTAATTTCTATTTAGACTTTTTTATGTTAATTTTACATATAAATAAATAAATTTATATTGTCGTGGCACAATGTCGATGTCTTTATCATGTTTGGTGTCTATATTATATGCATCATGGAGTTATAGTAGGTGCAAAAAAATCATTTTTGACTAAAAATGAAAAGTTAAAAATAGTAGCTTGTCATATTTATCTATTTAGATACATGAGAAAGAAAAATACCACCAAATTTCAAAAACACCAAACTTAACTCATTAACGAGAGAAAATAATGTAAATACCCTTACTCTTTTCAAAAATCTGAAATTGCCCTTAACTACTTTTTCTCCCTCACGCACTCAGCTTCACATTTCTCGATTTTCTCTTTTTTCTACATTGTTTATTTGTCTTGTTCGCTTCTTTGTCTTCTCCGCGACTCTGATATATGTTCTCATGAAAGTAAGTTTACTTCTCGTTTTCGATTTCTCCACATAATTTTTGTTGTTATTTTATATACCTTTTATTTAAATCATTTATCTTTATGGCGATATTCATATATTGATACCATTTTTTTTTTTACTTTTGTATGTTTATTTATTATTTTTGATATTGTACGATGATTTGATGCGTATTTTAAAATTTGAATTGTGTCTAATAAATGAATCATCACAATAATAATAAATTTTGAAATACCAATTAGGATTTGAAATGTTTCATTTATTATATTATAGTAAATTTCACAACATTTGCAATAAATTTGGTTTTCATTGCACCTATCAAAGATTCTCCTAATTACTAAACTATCAAACTCAATGCATAATTTTGGTTTTTATGACAACTATCGAAGATAAAAGATTTTCCTAGTTACTTAAATGCATTATCTTAAATATGATTAAAGACAACTAAAAATAAATGTGTAATTTGTTAGTTACTCTCTTTAGTATGCAAATGCTTTTTTTCTTTTCTTAATTGTATCTTAAATCATTTAATTTTATCAGTTTATGTAATTGATATTTATTTTAAAAGTCGACACTTTTGTTTTTTTATGTGATTTTGAAACCAAAAATAACGATTTTATATATTTTAACGATGTGATATAAAATTTTATAATATAAAATTATTTAAATATATTAATTATTCATATATTATTAATTAAATTATAAAAATAAAAAAAAATAAAAAACTAAATTTTTAAATGATTTTATTCTAATTTTATAATTTGTATACCAAATCCAAGACTTTTTATTTTGTAAAGAGAAGAAGCCACTTTTTATTTTACTTCCAGCAGCAATCTAGTCGAAGTTACTTCTTGTCGTGATTATGGAGGGCAACATGATAATTACGGTAATTGCTGTCAATTCAGAATCACTTTTCATCTGTCTGGTTTATCATGTAGCAGTTTACCCAGGCTAGATTATTGCAGAAGCGGAAACTGTGCAAAAATAAAAAAGAAGCTCCCAGCGAGGATCGAACTCGCGACCTTTCGCTTACGAAGCGAACGCACTACCACTGTGCTATGGAAGCTCCTACGTGAAAGAAATTAAAATATAATTTTAAAAAGGAATATAACCAGGGAGCAAAACTCTCAAATAAACCCTACGAAAACCACATTCCCTCCCTGCCGCTGCCACGGAAGCTGAGAAGCTGAGAGAGAGAGAGAGAGAGATGTGTGGAATCGCGTTGACTGTCTCAGGCATTCGAATTCACATCTCATCTACACCATTCGTTTCAACGTCCTCACATCGCCAATCCGAAAATGTAACTACCTAACTTCATAAACTCCAACCTTACAAATTAGTTACAACTAACACCATTTTTCTCTTTTATTTATTTATTTTTTACTTTGTGATTTGGTGCAGTTGTTGTTCTGTTTAGATGAACTGAAAGCAGCACTGCGGAGAAGGGGTCCGGATAGCTTAGGTGTCAAGAAAGTTATTCTGCAACACAACGTATCATGTCAATACCAAATTTCATCCTTCATACAACTCCATGACGATGATGATGATGATACGTTATTATGTTCTGAAAACAAAGACGCTGACGGCGAACTTCAATTCATCGGCGCAACTCTGCAGCTTAGGGGAACTGTTCCGCTTGTTCAGCCCTTAGTGGATGCTTCTCGAAACATTCTAGTTTATAATGGTTGGTACTTAATTCAATTGCCTCTGATTTTATATTTTTAGTGTTTTATTGTTTTGGCCATGTTAAAGCACGGTATCAATATTTAACAATGGGGATAGGTTTGTCACAAGTGCTTCATGTTTGCACTATTTAACTTCAATTTGGATTGGCATATTTGAGCTTATCTACATTCTACTGATATAAGTAAATACTTGTGAGACTATTTGAGATGACAACAACTTATGACATGTCCATAAGTTGTTTACTACTTATTTCTATAAGGTTTCCAAAATAGCTTATGGAAACAATTTATAGCTTATATGATAATAATTTGATTTTATTTTACCTTGTGTTATAGAAATAGCTTATACATAAGTATTTATATGATAAAGGGCTTAATTTAGTTGTTTACATAAAAAGGGTCTAAATGTCTGAATTAGTCTATCTCTCTTGTGTGAAGATTTACAATAAGATGTTTTAGATTTTAATTTTGTTTTTGTTTTTGCTTTGCTCTTTAGGTGAGATTTTTGGAGGACTTGAACTTGCCAGTGATTGCAACGATGCCGAGTTTCTGATGAAGACACTTGAAGGTTGTTGCTCATGTTGTTCTTGTTTGACCGGTTACTGTGTTAAATGTGGGAAAGGTTCTATTACAGATGTTCTGAGTACAATTAAAGGACCATGGGCTATCGTCTATTGGCAGGTAACTCCGAGTGGTAAGTTTCCGTGTGTCCAAATTTAGAGTAGCGTGTTTGCTTTCTTTGTGGGGTCATTGGTGGTAGTGCTTCTTTCTTTTTCTATTGCAGGAAAGTTCAAGGACCCTTTGGTTTGGACGAGATGCATTTGGTAGGCGGAGCCTCCTTGTTCACTGGCCTACAGAAAATGATTCAACATTTGTTCTTTCTTCTGTGTCGCCAGTTTCTCCAACTCAGCAGGCCCCTGGTATGTAATACATGGAACAACTACCTTTGCCTTGCTCTCGTGGTTAAATTTCTGTGAGCTAGGGTGATCTGAATAGAACCTATTGCCATTTACTAAACAACTTACAGTTATTCTAATTCAGTGCTAGTCAGAATGTACAGTAAACTACGTACTCATTATCATTTTGACATTGGTAGGTATGTCGTTATGAATAAAGAACAGGAAAGTGTATAACTGTTTTTAGGAGATTTCATGCCTTCGTAGTTGACGCTGCTTATTTCCACAATTTAATTGGCCTAAAAATTTGCATTGATTAGCCACCAATAAGATTTCTCTCTATCAAAATTTGGAATCATCTTCAAAATGCAATACCCATACATAGCTATATGATAATAGCTCTGCAACTGCATCTATTTGATGAGAACTTGGTATATTATATCTTATTAAAAGAATAAAGAAGTTCCTTGATTACAGAACAGCAATGCATACTTTTGGGGGTTGGCTCCTCCCTGCCCTAAGGCCGCAATACTTTCTTAAATCATTAGATAGTCTCCCTCTATCGTTTCCTATAATTTATATACAGCATAGCCTACCTCTCTAATCATCTCATTCACAACTAGTCCTATCTTACTCATTCTAATTCCCTCAATGATTAGACATACAATTATAACAACTGGACTTAATAATATTAATCTGCTGCAGAAAATGAAGCTCATAATGGAATAGAATTTCGTAGTTACTGGGAAGAGCTACCATGTGGAATATATAGTATGCACATGGATGCTTCAAATTCAAACGGATATCTGGTTGGTGAAGTTCAGATACATGAATATACAAACTCAATATTAAAGGAACTTATCAAGTGGGAGAGGTTTTCCATTGAACCTAGCTCTGAAAACTTGCAGACATCTTCTAGGAGGCAACAAGATGTACATTCAGCTTCTTTAGAGACAGTTCAACATGAAGCAGGTGATTACCACATGATAGTGCCATAATGCTCCATTTATTTATTCAAATACTTAATTGCAATTCCCATACATTCTAGTGCCTTTAGCATTATTTGGCAATTCTGTTGTAGCTTTTAAGTTTCAGAGGCTGTAACAATCTTTGTCTTGATTACACAGACTCAACTCAAACTGCAATTCCAATGCGAGCACATATGTTGCTAAATGTTTTAAAGGAATCTGTCATACGGCGTACATCATTGTATACTATCTATCAGGTATGCAACTCAATTGAAACTGGATGACAAATGTTGTATTTATATGCTGCGGTTAAGATGACTACCTGTTATAATTTATGGCTAACATCAAAGGTATTATGTGCCATCATCGGTTTGTATGATGTTGATAAGATATTTTCAACTTGGGGATGTCAAACAGTTTTGGGCTGAATAATTCGAGTCCTATATTAAATTCTTTACTAGCTTCATGATTCCACTACTCAAACTTGTGAGTCTGTTACCTTTTAGTCACGACAGCAACTTCAACTGTTGTGTCTTTATGTTGTCAATCTCGTTGCAATCCCACTATCTCGGTGCAGTGGAGGGGCTGACTGCGACACCACCAACCAGGAAAACGGTTTCATGGTAGCGGCACTGCCGGTCGCAATCCCGCTATCCTAGTCTGACCTGCTATCGGACCCACTCTAGGGCTTTTTAGAAAACGCAGGCTTTTTTTATTTTTTTGTATTCTTGATTAAGGGTGTCTGGGTCATTTCGCACCCACTTAGGCCCTAATTTTTTATTATTATAAACCCACAAAGGGGTTGATTCAGCATCGTAAAAAGAAACTGTTTTCATTCTTCCTCTGTTTCATTTTTGCTATGCCGCCACCTTCCTTGCTCTGTAATTTTCGTTATTTTCTTGCTCCGTTCAACATTGTTCTGTTCTGTTCTGGCTCTGTTCAGCATCGTTATGTTCTTGCTGTGTTGTTTTCACTCTTTCTGTTACTCTGTTTTGTCTACTCTATTTCTTCTGCTCTGTTCTCTCATTTGTTGATTACTATTACTATTATAACTTGATTTTAATTACTATTAGAACTTGATTTTGATGTTGGATTTAAGTATGATTACCCCTTTTAACTTTTTGTATTTTGCTATTTGTTTTAGTATTTTTGTGTACTCTTTGTATTTTATGTTTAGAATTTTGAAAGTTACCAGATTTTTGTTACTAGAGATAATGCTTATTCAAGTATGCTCAACCAAATATTTCAAGACTGCCACAGTACTAAGCTCTGAAACAAATTATCATAACTTCATGTGTTTTCCCAAATTTTTGCACATGACTGAAAGCACATGAATGTTTATATGCCCATTGGCTTCTATCTATTCAGTGAGAACTTATTCTAGACCTGACCTTGTTTTCTTTCAGTCAATGTCATTTATATTTGTCTGACTCATGATTGAACTATTTGGATTTGATTGCATAGGAAGTGATATCTGATATCAGGCACGAGAAATTTGTTCCTGTTGCAATTCTTTTCTCTGGTGGGTTGGATTCTATGATACTTGCAGCATTATTGGATCAATGCCTGGACCCCAGTTGTGAGTACTCCCAAATAAGTTTAAGTTACCTTCTTCTATGTTGATTATACTACACAATCTTACATAGTTATGTCACAAACCAACTACATTAGAACCTTAAGCTGTTGGATGAAAGCACATGAATGTTTTATATCTAATATGCCCCCTTACGAAGAGCCCTTTGGAATTGAAGACAATGCACATGCTGAACCTTAAATCTTTATTTAGAAGAATGGGAGTAAGAAGGATCACTTCTAGATTGCGTGGTCAATTGGTCAGAGTCTTTGGTACCACCTCACAAATCAACTATCCCATCCCAAAAGTTTAAGTCATTTCCATTGATTAAATCATGTGAATAGTATTATTATGTAACAAATTCCTTGTTTGGTGTTGAATAATCTAAAGTAGGACTGGTTGAGTTCGTATAGTTTATATGATTTATTTTAGGAACATTCAGATGAGCTGAATGTCTAACCTTTTTTAAATTGACAGATGAAATTGATCTACTTAATGTAAGCTTTGATGGTGAATTAGCTCCTGATAGAAAATCTGCCAAGGCAGGGTTGAAAGAACTGAAAAGAGTTGCACCATCCAGAAGGTATGCAATCCATGTTTACTTCATATATTTCTTGTTGCTTTGTAAAAAAAGCTTTTCTTAAATGTCAAATTTGACTATTTTTTATATTGATTTTTATTTATTTTTGGATGAAATATTCAAAAAGAGAGGAAATATTGCATTTATTATCGGATTGGATATTTCTGTTATAAACTTTTCCTGCAGAATTATTAGTTGGATATCTTTTCCATTGTTAGCTCTTTATATATATCATTTTCCAATCTGCTTGAATCTTTTGTAATTATATTGTTGTGACCATGCACCTATTGCACATGATTTATGTCAAAAGTGCAGGTGGAGACTTGTGGAGATTGATGCTTACTTGTCAGACTTGGTGTTTGAAACTGGTCATGTTATGTCACTCATAAATCCTGCAAGCACCTACATGGTACTAATTAATCCTCTGGACCATTAATTTACGGTTTTAGTTCTGTCACTTGCATGAACATATCTGATTTAGTAAGTTGATTTGAATAACCAACCCACTGCAAATGTCACTGTTAGAAAAGCATATCTTTCTATTTTATGTTCATACTTCTTTCAATTTCATTTTATTTTAAGTTGTTAATTTAAGATTACCTTCCGGTCTTTTAAGGTCTTCTTTAAGAGTCTGAGCTTGTCTTTCCTTTAACCAGGCATTGCATAGCACACTGAATATAATTTGATGGTTTTTATTGATTACAATTATCTTCACTTTAGTGCTAGATCTGCTGAAATTTCTGACTGAAAAGCCTATAGCTGAGTTTTCAAACACCTTTAGGTAATTTGATGATTGGTTTGCACATAATCTTTCCAGGACCTTAATATTGGAATAGCTTTATGGCTTGCATCTGGTGGTGATGGATGGGTGTTTGATGAAGATGATAATAATGGCATTCATGCACGGATTAAGTATAAGTCCAATGCAAGGATTCTCCTTGTTGGTTCTGGTGCTGATGAACAGTGTGCTGGTTATGGGAGACATAGAACAAGTTTTAGACGAGGAAGGTATTATTACTATGGTAATGTTTAATCATATTTTATTGTTATACATATATTTAACAACTTACAAGCGATAATATTCTGATCTTTTTTTGTTGAGTTGAATAAAACTTTATTTTCCTTTTCTACATTAGCTCAGGTCTTATGATTGTCAAGTTGTATGTATACGCATGTCAGTGTAATTTCTTTCTTTCTTCTTTTCTTTACTGCTGACTGATTAAATTTTAGAAGACGTGGATATAAATGCTAATCAATGTACCTTTCCTCAGGAAAGAAACATATGGCGCAAATAAAACTATGATATGAACCATAGTGCACAATCTGTGGCTTTAATTAAATTACCTCGGCTCTGAAATGTTATTCAGCTCACTGAATTTTTAAAAATATCGATAAACCCCTCATTTGTCCTCCAAGATACATGCATTATTACTTTCATCCTAATTCTTTTAATCATCATTTCAGTTTCTTAGTTATTCAAAAGGTCATAGTCTTTCTTTGTTGGATTAGAGGAATGAATGTAATGGAATCCTAATTTAGGGACTAATTTGATGAGAGTTGGCATGATTGAGGGGCTAAATTTATGAATCTTTACATTATTGAGAGAGACTAAATTGATAACTATAGTATTTTAAAGACCCGATTGACACCACTTGTATCTTTGACCAACAAAAATTAATAGGGGTTTTGGGTCTAAAATATTTATCTGACTAAGTTTTTGCTTGACAATTTGGTCGTTGTATTTTATATGGTCGTTCGATATACTTTTACTTAGAGGAGGAGCATTCCAAAATGCTTAGGTTATCCGGGTGTTAACTTAATAGTACTGATTTCTTAACTATGAGTGCACGTGCATTAACCAGTTGGCTGGGGCTACATGAGGAAATGAAACTCGACATGCAAAGAATTTGGAAAAGAAATTTAGGGAGAGATGATAGATGTATTGCTGATAATGGAAAGGAGGTAATATTCAAATTATAGCAAGAGTTGGTATTGATCCCAAATTTGTTAATCCTATAGTTACTTATCATTCTTTTGGTTTGTATTTTTCTTTAGGCTAGATTTCCATTCTTGGATGAAGATGTTATAAGGGTTTTACTTGACATTCCATTGTGGGAGGTTGCTAACCTTGATCAACCTAGTGGCATCGGTGATAAAAAGATTTTAAGAGAGGTATTGTTGTTGACATTTGAGTGGTTTTCTTTACTTGTTTTCTACTGCGATAAATTTTTTAATGTATAATTTACAGCTTGTCTGACCATTTATTGGCTGACTCAGCAATAATTTCTCAAGACTTTTTTCAAGGTTCAATTTAAGGGTTGAAAGAGTCGGAGGATTTAAAAGAATGAGAGTTCAAACTTTGGTGAAAGAGAAAATAGTAACATGACAACTAATATATTCCATTTGACTCATAATATAAGCAAAAATACATCAAAGAAAGTGTATATGGCTTAAAATTTGAACGACATACATCCACTTTCTTTGATTTATTTTTGCTTATATCATGGGATGGAGGGAATACTATCATTTACCAATAAAAAATCTTAACACCTTAACTCAGCTGATTCAAACTAGTAATTTGAGTTTTGGTAATACATGCTTATATATCTTAGGAGTTTTGAATATAAGGACTTGAAGAAACTGGTACTGTTGCCTGAAATGAATTCATGCCATGTGAGTTTGAAGTTCCATTGGAAAGAGGTAGATTTTATGGCGGGTTCTATGGTAGACCAACACTTGAAAATCAATTGAAATATCATCAATAACCGATGTTGCTCTTTGGAAGTAGAAACACACTATCCTCGTTGTTCTTTTGTGTGAGACGATGACTTAATTGGTGTCGATTCAACAAAAAACAAAGAGAAGCAATTATGAGCTTAGTTTTGCCATATTCATTTTCCCTTGTAACTAATTAGGCCACTGTCTCGCTTGTTAGGATGGGGAGGACTGTGTGCTTCTACTTCCGACAGATACCGTGAATCTATGTTGGAGTTTTAGATGATTTTTAAGTGTTGGTCTATCGCGGACCATCTATTAAAGTGATTCACCGTAGAATTTGCAATATTTTATATATACTTCTTTTATTTGACTAAAATTAAGCACTTTTCTGTCTCAATATCTAACATATAAAAAGGATTCATAAACTCAAATCTCATGGTTAATATATTTTTTGCAGGTTGCAGAATTGCTTGGATTATATGAAGCAGCAGTTCTTCCAAAACGCGCAATCCAGGTTTTCCCTCTGAAACTTTACACTTCAGAATTTTGCTTTATGTGAAATGAACAATGAAGTTTGAAATTCATCCGTTACTATGATATCTTTTTTCTTTTTTTTTGTACTATTGCCTTTTCACGTGTATACCAAAAAGACGGTGTAAACAGAAAAATATTCGTTGACTATCTTATGTTGGCCTGGCAACACACTCATTGATAAACTATTTTGGAGAGTAGGTTTAGATAATTGATAATAAAGGATTTAGCAGCAAGAGTTTGAGAAAAAGTGTTGCTAGCGATTCTTGGGATATCGACAGAACTTTAACAGTGCTGGACTGCGTATACAATGGTGTAGTGAAAAACTATGTTACATTTTTCTTACAAAGTTGTTTATAAGGAGATAATTCCTAGAGGATGTAACGCCACTGGAAAATAACCGTCTATAATTTATTTAAAAGTGGGCACATTTATTTAGCTTGCAGCCTATTGAAAATCTACAACTCTTCTGCATAGTGATTGATCTGTCTTTGTATTAATAGCTATTGACAATTTACAACTCTTTTGCATAGTGATTGATTTGTCTTTGTATTAATAGTATATATATGTATGAATTGGTGTAGTTTGGTTCAAGAATTGCGAGGGAATCAAATCGGAAGAATTTTGGAAGTAATCGAGCAGCAAATCAGGCGTCTGCAGGCAGTGTAAGGATTTGTAGGAAATCCAATTTTGGTTGATTCTTTATTTTCTCTGGGCACTAGGGGCGCATCTGTTTGGTATGAACATGAATGTGACTATATCTTTGATACATGAATTGGATTGTATCTTGGGATATGATGCCTGGTTTGTCTGAAGGGAGTTTATTGTTCAAAAGGAAATTCAGCCCAGAGCGGTTTCGACAACACTAACCTTCTTATGCATTTATCTCCAAAATAAAATACAAATAAACGAGTATTTGAAAAATCGATGAATCCGTGTATGAGAATGAGAAAGTATCAACTTTTTAAATGTTTTATTTATTTATATTTTTTTCTAGAGGAAGAAATTGATAATAATTGATAATGAATCCAGGTTATAGTATTTTTTTTAATAATAAACTTTATATTTATAATTTATTCCTTTAAATTACAGGTTACTCTTTTAAAGATTTAGATATAGCATTTACTTTAACCTAAACATAAAAGATGGAACTATTACTGACATATCCTGCAACTGTATTATATATTGGAAAAAAGTTAGTTGTATTTTTTGGGGTGCTTTTCTATGGCTTTTAAAATAAAATATAGATCACCCCTACTACCTCCTTCTATGTTCCTAAATATAGATCACTATTGATATTTTTCTGTCTATTTTTACTAGACTCTTTTCACTTTTTCAAAAATATTAAATATTTTTTTATTAATTTATATTAAATTATTTTATATTTTTTTTCTACATTAGGTAATAAATACTACAATAAAATTATAAATTATCTATTTCTCTTCAAGAATAAACCAACAAAACAATCTAAATTAATAACAGATTGAATTTTATTGTTAACTTTTTAAATTTTTGTAATTTAATCAACAAAATATCTCTAATATTAATCAAAGTTATATTTGAAAGATTGAATACTCTGCTTTTCAATGCAATATTTATATATTTCTTCATCATTATAATTTTTCTTATAGAATGGTGGCATTTTGTTTTTTGAACAACACTTTTTCCTTTGAAATTACTAAAATTTGAATATTTTAATAGTCAAATATTAAAAATAAATATATTGTAACACTATCTAATCAGGGACGAAGTTGTCTTCTGCTATAGTGAAGACAACACCTCCGGCAGCAAATTTTAGTAACGAGAGGGAGAGGTCACATCAACTTCAAAAGTTTATTCTTAAATAAAAATAGGTATACTTAAAATAATATTTATTGATGATATATATAATCAATGTGTTACTAAAATATTAAGTTGTAAAGTAGTTTAGTACTAATAGAGATTTTCATTAACTTCATGTCCCTAGTTCAAATCTAAATCTTTATGATAATAATTTTTGTTAGAACAAGAGAAAATGATATATGGTTTCCGCTATTAATTTTTTCTATATGTAAATGAGAAGTGTTAGACATAAGCTTAAAAATATTTCAGTATCTTTTCCAGCAAAACCAAATCTAATTTTATTTTTTGAATAAAACTTTAGACCTCAATTATATCTTTTTAATTTTGTTTAAGAAATTATATATTCTTTAATAATAAGATTAAATTATAAGAAACCATGCATGTCCTCTAAAAAAAAACCATTTCTATGTATATTTATGAAAAATCAACAATAGATAAAAGGAAAGGAGTACAATTTTATCGATAAAATTGTATGATTATAAGACACCTACTGAAAGTACAAAAATGTAATGGAATATCTAAAACAGTTGATCCAAATTGATCAACCACATAATTCTTCTAATAATGAAAAAACCCTAGTTATTCTCCACTTCACCCTATCACAAAATTCCTAGCTCAACTTTAGCTGAGGGACTTTTCAGGGGAATGCTCGTTACATGTTACAAAAATAAAGAATTAAGCAACATCCACCATTAATGAATTAAATTAGACATATGATGGAGGCTTTGGCAGATCCTTAACAAGTCCACAGAGCAAGCTATTCTCTGGAATGTTGTACTCATCCCTAAGTGAACGTTCTGGTGTTATCACACTTATGTACAATTGTTGTCCCAAGTAACGATTCTCAGCTAGCTCTGACCTCAAATTCCATACTCCAACGTTGTCAAATGTCAACATTATTGCAGCCCATGATTTTGGAAACACTTGAATTGTGTGTCTGCTCACTGCATCAAGCAAGTTGTAGCACTTTCTTTTCTCCGGTGTCCACGTCCCTGGCTCAATGCTGTGTGCCACATAAAATAAAAAGTAACATTAATTTAACTCATTGCATAAAATAAAATGTAACATTAATTAATAAAATAATACTATAATATACTCACGCTACTTTAAAGAATGAGTATCCATTCAAATTAAAAGACTGAACACTTTTCTCATGGTTCTCAAAAATGATCTCAATGAAAGTGCGGTGCTTGAAATTAAGAACATTGGGTTGCAATGTAACACTGCTTGGAACGCTTTGTGGCATATCAGGAATACTGTCGTATTTGAAGACCTTTTCAGCAATTCCGAAATATTCAGCGAGTTTAAGTGGGGTTTCGGGGTCCACGTGGGAGATTCCGTTAAGTGCATAACGGAGTTTACTATTGTCTCTGCTAACAGTGTTAATGAGTTTAACGGTTCGGGTAATGTTGATCTGTCCATAATGGTAAGAACCTTGTGGGTTGGGCCTTGCAGCACTAGCGGTCAAGTTCCAATGGAAAGAACGGAATTGGTTCAAAGACCAAGCCCAGCCCACTGGAGCTTCGGGTAGTTCAGGTGAAGCTGGGCCTTTACCGTTAGTATAACGGATAATACCTTTACCAGTGATAATTGATTTAGTGAAACGGGTTGAAGCAACCATGTAATAATCTTTTGGATCTTTATCAGCGGTTACGAGAACACCAAAACATTGTCCCAAGTGGACATCAAGTGAATCGTAACTGTTTTGAACAGTGTGGGACCCTTCAAATTCAACTAACTTCATTGGATGACCTTGGATTCTGAAGTTGAGAGAGTTTTTAAGACCAACATTGCAGATTCTGTATTTGTAGGTTTTTCCAGGCTTCATTGTGAACAGTGGTTTGTCAGAACCATCACCTTTAGCGATTTGCCCATTCATAAGAACAGCTTGTGGTCTTCCCAGGGAACGCCCGCTGTCGAGTAATTTTGCGAGGGCGGTGTGGCTTTTGGTGTACCAGTCACCGATTAAGACGGTGTAATCGTCTTCGGGATCGGCGTATGGTACGGGGATCAGTAACCTGCTGTTTACGCGGAGGCCGCCGAAACCACCGGCTGCTCTGTGCATACCTAAGCTGGGGTAGTAGAAGTAACTACCGATTTGATCCTTCACTTGAAAATGGTATGTGAAGTTTGATCCTACTGGAATGGGACAGTTTGTTCCTGCTACACCATCTTGCCATGAGTTCTTCCTTTGCTGAATTCCTGCCCTGCAAGTTCGTTATTAATACATTTTTTAGATTTTATTTATTAATCAATCTGATTTTTAAAAGTTTGAAACATTAGTAGGTACCATGTAAAAAGGAAGGGCTCATCGAGGTTGTTGAAGACATTGATGACGATGTTATTATTACTAGTGGAGTTGATGTTAGGTCCAGGAAATTCATTGTTGATAAGAATAACCTGTTGAGGAACACCGGCTGGGGAGATTGTACCATAGGTGATATTCCATGTGAAATAGAAGTAAGGGTCTTCACCCTTAACCATTGACATCGTACCAGCCAAGAGACATAGCAAAAACAAAAACGTTGCCCTCTCCATGTTTTCCTTTATTCGAATTGCTTTCCTTTTTTTTTTCTTCTTTTTAAATTACTATATACCTTATATAATTTTGTAAGTGGAATGAATTAAGATGAGAACACTACCCCCATTGCTTATCTTTTGGGTTATATACGTTTGGGTAAGTGTTATTAACCATTCAAACTCCGTTAACATCTGTCACTTATCTTTCCTTCCGATGCGTGCTTCCTCTTACGTATTCCCATGTCTATAGTTAGAACGTTGACATTTTAATAACAAACAAAAAACTACCCCGTAGATCCATATATCTCATAACAACAAAAAGTCCCTAAACTTTCTTCATCAAAGAAATTGACTCCATCAATAGTTTCAATATTTATCAAACATAGTTGACCAAATATATTTTCTCATACCAAAACAATAGGAGATATTTGTTAAGCAAAAGAAAGTTGTTAAAATAAAAAGAAAATAAGAGTGAGCTGTTAAAATAATATAATATATTATTTATTTATGTTATCTATTTTGGTATATTTTTTTTTAACACCTCAGCTATTATTTATCTAAATAATAGCGATTTTTTTTAACATCATTATTTATCTTAACAAACTATTTTATTTATAAAATAGGAGAAAATTATTAAAATAATATAAAATTATTTATAAAAAATAGAAAAAAATTATTAAAATAATATAATACGTTATTTATTTTGGTACAACATTATTTTTTTCTTTATTTTATTTGATTTGATTATTACAAATTTGTTTTTTTTTTTTTAATTTTTTATTTATTGATTAAATTAACAATTATTCTTTTGAAAAAATAAAAAATTACAAAGTAACATATGGCCGCATTCCCGTATGCGCATAAAAAAATCATCATTCATGCAAGCTTATTATAGACATTTTGATATACAAATTTGAATATGGAATATATTGATTAGTTTTTTAAAAAGATGATATATATATCCCACAACTGTGTGCTATATTATTATGCTTTAACCGTGAAATTTGTTAAAATTTATACTTATTTATATTACGATCTGGATTTTTCACTTGTTAAAAACTTCTTTTTTCTTATAAAAAAATGTGAAAAATATATTTTATATATTTTTCTTTCGTCTTTTAATTATCTTTGTAGTGTTAGATATGATATTATCATAGTTTCTCATTTTACTAAATAAGATAAATATTTTTTATCTTTTAGGAATTGTGTGGGTAGTTGTAGAATTAGCAAGACACATATTTCCATTGTTGATGCTATAGTCAACACTCATTCTAAACCAAAGAAGAAGAAAAACAATAAACCAAAAATGAAAAAATAACTTCTTTTTTTAAATATGATACGACAATTATTGAAACATGAAACTTTACGATCATCAGAGATTCAAAGTCCGCTTGAAGATAAAACTAAATTCAGAATACACTTAGAGATAAATCTTATTATTATTGTTATAAAATTTTATCTAAAGTCGACAACTACATTTGATTCTAGCGTCTACATGCCGACGCATTTAATTATTTAAATGACGCAAACAACAAAATTAAGGTAGCGTCGGATGTCAGATGTTGTATTTTACTGATAGCATCGGTTTTGTGTGGATCCGACCGACGCTAATATAGTGTCGGACGGCATTTGACCGACGTGGTATATTTGCTTCGACCGTTTAATCTAAGCTCTACATGGACGCTAAATCAATATTAGCGTCAGCTTTGGCCTTATTAGCGTGAGATTTTTACCGACGCGAAACCAGTTACACTACAAGAAAACAACGCCATAACAATTATTTACTGTCAGTCGTAGCCGGTCACTAAAATATTTGAAGAAGATGAACTATCTATTTCAAGCTATAGATAGGAATATAATGGAGACCATTTTCAACAGAGAGATCTTGAAGGATATCTGAGATTCTCAATTGGAGGATTTAACAAAAGTCAAGATAACTCAATTAGGAATTGTGAAGAGAGTTTGAGATTCTTGAAATAAAAAGGCAAATCAGTGAACGATGCTTCACAAAAACTCTTACTATTGCTAATTAGATGAAGATTCATGGAGAAAAAGTGGAAGATAATGTGACTGTTGAGATAATTCTTATATTGCAAAATGTGACTATGTACATGTTATGTTATTCCGAAGAATCCAACAATGTGACGACTCTCTCCATTGTTGAGCTTTAAGCAGAGTCTTAGTTCACGAACAAAGAATGAAGGATCATAAGGAAGACGAGCAAGTTCTGAAGGTTGTCAAATAAGGGAAGAGAAAGAGCATGTTGTGGATGAAATGGAAGAGGTAGTCTCTCAACGAAGATTTGTTGAAATGTTTGAAGAGCCACAAATTAGGACATTTCAATATGAATAGTTTTTTTTTTTACACAAAAGCATTAGTAATTATAGAATATATTTCTTTAAAAAAATGAAGAGTACCCCTACTCTAAATATACCAGTAGATGATACACTATCCATAATATTAATAGCATTTGATCTTAAAAGAAGTTTAGCTCTTAAAATTTGAATTACGATTAATTTTTGCATGAAATGAGAAAGATAAAGAGACAAACAAAATGAATAGGAAGGAGATCATATTTTATATTTATAAGTTTTTGTGTATACATATTGTAGGTACATGGTTGTACATACTAAATAGGAAAGGGTTGGTTGATACATCAGCTAGTATGCAAGAAGATGAAAATAAAATTGTAAGGCTCTTAAGTGTACTTAATTGCAGGCCTTGGCAAGTCCTTGACAATGCCACAAACAAGCTGAGTATCTGGAAGGTTGTACTCATCCCTGTTGGAGAATTCAGGAGACAACACACTAATATATAACTGTTGGCCAAGGTACTTGTTCTCAGTGTTTTCTGACCTCAAGTTCCACATACCAGCATTGTCAAAAGTCAACATGATTGCAGCCCATGACTTGGGGAACACTTGGACTGTGTGTCTGCTCACTGCATCGAAAAGGTTGTAGTTCTTTCTCTTCTCTGGTGTCCATTTCCCTGGCTCAACACTACACAAACACACACACACAATAATTATTAATCATTTTCACTCATATCGTATATTTAAGAATTAAAAGAAATGAAATGAAATACTTACGCAACGGCGAAGAAAGAGTAACCATCTAGGTTGTAAGATTGAATGGTCTTTGTGGGGTTCTCGAGGATGATTTCAATGAAGGTACGGAAAGTGGCATTGATGACATTAGGAGCCAAGGTGATGTCACTGATGACAGTAGGGGGATCATCAGAGATGATATCGTATTTAAAAACCTTGTCAGCAACACCGTAGTATTCAGCGAGCTTCAGTGGGGTTTCAGAGTCAACGTGAGAAACTCCGTTAATAGCATAACGAAGTTTTCCATTAACCCTGGAAGCAGTGTTAACAAGCTTGATGGTACGGGTAATGTTGATCTGACCGTAATGGTAAGAACCTTGTGGGTTGGGCCTAGCAGCACTAGCGGTCAAGTTCCAACGGAATGAACGAAGTTGGTTCAAAGACCAAGCCCAGCCCACAGGTGCAGGTGGGATGATAGGGGAAGCAGGGCCCACACCGTAACAGTAACGGATAATAGCTGTGGTAGTTAAAACCTTTTTGGTGAAACGTGTGGAAGCAACCAAGTAATAATCCTTGGGTTCCTTATCAGCAGTTACGAGAACAGAGTAGCATTGTCCGACGTGGACATCCAGGGAATCGTACATGTTTTGAACGGTGTGGGACCCTTCCATTTCAACTAACTTCATTGGGTGACCTTGGATCCTGAAGTTAAGTGTGTCCTTAAGACCAACGTTACAGATTCTGTATTTGTATGTCTTACCAGGCTCCATGGTGTAGAGTGGTTCAGGACTGTTAGATTTACCCATGATGTGGACCCCATCAGGTCTACCCATGGATCTACCACTGTCAAGGAATTTCTTCAATGTGGTGTGGCTTTTACCGAACCAATCACCAATGAGGACCCAATATTCATCAGCGGGATCAGCATATGGAACAGGAATCAACAATCGGCTGTAGACTCTAATACCACCTATACCACCGGCTGCTCTTTGGAGACCTGTGGTTGGGTAGTAAAAGTAACTACCAATTTGATCCTTAACTTGGAATTTGTACGTGTAGTTGGTTCCTGGTGCAATGGGACATTGGGTTCCCAATGTACCATCTTGCCATGAGTTTTTCCTTTGTTGAATACCACTCCATGTGAACAGAAGTGGCTCGTCGAGGTTGTTGAAAACATTAACAACGATGTTGTTGTTGCTTGTTCCGTTAATTTCTGGTCCGGGGAATTTACCGTTTATCAGAATTCCCTGTTGAGGGGTACCCAAAGGAGCAATGGTACCGTATGTAACGTTCCATGTGTAGTAGACATAAGGGTCTTCAGCCATCACAGCTGTTGCCATAAGGCAAACCATCAAACCTAAAATAGCCCCACGAGCCATTATTTTATTTTGTGTTTTTTTCCTTAGACCAACAGTTTTTTTTTTTTTAATGAATATATATGTTGAAATTATATTCAACCCTTTCCTATCTCCTTCCTTTATTTATTTTTTATGGGAAGAAGATAGATGTTTATTCTTCTACTTCTTCTGCTTTTCACCTTCAAATGGCTTGCCTTTATATATGCAATTCTCACAGCTTTTTTTGGATCATAAATAGTTTGTTTCGCCGAATTTGTCTCTCATTCGCAACTTCCTTTGTGGTGCACCTTATGTATCTCTCCTCCACTCGTGGTTTTTTCTTTGACTTTCTATTTTTTAGAATGTTTCTTTCGGGGTTGTTTGTTATTTTTTAGAATGTTACTTTCCGGGTTGTTTGTTATCTACTTTTTACATATTCTCAATCATCAAATATTACACTCCCAAACTATTGGTACTACCATACTTAATTCAAATAAATAAAAACTAACTGGTACTATGATAATTAATTCAAATAAATAAAAATTATGGCTCGTGGGACTGTATGACTCAATCTGCAGAGTCATTCGTCCAATCACATGATTGAATCAAATTAAATTAGATGATTTAATTATGCGATTCATACTCTTGACATTTATAAATATAACACGTATATACATATCTCTATCACAAGTGGACGATATCCTTCCTCAGTATTGAATAGCTAAATAAAAATTAATAATTTATATAATTGTTGAAAACACAAACGTATTATGGAAGTAAAGTAAAATTTCACTCTAATAATTAATTAACAAATTTAGATATGTCAAGATAATTAACAATGATTAAATTATATCATTATATTATTGTGACATTAGTGACTTTAAACAAAAAAACTAATCACATTAATCGAATTAATTATTTACAAAAGATACCGTCACAAAAAAACTAATCACATTAATTTGTACGATTAGAATACTATAATAGTACATCAGATTTTACAAATAGAGCTCGTCAACCGACATGATTTGGTTCGTAAAAATAATAACTTCTACCAACATGATTTGGTTCGGAAAAAAAGAAACCAGTATAATTTGAGTATAGCTAAAGGAGCTAGTACCTCATAATGCAATGAACTACATTTTAAATTTTGGTTGAAAATAGTGTCTACAAAGTGTTTAAAAACAAAACGCAATAAAAGTTTGGTCGATGGATATGATAGGCGATCATTAAGAGATATAATAGCAATAAGATGGTATATTAACTTTAGTGTTTGATATATTAACAAAATATGATAATAAGTTAATCGGAAAAATCTATCTTGCATTGTGGCTTTAGTTGAAATATCTATTTTAAATATTAGTTGGATTAGATATCATATTTATAGGATAAGAACAATAATTTATTCAATTACTTTTATAAAATATAATTTAAAATATAAAATTGAAATATAATAAAATATAAATATAAATATAATTTATAAAAATAAAAAATAAAATTTGATCTTAAATTTAAAAATGAAATATTAATAATTAATTTAAAAAATATTTAAGATTTTATTATAAGGATAGTTTTATCTTTTTATATAACTTAATAAATATATAGTTTTATCTTTTTAAAATAAATATAATTTATTTACAAATATATTTCTGCCATTTATATATAATATACATCGTATCTTTATTTATATTCAAACAAATAAAATAGAATATTTTAGTTATCCATGATGCTTTTTAAAAAAATTAAACTATTTATTTAATTATGTCTATGGATAGTTTTAAATATAATATTATTTTATTACTTATTTAAATTTTAAATATTTTTTAATTTATATTATTTAAAATATAATAGATTAATTTTTAAAAAAAACTAATATGTAATTATTTACAATAATAATTTTATTATTTAAATATAATATATATTATATTGATGAGATGTGTATCAATTATATGTCTTTATCGTATCATTTACATCAAATGGACATTTGGTGTATAAGGAGCAAAAATAAATAATTTTTTAAAAAAAATAGACAAAAGAATAATATTTAATTAAATGACTCCAATATAAATCAAATTCCAAATTTTTTGTTAGTCATTTTTTTAATTATTTTTTCATTTCTACTTTTAAGTTTATTTCTATTTAACTTTTATATGCATATATCAAGGAAAGCAATTCTGGTTGCTTTATTTTTTTCTAATGAAAATTCATACCCTAGTGTGACATGGACCATAAATAAAGTTGTGTGCATATATCAAATGGAGGAAAATCACCAACAGATTGTGCGCATATCAAATGGAAGAAAACCCAAACACCAAATTTTGAATTAGTATATATTGTACTTTGTTATGCACACTGCCTTTCATAAAAATATTTTACTTAAATACAGATAAGTTAAATAAATTTTTCTCCATTATAGGTTTAGTCGTCAATGTTTTTAATCCTTTTTCTGTCTTCATTTTCTTTATTATAAAATAGGTGATTTATGATTTTTTTTTTATTTAAAATCACATATGCATCATTTTCTCTCTACCATTTTTCTTAAATAAGTGATTCTCACATAAATCGATTTTTTCTTATTTTTCTGTTATCTCACAAACTAAATGCGACATTAGGTTTTTCCGTCTCGTTGCAGTGTCTATTTGATTCAAATTTACTTTAATTCAGTACAAACAAATTCAATCAATGACTTTATGTCATCAATGTTGTAGATATGAATACATAGACATTCCAATCACTTTAATTTTTTCAAATTTGTTAGTATTTTTCCGTGCTATTAACATGGATATTATGAACATCCTTAAATAGTAGTTCAACTGAAAAATATTGAACCCGAACCTCACAGTTGTATGAGTTAATTATAATAGAATTTATCATCTATTCTAAGATATATATAAAAATAAATAAATAAAAGAACATGAATTTTATAACTTTGTTTGCAAATTCATCGTTCCTTTTCTCTTTTAGCAAATTTACATGTGTGTTGTGCTCTATTTTTATTTTGTTGCTTTATAGACTAAATTTCCTATCATAAACACATTTTAAAATCAAAATGACTGCTAAAAAGACACATTAACATATCAAAAGCTTATGAAAAAAAACATTAGAGTACCAAAACGTTTGTTTATCCCAAGGAAGATATAAATGACAATAGAAACAAATGATCAAAGTTAAGTTCGGTTCATGCAAGATGGGGGAAGTAACCCTACAAAATAGGTAGATAATCAAACCTAAATTATGACCCGATAACGCGGTTGATGCATTAGCCAGATAGCCTGTATGAGAACTTAAATCCATGTGAAATATGTGCAGAAAAGCAAAATAAATAATCATTATTACAAAGTATGGCCCCCGATGCCAAACTATCCAGTCAAGTACAAGTCTCTACTCCGTTAACCTTGCTGAGATATTCTCATTATTCTGCTGACCAACAAGTGTTTGGATTATTTCAAAAGCAATAATTGTAGAACTATATTTAATAAAAAGGAAGAGGCTCCGGAAAAATACAATGAAAATAGCACAAATCAGATTCATAGACAACACCCATTCATATTCCCTGAATATCCCTGATGAAACCTTGGCAGAGGGGGACTACATATTGTCACCGAAAACCCCGAGCTAGCATTCATCTTTGAGGGGGATCAATTGTGCGGACATTAGCAACTGACATACCCTCAATTCGGTCCTTGGTAATTTCCACAAAGTGACCAACAATCTCATGAAACTGCTTGAGCCCTGACAGCGGAAGAATGATGGAGGATCGATCAGAACCTGCAACCTGCAATGAAATAACAAGAACTTACAGCAGAAATATTCAACCCAAACTCTAACAATAGTATAAAGCAAAGACAAAAACATAATGGCAACACACCTCAGATATTCTTAGAAAATGACCCCTATTGTTGCTCCCAAGATCAAAGAAGAATCTTTTTTGATCAGCCCTGATCACTTTTGAGACCCCCAAGTTTCCAATTTCATCCTGAGCTGGCAAATCAACAGACCTGTCTGCATTCAATTCAGAAGAAGAGGCAGGTTGAGTACTATGACCAGAAATGAAGCCAGCACCAACATCATCCGAAAGTCCAACAAGTCGTTCTGAGGATTCAGAATTTTGCTGTTGTGAAATACAAAAAACAAATGAATTTTAACACAAAAAAAGACAACTAGGATAATTTTGGCGGCTAAGCAGGAAATAAATGTCTACTTGCAAAGAAGAAAACCTGATTGGGCAGAAGGAAAAGCCTTGAGGCTTCATTAATCTCTGCCAAAATGTTCCTGAATGCTGCCCACCCTTCATCCCTGGAACTTCCTGCAGGAACAATTATAGTGCTACGGTTTCTGCTGACAGAAGCTTCAGACACCTTTGCAAAATACATTAAGAGTCATAATATTGAAACAAAATAAGCATACATGTAATATATTCCATTAGATAGAAAGCCCAATATACACAAATAGGTGAGGCTAAAAGGATGCAAAACAAGATTACAGCTTTTTATGAGGGACTATATGTAGCCTCATTAAAACAATTTGGGTTAATTGGAAACACCAATTACCAGAGTTGTTTGAAAAAGCTTTCGCAGATGTTACTTAGCATCACCTGTCACCAAATTCAAACGCAAATCTATTAACAGGGACCTATGTAGAAGATGAAGGGATTGCAGAATATAATAGTTGACTTCATAGCTACTTCCTTGTAGTGCAGATTGGTTTTACTGTTCTTCTTACGTTCCACAGTGATGCATGCTTTAAAGCTTGCTTTTTGTTCAATTGTTAGGCAAGAATAATAAATGCTGTTGCACCAAAAATAGGAAGAGTTTTTTCACTGTGTAACAGTACATGCAATAACAGACAGCAACCTACAATGACAATATCCCTAAACTTCCAATACAAAATAATCACCATGTCTTCAACACCTTTTGCCTTTTCCTACCCTCAAGACTCAAACCCACATTGAAGGGCAAGCATTGGATAGGAACAACAATCTGGCGACAAGATTATAAAAGGGGGTATTGAAGATACTCCTAAAATACAGAACACAAGATTTTACACAAACAAAATAAAAGGTCCACTTTACATATAACATACTGTGCAATAAAGGAGAAATTTCCTTTTTTTTTTTTTTGCTTCCAGACTCTCGATCTTGAAGTTAGTATAGAAACACTGAGAGAAACAGGATTTGAAGGAGGAGGAAGGAATAAAAGATCGATGTCTTGAGCAAAGAAGTTGCAAATTAAACAATTGTGTAGGTATGATATAAGTCGTGTGGCACGATTTATACAAGTTGAAGGTGAAGTGTATCTAAAAGAACAGGAAGTTGGTGAAGATTTTTGGCATTTTAGCATTAAAAAATTCCATACGCAACCTTAAAAACAATCATCAAACAGACATCTGAATTATGCCTAAGAAGTCAATGCCTAAGATAAATCAGAAATTACACCACTGCAGGACTTCGGCATGAAATTATTTATGTTACATTCTAGTTTTCTCAGTGTAAACAGGGGTTTTACTTGCAGTGGCAGAGTTCAAGAGATACAAATACAACATGTTGTTATGCAGGTCTTAATTTTCAACTGCTACCAAAATAGAAACACTGCAAAAACATAATTTACTTTCTATCCACCCACCATTATGATTTATGACCAGGAATGCTGTGAAATTCGAATTCCTAGATCTTCCAGTAGTATTATGCATTTCAAGCAACCACATTAGGAATGTCTGACCAACAAGATGCTCAACATTTATTGCAAAATCCAAATTAAAATTTCCATTTCCCTTTCTAATTTTGATATCTAATCTTCTTATTGAAATTCCCAAGGTCATTAATTCCAGCCTGTTATGCACCAACCTCCTTCCCACAAATAAACACAAGTAGTAAATAATTAAAAGTATTCCAATTTTCAACCTCTTTTATACTCTGTTTGCGCTAACAATACCTTCATTGTCATAATAAACTCAATTCCTTATCCCTCATGGGAAAGAAAAAAACACATTTGCTAAAATTACCAATTGAAAACTCTACAAAGCCTAGCTTATTTTGACTTTCAAAAATGAAAATCGAGTTTCAGGATAAAGAGAGTGAAAGTAATTGAGAATGTGTCTACCTTTAAGAAACGGCCTCTTCTATTCTCTCCAATGTCGAAGTAGAAGACCTGAAAGAAAAAGAGAGAGAGAGAGAGGAATTAACGAATCACCATGAAAAAGGGGGAAGAAATTAGGTTAAGCGAATTAGTAATTCACTACTTTAGTATCGAGTTGCAATTCCTTGCTGAAAAGGTCTTGATCATCAGAATTGACGTAGTAATTGAAGAGATCGAGGAACCACGAAATGCCGGAGAAGGGAACTATGATGGTAGACCTTGTAGCAGAGGTTTTCTCAGAAATCTTTAAGTAACGACCACGAGGGTTTTCTTTCAGATCGAAGTAAAACAGCTTGTGTTCCACTTGTAACGTTTTGCAAAGAAGTTCCACGTCAGCACCTCCACCTCCACCACTACCACTACCACCGCCGCCGCCAGTAGCCCCCCCTCCGGAGTTCCCCTCCATCTACGCCAATTCAATCACGAAATTGAGAAATGGGGAACACAGATCTGAGTTGGAATTATGGTTATGGTGCTAGGGTTGGGGAGATGGAGGAAGTAGAAGAGCGACGGTTAGAGTTAGTTAGAAATGAGCATAGATGGGAAATTGGGGGTGAGATGGAGATGGAGATAGAGATGGAGAGTGGAGTGAAGTGTGGGTTTTGTTGTTGGTGTTGGGTGGAGGTAGTAGCTAAAATAGAACTACGACTTAAAAGACGTTTTCCCCGATGTGATGATGTTTACAAGCCACTTCGCAGATCCATTCTCATGTCAATCTTCCTTTTCACCTCTTCCAAGTCAATTTCTACAAACCGGTAATTTACTCAATTTCCACCTTTCTAAACACTCTTCATTAATCCCTATAATTCCATACCCTTAATTTGGTTTTTATCTTTTACTTTTTTTCCGCTTCAAATTCAACATTTATCTTTCTAAATTATTATGCTATTAAACTCATTTTTATTCTTAATCCGTTTCTCTCTCTGACAAGTTTTTATAAATGATTATAAACACTTTATAATGTTATTCACATGCAATGTAATTTATACATGTATATAATATATATTAATTTATTTATTTATCAATATTGATATTATTTATTTTATTTTCTAAAAGAGTTATTCATATTAAAATCATATTTGATTTAATTCATAATTGATTTTTAAATATAAATGATTGATTTAATATAAAAAATTTAAAAGTCATCTTGAAATCTTTAAATTAAGTTTATATATTTTTTTCATTAAAAAATCATATAATTCGTAGTATCTCTGACTTCTTTTATAATAAACGAGTCACACAAATTGATATTTATTAGATGGACTGAATTTATTAACTTTTATTAATTAATTTATCTTTTATATAAAAAGATGGAGAAAATATTTTTTTAACTAAAAGTTTTACTATTGGAGCAAAAAATTTAAAAGGAAGCTGCTGGTACTCACAGATATATTTTATATACATCGTATTGACACACATAAAAGTCTTGAAAAAAATTAAAATTATGGAGAAAAGCTATGATATCAAAAAGTTACATATTGAAACTTCTAAAAATTTCAACAGAAAGAGTACTAAATTTATCGTGGTAGTTCTCAATCGCTTAACCAAGCACACATATATCACTGTATTGGTGTATACTGTATAATAATTAAAATATGAAAATTTATGACTTAGTCCTTTAGTATTTAGTTTTATACTTTTATGGTATTTTAATAGTTAATACATCACATTAAGTCAAAAAACAATAGTTAATACATCAGATGTTTTTAACATTTATATTTTAAGTTACTTGTTGAACTAGACAATTAAAAATACATAGAAACTTGTCTAGTTTAAATAAATGAGTTAAGTTCTGAACATTAGTAATTTTTTAATTCATGTTCTAATTGCAATTAATTTGACTTTATTGGCAAGTGTATATCTTATTATATTTTTATTAGAATCCGGTGTATGCTTATCAGCTAAATTTTTATAACTTGATATAATCAATTTGACTCACTATAGATGTGTTTTTATTATAAAAAATTACTGGTATATACTCAAACATCCAATAAATACTTTAAGAATGAGAAATAGAGATAATGATGTTTACATTATTAAAGTTTAAATATATATCTATTCATGTGTTATATGTTCATCTACACTTCTACTTTAAAAGTCGTATGATTTATAATAGTTTTTAGAGTAAAAATGTTTCTCACGTATTACGTTTTGCTAAAAAGGATGTTTGTAAATCATATACTGGCTTCTAAGGTGGAACATGATCCAATATAAGTTTTAAAACAAATATTATAGTGAAATCTAATTCAAATAAAATAATAAAATTAAAAAAAATTAAGTTTTAAAACATAGTGAGGCCTAATTAAAAAAAAGTCAAATAAAAAATCAAATTTTGCAGTATAATGTAACCTAGTTTAGTTATATATTTATAAGTCTATTATTAATCTAAAATTTTGAGCCTAAAATTCTAACTTATATTGTTTAGTTCTTGGGGTGGAAAGTGTCTCACGCATTGATTATAGCGGCATCAATCATCGATAAATTTGGAATAATTTTCAAACATCAATCCACTATTAATATTTAAAATCTAACATGTCCATCATTCAACTGAAAAATGAAACTATCTGTAAATATGCAAATTATAAGTGGTGTTGGCCCATCTTGAGGTTTATTTTAGGCAAGGTAACTTCATAGAAAATTTTAAGGAAAAAAAACAAAGTAGTGGAATGATACACGAGGGCTAATGAGAAAAAGTGAAAGGAAAAAAGTCATACTTCTAGTCATCCCAGCGCAATAGGTAGAGGATCTCATAGACATTGTCTCTAGCAGCAAACGTGGCTTCTTTGCCCAAAATTGCCTCTATGATGAGTGATTGTCAATTTCACATACCTATTATTTATCGATTTCATTTCTCATGTTTGGAAGGTAAAAAAATTATATAATTAAAAAGTTCAATTAAAAGAAAGCCTTGAAAACTCAATCCATAAATTCACTTTTTCAAATACTTAGTTTTGAAAAATATATTTTTTAGAGAAAATTTCAATAAAAAAATTTTCTAGTCGAGAATATTTTTTTTTTTGAGAAACAGTTTTAATTTAAAAAAAAAATTGAAATTGTTTTCGTAAATTATTTTTGAAAACTTTTTAAGAAATTTTTTTTCTCAAAATTTTCAAGATAAAATTTATGATATTTTTTTCATGAAAAATAATTTATGTTGACAAAACAATAGACACATTTGAACATCAAAAAATTGTTTTAACATAGACTCATAATTAAGAAACTTAGCAGACGCCTAAAACTTTAGAACTTAACTTAATTGACAACTATACGAGGGCATCTTACTATCAATAATAACTTCTAGGTGTGATGGACGTAACATTCTATTTTGCATGGAGGAAACATAAGCAATGTGGGCAAACGCACACCACAACAATGACATGGCAATATCTGCATCCATTTACACCAAAAACACAAATTGCGCAACAACAAATGATACTATGATAGCATTGAACACGAACGGGGGACTACCAACTTTTTTATGTGCTTGTTCATTGGGTCTAAGAAATAGCAAGATTTTATTGTTTTGAATCAGGTTATTTCACTTGTAGGATTTGTGCGACCAACTGCATTTAGAGGATACAATTTTGCTTCAAAGGATGGTCCTTGAAGATAGCAATGTTTGTCCCAATCTGTTGGTGATGGTATAGGAGTGACTTGAATGGTGGTGAAGTCAATGTTGTCAGAATCATATTAAAGATTCTGATAAAACTGGTTCGACCTCGATTGAACTGCACGACTACTGCACGACTAATAAATGAGTATTAAAAAAGCTTATTTAAAAAAAATAGAAAACATCTAATTGAACCATCTGCAGTTGAATCAAAATTCACGCTGTTTCATTTCAGTTCAACCTAGTTTGATAGGATTGTGAACCAACTGGTGGTTAACCAACCAACACAGTAGTCGTTTCCCATATCAACCAATTGAATTGGTTGGTCCAAAATGATTTTGACAACATTTAGTAAGGGTTAGCCAGTGTTGGGAAGATGGATTCTCCCATAGAAAGGTGTTTCAGCTTCATGCAAACATCTTGGTTGATACATCTCCCTCCATCCTTAATCATTAAGGAAGACACCACCTCAATTGAGGTTTAATGCCACTGAACAAATTTCTATACCAGAGAATTTCACCCAATCTCACACTCTTAAAGAGATGGTTCTAAATTCTAATATCTTTTGATGCCAGAGAATTTCATCCACTCTCACACTCTTAAAGAGATGGTTCTAAATTCTAATATCTTTTGATCTTCTAAAGTAGGACAAAAATATACCTCTCTTCTAGAGAATATCACTAGAGCTTGCTCTCACTCTATCACTCTTTAAAGATGATAGAATATAAAAACTTATTTTTAACACATTTGGTAGATGAGAGAATGTAAAAAGTAATTTTCATTATTATAAAGAAACATAAATTAGCCTAGGAATCACATAAATAATTTAAAATGATAATCATTACATTATTTTGAGTAAAAGTCTTTTTTTAATCTTGAACAAACAGACTCTAAGCTCACTTTCAATTTGAACAGCTTTAAAGCTGAAATATCTAAAGGTCATTTTTGAGTCGCACCTTTTTTTAAGGCCATCTACCTATCCATTGAATTGACAAGACAAAAAAAAATAGATGCCTCAGTGGATTGGTCAGCATCATACGTAAAGCTATCCATTTAAGGATAATTTATGCAAGAAAATTGGGATGATTGACATGGGTGTGCATTAAGGGAAGTGCCAAAATTTGTCCAATGATTCACACAGATATCCCTAACTCGGAGATCTTCATTATCCGTTTGTCCAGCACAGATCTCTGCCGCTTCAAATTTGAAGCCAAAGAGGCAACCTAGTCGTGTGTTTGTGGTAGACATGAAAACAGTAAGTAATGCAAAATGACTGAACTTTTGGAAAAACTAAGAAAATGAGGCCATAGACTTGCCTCAGCTCGAAGTGCCAGAGCTTCACGACTAGGTATATCCCGCAGCCTGTCGATTAAATCTACAACATGATAAATGGAGAGTAAATTTCAAAGCAACAGTAGATATCATCACGCATCCCCAAAGAAAATACGAAAGGAATCAAATAATCATAAAAGGGACTCTTGTTTTTTCAAAAACTAAACACAAAAAGAAGACATTAACTTAATTGGTAATTTTGTTCTTATACAGCATACCAGTAGCTCGGGCTTCAACCTTGTATGATGATTTTGCCAGCTTTTGTAATTGGGCTCCAGTGTTCCTATGCATAATTGGAGTAAAACATTCAGGCATATACTTCAGCTATAATCAAATAACTCAGACATCCTTTCCTTGACTAATAATACATACATTAGTTCATTATGCCCATATTTCATTTCCTTCTCAGCAAGAGCTGTCCTTTGTAGCAATTTTATGCTCTCCTTCTTCAGTAAATCTACTGAAAGGTCCAAGTCCTTCACATTCTTCTCAGCACTTGCATACCGTGCCTTCACGTGTATTCGAGCAAAAAGGTGAAACATACAACAGAATATGAAATATCACAACACCCTAAGACACAACTGTATAAGATCTCAAGATAGAATGTCCTAAATATTAAGCTACAATATAAGGAAAGAGCATATTATAATTTATGCATCATAAATAGAGAGGAGCAGTATGTAAGGGCATAGGTCAGGTGCGCATCCTGATTGTTCAACTGAATATTACCTCCTCACTCTGAAATCGACCCAATGTGTTACGAAACAGAAATCTTCTTGGAGCTGCAAGAAGATTAAGTACTTTAAAATAAAATAGCATACAAGACAATTACAAATTAAGTTGACTCGAGACACAGAAAATAGCACTAGATAAGACAGGTTTGAATCATATGCAATATTATGGTACAAGAGTCATAATGATCACATTTTCCAAGCTATGCATCAACATCAACAATTGGGCTATACCTCATCAAGCGGGATCAGCTGCATGGATCAATCAATGTCATCAGGCTATATCAAAAACCAATTTGAGCAAGGTCTTTTTTAATGGTTTATTCTAAAATTGTTTTTATGAGAACAAATTTAGATTAGGGGAGGCACACACCATGCAAAATCATGGAGAACCACCCACCTCAGTGAACATCTACAATGGAATTTACGTATGGTCTACCAACTACGGAATTCCACTATTCAAAAGTTTTAATAGGTCTTCCACTATTTATTTTAATTGATCCTCACTGTCTCACACCCTCTACACTAGAAGAAGAATAAAAACACTTGTCCTAGAATTTTCAGTTCAGTCATGAAATCTTCCAGTCCAAATCAAATATTTACTAAAAATTTGATAAACTAAAAATTTAATCTTGACAGTCGAATATTTGAAAGCCTTAAAATTATTTCCTGACTCATTCTTTGAATTTTTAGAAGGAAAATGCTAACAAGTGCATTGTTTAGAATACCGATGTAGAAAAAAAAATCTTGGAAGTTGTGTAATTCATACTATAGAATTGTAAAAAGTGAGATTTTCCACTCAACTTATTTTTTTTATTTCCTTTTTTGGTTGCTCAACAAGTTCCCTAAGGGCACTTGTTAGCATGACCCTTTTTAGAAATAGGGATCCTTTCCATATACATCATTAACTAACAAGCTTGATCAAACAATTGTTGAATGTATTTAAATGGAACATATCTGAGTAAAGTAAACTCAATATTATCTAACTTTGAAAATTCTAAAAGGTACGGATCCAAAAATTTGATTCTCCTGTTAAAATTTTCATAAATATATGATGAATAATATTTTGGAGTCATTGATCTGGCATGTCAACTTCCACTTGTAGAGTGACTTCTTGATTGGATCAATTAAAAAATGCATTTATCGGTTGAACTAGGAGGTCATTAATCAAGTTCCTTTTGAAGATCCATAATCCATCTGGATATCATAGATCAGTGGAAAAATCCTTTCTACAATCCTATCTTAAGACTACTTTTTAAATTGCCTACAAGGTCAGGGATGCCTTATTATTTTTTATGCAGGCTCCCTCCACACAATTCTTGTCCCTTCAAAGCATCTTTTACACATGGCAAGTCTTCAACACTACATGTTAAAAACCCATAGTGAAAAATAGAAAAAGGTAAAGAGTGAATTTTACTGTTTGACTGAACAATGAATAGAGCATGGCAAAAGATTTCTTCTCCTCCAGTGGTTTCCCGTTTCAACTGAGCCACAGATGTGTTTACTCAATACTAACAAATCTCAATAATCCCTCCACTCTACCCATGCATCATTCTATTTATTATGCAACTTGTTCACCCTACTAACTTGCTAACTGCTCTAACTATCCCTAACTAATTGTATAGTCTCTCCAGTTCTAACGGCACATCACAAAAAATCTAATTCTTGTTCTACACTAAGCCAGTAAGCCTCACCATGGTTTTAATATTACTTGATGAAAGCAACACAGAAACAGCAGCTTCTTAATAGAATCACAATAAAAAATTGGGAGTATATGTCGTATGAAAGCTTAATACAAGTCCCAGGGGCTATTTTACCAGGTTAACTGTCATATATTACTGAGTCCAACCCAAATTAATGTAAAGTCAAACTTGGACAGGCAGTCCTTTAAAGTAGAGATGCTAGTCAAGTGACCACTTAGTAGTTAGTACAATAGAAACTACATCAAATCAAAGACAAAAGGAGAAACAAAAGTAATGAAATTACACACACATAAAATAAGCATTGATCCTGCATTAGTTTGGCCACAGTATGGCCCCTTGTGACAATATACAGTTAAAGATGCAAAAGTCATTAATTGAACATTACAAGAAAAACTTGAAGTAGTACGGTGCAGGAAAACTTGTTACTTGTATGTGCAAAAGATGGGAAAATACCTCTCATAACAAGAAACGCGGCAGAAATAGCAAAACCAACACCTAAAGCTGGATTCTCCCTTGCTACCATCAATCCATCTACAAAACAAAAAGGCTAAGATCATAAATTGGTGATAACTCTAGATACCCAAAAGATCACCCGCAGAGCAAGAAAACATTGCTTTTATAATTGCCAACAAATAACAGATATCCTCCAAATGCTAGCCCTTCATAAGTAAGGTGAAAAATATATCTTACAAAACAAATAAAAAAAGCAATACAACAAGCCACGCGAAGATTCAAAATACAGCAAGCAGCCTGTTCTTTCTGCATATAAGTGCCAAAACCATTGAATAAACAGCTAAGTTTGAACACCAAATACAGGCCATAAATAAACATAACCCTATGCCATAACAAGTGTACGGGGAAACAGCAATCTCTGGAAATGCAAGCATTTTACTCCAACCAAAATTTTAAAAGCATACACTACACATGGCAACAAAAGTTCAACCCCATTTTTCCAAACCATCAAAAGGTGCTTCAAAGTTGAAGAATATATCTACCGCTCATAAGTTTTGGTGCAATTTAAATCATAATCACCTTTAACTTTATTGAAGAAAGCATCTTCATAAGTTTTATACTGTGACACTGCTTCTGGCAAAAAATTCTGCAAAAGAATCAAACATAATCTGGATGAGTTTTGGAGCCAATCAAAAATTTTTAATGACAGGAGCCAATCATATTTTATTGAGATAAAAAAAAGGATTACACATGGTCAATAATTTCCTTTATTAATACAAGACAAGACAGGACAGAACATGGAAAGAAAAAAAAATAGCATGAAAAGAAGCTATGGCATTAGAAAAAGGGAGACTTTCTATAAACGAGCAGGAAAGCAAACACAAGAACCTAGCCAATCACTCAAAAAAAATGCAAAATAGTACTTCATATTTATTTACAATATTTTGAAGATATCATGAAAATGACTTTGCCGCAATCTTTAAGATGATTTGAATCTGTTTACTATTTTCATATATATCACTAACTGTTAGCATTGGTCTTATACGATCTAAAAGAAAAACAATCCCAAACTAATCAAGCTCCGTAACTTTAGACAGGTTTTGCATGTTAAATCATATGACAGCATCTCATAAAAAAATATATGAAACTCAAAAAAATATGACAACATGTTATTTCGGGATCCAATTTGATCTAATATATCTTAGGCTCCTGGACTGAATCTGGTCAAATATGCATTACTCTATTTGAATAGCAAAAGTGAAAGTTGTGTATAGAATTATAATTTCAATACTAACTTACTCTCAATTATAATTAGTTCAAATCGTAAAATTTTATGAATAAATACAAAGAATTCGAGAAATATAATTCTAATTTTATCGCTTTGGCAGTGGTGGCTGGGCTCCATTAGCGGTACCAACAATACCCAAACCTTCTCAAGGTTCTCTTTAGACACAATAGATCGCATGACTACTTTTCTCCCCTACTTTTTGTCCTTTTGTCTGTAGAACAATTGTTTATATATTTTGAGAGTCGTATGTCCTTGTGAAAGTTGTATTGGAGGTGTGGAAAGACAAGACAAGATAGGATTATGAATTACAATATTAGAGAGAGAGTTGGGGTGAGACCTATAGTAGAAAAGATGGTAGAAACTCGGCTTAGGTGGTTTGGGTATGTGGAGAGAGGAGACATGTAGATTTTTTAGTAAGGAGAGTAGATCAAATGGAGGGTAGTCAAATCACAAGAGCAGGGGAAGACCAAGAAAACTGGCAGATCCGTATATATGACAGATTATAGGGGACCAAAAGCTTCCTAAATCAATGGAAGCTGGTGAATTTAAGTGAGGGAAGAACAAAAATTCCATTCAAAATGACAGAAAAACAGATATCGGCATAACTTATAAGAACCTGCTTTATAGAAGAAGTATGGCTATGACACCAAAACACGCCGTGCTAGATTAAGGAGTGGCAGAGGTTTGCACCGTGCCGCTACTGTGGGACTCCTGCTCTCGTTGACAAGCTTAATCCAACCAAGATGGCTCTAATATATTGTTATGATGTGATATGAATAATACATTAACTTCACACTTATTTGCATATCTTGATATTCTAGGTTCAGTATAAGAATAACACAACATGTTCAAACCTAACTAAACAATATTTCTAAAATGAGATGAATCCTAAGAAGACTTGGAGATGAATATAAGAATATATTTTTACAATTATACAGTCAAAAACCCCATCAACTAGCTTTCCTAAACTTGGTTCCTCCTTACTTCAACTGTTAATTGATCTTGTGCCTTAAACAAAACTTATAGATTAACTGTTAGTAAGATTAATATCTTCCATCACAAAGTATCAATATATTATTGCAAACAACGTATACTACATATGAGTCAAGGATGCCATTGCACTGCAAAAATTATAAGAATCCTATGAAGACGCGTGAAACTTCAATAAGGAAGCGGGGAACAGAAACCCTCTATTTGTGTTGGGAATTAACATTATTACCGATTTATAATGAAATTAATCAAATAGGGGGAAATAAAGCTATATGATCTTGTCTATGTTATCTATGGCGCAACGAATATGCAGAATTAGAATAAAATAATAACGAGACGGTGGAAGACATAAAAGAGAGGAAACCTGAAAGGTACGAAAGTGGGTGGAAGAGTTGTGTTGCATAGAACGAGCAGATTCAATTGCAGAACGCTGAAAATTTTCTGCCATTGACGCTAGTGATGCGGATGCGGAGGCGGAGGCGGATGTCGGCGAGGAGGACGTGTCTCCGTTCGAATCTGTCTCTGCCATTTTCTGAGGGTCGCACTACACTGCTTTCGGTGGCTGTCCCTCCTCCCGTCTGGTTGGTATATATGCTTTACAATGGCGAATAAACAACAAGTGTAAGCTCTTTATTAAAAAATAATTAACTTAAATTGTAGTTTTAATTTTATATTTTCTTAAGTTCACAAAATTGATTTTTTTTTTATTTTAAAATTTCATAATTTTGATTCTTTATTTAAATTTTTATATTAATTTTTTTTTAATATATTTTAAATGATATAAAATAATTAATATCTATAAAATTGTCATAAAATAAAAAAAAATTATTTTTATAATTATTTATTTTTATAATTTAATTGATATCGTGTAATGCACTTAGATATATATACATTATGAAATTATATGTCACGTCATTTAAAATATATTACATCATTAAAATTTTTACTACAAAAATATAAAATAAGATTAATGCTATCAAA
>JBBPBS010001017.1:10878715-10890526 GCA_037974835.1 Cicer judaicum | reverse complement strand
ATATATATATATTAAATAGAGTTTATATTTAAAGAGATAAATAGTTAAAATTGTATATTTAATTTATACACGTGTGATCAATATAAATTTTCTTTAAAATTTTAATTAATCATAATCATTGAAACATTGATAATGATAGATTTTTTGATCTTAACTATTTCAAAAATGTAAAACTTTATGTATATGATCAATCGAATTATGAAAAATATAAATTATTTATTTTTCATTAATAAAAAATAATTTTATATTGATAATTGATAATATACAGCAAATAAATTTTTAAAATAATTGTTTATTAAAAAAAAAAAAACTTCAAAACGATTGGAACTTTATTTTTCATGAGCTCATACAAATCAAAAGAAAAGGAATCGAGTTTTTGGTTTATTTATAGAAAGAAAGGGAAATAATTGAATTTGGCCTGGGAGCGAGACAGACAGTAGAGGGGAAAAGTTGGTTACAGACTCACATGTGGAAGGAAAGAAAAGGGGTTACAATTTTGATTTTTAATTTTCAATCACAATAGAAATTGCAATTATAATTAATAGCTCTGTGTTGCAACTACTGTTTCAAGTACCGATTTGCTCCCCAAATTTGGCAATTGCTCGCTACTCGGCAGCAAAGAACACAAAAAGAGCTTAGTTGTTTGAAAGAAAACCTCATCGATGATAATGATGACGATGCATTTCTTTTTCATTTCTTCCGATTGATTAATTAATCTTGAAAACATACATACTCACTAAATATTTATGATGCTTTGTGGTTCATTCTGTTTGAATTTGAGAGATCGAATACAGCCATGGTTACGCGATTACGATACCCTCCAGTCATTCGCTGTCATCCTCATTTATATTCAGGTAGGTTCTTTCTTCTCTTTCTTCAATCAATTATTACCGCATTGGAATTTTCTTCTTATTATTTGATATATTAATCAATGTGTAAGATTGGGTGCGGTTTAATTGGATCGCTGGGAGCATCTTACAATGGTGTGGCGCTGATAAATCTTGCAATCGCGTTGTTCGCTTTGGTTGCAATTGAGAGTAGCAGTCAGAGCCTTGGCCGTACATATGCTTTCCTTCTATTTTGCTCGATATTGCTTGATATATCTTGGTTCATTCTCTTCACTCACGAAATTTGGTGCGTCATCATTCATTTTCTTTTCTTTTCTTTTCATTGAATTTTATTATATTTCATTTCTAATGATTCTTGTCCCAAAGGAAGAGGAGAGCAATGTATTCGATAATAATTTGATTGCCATTAGACATGCAATATGCACTTCACATTGTGCAATTGGTTAGAGATGACAGTGGCATCAGTTATAAAGAGAAAATATGGATTATCTATTTGTCCTGTGAATGAATCACTAAAAACACATGAGAAAATATGGAATATAGAACTGATGTTTCTTTCATTCACAGCACTTGGCTTTGTGGCTTGTAAAAGAGTGATGACTTTTGTAACTGGGATTTTTGGAAGACCTTTGGGTCGGGGTCACACCCTTTTCTTGACTTGAGGCATTTTTAGAAAAAAGAAGGGCACAAACTGATAATGGATTAACTTGTTGATAATTGATATGTGCTTTATCTAGCATATAAAGCTCTTATGAACATCTTGGAGTTAGAGACTCTAAAATCAACGAGCATTGTTGCCCCCTTAATGTGTTGCTAATATAGTCCTGAAACTTAATGTGCTTATTTACAATTTCAATCGTTGACATATGTTATATATAGTGTTGGAATATTTTGAGCTGCCATTTGGTGGATGGAATTGAGCCTTGAAAATGGTATTCAACTTCCCAGTTCCAGTTATCTTGTTTGTTTGTGTATTAGAGTCAAAATTTCAAATATGAGCACAAATCCATGGCAATGAAAATAATTAATTTATTACTATTTTCAATCTATAGCCTAGAGGCCCTAGACCCTGCAGTACCAAGCTCAAAAGTCAAAACCAATATTTTATTGTCGCTGTTTACTATTTTTGTTGCAATTGTATCGCATGAAATTTTGCTGCTAGCATACTTTGGTTGTGTGTACCAATGACGTGGTTGCAATATTAATTTGATTACTTTGATAACCATTATAGCCAGTATCCTTTGATCATCATTGGCAAGATGGAATTTTTTTTTTATCATCATACTACACTCCACCCACACCACTTGCCAACCTTTTTTGCACCCAAGTACTGTTGGTCAATATGAAGTCACTGTGGTATATAGTGAAAATAGTATATAGTATGGATGTTCACATGAAACAATTTTCGATGCGTGTATAAACCAAACAAGTGATCATGACTGTGCTTTTTATTCATATTTGATGAAAATACTTATGTGTGTTTGCAGGAATATTTCATCCCAGGATTATGCAACATTTTTCATATTTTCTGTGAAACTTACCCTGGCTACGCAAATTGTTGGTTTTATAGTGAGGCTATCATCCTCATTGTTATGGATTCAAATTTATAGGCTGGGTGCTGCCTATGTGGACACAGCTTCTCGAGCAGCAGACTTTGACTTGCGGAGTAGTTTTTTGAGTCCTGTGACACCTGCAGTGGCGAGGCAAACCTCTGATTCCAATGAGATACTTGGAGGCTCTATCTACGATCCAGCATACTACTCATCCCTGTTTGAAGATAGTCAAGAAAACAAATCTACATGCGGGGTAGGCTAAATTTTTCAGAGAACCATATATTTGTTTATGTTTGCTTTAATGATTAATTTTCAGTTGGTATTGTTAGACACTACACTTAGCAATTTATCTGTAACAGTCTGTCGGGAGGCAATATTTTCTACACTGGTATCTCAAACGTACCAGTACCCTAACTTGTTTGGAGCTATATTTAGTTTTGGATTAAATCTTGGTGCACAATCCAGTGGCCAGTAGACTGCCATCAGGGACACAGCAGTCTTTACTAGAAAAGTATTCTTAATATAATTTTCTCTGATCATATGAAAATAACTGCATACAAGTTATTCTCAGTTAGTTCTGAGGTAAATTTTCAGATAACTAACCTAGAACAGAGTTCTTGTTAACAGTGAAATAATTGGTACTTAAGCATATGTATGATTATGGATGTTTTCTGCTGAGTAAATGAATGAAGATAGATGAAACTAGTAATAGTGTCCTTTATAATCTGTAGTTTCAACTCTACCTCTTTTGGAATTGAAAACCCTGTAAGTGAACATCTACTCTGTGAAGTTTTATTGGATATACATTGATGACAAGGATACGGAAGAAAAGAAAGATTTTTCAGAGGACATAAAGTGTCACCAGTGAACTTGATGTTTCTACCTCTTATTATTGAGATTTGAATTACACCTTTCCCGAAGAAGGATACATGATCTACCAATTTGGTAAAACCAATTAATTTTTATCTATTCCCTAGCCTGTAAGTCGCATATTATGCATCCAATCCAAGTGAGGAAGTTTCACACTTTATTCTTCTTCCTTCCCTATTGTAAGATGTGGCAAGGAGGCACTCTATTTATTGTTACTAGTGTAGTTTCTATCATGTTTCAAAGGTGCATGGCACTCTTACCAATGGTTGAGGTTTCACACTGTCAAAGAGTTTGATGTCTCTTGAATTTTTTTCCAGGAACCTTCTCTATAGGGATTTAATTTAATACTCCATAATCATATTCTCACTGTTTTGGATATTCATTAGGCTTTATCTATTTCATTTGCTTGGTTGTTTCTAGATGCCCAATCATGACATTGCCCAGAATGGGTCAACATCAGCCACTGAAGTTTCTCAGAAGACATTCGTGGATACATCTTTCCAGGCTGTGGATATAGGTATATGATTATTATATACCCTTTTGTAGTCTATTAACTTTTTGCAACTTCATCAATTTGTGCTACTTTGTCTAGAGCCTCTTTTACCTATATTTACAACAGTTTACCAATAATTTTGATCAGTTATGCACCATACTGAATGATGCAGATGGGCATCTGCTGTGAAGTTTTATTGATCTTTTCTTAAAAAATAAAACTTTAATAGTGATCTCTTTAGAGATTTTATTTATTTAATTATTTAGATATTTTTGCTACAATCATAGTATAATCAGGGTTGTACTGTGATACTTTCAGAAGGAAAGTTTACTAAGTGCAGTTTTATCATGCATATACAAGAGCCTGCTATGTGTAAATTGTGACTGCTGACTGTTGCTAGCCTGGTCCGAAGGATGTTGCAATTTCTCACAGCCTTAGCTTGTAGTTCCCTCTACCTCGGCTCTGACATTGCTCTTCAGAATTTGTCCATGACTTATGTTTTCCTTTATTGTAGCCATGGTTCCATTTTAAAAACCACATGTGAATCTATTTCCTATCTAGGTTGGTGTCAGACTGGCAAAGAATCCCGCATGATTATGTTAGGGACTATATCACGTAGGGAAAGCATGAGGGAATGCATTCTGACATTTTGAGAAAAGTTGTAGAAGGAGATCATTCTCTGATCAAGAGCCTAGGCTCTGAAATGTTCTTCATTACCTTTTGTACAAGCTTTTGAGCTTAATTTCCATATAATTCAATTCCCTCATACAGAACCGTTTTCCCTGTCTTCGTCATGTGCATTGTGCAAGAGAATTCTCTCTCTCTCTCTCTCTCTTTCTCTCTATGCTGTGCTTTCTGGCATTGTTTGCTGATACTGTGTATATATGTTTTCTGCACACAAATACAGTTTCAATAGAATTAAATCATTTCCCTTAATATTTCTCACATTTGTTTCTTAAATTTTGATGCTGTGTCTACTGGCAGTTGGTAACTTATGTGCTTTGATCTTTGCAGGAAGAGAATGTATAAATCAAGAAGGAACTTGTTTAAAATAGAGACCGAAATGCATTGTTCTTACTCCTGTATTGGTACAAGTTTCATTTCCATTATGCAGCCAGCCTGTATCGGAGTTGGTCTTGTACCATATGCATCTGCTGGCAACTTTCTCATTGTAAATGTTGGCGAAAAGGATAGGCCACGTGACTGGTGCATTATATGACAAATGATATCCAAGGTTTTCCCTTGAAGCAGTACCTGAATATGTCTGTGAAATTGAGCTAAGGAAGCCATTCTTGTTACATAGATTTGAGTTTTGCATTTTTGACAGATCTGCATGTAGTTGGAAAATATGCCTGGAATTTGTTCCAGACGTTTTTCTTGCCCTTTTTGTTGCAGTGATTGTTTAGGAGGCTAGGTAGTGAAATCATAGTTAGGAAAGCAGGCATTTTTTTTTCATTTAATTATTTTTTAAACTAGACCATGGGGTTATATAAGATATTAAAGGTGCTATGAAATCAGTTAGTGTTCATATTTAATTGAGTGTCAAGCATGCCAATGTTGGTTGTGTAGTGCCTGCTGGTCAATACTAACATTGATTATAGGGAGGACAAAATAAAAACAAAGATATAAAGTTTAGATTAATAAATTCAAAATCCTTTAACTTTGTGGCAGGTTTTCATTTCAAGGGAAATATGATTTTTGACGGTCATGAGTTGTGGTTGTGTATTAATATTAATAATAGACTAATAGTAATATCACTTAGTTCACGTGAGCTGAGTATCATTTATGTATTAAACAAAATTAGAATTATTCTATAATAATAAGTAATAACATGGTGCAATATAAAACTAACCAGCATTTATCAATAAGAAAATTAAAGTACAATCCATATGACCAGATCAATCAAGATAGTTTATTAAAATTTATATGACCAGATCATCAAGTTTCAAAGTGACAGCGAATAATTAACAAAAAATAAAATAAAAATAAATATGAATAATTAAATATGAAACCACACGCTTCTCAATCAAGATAGATATTTCATTGCTTCAGCAACGTTACCTCGTAAAATAGTCAGAAGTCAAAAGTTGGTCACATTTCCGAGTGCCAAAAGCTTCATACATAATCTTTAAAATGAAGAGAGTTTTCAGTGTGCCTCAAATGATAACAATAATAAGGAAACAGTGATATACGGATACGTGTAAAATACGAACCCCCAATAAAAGCATCTAATTGATGTTTTGCATGAAATGTAGACTGGAAATGGTATGATAAGACCACTTTCCACCATAAAAATATATTGCCCAAATACAGATAACAAACACTTTATTGCGAATCATTTCACGGTCAAGATTTTGATGATTGATGCAGTGCCCACACGATGCAAAACAACAACAGAATCTCCGTTAATGCAGAGTCCCTTTGTCTTGGCAAATTGAAGGGCGAAGTCTATTGCATCTTCGGTTGTTTCTGCATGAGAAGCTCTAGCAGAAGCTGCGCTTAATATTGGAATCAATCCTCGGAAAATCAAGCTATGCCTTGCAGGGGACTCATCGCTGCATGACCAATCAAAGGTATCAGTCTTAAGCTCAGGAACAACAACAGAAAGAATTGGCGTGCCAGGCCTGTACTTAGCCACTAATTTTGCAGTAGTCCCTCCTCTAGTTAAAACCAATATGAGAGCTGCTTTAGCTGAGTTGGCCATTTTAACCGCAGAAGAAGCTAGACTCTCCAATGGGCTCATGGGTACTGGCGAGTGCTCCATTATCCTTTTAAATACATCTCCATAGTCAAGGGTGCTTTCTGCTTCAACGCATATTTTAGCCATAGTTCGAACAGCGAGTTCTGGATAAGCTCCGGCAGCAGTTTCACCACTAAGCATGACACAGTCTGTCCCATCCAGAACTGCATTGGCAACATCAGTAGCTTCAGCTCTGGTTGGCCTGGGAGATTTGATCATTGACTCCAACATCTGGGTTGCAGTAACAACCGGTTTTCCTTGGATATTGCACTTATAAATCATCACCTTCTGTGCGAGAAATATCTTCTCTATCGGAATTTCCATTCCTAGGTCACCACGTGCCACCATAAATGCATCTGAATTTGCAAGGATATCATCAAAGTTAGCAACCCCTTCTTGGTTTTCAACCTGCCACATACATTTCAAGTAACAAAGAGAAAAAGCAACAAGAAATAAGTAATTAAACATAATGTGTACCAGAGATAGCAAATCAGTAGAGGAACTCAGAACATAATTATTAGTTTCATTAAAGAACATCGCAAATTTTGTTTGACGATGTCCAATAACACACATTAATGTGGATGCAATAAGTATCTCTATGATATCATGTCTAATTCAGAACTCGTAACACATTTTAAACCAGCTCAAAAATCAGTTTCACATCTTTTCCATGGAATAAAACCAGAAATCCATAATATATCATACCTTTGACATGAGAAGAATGTTCTTAGCATGGTTTCCTAGCAGTTTCCGAACTTGCACAAGATCAGAACCTTTTCGAACAAAAGATAGCGCAATCATGTCAATTTTATTGGGAACTCCCCAGAGCATGATATCTTCCTTGTCTTTCTCAGTCAAAGTTGGGAGATCCACTATGACACCTGGAAGATTAACATTCTTTCTCTCGCCAAGAACGGCAGAGTTCTCACAGCGGCACTGAACCAAACCCAATTCTTTGTCACACGATAAAACTTTAAATGATATTGTGCCATCTGAGCACAGTATAACACTCCCAGGCTTCACATCCTCGGCCAACTTTTTGTAGCTCATACAGATTGTTTTCTCATCACCCTTTATGCTATAGTCAGTAGAAATAGTTATTTCCTGACCTAGTTTCAGTTGGATAGGCTTTCCATCCTTGAGAAATCCAGTTCGAATCTCAGGCCCCTACAGAAATGTAAGTAGAAAATAACATGAAACATACATAATGAAAGAATTTGATAATGCCGATTACACTTTATTAACTTCATGAATAGTAATGCCTTGAAGTTGCAACAGTTGAGTATTGAAATAAAGGAAACATAATAAACCTAAATGATTAAGTCATTGATGTTTTTGAACAGTTCTTCAGGGTTATGGAGCACTGGAGCATGTTTACTGTAATGGGTTGAATGTTCAATCTTACAAGTATGGTCAACATTGATTTTTACTTAAATATAAAATTAAGCATCCATGTAAGATTGAAAAGAACATTACTTCCTTTCCCTTTTCATTTGATTAGAAACTTAGAACATCTCCAATGGTGAAAACTATCAAATTGTTCTTTAACTTCTTTTTTATGAACTCTACTGTACTAAATCAGTTTTAAGAACCTTCACAACTTTCCACTCCAAGAATATACCTATTTAAGAACTTAAAATGAGTTCTACAAGAAGTCACCCTACATCTGGTTCTGTTACTGGGGAGAATTTTTTAAATGCATAAGAAATCTTGAACTCTAGTACAATAAGAGTTCTTATACGAGGCATCCATCTCATCTCCTTCAAGTGACAAATACTCACCAAAACATTGTCAACTAGCGGCTATAGCACCTTGCATAGAAAAAAATGAACTAACCGGTATTTTTCACGATCTACAACGCTGAGATGCACACAGTGCAAAAGCGTTTAAAAAACTAATCTCATCTTTCAAGTTTAAAGTTTAAGGATAATATCAGTTCTTTAAAGTAACTAAAATTACTTAAATTTGATCTTATCCATACATGAAAGGATATATGAGGTCGAAATCAACTTGCTATCTCGAGTTCAAACTCGATAGTTATGCTTCTTATATCTTAGTCAAAATCAATTACAATAATCAAAGGAAATTTAAGATGTAAAATAAAAAAAGGAATCGTGCCTTAGTATCGAGCATGACGGCGCAGAGAATACCGGTATTCTCCATAGCAGCTCTAAGATTATCGAGAGTTTCCTGATGGTATTCATGGGAACCATGAGAAAAGTTGAATCGAGCAACGTTCATGCCTGCTTGCAATAGCTTCTCGATCATCGGAATAGACCTCGATGCAGGTCCAAGTGTGCACACGATCTTTGTTTTCGGCTTCTTCTCTGCAATAACCGTCGCCATCATCTTAGATCCAAAAACTTCTACTTCTGCTTTCTCTGGTATGTTATGTTATGGTTTCTGTGACTCTCTCTCTCTCTCAAATAAACAAAGCCGCTTGTGCTTATATTCTGAAATAAGTCTTCTCACGCAGACGAGGTTTATTCAACTCGACCAAAAAGGAATCAACTCAAATATTCCAAGTTTCTGACCTGATAATGTATTTTGTTGACTGTCAACATTTTAAACTAACTTGTATTATATTGTTTTTTTTTTTTTTACTATTATTATTTTTTTCAAATTTTACCTCCAAATTATTATTGTCTATTCTATTAAAATATTATTATTGACTGTGTTTATGTTACAGTGCTTGTTATGTATTTAAATAATGTTAAAGTGAAAATAATGTTAAAGTGAAAATAATATTGGCCTATTTCTCCTCCGCCATTTTTATCACCTAGAATTGGAATTCTCTTCAAATTTCCTCTTTGAATCATTGTACTTTCTATCGATTTTTGAATGTTTATGTTAGAATATTCTTGCGGGCTTTTTTAAATATCTTATTGACATAATTTCAACATCGTCCTTTTTTTAAATTTGAATGAAGTTGAAAATGAAATTATTACAATAATGTGATGGCAGATGGCAGAAATAGTTGAATAATTTATAGAAACCTCAAAACAAATGGAAAATAAAAGAAAACTAAAATTAAGGATTCTAATTTTAGTTTTTTTGTAACAACTGTTATTATAGCGAGTGTGATTCATGATAATTGAACTCTGTATCAAGGAGATAAATACTACATTTAATTCTCATAAATATCAGATTCATTCTCACTAATTCGTTATTTTTTATGAAGAGGAAGATAATCCAAAAAATCGTAATTTAATAGTGTCAATAATGGTAAGAGTTAGACTTTTAAATATAAGAAATATAAGATAATTTTAATTGAAAAAAAAAAGTGTAGAACTACAAAATATTTCTTTGACTATTGGAGTATGTCAAACTATCATTACGGTTCTTTCAAGAAAAAAATGTATTTTCATCACGGTTATCTTTCTTTTTTATAATTAATTTACGAATAATAATATATGTATGATAGTTTTTTTTCTTCTTGTTTTTGTGTGATTTTATATTCGGCGCGACATTATTGTTTGTTGTCTTGGTACAATATTTTGTTTTCTCGTCTTATTGCGATGTTTATTTGATTTTAATAAAAAAAATCAACTTTGTCCAAATCAAATGCATATTTAATCAATAGTTTTGATATCCTTAACATTATTATCACTCTCGAGATATAGATATTCCAAATACTTCCATTTTGTTATATTTATATATTTTATCATTGTAGATATTTTTTTAGTTTTATGTTATTAACATGTGAAATTGTTCCTAAATTTATTATTTTTTATTTTAGCGATTTCAAATTGTATTGTTCTTAATCAATATAATTTATATCAATTTAAATAAATAACTTTTGTTTTTAATTAAAAAATAAAATATTTAATCCATAAAAAAAGATATTTAATAGCGGTAAAAAAATATATTAAATAAAATGACTCAATCCATTAAATTATATATAATTTTTCGGATAAATTGATATTAAAAGTCACTAAATATTTTTGCAATCATATTATAAAAGTCTTCATCTCCGTTTAATAGCGCGATCAATGATCATAGAAAGACTTGATCAACACATCGTGTTGATTATCATTTCTTAACACTTCATTTGATGATTTCTTTTGATTATCTAATATAACATGATTATTAAAACTATTACATTTTTTATCACCTTTTAAATAATTTTATGTTTCAAATTTTCTTTCTTAATAGAAACTTTTGAAAACTATCCATAACATTTGTTAAATGATATGTAAAAAATCATATTCCTCAGATAAAAAAAATGCATTTCTCAAATTTTTTCTCAAAAAAAGTAAATTCTGAAATTATTCAATACTAATATATTGTTTTTAGACTTTAGTATTTCTTTTCTATGACTTCCTCTTGTATGCAGATTATCTTTACAACTCCAAGCTCTAACGAAATGAGTAAGTATTGTAGATGATGAAGAATAAATTGTATGTTAAGGGAGAATCCAATATAAATTGAAGGAGAGGATGTTGGAGCACACTTGCAAGTTTTAAGAGTTTTGTATATTATGAGCTTATGAGGAATGGAGAGAGATTGATATGCATCGAATGCTTACACTTAACACTTATTCGCATTAATTGAATATGAGTTGAGTAACATCACTTATATACCTTCATGAGTGATGTTTGTCATAAATGACACAATGAATTAAGTTAACTCAATTCACCAAATCCGCCAGAGACTGAGACACCCGAACTCTCAAAGCTAGCTTCAGAAACGTACCAAAACAACATACGAGAATCGAATGCATATGAAGAATGTACCTTTAAAAAGGAAAAGATTATATGAAACATAAAAGATTATATGAAACATTGATGTTGTTGGAGCGACGCTCAGAGAACCACCTAAAGAAAATGGGGGAGAAATGAGAGGGAAAATGCAACTTTCTCTAATTTGCAACTTTTATAAAAAAGTGATATATCAACTTTTCAAGTCATTTGTTATCAAGATTAAAATACAATTTTATGTGCCTTTTTAATTGGTTATGTGATTATTAGATAAACTAAAATATATGCTTCAATATTTCTAAATTCTTAAGATTATAACAATAATTAAGTTTGTAAAAAAATAATAACTGAAATGGAAATAATCTAAAAATTTGTAATAAAATATCAGTAATTTTTACTAAAAAATATATGGTTAAAAAGATGAGTAATTTTTATACACATTTTATTTTGTTTTAAACATTTAATAATTATTAAAAAAATTCTTCCAATAAAAAAAATATAATATATGTGTTTGTAACAATTGATTTGAAATGTATTTGTGATTATTAATTTTTATATGATCATAATTTTATTTGTGTTTTATTTTTTATCTCGAGTGTACTTTTTT
>JBBPBS010001017.1:10860221-10878147 GCA_037974835.1 Cicer judaicum | reverse complement strand
TTGCTTTTTTTAAAAAAAAATCTAAAATGACACACAATTCCTTATGTATTGAATTTCTTTTAAAAAAAATTAATTTTACAAAATTATATATAAACACATTAAAATCATTTAAAAAAATTATTTTTATAATAGTAAATAAACGAGAGTTAATTTTTTTTAAAAACTTTTAAAAAATAATTTCTAGACTATTTAAACAAAAATTCTTTTTATTTATGGTCAAACAAACATATATAATATAAAAAAAGTTATGTGTCAACTTAATGAATTTGTAATGAGTTTTTTTAATATATTATATTGATGGTATTCTTAATCGTTCGTGGAAAATTGTGTATTTAAGATTCAATGGATTTATTTTGAGAGTCATTGAGATTAAGTGTATACTATTTATTCGATCATTGGACCAAAATAGTTTGCAGAAGAAATTGAAAGACTGTTAAAGTTATACAGTAACAAATCAAACAATACAAGTTTGAACAGCAGTAGAGTTTCACTGAAAAGTTTGAAGTAACCAATATAAAATTAGAATATATATATATAAAACAAATATATAAATAATATTATATAGCAAATAATTAAATTGTAACAATTATAAAGTGAAGTATTAAATAATTTAACTACTCAACTTAAAGAATAACATAATTTAACTACTCAACTTAAAGAATACTTTAAAAGTAATGCTTTATGCTATTTAATTAACTTAAATTCATTAATAATAAACTCATAACTGATATTTGAATATAAATTTAAAGAGTTGCATTATTTATGTTTCCAGTTTTGAAGATGCTGCGATTCCGAACACCACGTGTTTGAGCTCTGTTTTCTGAGAGGAAGATATATTAGAAGTGGTGTTTGGTGCTGCATTTATGGTGGTGTTTGGTGCTGCATTTATGGTGTTGGTGGAAGAGAGATGGTTGATTGTGAATGGACCATGGTTACAGGTACTTGTTGAAGTTGAAACGATTTTGAGAGTGTAAATGAAGTATGTGAGAGAAACTAAGAGGATTAGCCATAGCATAAGCTTAGGTGAATTTGAGAGTGTAGATCGTTGTTGCTGTGTTGGAGTTACAGAATTTAGAATTAGCTTCTCTGAATCTTTCATTTTTGTTTGAGTAATAATGTGTTATGTTATGTTAGTTTCTCTGTTTTTTATATGATGATAAATAGAAAATGGATCTAGTAAGTAAGAAATCCAATTTGGAAGAACAGTTAGTAATAAAGTTATATAAGAGAAGGTTTTGCAATGTTTAAAGTAATTTTCTTATTTTAGAATTAGAAATAGAAAAGAGATAATGAAAAAGGACAATGAGTTGTGAATGAGATAGAAGAGGTAGAGAACAAGAAGAGCACAGTGTACGAGATGAGAGGGACCGATGCATTCAATATTGAAGATAATTAGGAAAATGAAGAAAGGATGGTTGTGGAAATATAGAAAGAGAATTAAGAAGGGGAATCGATGAGAACGAGGAGAAGAGAAAGGAGATAAGATAGATAGCATTCTAAAACATGCCGCCATTATTTATGTTTCTTCATTCTAAATCAGTAAAATTTGCAATTTAGGAAACAAAATTAGCAAACAGGTGACCATCATTTTGTTCAATAAAGAGAGCAACAACAATTTAAATAAACAATAGCAACAAAAATCAGCAACAACAATTTAATCATAATTTTAAAGAGAATCAACAATTTAACAAATCATTCTAAAATCAGTAATTTAACAATTTAGCCATCATTCTAAACAGACAACCAACTATTTAGCAAATCATTCTAAAATCAATAATTTACCAATTTAACCATCATTTTAAACAGACAACTATCAATTTAGCAAATCATTCTAAAATAATCAATTTAACCATAATTCTAAACAGGCGAGCAACAATTTAACAATTTATTCTAAAATCAACAATTAGAAATTTAACAATTTAGTCAGCATTCTATATAGGCGGCCAATAATTTAGTAAATCATTTTAAAATCAGCAATTTAATAATTTAGCCATCATTTCAAACAACCAATCAGCAATTTAACAAATCAACAAAAGCACAAACACCTTGTATGCAACAAAAATCAGCAACAAAATAAATCAGGAAAATCAACAAATTCCAAACCATGAAAATCAATAAATCAACAAATTTCAAACCTTTGGAGTTTTGACGACGAATGACCGAGACGATGCCGAGGCGAGCTGAAGCAAGGCATCAGCGGCCCAAAACAGCAAAAGGGAGATAGAGATAAAGACGGGATCTAGAAGAGAGAGAAAGAGATATTTAGATTTTCGAGGAAGAAAGATTTATTTAAGAGAGACTGGATCTATAAAATTTGTTGACAAACTCCGCCACTACCAAGTTCTTCTTAGTTGACAAAGGAACAATAGAGAATAAAATAAACTTGATTTAAATATGTATTTGATTTCTATTAATATATTATTTTTTATTTTAATATTTATAGGTCTTTTATTTGAATTTAGTTATATAAAATCATACTCTTATCGCTATCGAGTACTATTAATAATCACAAATTTTTCGTTTTCTCTTTTAATTTTTGTCTTCGTGAAAATTGAATCCGCTAACGGGAGAGAAGTACCACATTCCATTCATTCTCACTCCCTCTTTTAATTTCTTTTTATATTTTCTTTATAAAATAATACTAATTATTAAATGATAAAAAAATTAAATAAATAAATTTATTAATTAATAATATAAAATATTTTAATTTTTAATATATCATAAAGAATGATGTATTGATGTACATTTATAGGGTCACGTATCATAACATTTGTCGGTTCTTTTTTTTGTAATTTTGATGATTGTCTCTAATTTTATGCAAAATTGATTGTCTCTAATTTTACAAATATTAAATTCAAACAACAAACTTAGAGAGACTAAAATAAAATAAAAAAAATACATTTACAGAACTAAATGAATATTTAAACCAATAAACTTTTAGAAATATATCACTTATGACAAATTTCATCATTTAGAGTAAACAGGATGTTTTAAAATTATTCATTTAGAATTCAAATGAATTATTCATAGAAATAAACCCAAAGTGAATCTCTATTCAACTCTACGATAATAAATTCTATTTTTAAAGAGACTAATTGAATCAAGTGACTAAAATGACTTAGCATAAATATAAACGGCAATGCAGTTGACAGCAATTAATAAGAAAATAAATCAAAGGTGTACGTTTTAACAAAACCATAAATATAAATGTTTCTTATTTGTTTTCTTTTGCTACATATGCTATTTTATTTGACTCAATTATTATAAAAGATAGACCTTCATTTATTATTTTTTTTAGAGGACCTTCATTTATCAAATTGATGACAAATAATTAAAATATTAAAACCATAACCTTCTATTTCAAAACATATATTGGAGTTGTTGGACCGTAAATAAATAATAACCAAGAGGCCAAAAATGGGTCACTATTTAGGTTTACCAAAAGTTTCATGCATAATCAACAAATGAAAGATGGCTGCCACTTGCCACAGTGACAACAATAATAAGACAAAGAAACAGTGATATATGAAAAAGTTTAAAGCAGGAAACATCCCTAATAAAAGTTCTGATTGATGTTCTGCATCCAAATAAGATTAGAAAAGGTATGATAAGACTTTTTTCCCACCATCAAAAAATTGCCAAAAGCAGCTGAAGAATTCTTTTTAATGAGAGATCATTTCACAGTCAAGATTTTGATGACTGATGCGATGCCCACACGATGCAGAGCCACCACAGAATCTCCGTTTTTGCAGAGATCCTTTGCTTTGGCATATTGAATGGCAAAGTCTAGTGCCTCTTCAGTTGTTTCTGCATGAGAGGCTCTTGCAGAACCTGCACTTAATACTGGAATCAATCCTCGGAATATCAAGCTATGTCTGGCAGGGGCCTCATCACTGCAGGACCAGTCAAAGGTATCCGTCTTAATCTCTGGAACGACAACAGAAAGAATTGGCATGCCTGCCCTGTATTTAGCCACTAATTTTGCAGTACTCCCTCCTCTAGTTAAAACCAATATAAGCGCTGCTCGAGCTGAGTTGGCCATTTTAACTGCAGAAGAAGCAAGACTCTCCAATGGGCTCATGGGTACTGGTGAGTGCTCCATTATCCTTTTAAACACATCTCCATAGTCAATGGTGCTCTCAGCTTCAACACATATTTTAGCCATAGTTTGAACAGCAAGTTCTGGATAAGCGCCAGCAGCAGTTTCACCACTGAGCATGACACAATCTGTCCCATCCAGAACTGCATTGGCAACATCAGTAGCTTCAGCTCTGGTTGGCCTGGGAGATTTGATCATCGACTCCAACATTTGGGTCGCAGTAACGACTGGTTTTCCTTGGATATTGCACTTATAAATCATCACCTTTTGCGCAAGAAATATCTTCTCTATCGGAATTTCCATTCCAAGGTCACCACGTGCCACCATAAATGCATCTGAATTTGCAAGGATATCATCAAAGTTTGCAACCCCTTCTTGGTTTTCAACCTGCCATATACATTTTAAGTAACAAAGCGAAAAAGCAACTAGAATAAGTTAATTAACATAACATGTACCGGAGATAGCAAATCAGTAGAGGAACTCAGAACATAGTTATTAGTTTTATTAAAGAACATCGCAAATTTTGTTAGATGGTGTCCAATAACACACATTAATGTGATGCAATAAGCATCTCTATGATATCATGTCTAATTCAGAACTCTTAACACATTTTAAACCAGCTCAAAAATCAGTTTCATATCTTTTCCATGGAATAAAACCAGAAATCCATAATATACCATACCTTTGACATGAGAAGAATGTTCTTAGCATGGTTTCCAAGCAGTTTCCTAACTTGCACCAGGTCAGAACCTTTTCGAACAAAAGATAGCGCAATCATGTCAATTTTATTGGGAACTCCCCAGATCATGATATCTTCCTTGTCTTTCTCAGTCAAAGTTGGGAGATCCACTATGACACCAGGAAGATTAACATTCTTTCTCTCGCCAAGAACGGCAGAGTTCTCACAGCGGCATCGAACCAAACCTGCTTTTTTGTCACATGATAAAACTTTGAATGATATGGTGCCATCTGAGCAGAGTACGACACTCCCAGGCTTCACATCCTCGGCCAACTTTTTGTAGCTCATACAGATCATATTCTCATCACCCTTTATGCTGTAGTCAGTTGAAATGGTTATTTCCTGACCTTGTTTCAGTTGGATAGGCTTTCCATCCTTGAGAAATCCGGTTCGAATCTCCGGCCCCTACAACAATGTAAACAGATACAAAAGATGAAAGCTATATAAGGAAGGAATTTCACAATGTCATGTCCAATTCATTTAAGTCTAAAAATATCTATGCCTTGGATTCACACCAATTCAATATTCACTGCAAGATATGTTAATACAATAATCAAGTTATGAATGAACTTGTATATTGTCCTTCATGAGTATACATACATACATACATACATACATACATACATACATACATACATACATACATACATACATACATACATATATATACATGCAAGGACAGATCTGCATTGAGGACATTTGAGGCAAGTGTGGAGTCCACCACTTTAAATTTCTGGATCTGTCGTTGTGTACATAAAAACATACATAAACGAGAGAAGCATTTAGGTTAGAACTTACATGTATAATCAAAATTATTTTTACTTAAATCCAATATTAACCTTTCCTTCAAAGATTGATAAAAGATTACTCCTCTAACTTTTCATTTAATAATAGAACTTATAATATAAGATGATTATTCATATCAAGAGAAAGAGTGAAACCAATCAATCATGAGAATATAATAACAAACTAGATTCATTTAAATCTAATTTTATTAATTGATATACGATTAAAAGGTCAATATAATTAGGTCATTCATTATCACTATATTAAACTTTATAAAAGAATCTCACGCATTAGCCGCACAAAAGTAACAGAGTCTCTATCTTCCTATCAGAATGATTACAAATAAATCATGAAATAAAACATAAGATTGAAAAACTAAACAAAATAAAATAAAATCAAGAAAGAGAAAAAGAAATGAAGAAAGAAAGATTGCATGCCTTAGTGTCGAGCATAACGGCGCACAGTATACCGGTATTCTCCATGGCGGCTCTGAGATTATCGAGGGTTTCCTGATGGTAATCGTAAGAGCCATGAGAGAAGTTGAAACGAGCGACATTCATGCCTGCTCGAAGAAGCTTCTCGACCATAGGCACAGACCTTGATGCGGGTCCCAGCGTACAAACGATCTTCGTTTTCGGCTTCTTCTCTGCCATCTGTGTATCCATCTTTTTGGATCAACGAAACGAACTTGTTGCTCACGAATGCGAAAACGGAGAAAGTGGTGTGTTGTTGTGACCTGCGTTTCGATTCACCAATATGATTGAAAACTATACTGCAGCGGTCGTTTTCGCTTTCAATAATGACACGAGTTAGTTGTATATATATATACTTTTTTTTTATATACTAAACGAGTTAGTTGTATTTTAAAAATAGAATAGAAGGAAAAAAAACTACTTTACTCCGTAAACAAAAAAAACTATAGTTTAAACTAGTAATTATTTAACACAATGATGTTGAGCGGTGTAAGTGATTCTCATTAACCCAAGAAGTGATTACTGTGGGTGATGGTAAAAAAAAAATTGTGGGTGATGGTAAAAAAAAAATGTAGGTGACAACAACGAAAACCAAAGCAAATACTAGTACTTATTATTAATACTTTAAAAAATTCAACTAATATCTTACATTATTAATTATTACTTGTCTATCAAGTCAGTTTTTTTTTTCTTTAAAAAAAAGTCAAAGTTTTTCTTTACAAAATTTACTATGGATTTATTTCTTTTTGATAGAGATGCTCCTAAAATAATTCGATTCAATGCAAACTATACAACTTGGACAAAGTAATATCAAAAAGCATATCCGACTTTTTAATCGTTGGTCGGTTATTCAAATACAAGTTTGAAAACTAACCCAATCTAAACTACTTCTATGCTAGTCTATAAATAGCAGCGTAAATATATTTATGATTCTTATAATATACTCTTTCTAAAATAAATTATAATTATATTTAAAAATATTAAATTATGTGTATGAGAAAATATAATTGGTCATATTTAGTTTTTGCAATCTCAATAAAAAAAAATTAAATTTAATGTCTGAATTATCTTCTGTGACAAATAAAATGAGTCATTTAAAATATAAATATTTAATTTAAATAAAAAGGTAGTTTCGAGATATTATCATTAAATAATTTATGGGAAACCTAAATTAGAATTTTATCATTTCTTAAAAAGTTTGTGTTTGTATTCTTTGTCGATGTATTAATATATAACTCAAGTAAACTAGAGTATGTTGCACGCTTGCAAATTGCATTGTTGGTGTTGAATAATCTAATGAAGGTGAACTTAAAAAGGTGTAGCTTGACTGCGTGAGAATGAAAACACTTGAAATATTTAAGACATATCATTTCTAGTGAACTCAACTGACCAAACCTTGCAAAGGTTAAATGTATAGATGAATGGTTGATTCTTAAAGAAGGCAAAAGGGTTGAGAGTTTTCTTGTCGTTGACCAAATCTTAAAGGAAATTTGTCAAAAATTATGAGATCTTTGCAAAACCTATAACTTAATTGTTGAAGAAAAATATTTTTTAATGGGGAGATGAAGCCATAAGAGGGTGATGACTTAGTTGCCTATGTTGAGTATGCCAAATTTCAAGATACCATTTGAGATAGAAACATATGCTTTTGGAAGTGGTATAAGAGCTACTAGTATTCTCAGGCAGCAGTGAAGACCCTCGGCATTTATTAGGCAAGCCGGGTCAGATAGGTATAAACCGAAGTGTGTTCATGAAAAAGAACTCATGAAAATTGTATTTGTTGAGCAGAAATGGAGACACTATAGTAAAAGTGTCCATTTTTTCAGAAATTAGTTAAAATCGCTAGACCCTCTCATGTAAGTGTAATAATCAAAAAAATTTATTTTAGAGAGAAATAATCAATAGTTAATATTCACCTCACTCATAATTAGTTACGTACATACATGTAATTTCAACTATTAACTTATTTACCAATGAGTTATTTAGTTTAAAGAACCCAAAAGCTCGTAGAAATAGTTGGTCTTTCAATGCTATCAGAAAACTCGGTGAAAGAACTTTCAACATCATTAAACTCTTTCAGCAGAAAATTTTAACGCCTAAGCTCATTAAAAATTGTTCTCTCAATACCTATCCAAAAACTCCATGAAAGAACTTTTAACATCATTTAACTAATTTTTTCAGCAGAATATTTTATCCCCTCTTTTATCCTCTACAGTGAGTTTTTTTGTCTCCCACAAAACTCCTTCATGAATCCACGCAACCAAAATATGAAAAATCTACTAATCACACCTGAAGGATATAAGGTGGTTGTTCAAAACACTTCTGCATCTAAAATTAATAACGATGTCAACTCATTGTAACAAAAATTTGTTTTAGAATTTCTAGCCGTCTAACGTTTTGCATCATATAAAGGATCCATCCTTTGAACATGGAATGGACAATCTGAAGGAGAGCCACAGACCAGATAGTCATTGTGATTTTAATAAAATAAAAATGTGCTAAGGGATTAGTCATATCAGAATGTTGCCGAACCGGACGAGCCATAAAGATTCCCAACCCCAAGCCAAACCTGTTCCTAGTCCTAGCCCTCGCTAACCTCAACCAATATCAAATTGGGTAAGCTCTAGTATACAAAAATTATGGGCGCCATTTCTTCAGTTACTCCATGATCTTCATATTAACTGTTCAAAGTATAAATTAATCATCTTGGGACTCAAATCTCAAACGAACAGGAATCACAATGGTGGTGAACCTACCTATTAAAATCCATCCAATTTTTCACAACTCATCACGGCTTTCAGGTTGTTCCGAATTCAGTAAGTCTAGCTTGTGTTGTAACTCCTGTTACATTACACAGTAACATTAATACCATATTGAGATAGGGACAACATTAGTTATCATGTATTCAGCTTAGGTACCTTCAGCTTTTCTTCCTGACAAAGGGCTGGTGTAGCTAATAAAGCTACGTACCTGCCATGAGACACAGCAATGAGAAAAGGGAAAGCATCACACAGAAATTTGACAAAAAGGAAGAGAAGTGGTGAAAGGAGCAGAGTAAAACAAAATGACAATCCCTACTCGCAACGGCTGGGTTCATCTACATCAGTAATCTCATTCGTCAACCCGCATTTTAGCTTGACCTGTTCAAAACACAGCCATTAATTACAGAGGGTCCACAAATCTGAACTACCTTTTAAGTTTTTATTTCCATGAGCAACTCCACATACTAGTAATTTCAATTATTATTTACAATTAACTTCTATCGGAATGTAAAGAAACTAAAATTGAAAATGCCCGCTGTTGCAAGAAGACCACCTATAGCTCCCTGAAAGTACATCACCCAGGATGAACTACTGTATCTAATAATTCACTCTTAGGCTCTGTTTGAGAGTTCGAAGGGGAGGGGAGGGGAGGGCTTTGGGAGGAGGAGAGTCGAGAAAAAATAGAGAAAATTTTCACCTTTTTTGAGAGTGTTTTTGAAGATAATGATAAATAAATACTTATGATTAATATGTTTAATAATGAGTATTATAACAACATAGATTGAATTTGAAGAATTTATCAAAGTCCTTCAAAACCCTCCAAATTAGGGAGATTTTGTATTATGAAGAAAAATAAACCCCCCAAAGCCTTCCTCTTGCAAAGTTCTCCATTCTCTCCACTCCATCTTTCCTTTTTTTCAAAGCCCTCCCCTCCTAAACTTCCAAACACACCTTTAAGGAAAAAATTGGTAGTTATATTGTACTTCAAATAACACTTGTGCATCTACTCTAAATGAAAATATAATTACTTAAGAATGAATAGATGCAGAATATCCTTTGAGAAACAGTTGACTATAATTGAATCTAATTATTTTAGAAAGAATAGCTACATTATACTAGTCCTCTCAAAACTGAAAGAAAACGCGCATAAATTTTAAAATTCAAAAACATATATACCTTCAAACTTCTATCAGGACCGTTCCAGCATTTATCACCATTAGAGAACACCATTACTTTGAATGAATCCTCAAATTTGTCCCAGCGACTGTGTAAAGAAAACTGAATTATTTTTTTTTGGGAATACAAAACTATTTGTTTTCACCAACTAATTCTTGAATTCTTTTGAACTGGAGTAAAGTGGTCTGCTAAAATGTATCAACTAGTTACCAAAACCTTACCCCAAAGTGGTGGAGGAATGGCCCTCTTCCTGAGTAGCCTGCTTATAGGGGCAGACTTTGTAAGTGTACCTGAACCAAAATTTCCATCCCTAGAAAGTGAGATGAACAGGAGAGTATCTAATTTTGAAATTCACAAAAATGTCAAATACAACAGAAAGTAAACTGTTAGGGGAGAAAAAAGGGTAACTTGTTCTGCTTGCTCTCAAAGCAACGACCGTAGAATGAATAAAACTCCTTTGCTGGACCTGTAGTGTTGAAGTTTAACTTCAGTTTACTCAAGCAAATTTCAAAATAACTAATGCCACTACAATACAAATGCTATGAGTGACAATGTTACCAGCATCATACTAACCAAAATCATATTTTAGTTTTTGTGTCAGGCTTGATACTCTAGACTGTATTTTAGACAACTTGGAACTTGATTCATCATATTCCTTGCGTATACGAGCAGCATCTAAAAAAGCCAAAGAGAAAGGCATAAGTTATGTCTATCTGGATAAAAAAAGAAAAAAAATGGGCAATGGAATGTTAAACGTGTACCTGACTGGTTCACTGGTGTCTGGAATATATTAACGGCCTGAAAAATATTCCATACAGATTTCTGTATTTTCTCTAACCAAGAAGGATCATCTGTTGTGCTAACATCTGAGTTCATTTGAATTACCATAATCACCAGTCCATTATATACAACACTTCGATAAACATATTTGCATTTGTATTAATATCAATAACATAACTAACCTGACAAGTCTTCAGTCTCAGTGTCAGATTTGTATGAGGAACTAAGGTCGTCGCGCTCATCCTCTCGAAATTCTTCATCATTTTCATATTCGTCGTCATATTTGTGGTTGTCGTCGTCAGTTTCAGAAGCATAGCCATCATTGTCTTCTTTATTTGTCCCATGTGGAATATCTTCCTGATCTTCATTGTCTAATACAGTGTCAGCTTCAGCACTTTTCTTACCAGCATCTTCTCCTGTCCAACGAGAAGCAACAAGCCTGCCCAATTCCTCCTTTGATAATCCATCAGTATTATCAGATACATCATTCCCCTAAAGATATACCCACAGAAAAATGAAAAAACAGATAAGGAAAGTGGAGGGAAATTGTGAAATTTAAACTATTTCTGAACTAAATTACTATATATAATTTAAAGCAATCTATCAGTTCATATAAGAAAGAAAGGATTCCCTGAGAGCAGGAGATATCAGAAGAACTGAAGATGAGTTCCAAAGCACACAAAACATGCAGTAAGTCATTAGAAATAACCATGTTTAAGACTGATAGCTTGATTATATTTAGTGCCAATTATCGTGACACCAAAATCTAGTAGTAATATAAAATACAAGAAAAGCCAGGAACTCCAGCCATTGTATTTATCTTGATGCAAAAGCACTTCTATAACATAGTTCATCAGCTCAAATAGTGAATGAGGCAGTTAAATATCTTCGAAAACAAAAAAAAATGTGGTTAAGCATTAGTTAAATTTTGAGATAGTTAATGATTGGAATTCTCAAGGTTGGTCAGCAAAAGCTATCAAGTGAAACTAGAAGGACTTGGTGCTTTATAGAGGTGAATTGCTGAATTTCTCTATATTGGAAGCTTTTATGTGATTTTAAATGTTGATTTAAACTATTGGTTTCATGAGAAGCGGGAAGTTAGGTAAAGGGACCCTTTAATCCCATTGTTTCTTACTGTGAATATTAAATAATTCCGAGTGCTGATGATGAGTCTCTCAATAAAGGTACTACGGTAGGTTCAAAATGAAACTATTGCTTTGTTTCCCAGTTCTAGTTACCAATGAATGTTAGTAAGTACCCCTTCAGTCTCGAATATAAGCAAAAATAATAATAACTCACACCCTTTAACTGCTCGAAAAAAACTCCCACCCTTTGAGAAAATTAGTTAATATCATTGAATTTTCTGGATTTAATTTGCATTGTCCAAACTATCTTTCATTGGAACTTGTTTCATGAGAATAAAAAGTCATTGGAATCTTAAAATCTAAATTAGTTGAAGGGTATTATAAAAATTATATCATTAAATAGAGAAAAATCTGTACAGATTTGCTTAATTTGAACCATCAAAATTGGATAATTTATGCTTTTATTCGAGATGGAGAGAGTATAAGGATTACGTAAAGAGAAGGAAAAAAGAAAGAAGAGTAACAAATTAACAATCAATGTTGTCAAGATTGTTTGGTGGTTGAAAAATCCTGTTCCTACCTCTGAATTCAATTTGGTAGGATTGGATTGTACCAGATCGTGGAATCAGTGGGAACGAGAGATACTACATTTGTTTGGTCCCATTTTCCAGTTGGTGGAGCAGGTAATCAATTCAAAAGGCTAGCCCCAGCCCATTATCCAATAACCAAAATGTCTAATCTGAAACCTGATAGACCTGAGACTGTTGCCCTATTTTGTTGGTGTGTGACCAGTGAGTGGTAATGCAACATTACCCTGCTACCTGAAACCTTGGTTTGGTGGACTTGTGGTGCTTCAAGTGAAAGCTCGGTTTGTCTAAAACCTTGACTCTGCATCTTTGAGTGCTACAACTGTTTTACTGGAATTATTTGAGTGCTTTGACATGTGAGTGGCCCTTCTTTCAAGGGGTTGAGTGTGGTCTGAAATTTCTAGGTGTGGGTAGATTATAAAGACCGACTTTGTTGTTGTGTTTGAGGTTTGTATTTATTTGTGTTTTGGCTGACTAATGGCTGTGTGCTAATAGGGGTTGTGTGACTGACCTGTATCTATTTACGTTTTAATGTGAATGTGTGGTCTTTGTTTAAGCTTTTTTCTTAATGCGAACTTGTGACTGTTGTTTATTTATTTCGAATTGGAGTTTAATTAAACAAATGAAGGTTATTTTGACTAATTATGTTTTTTAATTTATACACAAACACACACTATATCAGTTATCCATGAAGGAAACGGATACATTTTTTATATGTTCATTCTGCTCACAAATTATTTGATTTTGAGGATATCTTTACTGCAGGTGTAATGTGCATAACAGAATAAGGCTTGGTTTTTGGTGTCATAACTAGTAACATGCACACATTATAGCTAAATATACTAGAGCACACATAAAGACAAAGTCAGGAAGAATTGAATGAAGATCAATGCACTAATATAAATACAAAATGAGATAATGCCATGCCCTGATCCTCAAAAAATTCTGTTTGGGCAAAAACAAATTGTAGAATATAAATATTTAAAACAGATAGAGCAAAGACCCAAGAAAAAATGGTTTAAAGCCAGTGATTGCAATGTTACATACCCATATTACATAAAATAAGTTAAGCAAAATAAATTTTTTAATGAAAAAAGTATAATAATATGAATATCCAACTTTGTCAATCCAGATTAGAAGCACCACAAGAGGGGTATTATTTCAAATGTCAACTATTCATTTTCATCTATGAAACTGAAATATGTTTAAATCTGAAAGAACGACCCTAGTGTTTTCTTATATTCAAATCTGAGAAAACGAAGGTAATAAACAAAATTTGCACAAGCAATATTCTGAAATTGTTACTGTTGTATCCTAGATATCATAATTATTGGCCAAAAAACTAGCTAAATAAAGTTTAACTGTTTTGGCAATGAAATGATTTGGTTATGAGACCATTCATTGGGTCTCACTTCAACTTATTTTTACGGTATGTACTGGGTGCTGTATATTCTCATAAAACTGACTTGTTTTGGGGAAGTTATGAGATAATAACTGACAACAATAGAAGAGCTTACCAGTACCTCATTATATCAATTAAGTTAATCAATCAATCTAAATCAATAGAAACATGTAGCTGTAAGATGAGTACAAAATAGAAAATACAAGTAAATTACAGTCATGCTATGAGAGTATGAACTATCCAGATACCGTATTGATGACTTCATCAGAAGACTCTGTCTTTCCAGTTGTTAAATCAGTTTCAGTTATAACAGTGGGTTCTCTCTCAGCTTCTTTTGAATTCTACATTCAGGAAAAGCCAAGTAAAAATGGTAAGTTTTATACAACATGCATCAAAAGGCAATGCCACCTGAATAACAATAATTCCGAGGAGAATAAAAATTGCAATCAACAAATATTTTTCACCTCTTCCACTTTATTAAGCAAAGATCCTTCACTTCCAGGGGTATCAGTGGCTTCAACAAAATTATCAAGTGTGTCTGCTAAATTTTCCCCAGCTTCATCCTAATAGAAAGTTTTCAATGTTGAACAGAAAAATTAAACCACTAACCACATAATGGAGTAGAGCAACACAATCACACACATACAAGCTAAGAAACAAAGTGAAGGAGAGAAGTAATCTGCTTCAGTGCCACAGATGCATATGCAGAGGCCAGAAATATAGCAAAAAAAATTGCACTTTCTTCCAATAACCACATATACTTGCATGTTTAAATTGGTATGGTTATAACATAGTAAACCTCCTAAGGGATTAATAAAAGATCGGGAAAATCATATATACATAGAGTCACTTCATATTAGCTGAATGCCAGATTCCAGATTGATAATGCTTTCAAAAGTTAGAACAAAACTCTTCAATAAGGCTTGTTCTAATTATACAATAAAATTGCAATTTAAATGGCAGACAATATCAAACCTGGTCAACAGGAGAATCCTCTTGAACTTCAACTTTATCATGGTTACTTGCCACATCATTGTCTTCAATGGGTGAATGCTTTCCAGCTTCATTTTCATGTCCTGTATCTTCTTCATCAGCTTTATTTAATTTTTCATTAGCCTTCTCCTCTGCCTCCTTCTTCTGCTTCTCTTCTTTTTCCTTCTGTAAACGTTCCTTCTCCTCTGCCTTCTCTATTTGTTCTTTATGATCTGTAATGGAGGCAAAAGGAGTTTGTTAAGAAAGAATTCCACTGATAGGATAGAAAATTGCCATTATATGATAAATCTTCAAAAAACTTGTATTCCTTTTATGATCAGATCAAAAGTTCATATCCTTTATGACAGCCTGAAATCTGTAAATTTCACAGTCAAATATGTTCTGTTTTGTTATAGACAAATGTTAGTAAGCCGGTGCTTATGCTAATTTCTAGGATTCGAACCCTAGACCTCCTGCATAAAACTCCTTTGGTGTCCCTTAGCTCACCAATCGAGCTACCTACTTGGAAAATGATCCTGCCTTCCAAAACAGGGGAAGTGATGTCCTGTTCTCAACTATAGAGTTTGAAAAATGCCTCCCCCCTTCTTATAAGTTAAAACAGACTGATAATAGTGACCTTACTTTGTCATATCCATAAGTACAACATTAGGAGATAATGGTAGAACCAAAAAAATGATACCCTTTAGCTGTTTCACAACCCCTTTAAGTATACTTTCTTCTTTTTTCAACTTTTCAAGCTCTGCCCCGTCCTTCTCCAGAGTTAACTCTGCTTGTTCAATTGCTTGCTTTCGCAATTTGACACCTTCTTGATATGTGGCAATCTTTTTTTTCAGCTTATCTCGAGCAACTTTCCCAGCCTCCCAGCAGGTATTTGGGCATTGTGCTTTGCCATCATATTCATCGCTTCCATCACAACAATCTACACATTATGGCAAGAAAGTGAAGTAAATAACTTCAGAGCTAATGAAACAAAATAAAATCTAGAAACATCTCAAACTACAGGCTAGCAATTCAGTGGGTATCAATGAGTTTTAACTATGACTCAGACAATATTTTCAAGTCACATTAAAAGAAACAACAATGATCTTAGAACAGTTAAGCAAATGAACAAAATTATTGAGGGATCAAAACATAAGGTGCTCGCCATACTCATATTGTTAAACTGTGACATGACTGAAAAGACATGGAAATTCTATATATGCTGCTAAAACAATCTTAAACATAATACAATAAATATACGATAAATTTTGCAATGTAAAAACAACATAAAAGGAGATGTCATCTAGATCAAGTGCCAACTTTTAATGATAGGCATCTCCAATCTATAGGCATGTATCTACATTATAAAAGACTGAAATATTGCCAATGTGAATAGCAAGATAAAATGTAAAGTTCACATCAATACAAATGCCAAAACGTAACCAATAAAAGCATATTCAGTGTTCACACATACTGCTAAATCTATATGTATATGATCGCAATCACACGCATATCCTAATTTACCCAATAAGCAATTATCTTCCTTCTTACAATTTTCCCCTCTTTCCCTAGTTTTGATCTCATGGCTAAAGTCAATGTTTTAAATAAAGGTCTGCTGTTGTCATCTGGACCACTAGCTGAAACCACAATGTCAAGGATTGTGATGCGCACCTGTTACTCCTATTTAAAACCCTGGCTAAAGCATTAAGTCTAACCATTGCAGATGAATTATACATGCATTTATAAACCAGCATTAAGCTCACCGCAAATTCCATCGTTCACTCTAGATGAAAACAGGTACACAGGAGAATGTCCAGCATTCCTACAATAAAATTTTCCACGCGGACATGCTGATGTACCTGCAATAACAAAAAGCACAACAATAAATAACCAATGATCCACTACACAACAAATAAAATAAATCAAAAAATATTATTTATTAAAAAGAAAAGGAGAAAAATGAAACCAGGTTCGTCGGTGCCATCGAGGCAGTCGCAGAAATCGTCATTGAGCTGCTCTTTGTTGAAATTTCTGGATCCATCTTTACATCTTATTACATCGGGAGATTTATAATATTTTGCATCTGCGATAATAACCAGTAACAATCATTTCTATAACAATTTAGATATAAAAATAAAAAAATAATAATGTGTAAATAAATCATAACAGCGTGGTGAACCTTCGGGAGGGATTCCGAGAAATGAGTCTTTGGGTTTGGATGATGAAGAGAATTGAACGAGCAACACGAGGAGCAGAGAAATGAGAAAGATTCGTAGTTGAAGCTTCATGATGTGGTAGATGAATGGTGAAAATAATGGTTGATTATTAGATCGAGGTAGGCTTCCCGTTCCGGACAGACACTAGCGAGTAGCGACTGCTACTGACTCGTGAAATTAGATTTGATAATTGTCATTTCAACACGATCACCAAACCCGAACTAATTTTACTCTTTTGATTTCGTGTCAACAAAAATATGAAAGAAATAAAAAATCTTCCCTCTAAAAAAAAAAAAATAATAATAAAATCATACAATAAATTTCACTACACTCACATTTTTTAGTTACAAAATAAAAATAAATATTATTTAAAAATATTTATTATTTAACTTTTTTCACTTTTCTTAGTGTGTTTAAAACTTTTAAACACAAGTGAATTGTTCTATTTGGATTGATGGGTTTGATATTCTGATAACAAATATATGAGGTGTTTTAAATTATTAAATTATTTGTGATTTTAGTTTTTCAATTGAATAAATTTTAATTTTTCTTTTTTTAAGAAAAAAAATTTATATTCCAACCCTCCAATATGATATTTTTATTTTTATTTTTATTCTTCACTTATTTAAACATATTTGTGATGTAATATGTTGATGTAATATGTTATATCACACATATAAATTTTGACATCATACAACATTAAATTATATGATGTATATAATTATAGAGATAAAAAATAAATAATTATAAATTACAATAATGAAAATATAAAAGCAAAAAAACATGTAAATGCAAGTGTTTTATTGCTTTCAAATCATTAATTTTTTATCTATGTTATCTCTTTTTTTT
>JBBPBS010001017.1:10818465-10857686 GCA_037974835.1 Cicer judaicum | reverse complement strand
TTTTTTTTTTTTAGTAAAAGGCATATTTAAATTATTTTATTTATCTTTATTATTCACAAAATATGTATCTCATCTTAAAACTCATACATATTTTTCATAGTTTATCACTAAAAAAAATCTACAGCGCGTATTAAAAACTACTACTAAAAGTTTTTGGTGAGATAAAAATGATTTATTAAATCCTATCTTTTTGCGACATAAATTGAAAAATAAATATTAATGTGATAAATAAGATAAATAAATTATAACCACTAAATTACAATAAATGGTTGTGATTACACTAGCCAATTAAAATGCACCTCTTATCTCAAATTGTTAATCACCCTTTTCTTAATGGTAGACAAACTATTTTATTTTTCTTTCGACATTCACTTTCAATCCTATCCAATATATTCATTATTATTTTACATTCATGATGTTCTTCTCCCTCTCATATATACTATCATCAAAAATTATATTACATAAAAATATTTCGTTTAGTTTATTGAATCGTTCTTTCTTAATTTATCTCCTATATAAATAGTTTTAATTAAAATTATTAAAATATATTGTGCCTAAATCTCATATATTACAATCTTTATTTTTAATTTATGTTATAAAAATATATGAGTAAAAAAATCATTCTTAACCACTAATAACATTTAGCAGAAGAATTCATCTTCTAGATTTTGAATATGTATTGTAGGAAGAATTTTAGTGTGATTTTTTATGAGTAAAAATAACTTAAATGAAGAAGAAGAAGATTATTTTTTATAAGTTTTAAAATAAGATAATTTTTTATTTAATTAATCTAAAGTTAAAAAATGTAATTTTTATGGAGAAAATTTATAATAATTTAAATTATTTCCAAAAGATAGTTCAAAATTGAAAAACAATTAAATACATTTAATTGCAAAGACAAAAATTATTTATAGAGTAATTATCCATTAACTAATATTTTAAGTAATTATAATTATTTGTGAACAAATTAATGTATAATAAATTTAAATTTGATAAAAAAAATTAATCTAATTATTTTAATTATCATTTAATAATTTTAAAATATATTTATCAATACATATAACTTTTAATCTTTGAAATAATTTACCTATTCAACCCGTTCTTTTTTTACAACTGACGGTAGTTTTTCGAAAAGCTATCGTGGAATTTTTGATGAGGGTGGCGCACGCTTTGTCACCGCTACGGTGGGAAAATATAAAAGCTAAAGATATTTTCAGTCCAATTATTATTGTTATCTATATCTATACACTGCTGCAATGGAGGGAGCTTTGCTTCCCCTCTCTTCAACTTCTTCTTCCAAACTCAACCACCGTTTTTGTCTTCCTTCTTCGCTGCTACTAAAATCTCAACGTTACTCTCATGTCCCCAAATTATTTTCTAAATCCAAAATTGGCACTTCTTCTTCATTATCTATTCGATGCTCTACTCGCAATTCAACTTTATCACTTGACAGAGACAATGCTTTTGTTTCAGAAACCGATAAGTTTTCCACTGCTTTGCCTAAAGTCGATAAAAGCGGCCGGTTTTGTAGTCCTAGAGCAGCCAGAGAACTTGCTCTATCTATAATTTATGCATCTTGCTTGGAAGGTTTGGACCCGGTTCGGCTATTTGAGAAACGGATTAATGCTCGCCGAGGTATTTCGCCGTAACTTCTTTTGATTGTGGTTAATCGATAATTGTATGATTTTGTTATGAATTGAATTCAACGTTTTTGTTATAGAGACTGGTTATGAATTTGACAAGGAGAAATTGTTGGAGTATAATCACATGAGTTTCGGAGGGCCAACTGTTGAGGTTGAAACGGATGAAGAAGCAAATGAGCTTCTTCTGAACATCCAACTCGAGTCTGCAATTGGTAAGAATGAATAATAATACCATTTAAAAAAAGAATGAATAATAAAATAAACTTTTTTCCTCAATGATAATAATTATAATAACAATAATTGGTAATGTACATATATCATATGTCCCTGTTATTATTTCCAACTTCAATTTCTAGCATCTAAACTAGTAGTTTTTTCAAGTTGTACATTTGATATAACACTTTCATGACTAATAAATATGACTTGCTAATTTGATTTGCTGGTAAAATTGCAATTTAATCGATATTTGGAAATGAAAGCTAGGCAGTTCTTTATGTGTAGTGTTTCATTTGCTTTTAGGATTGAAGCTTGAAAGTAAGCTTCAGCAGAAAAATTAATTGGCTTTTCATGATAATTCTAGCTTAGAAGTTGTATCGTGTCCAAATTAATAAGAGTCGGGAGTGCAGTATGAAACTGTAGTTGTGTTGCAGCTAATGCAGTCTGATGTGTTCCATTTGCAACCTGGTGTTAAACCATTTTATACCGTTATCAAGTCAAATGCTATCATTTTGTAACACCAGCTTAAAATATTTTAATTGTAAGTTGATGAAAACCCCGAATTTAATTATAAAAACTACTTGGTTCTCACGTCCCTGTATTTCCAGCCCTTCGACAGTGCCTCCCTTTCGCTCTATCGTTTTTCATCATCTCCCTCTCAGTTGTACGCAATCACCTGCATCTCTACCCATTCATTACCCACAACCAAAGATTTTCTTGTCTGTTGTTCTGTTCCTTTTCAATTACATCATTTTGTCATCGATTCGACCAAATGATTAGAACTTAGAAGTTAATTAATTTTATCACTTCCATGATTTTATTTAAAACAGATTTATGACAGATTTATTTATACAGATTTTAATTCCGGCATCATCTTAGGTATTATATCTTAGGTATTGAATATTTGGTGCAGCCTTCTTTATTATCTCATATGATAAAAATGGGTGTTGTCACTTGTATTCCTTGGAAAAGCCTTGGTTGTAAAACATTTATTATTTGCTCGATTTACAATTTTCTTTTGTAACATGCTATGTTTTATTATGCATAGAAGAAGAAGTTCTCGCAGCTCCCCCAAAGTTGGTATACAGCAGACTGATTTTGAGGTAAATGTAGACCTTTTACATATAATGCATGCATCAGACTTATATACTTGTAGCAAAATCTTCTCTATTTTCCTCAAACACTGCATGAGTTGAACCTAGAACTCCTTATTCCAACCCTTGTGAGGGAAGCTATTAATCTAGCACTCTACCATATCTGCAGGTTCACTAGGAAACTATTGGTTGCTGTCAAGGATCGATGGGACATTCATGTCCCTATTATTAACAAAGTTATCCCACCAAATTGGAAGGTACAAAAAATGTAATAGCTTTTGCACACAATTTATTATCTCCCCCTGCATCCCTAACAAAATGAACCAATAGTACATGCTTTATGAAATAATCATAGAATTTGGTGTAAACCTTACTTAAAAGTTTGAGTTAGATCAAGAGGTGGGGATTGTCAAAGCTTTATCATGACTACTTTGGCCGCATTATTTATTCTACTATCTTCACCATCATTTGAAACAATGCAATAATTAATATTTCAAAGTTTAAGTTTACAAAGACAGAAATTTCCTATAAAAGTTGGGCAATGAGAAGAAGAGATTTATCATGCTAAAACAGTTCAACCTAAATTCACAAGTTCACATAGGCATGACTTCCTGTTGTGTCTTTTTCCTTCCATATTATTTTCTACAACAAAAGCCTCTCCCACTTGGTGGCAAAGAGGTTTTTCTCCCTTTACTGATATTATTAGGTATAATGACCTATTGATGTAGAACAATGATCCTAGCGTACTCCTTTGACTTTGATTATAGATGCTCTTTGAAGAAAAGGAATTCTTAATACCTTATTATTTATGCTAAAAGTGTTTATCAATGTTTACACCAACTGTCTATTTATTGTCCTAACGTAACCAAACACCCTAATAAGGTATCCCTATTCAATACTCAAATGAGGTAATCCAAAATAGGATATAATTCCGAAGTAAAAAATAATAACAAATCAAAAACCTTAATTGTTGATCTGTTAGTGGTGATTCTGTTGGAAATAGTAATAGTATTGAGTGTTTTGTTGGATATATTGGGATCATTAAACAGTTACTGCTGGGAATAACAATTTTAACAAACAACAGAGTTAATAGAACATTGAAAATTTAGGGTCATATTGAAAATAGTTTCATTCTTATTTACTGTCATTATAAATATGAGATGATATGCATTTACACTTTAATGCAGTTAAATTCAGCCTGTTGAGTAAAAGTCATTAAAGCAGTCCATCTTGCCCAATTACTATATTTTATCCAGACCCAAGACAATGATCATTTTCATTTGATGACTTAGTTTATTTACTCATTACTGATGAATGCCTCACAATTGCACCTGTATTATTTACATTGAATTTAGAAACCCTTGCATTTTGCGTAGTACACTACCATTGTAGGTTGATAGAAATCGTCGTATCTGTCATCTTATTTGATATTGTTGTCATAAATTGTGTGATATAGTAGACAGCTTTGTATTTTTATATTGGTTTAGTACTCCTTTGATGATACTTATTTGCATCTATTTCTGTCTTAGTCATACAATAAATTTCAAGTCAGGCTTGCAACGAAGTGCAGAGCATAATTATGGCGGGCGGAGGCTATGGCCTCCCCAAATTTTTGTTTGGCTTAGTAGATATGTATACATATAGCATCATTATTATTGTTATTATTTATTATTGTTAATTGACAAATAATTATATAATGACACTGGCACTGCCTGTAACTGTTTATTTCTGTTTTATCCCTTGCATACACACACAAGCTCCCACACTCAGACACACACACGTACAATAATAATTATTATTATTATATATCACTTTGTTTGCTAATGGCCATAGTATGCATATTATCTTATCACGCATTCCAGAATGAACCAGCAGGGAAGATTTTAGAGCTTTCTATTCTTCACTTGGCAATGTCTGAAATAGCCATGCTAGACACCAGACATCAAATCGTCATCAATGAGGTATGCTTCTATAATCATTCATGTTTTATTTTTATTTTTCTTGGGTTTCGGGAAACGATTATTTTATTTTGAATGTATGTGTGTCGCCAATAAAGCTGAAACGATAGCTATTTTTTTTACTTGCATTTGCATATACGATATAGTCACTCACACACTTTCGCACAAACACAAGAACAAAAAAAGCAGCTTATATACTGTTGTGTTTGTTTTGAAGGCGGTGGATCTCGCTAAACGGTTCTGTGACGGAGCAGCTCCTCGTATCGTTAATGGTTGTCTACGAACGTTTTACCAAGATCTGGAGGCATCAAATAATAGGGTTTAGTTGATCTCCTCATACATTATTTGTATGTTTATTTTTGCTTTGGATTTGAGGAATATCACAATGGTGGTCTTAGAGATATGTTGAACCATTATTAGATAGGTTGGTGCAACCGGCGATTTTCCACAAGTTAACAGAAGTAGTGAATGAGAGCATTGCTTTCAAAATTCAAGCTCTAATCAACTATAAATCAATTGCATATCAATTTATTTTTTTGGAGCAAATAAAAGATAAAGAAAAGTTGTATAATTAAAAAAATTAATAATTCTAGATTTTTCAATGATATTATTATGACTCATTTAAATAATTCTATATTACTCTAAATTTTAAATTATATTCAATATATTTACTCAATTTGAAATTGCATATGTGGTCTTGCTCTAAGTTTCTAACAATTTTTCTTCGATGTTATAATTTTATCTTTATCTCTTTTGACAAACATCGTTCGATGATTATTCAATATATACTTCTTCTTCGTGAAAACCATTTAGGAAATTCTGATATCACATCAAGTTCATAGATTTTCTATTTTATTCGAGTTTCTTTAAGCGTGTTCATGTAAAGATCTTCACAGTAACTCCATAATTTTGTAATCTTATGGCGATGAATTTTTCTATCAATCCATCCATATTATATTTTAGCATTTGATATAGTTGGTAATACTTGAATGTTGTTCTTCACAATTAATTCGATCTTTTCATTCATGGTAGATCGTCTTTTACCTTTTATAGCTTCATTAAAATTCGATGACTCATTATGGCAATATAACTCTTCGAAGTCAAAAATAACTTCATTAACCATTTCATAAATGTCATTCATGTCTTTCGTCTACATTGATTTTTCGCTTGAACTTATTTCTTGAAAAGTAGGTGAAGGAGGTGGTGGAGTTGCATTTTGAACGAGTGTCGTTGTCTTTTGGCATTTTTTACCCTTCAATTTGTATTTTTTGTGAATCTTTAATTGACTAATTTTCATCCACCTTCTCATTAAGCTCCACACAATTCCCCTTACATTCACACATATGATTACTTGCATCATTGTCTAAATACTACAAACTATTACTATCCCTTTTTTCTTCCTTGAAAGTTAGCAACAAAGTAAACTATTCATCTTCGTTAACAAAATTAACTTATCCTTCTTCTTGATTAGGAGCACTATGACATTCCCAAGAGAAATGGTCAAATTTATGACAATTATAACATTCAATTTTAGATTTTTTATACCTCATTTTATTTTGATAATAGTCACAATCTCCTCCTCTTCCTCCATTATTCAAAACATTGGTTTTGAGAACTTGCTCTAATGACTATTCTTCTCTTTTCTTCATTATTTCATGTTGAACTTGTAAAGAACCTTCAATAAAACACACCACGTAATCAAACTTAGAAGTCAATGAACGAATATTTTTCTTCACCACACGAACCTCTCCTATTTTCTCTCCACATCTCTTCATTTAATTAACAATTGACTTCATCCTTGAGCAATAATTCAAAATTGATTCATAATTCTTGATCTTCAAAACTTCAAAATTTCCCTATTACTGATTAAAGTCTTGTCAACCTTGTCAAACATATCAAATAAACATTGATAGTGAAATGACAATGTCAATAACAAAGAATGAAGGTTTGGACTGTGATTCCCTTTTAAAAAAAAAATAATTATTTTACTTTTAAATTTTGTTAACTCAAGATCAATCTTGATTTCAAACACAACAAAAGCATAACATTCTTAGTTAGTGAAATAAATACAAAATTCTCTATGTGATCTATGTTTAGTGAGTAATAAATAAATAAATAAAGATAAGGGAAAAAGAATCACATAGTAATATATCATGATTCAGCTAAAGTGGAGTATCTTTAGTACTCACGGTTTATGAGTTTTTTTCACTAAAGTGATCTAACAAGAATGTTCTGACTTTTCACACCAACTTTCGAGATCAATCTTGATCAGTTACAATATTTCACCGCTCGACCTTGAAAGGATTTCCAACAGTTACCTTTCAGTCCATAAAGAGTTATTTATAAGTCACCTTTTAATCACAAAAAGATTTTTACAATATACTCAAACTATCTTTAGCATTATAGTCTTGAGTTTCAAATGATATGATATACATGATTGATGGATCAGAATACACTCATTACTTGTTTGACTTTTGATTCTCAACAAAAAGACTCAACAAATTGATCATTAAATCTAGTGAAACAGAACTGGATCTTTTGCTTAATTGAAGAGCTTATATTTCTCAAGAATGATTGTTTAGGTGATTGATTGCTTGAACTTTAAACTCTTGTTGTTTCCTTGACCTTAAAATTCTTTTTATAGGCTTATGACAACTCATGTAGCCGTTGGGAATTTAGTTGTCCATTTTTAATTTTAATAGACATGTGTTGTAATATAACAAGAATGTTATTGCTTTATAATCATAACGATATTCATTTTTGTTTCAAGTAAGTGTTGGACTGAGAATTTCTTACAATTGTTAGATGTCGTGTTTTTTTTCTGCTTTGTACGCATATTGCTTAGAGATGCAGTATCAGTGTCTTATCATTCATGTCATGGTTGTATTTGTTACTTTAACCGTCAATCAGGAGATTGATCTTGTTGTTTGTTCTTGATGCTTTGCTTTGCCTTTGTTAATCTTTTTGGATTAAATTTGTCTGAAACGACCTTGTGTATATAAGTTTAGTACTTTCGTAGATCAGAACAATCTTGTTTAAGGAAAGCTTTGTTCTTTCTCAAACCATAATGTTCTTGACTTGATTAGACTAAAGGCTGTGAAAAACTAGAATGATCTTCGTTTCAGACTTTTGTTTTTAATAACCATAATGATCTCGCTTCTTCCAAAAATTTCTTGTGTTGTCATGTTTAATACATATCTTCAATTAATACACTAAAAACACATGTTTAAATAGCAACACACTTTTAGAGCATAATTAGAAGTTTAATTAACTTTGTTTGATTATCATCAAAATATTAATTTAGAATTTTGTCTCAACATATATGTGAAGGTGAGAGCAAGTTGATCTTTGTCTTTGTGATTCCTTTCTCATTTTGAGACATACTTTCTTCATCTTGTAACCTTGAGAGCCAGACAAAGTTTTCATGCGAAAATACAACTTTTCATAATTCTCTTTTGTAAAAAGAGGAAAATAATGTAGCAATGAGTCGTCATCTCTCAACTCTCATAACCAATTTCTAGATACCACTTTATTAAAAGAAATAAAGTGTTTCTAAAAGAAAATGACAACTTGCTTGATTTCAAATACAGGGAGATATTTGTTGAGACAAAATCTCTCAAATGATTTTAATGATAACAAAGTTGCTTAAAGATTATGATTGTGATTAATGACTAACATGTATTCTTGAGTGTATTCATACAAGAAGATAAATTATTAATCATTAAAGCAAAAGGAAGTAAAATATGTTTGAAATCTGAGGATGGAAATTGCTGCAAACGCGAGGATGGAACTTGCTGCAAATGTGAGGATGAAAATTGCTAACCGAGGATGGCTTGCAATTTGAAAAAACTCCAGATCTGGACAATCTGATCTATCACCAATACAAATGTGTTTATTCAAATGCATAAGATGAATAAACAAAGCATTTAAAATCAAGAGTCAAAAGGTCAAAAGGAAAAAGATGAATATAGCTATATCTAGTATATAGAGGATGGCAACATAGGCCGAGGATAGGCCAGAAAAAGTGAAAGCAACTCTTCAAGCATGTGCAAAGGCTAAAATCAGATTATTAAATGTGTTTGCATGAATATATACATGAAGAAGTCAAGTTGAAGAAAGACAACTTGAAACAAGCCAAAAATGGAAGATCACATGTGAAGGCTAAAGTAGCTTTCTCTCTCTTGTCAACATCACCTCAAAAGGTGAAAACAACCAAGACCTTAAAGTCTTCGAAAAATACAGCTCATATGGTCAAATAATAGCTGTGCATTACTGGAAAAAGAGAATTGACAAGGACTTGTCAAGATCAAATTACAAGAATGGTGAGGATGGCAGCAATGACAATTCTGTAAATATGATGAAAGACTTGGAATATTTGAAAAACAACACCAACGGTCATCAAGGGCTTGGATCTCTATAAAATGCAAACAAGCTCTCCAATGGAAGACACACAACACATTTGCATAAAAAGATCAAGCATCTTAAAGCTATCAAGAGCAAAAACACCATTTCTTCTTACTTTCTTTGATCCTACACTATATCTTTGTAAATCCTTTGAGAAAGTATTAAGTATCAATCACTCTCATATCACTTTGTAATTTCCTAGTGAGTTACACTTGGAAATATTCGGAAATTGATTGTAAGCTTGGTGAAGCTTGAGAATACACGGTTTGTAATCATCCTCGGGTTGAGGATCGATCTGTTTGAAAGTTAGTGAAATCTCACAAAGGTGTGAGGACTGGACGTAGCCATCTTTGGGTGAACCAGTATAAAATTGTGTGTATGTCTATCTTATTCTACTCCTAATCTTTGGCTCAACTTAGATCAAACGATTTGAAAAATCTCATCCTCGAGCTAACCATCCTCAACGAGAGGATAGTTTTTAAAACACTTCGAAATTATTTTTAAACAGCAAAATCCCTATTCAACCCCCCTTCTAGTGATATTTGGCTACATCAATATTTATTGGTACAATTAGAGGTTTCTATACATATTTTTAGAACCTTATTAGTTATACATATTCCTATATTTGTTTACACATTTCTATATTTAATAGAATTTAATTGTTATGCACTGCCAGTATGTAAATGTTTTTACACTGTGACCCTATCACAACTATCCATATGTGTGATTTTAAAAATGATTTTATATTATAAAATATATTTATATTGTTAATACATTCAAATAAAATATACTATTTAATATAATTTTAAAATTTTCAATTAATATTAAAATGCAGTTGAGTCACCACTCCCGTTCACTTTGGGTTTAGGTGGTATAAGTAAGCATGACAACGGGACGGAACGGAGGTGGATTTCGCTTCCTCCACACCCGCACCCGACTAGTCGAGGAAAACCCACCTCCGCCCCTGTTGAATAGCAGATGTAAAATTTAGACACTCATCTATGCCCGCAACGGGTCTCGGGTTTCCCCGCTCGCACCCGCACCCACTCATATATATAAAATTATAAATTAAAAAATCATATTTATTATAATAAAATAATAATTATTAAATATAATAAAATTAAAAAATATTTTCTATAAAAATAAAATTATAATTTTTAATATTTTAAAAAATATTAAATATATATATATATATATATAATTTAAAAATTACAATAATATTACTTACGGGGGCGGGTGCGGGATGAATATCATCATCTTCAAACCAACCCACTGTCCCCGAATTTTAATGTTGAGGAAAATTAAAACAGGTTTTCCTCGATTAAACCCGCACCTAATTAAAGCGGGTTTTCCCCGCCCAAATCAAGTGAGTTCAGGTAGGTATCAATGAGTGCGGATTTTATTGTAATCTCTATGTATAAGAATATTTATGTAACGTCTTGTTTAATTTTGTTTAGATTTTTGGATTTTAAATTGAATTTTAATTTTTAATATACAATCATAATTTTTAACGGTGTATTTAAAAGTGAAAAAATAAATACAAAAAATAGATGATGAATAGTCAAATATTTATCGTTTAATGTATAAGGTTTTAGAAGTTTTTAGCACTAAAGTCGTATTAAGAATATGCCTTCAATTTTACATTATTACGCAAGCCTAATGGATAAATTATTATACATATTAGTGTAAATAGTTTTACATGTAAATTACAATTATTTGATTTTAAAAAATATCTGATTTATATTATTGTATAGTAATTACTAACCATTTTTAAAATAATAGTTGAGTTGTATGATATACTAACCACATAAAATGTTTGCAAATTAAATTCGATTGTTTAATCCTTAAATAATCTTTCATTTTTCTAATTATCAAAGTTTTATATTTTTCTTGTCAAAAAATTCATTCATTTTCACAGTACGAAAACTATGAAAAAAAAAAACATAAACCTTTTCATAAAAAAACATAAACCTCCTTTTTGTTTTTTACAAGAAACATAAACCTCTTGCATTTCAAATGAAAGAAACATAAACTTCATTTTTATTTGTTTTTATAAAAATAAAAACAAATAAAAATCGTGATAAAAAAAAGAGAATAAAAATAAAACCTCTAGCATGAAAGAATGAAGAAGGGACAATCGAGGTGTTGAGACAATCGGTTCAGTATGCAGTAGTTAGCGATTGCCGTAGGCAGCATCATCTGCGTTTTGTTCACCGTTAATCCCCAATCACCAAACCCTAATTCAAAACGCAGCGCGTTGGTGTTGTTATCGAGCGAGTGTTTGGTTTGAGCTTCGAAATGCTGGGTGGGTTATACGGAGACTTACCTCCACCCTCTTCCGCCGAGGAAGATAAACCAACCACCAATGTCTGGTCCTCCAGCACCAAAATGGCCCCCGCCACTCTCCGTAAACCCTCTTCTCTTTTCACTCCTCCTCACACCCTTCTCAGATCCCAAAACAAACCTAAAATCACCAATTCCAAAACTGTTCTATCTCCGGCACCACCGGTACTCGCTCCGGCACTCGATGAAATCGTGCAACCGGCTCTGGTCGGCGTGCAATCCACGGTGTTGGAAGAGTACGATCCGGCAAGGCCCAACGACTACGAGGAGTATCGAAGGGAGAAGAAGAGGAAGGCTAGGGAGGCGGAGATGATGCGGGAGCTCGAGAGACGGCGGGAGGAGGAGGAGGAGAGGGAGAGAGAGAGGGAAAAGGAGAGAGAAAGAGAAAGAGAAAGGGATAGAGATAGAGATAGGGATCAGGGAGATTCTAGGTTGAATATTTCCGGTGAGGAAGCATGGAGGCGGCGTGTGGGGATGAGTAGTGGGGGCGGTGGAGGGACGGTTCCAGTGCCGAGGTTGCCTTCACCACCGGGGAATGTGGATGGATTTACTATTGGGAAGTCCGAGACGGTTGGATTAGGGGTTGGTGCTGGTGGGCAGATGACTGCTGCTCAAAGGATGATGGCAAAGATGGGTTGGAAGGAAGGACAAGGACTTGGGAAACAGGAGCAAGGGATCACTACTCCTTTGATGGCTAAGAAAACCGATAGACGAGCTGGGGTTATTGTTAATGCAAGTGATAATAAGTCTGATAAGAAAGTCAAGAGTGTTAACATCAATGGAGTACCTACTAGAGTGCTGCTACTTAGAAACATGGTATGCACATTTTCACATGTTAGCTGTTGGTTTGATTTGATTTCAGTGCTTGTTAATGGATGCTGAGAGATTTTTTGAACTTTATGAATTACAGGATCATGTGTTATATGAGCTTATTCTCTAGTTAATAGTTGTGTTCTCGTGCATTGTTTTGATGAGTGTTTTTAAGAATGGTGCAGATTTTGTTGTTTGTTGTGTTGGTTATGTAGGCTGTGGAGTTTTAATTCAAAAACAGCGCAGGCCAATTGAGTAATTGTTCTTTGATTATTTGGCATCGGATGTTTTGACTTGTGATCACTGGATGTGATGTGATTTCAATTATTTATGGTTTTGTTCTTAATAAGTTATGATCGGCTTATATCATTTGCCTTATTAAAATGAATGCATCACACTTTTTCTAGGTTTTCTTTTTCCTAATCATTTGGTTTTATCAATTAGAATTTTTTTCTTAGTAATAGTTAGTGACTACTCCTTAGTGTGACTTTGAAGATACATATTAAATATCTGCTAACATTATATATTAAAAGAAAGGAGGGCCAAATGGGCCGGCCTCTCAGTTAGACATTGTTTGTTGAAAGTGTTAGAGAAGCTGTGGCCGGACGTGTTTGTTGGCCTTATTCTAACACAGTAGAAGAGGTTGTAGTATATAAAGACGGAGAGAATGTAACTGAGATATGTTAGAATGAATAGACATACAAGAAAAGGTAAGATGAAGAATGAATATATCTGAAAGAAAGTTGGAGTAATAAATGTTGAAGATACAAGTAAATGTCTATGATAATAGGAATTCATAGATTAGAGAAACAGTGAAAGAAAAGGTTGGATTTAACCCATGTTAGGAAGAGAAAGATTTAAAGAACGAGTAGTCAATCGTTCTTCTCAGGCTTTTCGAGCCTGAGATCTCTCCCTTTAAAACCAATCTCGAACGAAGCAGAAAACCCCAAATCTTCTCTCCCTTCTCTTTGTAGCATATCCCAACCAAATGTTGAATAATCAGCAATGCTATTGGTATGGTATATGTAGCATGGCTAATTTTCTGATTATATGCCTTGATGTATCTTGGATAATCACTTTTTCCTCCCACCGGGGATGAGTGGTTTTTCGTTATCCTGTTATTAGAATGTTATGATGTTAATGCAGTACAAGGGGATGATGTTTATAATTATTAATGTATGGTGTAATTGTAAATTAGGAGCTGTAGTTTATGAGAAGATTGGGATTTTTGATATGTTGTCCTTGGATTCATTGTTGCTTTATTTCTTACTCTTGAAGTTTGGATTAGGATTACTTCAGAGTTCAGACAAGTTTGGGTAATGCCTTTTCAGAATTACAGTTCTTTGCGTTAACTATGTACGGTATATTTACTTTCTTGGGGATGCTAGCTTCTTTCGAACTAATTTGTATTGCTTCACGATGCTAACGGAGTAAATATTATAGTCAACAAAGCCAAATGAGTTATTTTTCATTGTGTCTGTTGTAAGCTGTTTAGGCACAGGGGTGGAATATAGTGGTGTGCACTATTGTTTTCCTCATCTGCCTGAGGGGGGAACGAGCATCCTTTCATAAGAAGGAAAGAAATAATGCAATCTCTGACCCCCTCTCCTGCACAAAACCTAAAACAAAAATCTCGTGACAACCCTCTTGTGATAAGAGCTCTCCAATCCCAAATTTTGGAATTTTCAATGCTGCGTTAATTTTTTTTTTCTCTTCCAGTCAATTATTGCTTGTTGCTTTGAACTGAAATTGATGCAATAGTTGTGATTTCCATCACATGTCTAATATTGAGCAGAGATAGATCATAAAGAGCTGCTGCCCTGTATGCTGGAACTTTAGTTTGTTCTTCCAAATCCCTGATGAACTTGACTTAGTACACATGTGTATATCTGTGCATGCTCTGATGCCTTATTGTTAATCTATGTCATTAAAAGCTCAATGGTGATTGTATTGGTTCATCCCTAAATGGATTTGGTGTATCTGATATTTAATGTTATATTTAAACATGACTCATTGCTGCTTTCTTTTGAAGGTGGGGCCTGGTGAGGTAGATGATGAGCTAGAAGAGGAGGTAGGATCAGAATGTGCCAAGTATGGAACAGTAACTCGAGTTCTGATATTTGAGATAACAGAGCCAAATTTTCCGTCCGACGAAGCAGTAAGAATCTTTGTGCAGTTTGAGAGATCTGAAGAAACAACAAAAGCACTAGTTGACCTTGATGGTCGATACTTTGGGGGTAGAATAGTGCGAGCAACATTTTATGATGAGGATAAGTTTAGCAAGAATGAGTTAGCTCCAATGCCAGGAGAAATTCCTGGCTTCACCTAAAAGAACAGAGTCTATGATTTTTGTTAAGTTCTTAGTGATTGCACTGAAGACTTGAAATTGGAGTTCAACATGTCATTACATATAGTAGAGCATTGGGTTAAGCTCCAATCTTGGTCTAAATGTGTTTGTAACAGTGACTAAGGGTTTTAAGGAATTATTGTGATGTTTACTGCAAAATTCCTTACTTGCACTAATGTGTATTACAAACCCATCCACAATACTTGTATCCCTAATCCTAACTCTCGCATATGTTTTGGAAGAATGGCATTGATTGAAATAAACTGGAAGCTTTTCATATAAAAGGAGAGTGTGGAACTAATATGCTACTCAAAGCCTGATATCCCATAAACAAGGTCTTCCTAATGCTTTTGGAAACCTGTACGAATTTAAAAAATTGAGTCCTAATAAAAAATGTGATCTAATAGATTACTAGTAAATGATTTATAATAACATTGTAAATCACAAAATCAGTAATGAATTCTTAAAATCTAAAATCTTAACATCAGGTTAAATCTTGATAGATATTGAGTTTTTAAATTCAGTAAATCAATCAATTAAAACAAATTGAGTTATTAATATCAATATATCACAAAATCTTCCCGTCAAGATTCAAAATCCTATTGGATGAGAGTTGAGAGAAATTGTTTAGTTTCTATTCACAGAGAAAGTAGGATGAAGATAGTAATTTTTGGGTATTTAATTTGGGTACAAGGTGTAAATATAAAATTGTGTTCGGTGGACAATTTCCAAATTTAGGTATACTCTACAAAAAGTTGGGACCCTCCTCAATTAAGTGAAGATAAATTCTAGAAACTTGGCCATTATTTTTTATGTATATTTATGTAAAGAATTCTCGTATCATTTTCTCGTTACACACTAAAATATAATTTCATGTTGTTGCACATTAAATTATATTTTACTTAAGTGTATAAGGGCACAAGCAAATAGATATAAAGGTTGTTAATTTGTTTATGAAGATCGTAAAGATGGATCTTGGACTGAAACAAACAAATACAAGTGCTGTTAATTGATCAAATGAAACTTTATGACAAAATAGAAACCATGATGTAAAGCCATTCTGTTGGAAGTAGACAATGTGTCCCAAAGCCATCAAGCTACTACAAAATGGGTCTGAGTTTTCATTCCATTCCATCCTTTTTAGTCAATCCAAATAATCGAATATGGTATCATTCTATTCCCCGAAATTCCAGCCCAGTCTAAATATTCCTTGAAAAGTTAAAAGGATTGTGTACCTTCATACTTCAGTCATAAAACATACTCTAACAAATTATGAAACCCTGAGTAAATATATAAACTTGCATTCAGAGTTAACCACTAAATTAAGTATAAAACAATATGTTTCTCTGACATTGATAAAATTCTACTGACATTTAGCTACCAAGTTGACTTAGAGCATTGCACATATCTTCACTACTCACAAAAAAAAAAGTATCTTGCAACCTTGAAACATCCAAGAAAGATAGGTGGCTTTCAAGCACAAAAGGTTAGCTTCAGCTAGTATTAGAAAAAAGGCAAGTTAAATTTTGTAATAGAATACTAGTCGATGACAAATGGCGCTTCACTCTCACCAGTCCCGATTAATTCAGATAAAACCATTGGCTCTTCTTCACTCTCATCAATTCCAGGAAACTCGCATGGGAAGTCGCCTCTAAGAATTTGAACTTCGAATATGATTTTCTCTTTGCTTTCCATGAGCTCAAAAACACATGCGTCTCCAAGCTTCAAACAATTATCTTTAGCAAAATTTCTCCAGCCAAAGGTATCAAACTGCTTGGCTTTTTTTTGTCCATCATAAATCATGTCCCAGCTCTTACCGTGACAGTTTAGAACAGTAGGAACCGCCGCACCAGAAGGAAGTTTTGCGCATATCTTGCTAGATGGCCCCTATATGCAAAAAATACAAGATTTAAATGATTTTCCAATGTAACTTTCCAAAACCTTCATTTACTGACAGTATATGAATAAAGATTAAGGAGTATAATACAAATATTGATTGCCTACACAAACATGAAACTTTTGCTAAAATGTGCTCAAGATTTCTATAGTCAGAGTAAACAAATGAGTTCCTTTATGATTTGAAACAACAATCCAATATGTTTCCAAGTACAAAAAAAAAAAGTGCTAAAATCAGAAACCATAAATCTGTCATCTAAATATAAGATCTATCTCATTAGAACCCCTAGATTTGATCCAAATGAGGAGAAATCATATCATAGATGTAATAATAAGTTGGACAAAGAAATGCATCAACAAAAATATTAGAACCATATGAAATTGCATTGGTGGTAGTACCATTGAAGTATATAGTAAAGCTTGTCCTTTCATTTGGTTATTCTGTTTCGCCTTTATAGTTGATGTACACAAACACTCACATTTGATGATAGTATTGTTCTTTATTTAACTTTTTTATCTTCTTTACCTTAATAATACTAAAAGGAATGATAATATTGTTCTGATGAAAGGGTATTCTTTTGCCCTTTTATAAAATCAAGTATGAAATTACCAATGTGAAGCGGGGACTAAGATGTGTTTTCAAAATGACTGCATGGAAGTATGGCTTTCCTGAAAGTGGCTTAATTCCACCCCTTTGCATATTTGTCGTAGGAATAGAAGGTGGCGGTGATGCGGTTTGATTTTCTACCACAATTCGACAGCTACTCACTGAAAATAAATGTGAAGTTAGTGATAGATGTTGAAAGATCAAAGTTTATCTCTATGAAAAACTGTGAATGATGGCGGAAAAACCTAAGCTACAATGGTTTCTCTAGCTCAAGCATTGAGAAGTTCAAATAATAATAATGCAAGTAACAACATAATTTTTATGGACCAATACTTCTCCAACAAGTTTATTGGCAAAGACAAAAATTGAGATGAGCACCCGTTCGCAAATGTGATGCAAAACACTGAAGAAGATAAGTAATCATAGAAGAAAAAAACAATTTGAAATGAATTAACGATGATGAACTAAGTTATCATGCAGGTAAATAAGCTATTCATTATGACAGGGGATTCAGCATTGACATGCTTTGCTTAACCAGATAGTTGATGAACCTGCTAAGGCATTTCACAGTTATCATTAAAGTTCATTAATTTCAAATTCTGAAAGGTTGGACAAATTGATGTCAGATTTCAGAAATAGTGTTTTGATTACAAGATTGAAATAGTGAGCAAGGAAGGACAATTTTTGAACCATGATTTAGAATACTAAGAAAGAGTTATAGAAGTAACTGAAAACGCATTAGGGCAAATTTTAAGGTGGGCTGCTAAAAAGTCACTCGAAACTCTAATGATGATTGACGATACTCCTAGTAAGTATAAGTTAACAACTCTCCTCATCTTTACACCTGAGACGATAACTTAAATGGTGTCGGTTGGACGAGTTGAGTTTTGAGAGACATATTAGTTATTGTCTCAACCAATACTGAGAGGACTGTTTCGAAGATTATCATCGATATTCATTTGAGTTTTGAGTGACTTTTAACCATCAGTCTATGGTGACTGTAACATTCTCCCGAAAGCAGTAACTTTCATTTTTATACTCACACCTGCATTTCCAATTTCATTGGTTTAACTTCTTTCCTTGTTTACTGATTCCCTATATTTAGATCTATCTCCAAGTCCAGTTCACATCACCAAGCGTGAATCAAGATTTACAACCATAGGTAAATTGCTTCTACTTCACTACTTTTGAATAAAAATATGACTTGAATTTTTTTATTTTATTTTTTAGCATCATAATTATTAAATAAAATATTTTAGCCAAAGTTGTCTAGTATCTATTTTTACGAAGTTAAAATTCTCCCCCATTTTTACAGTAACGGCAACAACCGATGCAAATATTCTAACTAGTAGAGTTCAAACTCCTGAATATGCGCTTAGTATTGTCAGAATTATATGTATATATTAAATAAATAAATAAAATAAGTAAAATAAAGTATAGCAAAACAAAGAATGCATTGATATAATTATTGTAAGAAAAAGATAAGGGAAGAAGGACACATTGGGGACAGCCCAGTTGAAATTATGGTAAAAAAAACAATTTGAAGATTACCTCTGCGACCTGACTCGGAAGACGACATCAGGAGAGACGAGAGAAACTTTGTGGGTGCCACTCCCAATCTATTTTGGCAAACGGTAACAAAATAAAAATTAACTATTCATTTTTTACTAATAAAATTCAACTATTCATTTTTTACTGATAAAATTCAACTATTCTTGTACAAAAAAAAACAATTATTCATGCATAATATAATAAAATTGTATAAGTCAACTCCAATAGTGTGTTATAATACTAAAAGCACATATTTTGGTGTATGTTAGTCTAATTAAATAAATGTAAATTTTTGTGAGTTCCAATCCTTCAGGAACAACGTGGTATCATGTTCCCAATCAACTTTTTATTAAGGATGTATTTGATATTAAAATTTATGTCAAAGTTTATCCATAATTACAGCTTAATCAATGGTGGACTTAGGCCTATTTCAGTAGTTGGTTGTATACATAATGTCATGTGTAAGGTATTTGCAAATTGGTTGAAGGTTGCAATAGATAAAAAAGTTATATCTGACTCTTAGACTGCTTTTGTGAAACATCGTCAAATTCTTGACGGTATTCTGATTGCTAATAAAATGGTTGATGATGCTAAAAGGAGGAATAGAGAAATAATTTTGTTTAATATTGATTTTGAAAAAATGTACGATTCAGTGAAATTGAGTTACTTAGATGTAATGATGGCAAATATGACATTTTCGTTGAGATGGAGGAAATGGATCTCAGACTATTTTCATTCTGGTGAACGGTTGTTCAATATAGGAATTCAAGTTGGATAGTAGTCTAAGACAAGTGGATCCATATCTCCATTTTCATTTTCTAATAGATACTAAAGGACTTAACTCTTTGTTGTGTTCTTCGGTAAACAATGATATCATTCATTTCAAAATAATTGAATTATTTAATTATTTTACATATAATAAAAAATATATATAAATAAAAGAGAATATTTTTAATAAATTATTTTTTTAAGTATTATTATATTATCAATATTATATTAAAGATTATGTAAGCAATATTAATTAATTAAATGATATATTTATGAAAAAATATATTAAAAATAAAAAACTCAATTATTTTGAGATTTTTTTTTTCACTCAAATGATCGATTAATTTTAGTATGGTTGGAGTATTACATACCTCTTCTGAAGTTCAACAAGAGGTGGTGAGACAAATACAGTTATGTGTATCACAGTGTTCATGTGGCAAAGTCATCCAAATTACCCCTTCCTCCTCTTACTCAACAGGGACGAATTTCATTCTCGGTAATCACTTACTTCTCTTATTATTTCAGTCAAACAACCATATTATTCGTTGACTTTTATTTTCATTTTGGCAAAGCCCTACGGAGCCATTGGCATGGTGGGTCGGCGAAACTATATTGGGCGGTAGGGATGGACTCTGCGGTGGTACATGGTTGGCTTCCACCAAAGATGGTAGGTTAGCTTTTCTCACCAATTTTAGAGAACTCCAAAACATTCCACAACCCAACACTAGAGGGGACCTCCCACTTCGTTTTCTCCAGGTCATATCACGCACTCCATCTGTTTGTCACATTTACTCACCAACCAAACCTTTCAATTTCATTCACAAATGTTATTTCAACATCATTTTGGAACGTTCATCATCAAATTTTACTTTTTAAAATGGTTAACTTAGTTCATATCATATCACAGGGTAACACAATCTAGTAAGTGGTTAATGGATATATCAAGATTGGTAACTCATTAGCTATCAAATGAACATAATTAGCTGCAAATTTGAACATTATTAACTGCAATTTCTAGTTTTTCAACTACATGTACAGTTGAACTCATAAATTAAGAAAGTTCAAATCACCATTAGTTAGCTGACACCTGATATATTTATCAACAAAATCTAACACTTTATTAATTAGCGTGTTAACTGTGTTGACATTTTAAACAATTGTATGGTTCTTTCTTTTACTTAATTGTAAAGTATATGAAAATAATATCTGTAACATTTTATAAGTAGTCTCTAACGATTTGTCAAATCTCTTATATTAGTCTTTGTTATTATATACTGACAAAGTGCTAGTGACTAAATGGATTTGACAAAACATTGTAGACTACTCATATTTACATATATGCATTAAAAAAGAGTATTATTTGGAGGAAATGAATTGGGGGTTTATCATTAATATTTCCCTGTCAATTATGTGTTTGTTTGGTACAGTACCTAACGTAACGTCAGGGCTGTCCCTGAAATTTTGGGTGTCCTGTTTGTATCATAATTTTTGGTGGCCCATTTTTTTTAAGTAATTTTTTTTTACAAAAATAAAACTAAACAAATTTGTTAATAATCAAATCTGTTATATATGTTGGAATTTCATTATAAGTCATATATTTATTGATTATCAAATTCAAATGTAGATAACATAAAATCTAAAGATTACATAAATATTGAAAAAGTTCATACCAAATCCAAATTACAATAGAATATAGCAAAACTAGTTATACATGTATCTATATCAACCAGAACGTGTAGTAAGTAAGTCTGTGCATGAGTAAAAAGTTCAAAATACTACCCAAAATAAATGAAACTAGTTAAAAATAGTAAAGAGAACAATAGGATAATGAGAATGAGATAGGAGAACAATGTACAACTTACAAGGTTCATCACACTAGCTGAACCGGTAACGCACATCCGGTAACAACTTTAGATTAAAACATTAGAGAAAACTATATTGTATATATTATAAGATGACAAATTATTTTATTAAGACAAATAATTATTTATTAAATACCTTAGTTCGGGTCTCATTTATATATATAAAAAATTAGTCTCTACAATTTTGAGGATCTCGCACCTCTCGAACACCCTCAGGGTCCCCTCTACCCAACATAATATTACAGTCATTAATGGTTTTATATGTTGCTCACAGTAGAGCAATAAGAGTCCCCAGGAGTTTGCAGAGGAAGTGCTCAAAGAGGCTCATCTGTACAACGGATTTAGCCTTGTATTAGCTGATATTCGCGCCTCCACCATGGTTTATGTCTTCAATAGACCAAATCATGGTTATCTTACTGTTACCCCTGGAATTCACGTCTTGACAAATGCATCATTGGACGCTCCTTGGCCAAAGGTACACAAACAAAGTTACTGAGAATTGATGCTTGTATGCAAATTAAGTTACACCAGCTGAATTTTGACACTACTGCGCTCCATTTTCTATTAAGGCTGAAAGATTGCGCCATAATTTCAAAGAGCTTATTGATGAGTATGGTGAAGGTGAATTTCCAATAAAAGAAATGGTTGAGAAACTAATGACAAACACAGTTAAAGATGATGAAGATCACTTGCTACCAGGGATTCGTCCTCCAGAATTCGAACGTCCTTTAAGTTCTATCTTTGTTGACACGCAGTTTCCCCAGGTAACTAACAAACACATTCCACTTGTATTTTTTCCATGCTCAACCTTGATTTTGCATTTGACACCACCTGAAAACTTGCTTGTGCTTAGGGTGGTTATGGTACTAGGAGCTCCTCTGCTTTGTTTGTTAAATCAAACAAAGAAGTCACCTTCTATGAGAAACATCTGGACCAGAAGCAATGGAAAGAGAACATAGTGACCTATCAGATCAGTGAGACATAGTGAATGGCAGGAATATGGTTTAATTTCCTTATAAAATTGGTTGCAAAATACAGCAAGAAATAAAAAAAACAATGAAATGTTTAATTTGTTGGATACTATAATTTAGCCACTCACTAGCACTTTCTACCTAGGTTAGTTTGGACTGAATCAGTTTGTTATTTTTGTCAACTTGTTTTAGTGGAGGATGGGGGGCTCTTTCCCCCACATGAAAGTAAAAAAAACTTTTGTTAATAGTATTATTTTTATTTTTAGTCTCCATAAAACTTTCTTATTTAAGGCCCATTAAAATCCACTCACCATTTATTCACTCATATTTTTAATTTGCTGATTACACTCATACAAGTTAAAATTAATCGGGCCTTATTGCTTATTGCATTAGAGAAGTCTATAGCTTGTTAAGTCATAAACATGAACAACTCGAGAAGGACACTAATGTCTGAAGAGGAAGAAGCATTCCCTCGTTGCTTTGGAGGATTACAAGATGTTTTTGGTACTTCTTAAATAATATGATGCAATTGTAAGATACTCCAAATTGTTATTGTTGTTGTGTTGAATGAGGAGGAGAATTTCTTTTACACATTTTCATAAATATTTAGTGGAACTAAAAATATATTAATGATGTTAGTATTTTTGCAATAGAAATTTGACGTAAAAATTATTTGAAAATTGAACTATATTTATATGAAAATCAAACACAAAGTTTACGAGGATTAAAATTATTTATAATTGTTAGGATCAAATGTACATTTAAACCAATATCTTAATGTTAATAAAAATCACACCATTAAATTAAAGACAATTATTTTTAATCATTTTTTTCTTTAAAGAATTTATCGACAAACACTCTAGATGTAGAGAAATAAGATTTTGCAAAATTGAATCTGCATTTTAACATATCAAATATTTTACAAATTTTTATCATTATTTTTATTCATATTAATGTGATTTATTTATATTTTATAAAAAAATTATATTTGAAATTATTTATACATTTGGACTCGTTTACTAATCATAGGTGTGATAATATATGTTTTCCCAAAAGGTGAAGGTGGCCTTGGTTTTGAGAAATTGATGAAAAAAATATTTTACATAATTTTTATTTACGTAAATCAATATTTTGGTATTTACAATTTCAACAGTTAATTTATTAAAATATCTCATAATTTTTTTAACAATTAATTTATCAAAATATCTCATAAAAAAACATTTAATATAAAAAATCTACACATGGTTGAATAGTTTTACATTACATTAAATTGAATGTAAAATCTTTAAAATTATAGTGTCAATATTCTTAAAAAAAATAAATTAGTTGAAGTTTTTTAGTTTAAAATAATAAATTATTATTTTATAAATTTGAGTGAATAAATTGTGTAATTAAAAATTCCTAAGCCTAGTTCAGCTAACTATAAAGACTTTGTTAGACTATACATATTTTTGAGTGAGTGATTGGTCAACTAATTCAATAGGTAATTATTCATTCAATCTATATTATTTATTCACAAGAGATAAAAATACTACCGAAAATAAAATTCCAATAAATAGACATATTTTTTGGGTTGTTAAACATTTTTTTGAGTGGTACATTTAGAACATGAAATAATATAGTCTATTGAATTATCTATACATTTATTCTATCTGTTACTGTAATTTTTTATTTTTATCTTAGTCTATTACTATAATTTTAAAAGTAAATTAAAATGTATAAATATATTTATTTCCACTAAATATCACATTGTTATATTTTATATTCTCGAAAACTTTTTAATTGAAAAAATAAATAAGTAAAAAATGGAGAGCATCGTTACTCAGCAAATTCCTTGTGTGAGTTTCCAAAAACATTTTTGAGCAACTTATTTTACTCTATTTGATAGTCTGTGAGCATAGGAAGCAATTCGCAGTTCCATAGTCGTGTGTATGGTCAATTGAGTGGAACCGAGTTCCCAATTTGCAATTGGAGATGGAGTTTGGGATTGAAGCGGTGGGAACCATAGACAACTGTTTCGCATCCCTTCCCTTACCTCTAATCCAAACTCTTCACTCCACACGTTCATCTCCACTTCCTCCAATTCTCGCTCTCGAGCTTCGTTCTTCCACTCAATCCTGGTTCGTTGCTTGGTCTGGTGCCACTTCTTCTTCTCCTTCATCCATTCAGGTTTCTCAACTATTTGCCGATTGCGTTTCCTTGCCGATTCATTCTCCCGTTCAAGTTAAAGTTGCTTCCAACATTCCCCATGCTTCTTCCGTTTCTGTTGAGCCACACACCGAGGATGATTGGGAGATTTTGGAACTTAATTCAGAACAAGCGGAAGCTCAAATTCTCAACCAGGTTTTTTATTTTTTATTTTTATTTTTTTTATTCCTTATTTATCTACACACACATCTATGAGGAACTCTGTAGCACCCTGATGGAAAACGCGTCCGACTCCGAGACACTTTGATTACATTCAATTGATTTATTTTCTCAAATTAGTGGTGTCTGTGATTCATATATTAGGAATAGTTACTAGTTAGGGACGTTTATATCGAAAATTTAATTTTAGGTATGGCTTTGTTGTATTATTGCAGGTTAGGATTGTTCATGAAGGGATGAGGTTTCCTTTGCGGTTGCATGGTCACACTGTCATTACATTCCAAGTTGTTTCTGTTTTTCCCAAGAATGCGGTGGGTAAGAATTATTCTGCCTATTGACTATTACATACTTAGTAGACTTGGTTGAATGTACAAAGATAATTCATGATCTTTTGTATTGAACTAGTTCACTTAGGCTGTTATTGACCAATGATTTTACTGTTTAAAAAAAACTAGCATTTGGATTATATGATAGTAATATAACATTATTGACATATTATTCTGTGTGTGAATGAATTGCCTTGCTATGAAGCTTTGTCTAAGTGTTTTGAAACCTTATGTCTAATAACTTAATTAAATGCATTTGCACTCTATATTTTGGTAGGAAAATGCATACTTACTTTTGATTCATTTTTTTTTCTCTGAGGTATTTATTTTCTGTAGTACTATGAAATGCGATTTTGTAACACTTGAAACCTTATTAAGTAGGAAGTTATCACATTTTGTGGGTGAGGTAGTATTATGTTTTGTTGTTTGTTATTCTTTTCCTCATGGGATTTTTACAAGCCTACTGTAAATAAGTCTGTTTCGAATTTTTAAGCCAACTGTTCTTTTAATCCATATTGTGAGACCTGTCTAACACGTGAAACATTATCAGTGCAACTCATGCCAGGAACTGAAGTTGAGGTTGCTCCAAAAACGCGCAAAAGAAATTTGGATTCAGCAGGAGATTCACATCTAGGCTCCTATAGTAAAGATAATACTGCAAAGATGCTGCTCCGTCTACAAGACCCAAATGGGTTATGTCGGACTAGTACTCAAGTCAAAGGTGTTGAGTTTCATGTAGGGCTTACTTCTGTTGCTTTTGTTCATCCAGAAACAGCCAATCGCTTCTCATTTAACATGCTTCAGTTGGTTTCCATAGTGCCAAGAGTATCCAAAGATAAAGTTAATATTTCCAGAACCAATATTATGAAAGCCAAAAGTGGTTCGGCTGAGAATGGAGATACTGGCAAGAAGGAACATCGACAGGCAGTTGTTTATCTGCTGACTTCAGAATCTGTGGCTAAAGGACATGTAATGCTAGCTAAGTCTCTTCGCCTTTATTTGAGAGCTAGCCTGCATTCATGTACGTTAAGTTGTCCTAATATTCATCATTCTTAAACCACAATATTTTCTAATCAATTATACATGCGTGCTCATAAAATTCAGTGTGCAGGATATTGAGCCCAGCAAATTGTTGTTAAATATATATGAAGTTGGCTTTTGTTTGATCCGTTTATGTAGTTGGGATACTAGCAGTTCTTAATTCTTGTATTTCAACAGTGTATTATTCTATCAGGCAATAAGCTATTTGTTATTTTAATAAGCAGTGATTTGCTCTAGTACTTATATTTTGAACTTTCATGGCATCGGGAGAACAATGTAAGGCTTTATGGAGGTTTGCTCTTTTTTTGGTGGATTTGCTATTGTTTCTAGAAGATTTTTAAGTTAAAGATTATGCTATATTTTTTTTTTTTTTTGCGAGTTAAATTAAAAATAGTTGCTTTGTGCTGTAATAGCCTGAGTTTCAACTTTATATAAGTAGACAGTATGTCAAAATTTTGCTGTTTTCTCTTGCTTTTTAAATTTTATTTTAGATGAATAATCTGACTATCTTTTCACGATCTGATTTTAAAAGAGATTATTGCTTTTGTGATTGCGCAGGGGTTTATTTGAAGGCATGTGATGTTGTTTTAGAAAAAAATATTCCTTCCATTTCTCTTTGTCCTTGTCGATTCAAACTGTTATCGCAGAAGAATGCTGTTGAGAAAGATGGAATAGATGATTTTCACGACCACAAGAATTACATCGATGAGAAATTGCATGCAAAACCTGCTTCAGGTGTCTTTGTGGATACCATAAATTGGTCTATCCACAGTGAAGTTGTTGCGGCTCTTTCTGATGAATCCAGTTACAGAGCAGAAGAAGAGGTTGCAAACTCGTCTCAGAATCAAAAGGGATTACAAAGTCTTGTACGACTATGGTATATTGCGCAGCTTGAGGCAATTACTTCCATTGCAGGGATTGAAGTTAATTCATTGGCTATGGGTAGTAAAACCTTGCTTCATTTTGAATTAAACTGTTACAAGATTGGGAAGGATGAGAAGCTTCAGCTGGCTTCTTTAGAAAACAGTGGCAAGGCAGCTGAAATGTTATTTTTCTTGACCTTTGGTGACGAAGATCTGCATCAAGGGAAACTTAATGCATATGAAGTTTCTTTTGGTGGAAGACTCGATAACACCAACATTGAGGATCTGAAGCTTTTTGAAAGAATGAAATTGGGTGATCCCGTTTCTATTCATTCTATGGAAGAGAGAGCCTCTGAAGACCACATTAGTTCAAATGTCTCTTTCCTCGGCCCCATGGAGAAAACTGCTTCTGATGTTATCAATAGTAGGTTTCTTTTCTGGGTCAAGTATCCATTAATTTTTTCATGATATTTTTTTTTTCAAAATAAAATTTAAATGATACTTCTTCCATTTTATATAATAGTCACTTTAGTGAATGAAAGACGTTTCACATTAAGTGTCATTTTATTTTTTGAGACCTTAATTTTCTTCTTCTTTCATTCTTGAAATAATGATTGTTCTGTTTGCAATTTTTTCCTAGTTCCTTCACATATTCCCTTAAGCTAGAGTACATGTAATAATTGTGAATATGTTGCAAATGAAGGACAAAAAATTTGTTTCTATTTCCTATTTTGCAATACAACCTATATATGCATATCTCATCTAATTGAGGTTGAGAAATGCATATTATTATTTATAGGAAAAAAGTTGATTCCATGCTACCCGTTTTGTCTGGTTAACTTGTTTGTTACTCAAGATTCCAAATTTTTGTTTGAGTTGTTTTGGTCTTTTGGCTGTTAGTATGGGTGATCAATTAAGAGATTTGTTAGAATTTAGTTTGAGGTGTGCGGGATTCAGCTTTTTCCTTCTTGATGCTGCTGTTCGTCAATTTGAATTCAACTCACTCAAACATTTTTTTTCCCACAACAGTAGCAGCACTTGGGCACTTGGATGCCCTCTAATGATATTTAATTTAACTTTCCGTTTTTGCTGACTGTAGGGATGTTGGTATTGCTATCTTCAGCATGTGGTTTGTGGTTTGGCTCATGCAACCTACCACTTCCTGGGCATGTTCTTATATATGGACCCTCAGTGAGTACAACTTAAATTGTATTATCATATATATTTCATTGTATAATGAGCAGGGTTATTAGTAGACTAGAAGTTGTAATTGCTGGATTGTTAAATATTTAGACCTTGGAGTCCTTCCAATCACTTGTTTACTCTTTGGTACTCATTATATAGTCTTTTTAATGTCAATTTTGTGTTGATTTGTACTTCATATTTCATGATTTTTTGGAGAAAAAAAAGAATTTCCAGACTAGTATGAGGATGGTTTTCTGACAAATATTGCGTGCCAAGTTGGGAGGTGGATGAAGGTTTTGTAAATTATATGACAGAAGCAAGTAAAAGAAAATACACCTGAAAGAAGCATAGCAGTTATGATCTTTTATCATGTATAAGTGTGTAACCAGTTATCGAAGGATTTTTTGGTAAAAATATTTTTTGACGATCACTTAGCTGGTTCACAATGCTGAAATAATGTCGAGTAACTACTTAATTACTTGATTAACAGCTAAATGGAAAATGTGTTTTAAGAATTTTTCTTTTTCTAATTTTACCTTTGATAACTTTTGAGGATAGCAACCCCAACCCAAAGCTCACAAATCGGTAAAATAATTTATTTTGGGTTGCTTCATAGTCTCATCACATCAGGTACAAAATTGGTTGATGTGATAGTGATGCATTCTTATTTACCTTCAGGTTTCTGATCTGGGAAAAAACAAAAAATATTTCTGACCTATACGAGTGAATTATCAATAATTTAATTATCAACAATTTGACATTTGAATAATTTTTTCCAGGGCTCTGGGAAAACCATACTAGCAAGGAATGTGGCAAAATCCCTCGAGAATCATGAAGACATCTTAGCACACGTGTATTAATCTTAATTCTAGATCATCACACCATTCTGATTTCTTTTCTATTCCATGTATACAATTACTCCTGTTCAGATTTTGAAAATTTCATGGTTCATTACTATGCAGAATTTTTGTTTCTTGCTCAAAACTTGCTTTGGAGAAGGTGCCAATTATTCGCCAAGAACTTGCAAACCATATAACTGAAGCTTTAAACCATGCACCTTCTGTTGTCATCTTTGATGATCTTGATAGTATAATTTCTACCCCTGATTCCGAAGGATCTCAGTCACCAATGTCTGTTGCTGGACTCACAGATTTTCTGGTTGACATCATGGATGAATATGGGGTAAGAAGCATATCTTTAGCGCTGTTTGCTGCTGATTCCCTTAAATGTTATGCATGCTGTACCTTAACCAAACTCAATATTCCAATATCTACATGATTTTGAACGTCATTAACCAGATGTTGTAGGTGTCAAATTTTTAGGTGTACAAATACAATTGCTTATATTTTGAAATAACAATGCCCTGTCTAATTGCTAACTAATAATCGGATCACACTAGAAATTTTCAAATGTACAGGATCTTCATTTTGATGCTCAATCGATATTGTATATATTTTTCTCTCCCATTATGAATTTATCATCTGCGTGGGAAATTGTACAGGAGAAGAGGCGAAAATCATGTGGATTCGGACCAATAGCTTTCATAGCTTCCATACAATCCCTAGAGAACATACCACAATCTTTGAGCTCTTCAGGTTTGCTACTTCTGCTTGTTGAATCTTTACTATTATTATCTCTAATTTTTTCGTATGCATTTAATTTCTCATGTTTTGGCTACTAAATTCATTATTTTATTGTTATCAGGACGGTTTGACTTTCACATTAAGCTGCCTGCTCCTGCAGCTTCTGAGCGCAGGGATATGTTGAAACATGAAATACAAAGGCGTCACCTGCAATGCGATGATGACATCCTGCTTGATGTGGCTGTAAAATGTGATGGTTATGATGGCTATGATCTGGTATTCCACTTCTTTTAGTTTTGTTGTTTAAGCAATTGTGATGCATTTGGCTGTATTAGTCTAAAACTTACTAGTTGTCAGCTTTGTTAATATGTTTCACCACCATAGGGTTCCTTTTGTTATGAGCTCTTTGTGAAGAGAAATTTAGAGAGAGAAGAAAAACAGGACAGTTTATGTGATAGATATTCCACTGTAGATATTTTGCTTTATATTTTAAATGAGTTACAGTTGTTTTCAGACAAGAGAGAGAGAGAGAGAGAGAATAGACATGTAGGGAGGTTATGGGATGAACACTGACAAGAGAGATTGAAAGGGATCAGAAAAGCAAGACAGTTTATCAGATGGACGTTCCCATATAGATTTCTAGGCTTAATAATCTTTTATGAATTGGAGCTGTTTTCTTTTCTTTTCTCTACATATCGACCCTGTTCATTTGGTGGTAGTGTAAATGGGCTGGAGAACTTGTGCATCTGTCCATGATTCATGAAGCACTCAGTGTAATGTTTTTGCCGAAATTATGTTAACAAGTGTTCTAGATTAGAGATAAGGAATGTAAAATTACCTGATGATAACTTGTAAAACATCAAAAGATGGTAACATTTCTACCCCAACATAATTACAACGTCAGTATTTTCATTTGCATTTCATTAACAATCACTTTCTTTGGTAGATGTTTGGTCAGTCATCTGATTATTATTAATGCATGAAATATCCATAACTTCTGGGATGCTTGTATACAAATATTGAAAAATATCACTCTTTGCAGGAAATATTAGTTGACAGAACTGTCCATGCTGCTGTTCGCCGTTTTCTGCCATCTAATGCCATTTATGAGCACGAGGGTCCTGCCTTACTACAAGAGGATTTTTCTCAGGCAATGCATGATTTTCTTCCAGTTGCTATGCGTGACATCACAAAATCTGTTTCTGATGATGGCCGCTCTGGATGGGATGATGTCGGTGGTCTTGTTGATATTCGAAATTCTATTAAAGAGGTCTGAATTCATAAAATATTTCAATGCATTGTTCTCTCAGTTTATTTTATGTTTTCCGGTTTCGTTTGAATTTCAAGTTATATTTATTATACGACTAAAAAGTAATAACACTTATTAATGCTTAAGCTAGGTGGAAGCCCAAGAGTGATTTTATATCTAATAACGCTCTTTCTAGTGATGTGTGTATAAAGTGTGGTACATGCTAAGAATCAATTCACACCTGTTCTTACATTGCTCCGAGGTTATGCTTTGCTGTTTGCAAATTGCAACTGACATATTGATCTGCTGTGATTTCTTTATGGAATTCCTTCTCTAAAAATTTGTAATATATTCTCTTTGTTTTAATTAATTTCTTCTTTTATCAACCAAAATAACAAGAAATTATGAAGTGAATTTGGAGATGGAGATTTATTCAATGATCTTAAAAGATAGAATGTGAATTACCTCGGTGTGACCCAAATAGATATTGATTTCTCAATGTGTCAGTCAGTTCGTGTAATACCATAGAGCTAATAAATGGGTCCTGTCATTCACATTCTAAAATATCTGAAAGGAGCCCCAAGAACTGTTGTCTTGTATGAAAGTTGGGGTTATCTGACAGATCCGATTGATATTGCAAAAGAAAAGAAGAGAAATATTGTGAATCTTAATGAAAAATCTTCTGGATCAATGTGGTCTTGAGGATAGAATACCGAGTACAATCCTAGCTCTACCTTTCCAGATTCCTTTAATTCTCTTTTATCTGTTCCTATTTATTACATCACACCCTAACCCCTTTAACCAACTAACAAACAACTAATCAAGGATAGCTAGCTAAATACGTTTGGCTATGAGCTATGATTATCTATCATTATTGCATAATATAGGGATTTTCTGAGGCAGTGATTTTTGTCTAGTAGTTGACCAATAATTTAGCACTTGCTTTTTTGTTGCATGTTTACTCTGTGCTAGTATGTTTTGCTTTATTTATGTTAAATTATTTCCAGATGATAGAGTTGCCATCAAAGTTTCCAAAAACTTTTGCGCGAGCCCCATTGAGGTTGCGGTCAAATATCCTTTTATATGGTCCTCCTGGTTGTGGCAAAACTCACATCGTTGGTGCTGCTGCTGCTGCTTCTTCGCTTCGATTCATATCAGTAAAAGGGCCAGAACTGTTAAACAAATACATTGGTGCTTCAGAACAAGCTGTAAGAGGCCAATAATACTTTTTTAGGCTATTGTTATTTTTCATATTTATTTCTATCTTTCTTCATCCATATATATTCTCTACAAAATATATTTTTGAAGGTTGTTGTCTTATTTGACTCAAAACTTGCTATTTTTTACCATCAATCTGTGAACTGAATCATCTTGAATGTATTTTGGGCCTACCTAGGCTTTTTCTTTTAGCTTGATGAACACTATTTACAATTTTTTGTTTTGTTTTGAAGTTGGTTATTTTGCTTTTAATATCTGAGTCCTAAATGCTAATTTCAGGTTAGGGATATATTTTCTAAAGCAGCTGCTGCAGCACCATGCCTACTGTTTTTTGATGAATTTGATTCTATTGCTCCCAAGAGAGGGCATGACAATACTGGAGTAACTGATCGAGTTGTCAATCAAGTCAGTATATGTTTTTCACCTTTTGTTTTTACATGTTGAATACAATCTGACCTCAATACATTCAATTTTTACAGTTTTTGACTGAGTTAGACGGTGTTGAGATTTTAGCTGGTGTATTTGTGTTTGCTGCAACCAGGTTAGTTTCCAAGCATGCATTCTGATAGAACTCAGAATTTTAATGGAAGAAAAAAGTATATTATTTCTTAAAATTCATAGTATCTCTTACAATGACGAGATCAGGAGAGGATGCAGAAAGAAAAACTAAACCAGAGTTCTAAAATCTCCTAAATCAGAGCAAAATTGCTCCTAACTAGAGAAGGAATTCTCCTAATTATTTCTTACACTATTTTCTGAATACTTTCCCCTCTTTCCCTTCCCTCATTCTTATAACGTAAAATAAGAGATGTTATTATCTGACTTTTATTTCTTCCATTCATCCTTCTTGAAACTAAATGTCTGTGAGGTGTGTGACTTGGGTGAGTGGGGCCCACTCTTTGGGCCCTCATTCCTCTTAATTTGCAGTGTCCTATCACATTCAATTGTCAAAAATAAAAGAATAAAATTGAAATGAAGTGTCAGATAATGACAGATTAAAAGCTGTGTTGAATATAAAGAGTATTGAGAGACATATAGAATAACCCGTGTGTTTCAACTACACAGCGGAATCTCTTTATATAGACATAGAGTATTAAATAACCCTAATTTACAGTAATGCTAACGGGTCAGAATACTTACATACTTACAGCCCATATATATATTATTCTAATATAATATTTAACAAGCTGAATGGTGAAAAGAAGGCTGTAGGTTCAACCTGGAGATTCTTTTACCTTACAATTAATTTAGAATAGTTACAGGTGGAAAATTATGATTCAAGCTTTGATTACGACTCTGAATCTACTCAACATTAGAGTTTTCGAGTTTTGTCATGTACATGATTGAATAAGAAAAAAGGGTCAGTCCGTCTGATTTGATTAATAAACAAGTAAAATTTTAGGTGAACAAAGCTACTCAAAATTAATCCATGTACTTAATTAAACTTAACCAAGTAATCACATGATCAGTATGCTGATACGAATAAAAATAGGTTTGGGAATGTATATGTGAGAAGGAATAAAAAGAATGTTAGTTAGTTAGTTTTCTTTTTATGCTTAGCTGTCATTCTGTTAGAAATTGGAGCCAAAACAGATTACTATAAATAGCAATCTGTTAGGAGCAGTTAGGGGTGTTAGAAAGAAGTAGAATTGGTTGGACTGATTCATAGGGAATCAGGAATCTTCTTCTCTAAGCTTGTAACGTGTTCTTCATTGCGAAATAATACATTCAATTCAGAATCACTTTGATTCTGAATAGCATTCTTCTATTCTATCCCTAATTCCTCTTCTCTGAGTTACCGGTTGTAACATATGCTATTTAACTTTTATCCAATTGGTATTTACTATTTACATTCAAGGCCGTTTTATTAATGATGATGAACAATTCAAAAAAATAAGAAGTCCAAATTGGCAATTCTACACTTGTGTGGTTACTCTGAAACCTATAAGTTTTTCAATGGGTTTAACTTCACAATTGACTGTAGGCTTGTTTGTTCTTTCTATTATTGTTTGATATACAGAAAGAAAAGATATGGGAAATGAATATTAGTTATAGGCAATTCTGATGTTTGCTTCTCATGTTAAGCAGTAGACCTGATTTACTTGACGCGGCACTGTTGAGACCGGGTAGGTTGGATCGTCTTCTATTTTGTGACTTCCCATCTTGGCAAGAGAGATTCGAAATTCTTACGGTACTTTCTAGAAAGGTATGCATACGTGTAACTATAGATTATGATTGTTTGCTAAATTGTTACAATATCTTGTTGGGATTTTTACACGATGTAATTGTTTTTGGATAAAACTTTTTTACATATTCATATATCTTGTAATGGGTTTGAGGCACCAGACATTGTTAAATGATAGAAATCAGAGGCATATTATTGTGAATTAGTGTATCTCAATTACACAGCGGAGACTCGTTATATAGCCTGAAAATGAATTATTAGAATAATTACAGTATATTCTTTGTTTGCACAATATGACACTATGCCTATCCTATACAGTATATACACTATATTAATTTGTAATATTCCCTAAGTTTGAGTGGAGAAGTAGACTATTAGAATCTTAAAAATTGAAATGAAAGAAATATAAAATGAATCAAAATAGAAGAAAGGCATTATTGAGAACTGAACAGAAAGAGTTTCCCTTCACTAAAGATTACTCTTTTTTATAACAACCTATCAAATGCAAGAAAATTTAGGAATTAATAGTGTTCAGGGGAGGGTTTTGGGAGACCCAAGGAAGGGCCGATGATATTTGGGATGAGCAGCTAAAGGGAATAGGAAGATAGTCAGAGGAACCCTAGGAGAGTTGAGAGGCTATGAACCAAAGGGTTAAGATTCTTGGTGGTGGGATGGTGATGGGCAACAAAAGATTATAGCTAAAGGAGTGTTACAAAACATAATCGTTGTGTAAAAATGAGTAAAAATTGGCATAAATTTAAAGTAGCGGAGTAAGGCTCTAAAAAGGTGGATTGCAAAGCTAAAGCAAATGGCTTTTGATTGCTTATTCTTGTCCTTAAGAACTAAAGAAGGAGAAAGAGGTATCGACAAATCTACTGAAAGTATGGAAAGAAAAACAAAAGACTTGATCAGATGAGATGCATTCAATATGAAGGAAAAGTGCTGGATCAATATTACTGGCCACAAAGCAGGACCACCAAGATCAGCATTTTCCAGCCATATCCGTGTTTTCCGATATGAGGCTCATAATAGGGGATTTAGACACGTGTGGAGAAGACCCATAAAACCTCACATAAGGAAAGCAGATAGATTGAGAATAGTCAAATAGTTAGTAGTAGACAAGATCAAACACAATTATAGGCTAAACCATAAAGTGTAAAATAAAATAAAATGGTCTATCTGTTGTGTAGATAATTATTGGAATAAATCAGATTTGATATGATTCTGAATTGTATTTATTAGTATTTTTGAACAGTTAGAATTTAGAAATTATAGGAAGGTGTATTAGTTATTTCCTTATTAGTCATAGCCATAATGAAGACAATATTTCCTCCCGATCCTTAGGCCTAGAATTAATTACAGGATCATAATTTCTTCTATTTATTTTCCCCCTTTGTACCACTCGAATTATCAAGTGAAAAAGGTCTTCACTTTTCCGCATGTTGATACAGTACATGAAAGAACATTATGAAATTTGATCCATGGAGTTGATCCCATCTCGTGGGAAAAAGGCTTTGGTGTTGGTGGTTGTTTAAAATTTGAGGAATTAATTGTATAACAAAGTGATCAATTTAAAGCTGACCGTGATTTAGTAGAATATAATATTTTTCAGTATGCATTTGTGATTTTACTGTAGCACCACTTGGTGTTTCATATTTCGTTTAAAGAGCTGTAGTAGATCAAAAAAATTAAGATTAAAAAATTAATATATCAAGATTCTTATTTGATCAAAGAGCTGCCGTAGAATAGATGATTGTTAAGGCAGCTTTTCCAAATAAATGATAAGGACATGCTAAGTTTTTAAGTGTTATAAATGTTTGTCGTTGGGTGTCGCTATTGATGCTAACATTTAATTCCAGCAAAGATATGGGTAAGTAGAATGTCAAATTGATGGTTAACCCTTCAGATATTTGAATTTTAATACCCAGAGCTTACCTTTTTACGTGGACATACTAGTTCTGTTAACATCTATGTGTATCAAATTGATGCAGTTACCAATGGCCAATGATATTAATTTGGCTACAGTAGCTAATGTTACTGAGGGATTCAGTGGAGCTGATCTCCAAGCTCTCCTCTCAGATGCGCAGCTTGCAGCAGTTCATGATATTCTGGACAATATTGATGCGTCTAGGTCAGAGAAAACACCAGTTATTACTGATTCTCTTCTAAAGTTGACTGCATCCAAGGCCAGACCTTCTGTTTCAGAGGAAGAGAAAAGACGACTCTACAGTATTTATCGCCAGTTCCTGGATTCAAAGAGATCTGTTGCTGCCCAGGTTTTTCCCTTTCTCTCTGTTCTTTCTTCCATCAGTTTCTGTATTTTCTGTTAAGTCTTTATGTTGAAGTTTGAGGGTTCGGTTTAGAAGAAGTGCATGTAGCTAGAAGCAGTCTTGCATTAAGGGATCTGGGGGCAAATGTCCGACTCAACTTCAACTTGCTTTCATATTTAATAAAATTCCTAAAAGTTGAACTGGGTGATGCTACACCATCGACTTAATCTGACAGAACTGTGTTCAAAACTTGTTTATGGATGTGAGTAGGAACTTGTGGCTTGGTGAATGCTGGGTTAATTGACCACGACCTTTATGGAACATCAATTAAAAAAACCAGCTTGTTTAATAGACAACTCTAGCAAACCTTCAGTTAATATTTTGAAGAGCCAACATAACATAACAATTGTTGCTTTCTCATTAGTCATTTTTAACTAAATAGACCTAAACTTATTAAAACTTGTTAAACTTGAATGACTGTCTCAAATTCTGTCTTAAAACCCTCATACATTTTTAAATCACTAAAATCTGTCTCAAATTACCTTGAATGACTGAAAATGATGTAACTTCAACTGTAAAAGGAGATGATAGAGGGATTTCGTGTGGTATTATTGTTAACCTCACTTTTCTGTTATGGAGCCACTTTTATTTATTTTCTCAAAACACTGGGTTACATGTATAAGTTATGTACCAAGAAAAGACTCTTATGTATCACAACGGGCTAAAGATGACTAAGCATGCCATACATTTAATCCTAGGTTTTCTTTTAAGTAAATACATATCATATTGGGGAATTGCTTTATTTCTCTGATTTAGTTGGGTTGATAATAATAATTACGTAATGAGATATTCCATGTTTTTCTTGTGTCCATTGCCCTCAATAGAAAAAAGTCTTGGTCCATGACTATTTTAGCTGTCTTTTTTTTTTTCAATGGCTGCAGTCAAGGGATGCAAAAGGCAAGAAGGCAACTCTAGCGTGACAATCAAGTAATATAGTGAATTTGTTGATGCAGCTAAAGCTGCTCTTTGCTATTCTTTTTCCCCTGAAGCTGCCTTTTTTGTTCATTTATACCTTACTATTGTAAATTTGTACAGTAGTCAGATTGATGTTCAATTCATTATTTGCAATAATGCGAATTCTCAAGCAGCGCGGGAATAAAATATGGAGACAAAAAATGCGTCTCCAGTTTTTTTTCCACCGAAAATTTATTCAGTCGGGAAATTACAAGGCTTATTGGGCAGTGATGAGATGGAAGGAATCTATGAATTGATGACAAAATCATGTATAAATTCAATGCAGAATGTGCTGCCCTTGTCCTGGCACAGAGAAGTTAATATGCTTTGCGGATTTGTCGTCTGTTTCATTACTTGGCAAGTTGGTTTATGCAGCAGCTTATGTTAGAAACTGTTAAATTGCTGCAGACTTCTGCAGAAAATTTCAGCTGTTGACTGTGGTGTCAATTTCGATCCAGTTTCCTCTTTCCTCCTCGTATATGAGAAGAGCTGCAAGGTTACGGCCGCGCAGTTTCTTGGGAGTACTAAATGTATTCCAAAATATTTCATACGAGATAAGTTTATATAAGTTAATCTTAATAGGTAAAAATCAAGCGTTATTACTTCATATTTTTTATTTTTTATTATTTTGTTAGATTCAATTAATAAACATTTAGTGCAGATTCTTTTTACAGACAATTACAATCATTAGATATATTTGACTTTTATACTAGTTATTACTAAAGTCATGTTTATAAATGGAAAAAACATTACATTGACATGATAATTGAACTCCTTTGCTTTTTCATATATGTGAAATGTAAGATTGGTATTTGCATACTAATTGTTTGAGAAAGTAAGTATTATACATACATTGCATTATATTTAAGCATAATGCAATTTTATAATAAAAGGTCACAATATCCATAAAACCTTTAAAATGCACGTAAAAGTTCCTACAACCTTGCACATATTTCAAAAGTTTTGACAACACATTTTAAAAGAAATTTCTTAGATTAATGATTTCTATGTAACAGCATATGTTGTAGTTAATGTCGTAGTAAGTAAGTAGTATATAAAATTATATGAAGTAGATTTAGATTGATAAGATTTACATTCAACAAAACTGTTCGTATCCATATTCTATATATTATATAAAAACAACTCTTTCTGATTAAACTGTTTTTGGAACCAATTTATCATTAACAATTTATTTATTTGTTAAAAGACAAACTTAAATCAACATCATAATCATATGGAACTCTTTGACAACACAATCTTTTTGAAATACAAATTTAAAATCATATAACATGAATATTGACATTGAAAATAAAATATTTTAGATGTTATAAAATTATAACAAACAAATTAAAATAAAATTGATATTATACAATGAAATACAATAGAAAAAATGGATAAATGGATAACTCAATCTATATCTTTCACTAGTATTAATAAAAAACACTTTATG
>JBBPBS010001017.1:10780183-10818115 GCA_037974835.1 Cicer judaicum | reverse complement strand
AAATTATATATATATATATATATATTATACATATAAGAGTAAAAAATTTTGCTTATTAAATAAATTTAATATATTAATTTCAAAAACATATTTATTTTTATTTATTTTTATTCAATTTTTTATTTTTTATTTTATACTTAACTCATCGTAAAATTTATGCTAATTTCCATTTATGCATAAGAATGTGAAAATGATTCAAATTGTGTAATGTTTTTGTTGATCAAATTCAATGAATAATGCAATTTAATTTAAGTTGATTTGTTGACTAGTTTTGATTTTTCTACACGAATTTGTTTAGTGGAATGTTATCTTTTCTTTAATTTCAGTGGAATTTTTTAAAATTATAATTAAACTTTTTAATTTTATATTTTCTTAATGCATTTAAATTTGACTGTTGTATCATTGTTTTTATTTTCTTTAATAACATTCGGTGTTAATCTAATTGAAAAGACCGACTAATATATTAGTATTAGTGTGCCATATTTTTTTGACATAAAAAAAAAAAGTAAACTTAAATTCATTAAATCAAGTATTTATAAAAAAAAAATCAAAATTTCAATAAACGGGTAAACAGAAAAACTAGAAAAATCACTAAGATAATTCATACATTATGTTGAACTATGTAATCGCAAATTCAAAAACTAGAATCAATATAATATTCATAAAAAATTAAAATTTCAAGACTTCATTGCGTTTGACAACAAAAAATTTAAACCTTAAAAACTGAATTGTTGTTTTTTATGATAAGTTAATGACTATTTTAAAGTATTTTAATTGTTTATGGACTACTAAAGATCATTTAACGGGTAATTGAAAAACTAGTTTAAAAATATTTTAATTAATTTTAATCGTTTAAGACCTAATTCATTTTAATAGGTTAAAGACTAAGTCGATAATACAGTGTTAAATTGAGGATTTATTAAATATAAGAAGTAGCAATATATTTTCCATTTATAAGAACAATTCTATTATTACATTTATACCAGAACCGTCACATAAATATAAATACTTAATGTTCGGGATAGTGACTGGGCGGTTAGTGAATAAAGGAAAAGATTAGAAAAAACCGAAACAGAAACAGAAAGAGAAACAGAGAGAGAGAGAGAGAGAGAGACACGTACATTACATAAATAATGTGGTAGCTAACGATAGATAGATAGAAAGGGTATTCAAAATCAACAAGATCCATCCTCCAGCTTTGCTACATCTTCCCTTTGCCACAAATTTTCGACGCCGACAAACCTTGCAATTACCTCCGATTCTCTTCTCTTAGGTATGTCTCTTCGATTTCTTTTTCTTTATATCATTATCATCATTCTTTTTATGACTATTTCTTTCCGATTTGTTTCATGCGTTTTATCGATCTATCGCGTTACCTTTTCATACATATGCATTTCAATTTCCTCTCTATTCATTCATCTTTTCCGTGTTAGTTTTAATTTGCTCAATCAATTTCTTTTTTGAAACCCTATCGGAACCCTCGGGTGTTTCCTTTCTTCTCCTCTTACGGGCTATTCAACCTAAATTTCATTATATTATTTAAAATCTTATCTGGGTAGTGGAATAGGTGTTTTAGATTTTGGGTCTTTTCCTTTGAGAAATTTTCTTCGTCTTGTAAAATGCAAATTAGGGTTTGGTCTTTCTAGAATGAAGCGTTTTGAACATAGGGCCTATTAATGTTTTTGTATCACTTTTTTTTCCTCTTCAATCTCATCATTATTTTCCATGTGCAGTGGTCAGAGCTTCAAAAAATTGATGGAGGGTCAAATAAACTAAACAATGCATTAATATAAAAAAAAAAAATTATATATGAAGTGTCATGAATCGAAATTGGTCCAGTGGTTAGCATTGTTATTTTTTAAGAAGAAAAATGCGATTCCAAATATATATTTTGCATTCAATCAATATCTTGCTCAAGAAAATATAAATGATTTACAAAAATAAGTGTAGAACTCATGACATTATTAGCCTTCAAAATATTAGTTAGTCACTGCGACAAGGTGTAAATTCTTCACATCTATTATATAGTATTGTATATATGTATTGAATACTGGGGACTTAGAGTGGGCCGTGGCCTGCCCCAGTCTATATTAAGATCCGCCAATGGATTTTTTTATTTTAAGGTAGTATTCTTTTTATGTTTACTTAATTAGATAGAAAAACTCTTCATGTTTCTAATTGTAATATGCATGTTTTAGGTTAGCACTATGGCTGGATGTTATTTCTTTTTCTGATGTGCATACAGTTTCAGAATTTCTGTTATAATAATATTCAAAATTCCTGGTGAATGATATTCATTTTATGTATATGCTTATATATATATATATATATATATATATATATATATATATATATATATATATATATATCCTGCAGAATCTTTATGCTACATGCTACTGAACCAGTGATACGGAATTAATCCAGCCAAAAGTGTGACTAGTACATATGGCAGGAGTTGTGTCTGAAGAGTTGCCACATCATGCAGCATCAGATGGAAACTCTTGTAAAAGTTATAAAGACAAGCAAGAAGCATTGGGTCGCTGGTATATGTCTAGAAAAGAAATAGAGGAAAATTCCCCATCACGGAATGATGGAATTGACTTGAAGAAGGAGACATATCTGCGCAAGTCATATTGCACATTCTTACAAGATTTAGGCATGAGACTTAAAGTGTGAGTTTGCTGCCATTGAAATTACTTAAAATATTTAATTACCACTTTTCCAGAGTTACATACTTATTATGTGATTGGAATTTGCTTTCAGGGGGCTTGTATGTTACATCTTAACATTTTTACATTTCCACTTGTTGTCACACTTCCAAACCCTTATTTTGGCTCTAATTGCTCAGTTGGAATATTTGGTGTGAAACCTTTCCTGAATAATTTGGCTATGTATCTGAATGGTACACCCAACAAATGCAATCATAAAGCATCACGAGTATTTGCAAACTTATACTTTGCAAATTGATTGTCATATTTCCTATTGTTCTTACATCTGAGCTTTCCTTTTTTTTTTCTGTGTAGTTTTTGCCTGTTAGATGTTATTTCCATTTAAATGCACTTGGGTTTTGTCATTATGCCATAAATGTTTATATCCTGTTCTTGAAATTCAGTTGGAGGTTTACATATTGATTGTAACTTCATCCCCTGCAGGCCTCAGGTAACTATAGCAACAGCTATAATATTTTGTCACCGATTCTTTCTTCGACAATCTCATGCAAAGAACGACCGAAGGGTGGGTTGTTATGCCTTTAAATATATATTATGTAGGCATTTTACCTCCCCTGGTCTTTAGTAAGTTGCATTTTGATTTAGTGCGGCGTGTCTGTGTGATTGCCATAGTGTAGAATTAGTGTATCATAAGTGCAACAAACAAAAGAAATATTGTAATATAGTACTTAAATCTGCTCTTTTAAAATTAATTTTCAATGCTTGACATGACGTGTTGGCAGATAATTGGTGGATGGATTTTGTTTGTTGATATTGGCATTTTCAATTGCATGAGGCCTGTTTGATTTTGTATTTTTTCTAATAAATGAAAAGTCAACTTATTAGTTTTTAGGTTGACTTGTGAATGAACACCTAGTAATAGTATGGTCAAAGTAGCTCTTATAAAGTTTGGGCAATCCTAAACTCTTAAGGTGTGATTTGGGGTTGGGTTAGTCTAGCTTAAATTTTAAAATTGTATCAAAGACTATCCTATATTTGTTATTGGATCATATACTAATTACAATTTTAGTTGTTTAATATATGCAAAAGCATTAATGGTACCTATTTTTGCAAAGCTCAAGTTGGTATTTCTTGCATTTATGTAGTATATGCCGTTCTCAATATTCAATTTTTTTGTTTCCATTTAAATTCTAAAAAATTGTTTATGAACTCCTTTTTAGAATCCTATATTAGACTGCCATATTTGTTGTCCTTCAATATGAATTTGTAATTAATGATTTCTTGTCTCTTTTGCACAATATCGTTCTTGGAGTTTGTTCCTTTTCCTTTAATGTTAGTCTACTACCTATTTTAAGTTAAGAACAAGAATATATAGTTCTTGTCAAATTTGAAAATTTTGGGGGTTGGTGTTTCTGATTTTTTTTGTAATCCTGCATTGGAATTCAAATTCCAGCTCCTATAGGTCTGTTCAGTAAGTGTGAGATTTCTCAGCACATTAGTGCTTTATTTTTGGAGTATTTGTGTAAGGTGATTGTGGTGGTACAACATTGTATTAATAGAATGATAGATTTAAAAGTGGTATGAATAAAATAATACTTAATTGGAATCTCATAATCCAATTGGTGTATATCTTTTGCAGACAATTGCCACAGTATGCATGTTTTTGGCTGGAAAGGTCGAGGAGACCCCTCGTCCTCTGAAGGATGTTATTCTCATTTCTTATGAGATGATTCACAAGAAGGATCCTGCAGCCGCACAAAGGATAAAACAGAAGGTATTTTATTATTGATGGTGATTTCATCATTTCATTCCTATGCATTCACATCCCTATTTCTTGATTTATCATATCTTATTGCTATTGCTTTCCCTCCAGCATTTCTTTCTCGCTCTTTCTTCAATTATTGTCTTAAATTGAGTTTGTTTTCTATTCTATTTGCTTCAAGATTGGTCTTCCCTCCAATTTGTCATTTTCTGTTCCATTATCTATCTTGGTCATAATGTGCTCAGACATGGTAGATGGTGCCTCAATATTGAAATCCTATACACTGCCATATTAGCTCGTAAATTACAAGGTCTTCCATTCTGTTTTGAATATAAACAAAACACTAACTAATTAAGAATAGTAGTTAATGTCATTTAATTTTTTGTAGTAAAAAAAATACTGCATCCTCCAAAATGCACTTCATGGAAATTTGTTTCATAGGAACAAAAGAGGTTATTGGAAAATGAAATATAATTTAATTGAGCTGTATTTTAGGAATGTTATCATCAAATGGGGTAGAATTAGTTGAGATTTAGTTGTATTTTTAGCTGCCAAATTTGAAATTTGTGTCTATCTTTGAAACTAAAGAGAGTACTATATAAATAGAACTGGTTGCATGGAATTGCCATGTAGCAAACATTTTTCTCTATACATCATTGTATTGCATGGAATTGTCATACACCAAACATTTTTCCATCCATTGTACTCAAACAGCTATATATTGAAAGCATCTCTCTGTCAGCTTTTGGATGTCATTTGTTCAATAGAGTTCGTAAATGATGCAGGAAGTGTATGAGCAGCAGAAAGAATTAATTTTACTTGCAGAGAGGGTTGTACTTGCCACTTTGGGTTTTGACTTGAATGTCCAACATCCATATAAGCCCCTTGTCGAGGCCATAAAGAAGTTCAATGTTGCAAAGAATGCTCTTGCACAAGTTGCATGGAACTTTGTTAATGATGGGTATGAATTAAGTCTCCACTGGTTCTAATTTAAATTTGTGGAATTCATTTTAATAATTTTTTTGTTCATGCACTGGGAAGTGGCTTTCAGGCTGAGGACATCACTCTGCCTGCAATTTAAGCCACATCATATCGCAGCAGGTGCCATTTTTCTTGCTGCCAAGTTCCTGAAAGTGAAGCTTCCATCAGATGGTGAAAAGGTTTGGTGGCAGGAGTTTGATGTCACCCCACGCCAATTGGAGGGTTGGTGCCATCCCCTCTATTCATTTGCATACTAAGAAAGTTGATCCAATTGGATAGTCATGTGTTTATGTGGCTTAATGCAATATAATAATCTCTTCTATTGTCACGTGCCTGGACTGTTTTATCCCTGTTTTCAGACTCACTTTTATGCTATGGGTAGTTTACTGTGATTTAAACAATGGGCTATCCTTTTGTGTCTCTGACTGTGTTTTTTATCCTTCTGAGTCCTTGTTTTGCTCTTGCAGAAGTTAGCAATCAAATGTTGGAACTCTACGAGCAGAATAGAATTCCACAATCACAAGGAAGTGAAGCAGAAGGGGCTGCTGCAGGGGGAACAAGAGCTGTTGCAAAGGCTCCTGCAGCGAATGAGGAACAGGCATCAAAACAAAATTCATCTCATTCAGCTCCTCAGCACTCATCTGTGGAAAATAATGCAGTTCCACATTCAGGAACCGAAAACCAAAGCAATGATGGGAGTACAGAAATGGGCAGTGACATTACTGATCATAAAATGGACTTGGAAACCAGGGATTCTCAGACCTCAGAAAAGTTGCCTCAGAAAGATTACCAGAGAGAATTGGCCAATAGATCTAAATCTGGAACTGAACGAATAATTGCTGGAGACCAAGATAAAATGGTTGGGACAAAGGAGGCTGCAGAATTAGGAATGAGCGACGATACAGCATTATACAAGTCTAGCAGTAATGTTGGTCGAAATCTGGAGCTTCGAGAAGGCCCACTGAGTCACTCACCCAAAGAAGCAATCAAGATGATTGACAAAGACAAAGTAAAGGCCGCATTAGAAAAAAGGAGAAAGGAACGAGGTGAAATGACAATAAAGAAAGATGTAATGGACGAGGATGATCTCATTGAGAGGGAGCTTGAAGATGGAGTTGAATTAGCAGTTGAGTACGAGAAAAATAAGCAAGAGAGAAGACAGAGCTGGTCTAAGCCTGATGATGAAGATCACGGTACAGACCATGAGGAAACTAGAGATGGGAGTCAGATGGGCATGAAAGGGAAATTACAGAAAGACAGGGATGCAGAAGAAGGAGAGATGATAGATGATGCTTCATCCTTGTTGAACAGTCGCAAGAGAAAGGTTGGGAGCCCTCTGGCCAGCCAACCAGAGATGAAGAAACGGCTTGATTCCAATTATCACAATGATCTTGCTGAATAAGGAAATAGAAAGGGCGGGGTTGGTTGTGCAGAGACATGGAACACATAAGGAATGAAGAGAAAAATATTTGTTTAGGTGGATATTCTACTGTCCTTTATTTGCTTATTGTGACTTGGCTAATGGGTGCTCATGAATTGATGACTCTGGATACTCTTGTTTATCTTTGACATTTCTTAATTATTGAAACGGGATGCCTCAATTTTGGTAGTGCGATAAATAGCTTATGTTTTATTTGGGGGGTGATGTTTTGAGAATTTCATGCCTCAGTTTTGGTAGTAGTGCAATTTCATTCATAGCTTACACTCGAGTTGGTTTTAAATGATTCTGCATGGCCATTGGCAGGTAGTGATGTGAAATCATTTTAGAGATGCAATTTATTGCTATGACCTGATCCTCGAGCTGTTATACCAGAATTTGCTAGCGTTTTCCTAAAATATGAGACAATTCAAATATTTCATTTATCCTATAAAAGGTAGCAAAAATTCATAACTGTTATTAGAGTATGAGCCATACTGCTCTTGAGGGACAGAGCAAGGCTTTATACACATCTAACCGGAATACTACACTGTACACTTTAGCTGTAAATAGTTTTGTAAATAAGCTAGTTATTCAAATATACACTACACTGGATTTGTACTAGTTATTTAAAATCTTAAAAAATTGAAAAACTCTTTTCTCTTCCACTCCTTTCTCTGTGCTACCCTCAACTCTCTTGCTTCTACTCTGTTCGCCTATATCCTATTGACCAGAGACTCTTATCTTTTAAGCAAACACATCAGATTCATCTACAAAAATGAATTTCTAGCATCCTAACTTTAATCCATTCGAAACATTAAATTATTTAAAATTTTATTTTATTTCAAGCTTATTTTTTATTAATCAAAATATCAAGTTCGCTAACAAATTTATTTTTTGCTCTTCGTACGCTGATCTCGCAAATGCTCATGAATTAAAAGTTATCAATTTTATCCTTAAAGGCGTATCAACTTATTCATTTTTAGACAATTTATAGAGATATTTTAGTTCCTAATAAGGAATAACTTGCTCACGTTGATGATATTCTCAAATTATCTGTACAAATTTATGCGCAATTAAATATGATTGGAAACTGGTATTCTTGAAAAATGATGTCAAAGACTATTTTATTTTTATGTAAATGGTAGGATAAATATCACTATAAAATCACAAACAACTATGAGATTTCAGGTTTAAATTTAGAACAAAATATCAAGGTAGCAATATCAATAGTACTCGCTTGAGTTATGATTTAAGGACACTTTAAGATAATACTCACTTTAATGGTAATACTATTTGTGATTAAAAAAAGAAAATAGTGATGTAGTAAAGTCCAATTAATCAATAAGCGTGTACAGCCCATTATGTTGTGTTTTTATTTTTTAATGCTCAAAATGGCCTTTCACTGATGTAAAACACAATCATACATAGAAAAAGACAGAACCCCAAAAAAGAACAAAAGGTAAAGAAAACTCATAAGAAAAGAAACACAATAATTAATATATAAATCCTCAAAATGATAATTGTATAGCAATACCCCAACATTACAAAGAAGCAGCAATACTTATGAAAAACTAAGTAAATGCCAATAGCTAGGTGCATCTTCCTTGTAAACTGCAAAAGATAAACTCAAACATCACTAAAACAAAATTACAATACTCCATCCTGTCTTTTAGCCGCGAAGAATCCACAATCCAACCATATAACTTTACCCTCAATATAATGTCAAGTGATATATATATATTTACATATATATATCTCATTTCATAAATGAGAAATCTATAACCAAATCAATCAAGCGGGCGAACGGCCTCAGCCACCACTGCTTCTAGAGTTTTAGTTCTACTCTACTAATTGAAGTGAAACTAGTGCAAGTACTACTCCACTAATTATAAAATTAAATGACATTACTTTAAAAAAAATAATGTCACCCTTGTTTTGTATAGTATATTTTCATAGTCTAAATAATAGGTACTACAAGTAGTATATAATAATTATATTTTTAATATTAATAGCATGACCAGTGAGTCACCAGATTGAATCAGCATAGCCAGCTTGGTCCACCACCATGTCCATATCAAAAATATGTTTGGGTTGTTGTGAATCATTGATTTTGTTGGATGATGGAGAACCACTATAGGTTGGGCTATGTCCTGAGTTGTTCCAAAATGATGCAGTTTGACGCACCCTTAGGTGCACAGCTTCAGCTTGGGCCACAGCCAATTGGGTTTGTAACACATCAATTTGTTGCTGAAGTGATGAAATTGCACCTACACACCCATACACAGGGTCTCTCACTCTTGCATTTGCCTCATACACCATGCTACTCACTGCATCCCCTCTTTGATGTTCAGGTAAGTCCTACATATTCAAGGGAACATTACTTCAATATTCAATACTAAAGTCATAGATGTGTCTCATCAATTAATATTTCAATTTTACCAAAATCAAATTTCAATTTAAATCATTATTTGATGTTGAATCAACAAGTGACATGTAATGATTAGACTAGTATGTATGTTGAGTGTCATCATGACTACATAGTATTTTAAATAATAAAATTAAAATCTATATTTTTTAGAATTGTCTGGTCGAAATTGAATAACCACTAATTAACTATGTAAATGTAGGATTTATGTGACTGCAGCAAATCGTATTTGATATTGAGTGCATCTAATCTAAACCCCACGAAATATGTTGCATATATTATGAAATGGACTTTGACAATGAAATAACGAAATTTATTCAATGCTTAGATAAAAAAAATTGACTATATGAGACAACTTCACGTGGTGTAGAAGGATAATGTTACTTGAATAAAATTTAATTTCCTAATGGCGCCAAAGAGAAAGTGAAGATCTTGCGTTTGTGTTTTCCTTTCTCAAAATCTCGTTGCTTGTTAAGTTACAACTTTTGTGCTTCTTGACCCTGACTTTTTGGGTGGCAACATCACGTTTAGAAGCTCCTATTGGTTAGTCCAATACATGATGAAGAAAGAAAAAGAAATTAAATTCTAAAATAAAAAATAATGTAATGTTTTTTATTTGTCTTATTCATATTTTAGGGATCACATGGCAGACCAAAAGATATATTGGAATATGAAGAAATGAAAAAGCATGACAAAGAGATTAGGACGTACGATGTGAGGTTTGAACGCGCCGAATGCTTCATTTTTTTTCTACCTTTTCTTATTTTTCAAAGGTTAATTAATCAATTTGGAAAAAGCTACTATGCTTCTGTTCTGTGGCTTTTGGTTACCTCCAAAACTATTTACTAAATAAAATATAATCCAGAAAAATGATAGCAATGTGAATATGTATGATGCATCCTTAAATTTCATTTGGGAAAAAGTATTTTCAGGTTAGGTTGTCTTTTTCTCAAATGGAAAAGTCTAACTCTAAGTGTCTCCACTACTAAAACAAAATTAACAAACTTCATCAAAATACTTCTTTTATAAAAAAAATATAAATATTTCTATTGTTTATAATCGAGATTGGAGAACTATACTATCGACCTTCCACATGAATTTTGTGGAGTCATTTTAAAAGATAGGAAAACATTTAACAAGGTTATGAACATAATTAAACTACTTTTTCTATTCTTTCAAAAACAAGTTTAAAGTTGGGATTTGAAATAATAAAAGTACAAAATTAAAAACCAATCATGTTAAACTTTTTTTCTAAAAAGAAGTTAGAAGAATATGGAGTATGTGGATTTAGTCATGGTCAAGGAAAGCACCACTAGTAGTCAATAAAAAATAAAGGAAAGCACCATTAATTTTTTATCTATTAATTTCATATTCTTTCAATATGAAGTTGAGATCCTCTTTATTTTTTAAAAGAAAATATAATTATTATTAATATTATTATAATTTTTCGAATATAAAATTAACCAATTATAAAAAAATTGGTACAATTGTATTGTCTTTATTCTTCTTATCATCACTTTTATTATTACATAAATGGTGTCTGTGAACCTATGTATCTAGAAGGTGAGTATTCTTCATTGAATTTTTAGTTAAATAAATTATTTTAAATTAAATAAAATAAAATTGTAAAATTCATTATTTATAAACAAAATACAAATATTAAAACTATCAAAAACATTTTTTTATCAAGTAAAAGAGTTATATTCAAACACTTTAAATATAGAAAAATGAAAAATCTAAGTGAAAAAAGTATTTTTCGGAAAATAGTACTTTGTCTTGATACGCATCAGTCTTATTACAACTACAGTATGATCGTCTATATTTAGCTAAATATATATTTGTTTGGTTTGTCATTTGGTATAGTGTCGGTTGGTCTTGCTTTCGTGTCGTTTTGCTTTAATTTAAATGGATACACTTTCGCGTGGTCAATATTACATATCTATATATATACACAGACATAAGTATTAATTGTCAACACTTTAATTTTATATTATTAAACTGAATGATTAAAATTTATTGGTAGATATATGCTTTTCAAATTTAACAACTATTGATTTTCAAATTAAAATAAGAGAGAATATTAAATGGGTAGAGAAGCAAACCTGAAGCATCTTGTTAACATTGCTAGCACCAAAGACTTTGTGAACATTAGCAAATTTGTGAGGCTCATCTGCAGGGAAATAAGGAGCAAAAACACAATCTTGAGCACATCTTCTTCTTAGAAGCTTGCATGCAGCACATGGTGAGGCTGCACCCTGTTTCCTACCACCACCACCACCACCCTCTTTCATTCTCTCCAAATACTATATATCTATTTGTTCCCTTAAAGTTCAAACTAACTAACTGTCAATGTCTAATAAAACATATGAGAGAGGAAGTAGAAGAAGAGGGAGAGATATATATAGCAAGAGAAAAAGTGAGATAGATAGATGTAAGAGAGAGAGAAGGCGTGTGATGGTGTGGGGAATACAAAGAAAATTAAGTAGGGACTATAGTGGCCTGCATTATTATATTTAAATAATAATAATTTGGGAAAAAAGAGTAAAACGGCATGGCTGATGGCACCACCACTCTATCACATTTTTGTGGGTCCCTCCCTATTCATTCATAATATAGGATACTATAAAATGTTTTTCGAAAAATTACATACAAATCTAGTATCTTATATAGAATTACACACTATATATAAATAAAAGAATAAAAAGTTACAGTGGTTCCACACTTTTTATTATGAAATACTTAACAATTATATTAATTGTCTTAAATTGTCTATTATTCTATAAACTCTCCCATTTTAAGTGTTATAATAAATAATAATATTTTTAATATAAATAACAAATTTCTCTTTGGTAAGATAATAAAGGATTTCATAAGACTTCTTATTTATAAAAGAAAGTGTGACTTCTTTCAAAAACTTATTAAAGAATGTTAATTAATTTCTATAATTTTAATGACCTTTAGAAACTCTCAATTCATTTGTTAAAAGTTGAATTTGTATGGTCTAATTGTAAAATTATAAGACCTTGGAATATTCTTTCCTTTTTTTTATGTATTGAAATTCCACACTTTAAAACATAAATTGACTCTCAAACAATCTTCGTTCAGTTATAATTTCCAAACATTTATATATGTCATCTGAAATTTTCACTTTCTTCTAACCACTTGTCTTTTTCAAAGATTGTTCTTCTAAGTAGCAAATATTCTTTTTATTTTTCTGCCCTGCCCTCGCAACATCAAGTACCTCCATTTGTACACCTTGCAACCTCATTTTGAACCAACAATCTTGTACCCCTATGACATAATTTCCCCCAAAGTAATTATAATGGCGGTAGCAGACGGTACATACCTTACATTATAAAAAGTTTGGTTGGAACTATTATGAAGGTGTACACTTACACCTCCATTGCCTTCAACCTTCATTTTATCATCATTTCCAAGCACAAAATGACTAAACTCTCCATTAGTCTTCAAGCTGCCAAACATTGTTCGATTTCGATAGATGTGCTTAGTGGTGACAATGTCCATCACTCACTTTGATTTAACAACCTTCTTCGTTGTTGCTAATAACATGTTATAATCATCTTTTGTTGTCCTTACCATATTGGTGTGGTAGTGAACAACATCTTTCTTCATTCATCTTAATTTCTTCAAGCCCTCCCTCATTTGTACATATCTTGCTTGCCTATGACTCATCTATCCACAAAAGTAACACTCCACATTGTTCATATCATGCTCTGGGAGTGATTGAGATTTCAATTTTCCTCTTGACTCAATTTATTTTTTTGAGTGACTCCTCCCTCGCTCAAATCCCTCAACTGCTAGTGCATATTGTTCATCATTGATAATCTCATTTCTTATCATTCTCTCATTTTCACTTAAAGCAAGGATCACATCATCTAACTTCAATGGTGTCCTCCTTACAAAAAAAGGTTTGGACCAAATATTTGTAAAACTTTGGTAGTGACGCCAACAGGAGCAACGCCTGCTCTTCATAAGAGATTTTATCATCTACATTCAACAATTAACATACTTATTGGTTGAATTTATTGATATGGTCATGGAGATTTCCTCCGATCTCCATTTTGAGTTGATACAACTCTATTTTCAAGGAAATACAATTCTTCAGCGACTTTGATGCCTAGATTCCCTTGAGCTTCTCCCATAAAACTTTTGTTATTGTCTCCTTTTATACAATGTATTTGATCTCAAGAGCTAGAGTCAATCAAATCCGATTTATAGCATTTTTTTTGAATTTTGCTCCAATCACTTGCACTCATGGTTGTTGACTTCTCTTCCTCTAAAGCTTGATCAAGACCTTGTTGCACCCAAAGGTCTTGAATCGTACTTTACCAAATTGTGAAATTAATTTTGTTCTCATCAAATAATGGAATCTCAAACTTTGGTATGTTCTATGCCATGCAGTTGATAACACTATTGGAGAAAAATGGCACACATCTAAGATCTTATATGAAAACACACTACAAATACAAGAATAAGAAAACACACAACAATTTATGTGGTTTGACACATCTTGCTTACATCTACAAAAACACCTCAACAAATATATGTATTACCTCAAATAAGATTACAATGATTTTTAACCCATCCAAAATTATGTATCACTCTACAAAATTTCTAATTCTAAAAGTTACAAGAAATAATAACACTCTCACTAAAAAAACTTTCTCAAATATTCTCTTACACACATATTTTTGCTTGAGCTTATTTGACAATTCTGCTAAAGACATATGTTAACAAAACTCTTAAAAAATGGTAAGTTGAATAATGGAAAATGCCAAAACGACTAGAATTTTGCATATCGATATTTCTTGTAGCTATCAATTGAGTTGCATTAATATATTACAATTAATTTTATTTTGTGAGTTAAAATAATATGACTAAATTACATATGTGGTCCCTTAACTTAATTTCAGTTAACGTTTTAGTCCTTTATCTCTTTTTCTTCCCAAGTTGGTCCTTTATTTTAATTTTAAGTGACAATTTAATATTTTATGTTTTAAAATTCCAACAATGTTATCCTTTTTTTTACAAAAATTCAAAAAAATCATCAAAATTTTCAACCAAAACCTATAAAATTAATAATCATTTTCCATATAATGCAAATTTTTATCAAATCTATACTTCAAATATTCAAATACACTCGTATTTTCATCTCTAACAACATCAAATAAAGAATGAAAATATGAGTTTATTTCAAGATTTAAGTTATGAATTTGATTAAATTTGTATTTTAGTGAAGATGATAATGAATTCTTTTATGGGTTTTGTTTGAAAAACTTGATGGTTTTTTTGAATTTTTGTACAAAAAAGGACAACATTGTTGACACTTTAAAACATAAAGTACCAACTCAGAAAGAAAAAAAATATAAAGAACTAAAATGTTACATGAAATTAAGTTAAAGGACCGCATATGTAATTTAGCCAAATAATAGTTTTGATATCTTTGTTGTTGTATGAACTACTGTTTTTATTTATTGGAGTAATTTGACGAAATTGGATTTCTTGCCGTCACAAAAAACTAAATTCACGTAGTTGGCACATCAGAAGCTATTGGATCAATATTAAATTGTTTAGATTTAAAAAAAACAAATATATCAAACTTATAATCATGACAATGGAATCTCGACTCAATGGGTTTAGATGTGCCAACTGCATGAATGCATATTTTTCTCGACTATAGGAAATCTCAATCCGTAATTCAACAATGAAAATATGTAGTGCAATTTTCTTTGACGAGTATTGAGATGGACAAGATAGGTAAGGATGACAATGAGTAGGATATAGCTAGAGTACTAAGGTACTTGTTTGTCTTCATACATGTCGTTTGAGATAATTCCAATTCCTAGACTCTTACATGTATGAATATCAACTTCAATATCCATGCATGTACCTTATGAGCACTTAAGTATTCGTACTCATTCTCATTACAAATACATTAAAACAAAAATAATCATGCGATCCATTATTTTTTTTAAAACAATTAGTCATTTATTTATATTTCCATTTAACTCATTTGTCTTTTAAAATTTACATAAGAAATTTCATTTTCCACTACGCCAAAAATGACATTTTATAGTGCGCCTTTTATAGCGTTTATTCAATACAAGCGTTGTTGTATAATATTTTAAAAATAACGGATGATACAACAACACTTTTTAGACAAGCGTTGTGGAAAAAATGCTGTTGTAGGGTCATATAGGGTCACATAACGCTCCCACCTTATGTTACATAACTTTTAAAGCACTTTTTTGACAAGCGTTGTACAAGACTTGCGCTTTCACATAGTTAAAGGATCTATTAAAGCCTTTTTGGAAAAGTGTTGTAAAAAACTTTTAAAAAATAAAATAAGGAGTTCTTTTACGGTACTTTTGAATAAGCGCTTTAAAAGGCTTCTAAAAAAGCGTTGTAATAGACTTTTAAAAAATAAAATAAAAAGGTCTTTTACAGTGCTTTTGGACAAACGCTTTAAAAGGCTTCTAAAAAAGCGTTGTAAAAGACTTTTAAAAAAATAAAATAAGGAGTTCTTTTACGGCACTCTTTAAAAAAAACATTATAATAAGGTTTTATATATAACAGTAATCCGCTTCAGTTTCCTCTTTATTACGAAAACTTCACTATGTTTCAGTGTCCTCTTCCTCTTTATTATCCTTTTTATTGTGAACCCTATTGTTCCTACGAACTATATTGTTAAACATATTCATTGCGAATTATCTTCATATTTGTTACTATCCCTACAAACATTATTCCGTATTATTCTCATTGTAAATCCTACTTTGTCATATGAATCGTTCGTATTTCTGTACATTCTCGTTGTTCCTTCTTAAACGAAGTCGTAACCGTACGTATTTCTTGGCACTCTATTCAGGTATTGTATATATATATATATATATATAATGTGCTTGTTATAACATATTTTTTGATAGTGTTTTACAAGTTTTCCGAGCTCAAAAGGGTGCTATAGTGTCAAAACAAAAGTCAAATAAATCACATGTATTCCAATAAATGTTTGAAATATATGCCTTTAAAGTTTCATTAACAATCAATGCATAAATATTAGTGACTTAGATGTTTTATTTTATAGTGCCCTCGTCAAACTAACAACATAGATTGCGGGTACTATATATTGCGATTCATGAAGAAGATTGTCGATATGAATCAAACTATAATCGCATAAACAGTATGGTATTTTTACTATATTTTGATTTTCATATATAAACTATGTATATATTTAATTCTAACTTATTTATGTTTAAATTTTATATCGCACAGTACTTTGACAATTCTAGTCTAACATACTCTAAAAAAGATCTAACTGAAATAAAGGAATGCACCTATTACAGCGTTTTTTTTGAAAAAGCAATATAAAACTAGTACAACAAACAGCGTGTTTTAGAAGGGATTTATAACATTTTTTTATTTTAAAGAGTGTTGTTGTATTTTTTTATAGCGCTAGATACTACAGTGCTTAACTTTTTGAAAAAATGTTGTAAATAACTTAAAAAAACGTTGTAAAATATTATTTTTCGCGTAGTGTTTTTTTCAACACCAATGTGTGTCTCTTAAAAATCTAAAATATGATAAACATGTTTTGACAATATAAAAAAACCAATAAAAAAATGAGAAAATTCACTGCAATATAGAGAGAAAATTCACTGCAATATAGAGAGAAAAAAACGACAAAAAAACTTTGAGAATTTAAATTTTTAAATATAATTTTTTATCTCGATTGAGTATTTTTACGTGTAATAATTTTTTTTTTTACATCAGTCAATATTAATAATGTTAATATTATTATTGTTATTATTTTATTTAATGTGAATGTCGAACTTCAAGTCTTCAACCTCTTTATCCTTCTAGTTCATAACTCTCCGAGGACAACTACCAAATCATAATTATATAAAAATTCAAAGAATTGAACTTGGGATCACAAAAAAGAACGTCGCTTCTAGTATGTTGATGTGGCTTAAACATCCGTTGCCGACACTAGAAGATTATTTTGTACCTTTTATGAAGTTGTTTGGTTCCATTTAAACCAAAGCAATTCTGCCGTCTATAATTGATTTCAATTTGAAGCTGGATTTCCTAGCTTATGCGGCTAGTAATCGATTTTGATAATAAACTTATTTTTACTGTACCAACTTGTAATATTTATGCAGCAACTTTAAATTATCATTTGGGAAATCCAACTTCACTTTTTGCAGGTTCCATGAAATAAGTTATATCAAAATAAATAGATGTTATTAAAAAATAATAATATTAAATTATTAATGAAAAGTATTTAAGAAATTTATTGAAATGTTAAATTGGATAAAATGCTAATAAACATTATAATTAAAAAAAATGATAAATCTAAGGATGTGTAGATTTGGATTGTATTTAAGCACCATTGTAAGATGCTGGTACTAACAAGTTGAAGCATTAAATGGTCAAAGCAAAATGCAGAGTAGAATTTAGAACAAGTCCATCGACCGTTAGAGGAAAAAACTAACACTCTCTTTCGGTTGGTTGATTTGATTGATAATTGAGATTTGACAAAAACGAAGCAACCCTCAAATAATTCAAACTTCAAAGTTGGATACACGATTGAAGATCAACTCCAATGCATATGGGACCCACTTCCTAAAATGCCTCCCTCTATGCCACATGCTTTCGTTTCCCATCACTTTATTATAAGGTAAAATGCAGTTATTCTTATGATTAACTTTTATTTGTTTTAAGCTCCAAATTCTACGTATATATACTATCCTTGTATTCCTCTTGTTGAATCCTTATGTATAATATAGTTATAAAAGAGGGATGGTGTATATAGTAAACGTGGGGTGTACATTTCACTGTTTATGACCAATCGTTAATATCATTGGGTTCGAGTGCCTTGGTGTTTAAGGAAATCTTTGTGGGTCCATATATTTTCCGTTTTCATGGTTTGATTAAGATTTTTAAAAAGTAATTTAGATTGTATTTTTTAAAATGGATTTTAAAAGAACCTACTTAAAAGGATATAAATTATTTTATACTTATTTATTATCAATTAAAAAAAATATAATGTTGACATTCAAAAATCATAATTTACAATAACTTTTTAATTTAATCATTTTTAAAATTTTTATTATCCAAAAAATATTGTAACAAATACATAAAATACTTAAAATAGCGTTTTAAAAAAAATTATTTAAACCCATTTTTTAAACAAACGAACTAAATATAATTATGTGTAATATTTTAACAATTTTATGATACGATAAGATTTCTTGTGGGGTAAACTTAATTCTTATTTTGTAAGTCAATTAAAGTTATTAATGATGTTTAATTTTTATTAAAAATATATTTAATGTCATCTATATGAATGATTGTGATATTTTAATTGTATAAAAAAATTTACACTAATAATAGATGAGAATTAACCTCATAAAATGAAATCAATATATTTTTATTTAAATTCCAATGAGGTTTCTATGCATTTACATATTTTTGTGATGGATGATATGTGATTAATTTACTTTACATAGAATAGTTATAAAACGGTTTAATCCTTTATAAAATATATTAAATTAAATTTTAACAAAATAAAGTATCACCAGTGCGTGTTGAGGGATTTTGAGGATGTACAAGAGGTGCGATCTTATATGACTTTAAATTTTTAAAGGTACAATTCATTTTACTAAATATTTAATAGACTCATTTTTTAAGTTAAAATATTTGATAAAAAAATATTTTGTATTAAAATAAATTAAAATAAAAAATTATTTTACTATCTTATAATATGGTATTCTTTCTTATTTGAATTTAAATTTTTTTAGCTTTTTTTGTTTATCTACTATAAAAGTCTATTCCAAATTTGAGACATTCTAAAAATGAAACCCTAAAAATCAAAAATATTAAGAGGCAAAAGACAAATTTGTTACTTATATTTAGTAAAAAAGCCATATGAATGGACACAAATATTGAGTCTCTTAAATAGTCTTTTACGATTTATTATATTTTATATATTATCGATTAAATATCTGATTCATTTTATGAAATAATCGAGCAATATATCACATACAATGAGATTTTTGAATTTTGTTTTATATTGAAAAACTTAAGTTATTCTCTGATGAAAATTTGAAACTATGTTGCAAAAATCTTAAAAATTATTTGAATCATGATACTTTTTATATTTTGAAAGTGTAATTTTATTTAAAGAATTAAAAGTTATCAAATAAATTGTAATCATTGAATTAAAATTAAATTTTATGACTTTGAGTTCTGTGATGGTAAGAAAGAGTGTGAGAAGAGAGAAAAAGGTGAAAATAAAATAATTTTGATGTATAATTTGGTATAAGAGAAAAAGAAAAGAATTATAGAAATGAGAGAAGTCTATTATCTCTCTCTTCTTTTGTTTGGTTTGATGGAAAAAGAGAAGAGAGAAATGTGATTATTTATGAAAAGACAAAATTGTCCTTATTACAAACATTAGTGTAAATTATTTTGTTATTTCCTTTCTAAATTTAATAATTTTTAAATGCAATGGAACTAATTAACTAAATTTATTATTTTGTTTAATTTAATTTAATACATTAATAAATTTACTTATTTTATTAGGTTTGTTTTGCATAAAAAAATAAAAATAAAAAGAATGTTACTAACATAGTTAGTTTTAGCAAAACAATTTCTAATTGAAAACAGGATGAAAGACACAGAATATGGTAAGGGTGGAACATGAAAAAATAAGTCTTTATTCGTTTTTTCTTGGATTCCAAAAAACAGTGGATTTCATGTCTGTATCTTTCTTCTCTAATTCTATGAGATGTCAAAGCAAATAAATATTGCATTTATATGCCCTCTCTCTCACCTCTCTCTAGATCTCTCTTAAATCACCTCTATTAATCACATCCTTAAAATATTTCATTGTGTTTTTAATATAGACATATCTTACAGAATAATTGAGTTTGAGATGTGATGAGTTTTTTCAAAATTGAAATTTTTAAAATGTTATTTGCAATCTACAAGTTCACAAAATAGATTAAATAATACTTTTTTAATTTCAATTAAAAATAATTTTTAAATTTTTTTTTTTTTGATTATAAACAAATGATTAATAAATTTAAAGTAGAAACTATAACGAAGATGATATATATTAAATATTACTATGAGAATGAATGGGTTGTTACTCTTAGATGTGATTCCTATTGTATGTTCGGATTGATAGATATATATAAAATTAAATTTGTTATAATTTTATTTTCGTTTGATATAAACTTTTTTAATGCATAGATGTTGTCGATGTCAATTTTTTTTTATTTGTAATTAAAATTGAATAAATATTAAAATATTAGTAAGAAATTATGAGGCAATTCCTAAAATATTTTAAACTAATCCTAAAGTCGAAAAATATTCAAAATCAAACCGTCTGATTTATCAATATCAATTAGTTGTTGTAAGTGTAAGTGTGGGTCTTGTAAAAAAAAAAAAAAGTTGATTCAGAGTTTTAATGGGTTAATGGTCACCCTATCTCAACTACAACGTTTTAAGCCTCACATTTTTAAAATATGAGACTTTAGTTCTTTTATTATACAAAACTTGTTATCTCAACATATTTACTAGTTATGATGTTTTACATTCATTAATAATGTAAAATTATATTTAATAATGCAGTGTTAGTGATTTGGATAGGAAATAATAGATTGACGAAGAATAGGTTAATATTTGATCAATAGAAATGTGGAATTAATTAGAAAGAAATTGTAATATGTCTTATAATTTATTGTTTTAGCTTGAAATCAATAATGTCCCCAAATGTAATTTTCTATCATTATATTTATTAATACGTTATAAAAATAAACTTCAAATTGAATTGTTGAAATAAATTTGAAGATTGTAAAAATAAGTGACTAAAAATTTAAATTTGAAAATGAAAGAACTAAAATTATATTTTAGTCAAAATAAAAAATACATTAAATCTTTTTTATTTTTTTTATTTTAGAAACTAATAGAAGGGTTTCAATTGAAATTTATCACCTTTTTAAAGTTAAAATTTGCTTTAGAATGACTCAAAAGTAAATTTACTTTAGAAAGGTTATTTATTAGTGGTCATTAACTCTATAATATATAAATTCAAATCTTTGAAAATAATTACCCGCCAATGATGAGTTATAGTGATACCCAAGCATGAGATAAGAAATTTTAAAATTCATTGAGTGAGACTATTTGGAGTATCACCATAACTATGAGTTTGTTTCCCTCCATCATACTTTTCTAAATACATTTTAATATTAATTTTACTAATATAATCTATCTTAGAGCTTATCATTTTTTCCAAAAACAAAAATCTATCTTAGAGAGGCATAGAGGATTTCTTGGGATTTTATATAATGGCATGATGATGGATTTGACTTTTGAGAAATAGAAATTGCTTTAGCCTTTAAGGTCCCTTTCTTTCAAAAGAATTTGTTGTTAGGCCTAGTTAGTGCTATAAGGAGGTCCCTCTTGTCCTCTCTTCTATAGAATCTTTAACGTGTTGAAGCAAAGTGCATTAGATTGTTTTAGAAAGATTCCAATGATATATATATATATATAAAAAATTAACTCACAAGCGCAATGATATGTTTTTGTAGAGAAGCACAAACGAGACATCTCAAATGCTGAAGGCCATATAGATTTCTTCTCACGTTAAAAGGGACAAAATTTGGGGCGGTTCACAAAGTATACAAAGAGACATCCTCAGTAGATGAGGGTCCCCATGACCCTTATTGACATGCCCTTGATAGAGTAAACAAAGCATGGCCAACAATATTATCTTGTTTTTGTCACTAAAGGAGAAACTGTATTGGCATGACTCAACATATCCTCAAACAAATGACAAGCCTTGCAATTGGCTTTACTCATAATCTATTTGTCTCGTCCTCCTAGGGCCATGGTGGATTTTGAGTTCATTATGTTATATTTAGCACTAAATAATGGAGTTTTTGAGACTACATCACATTTGCAAGTGTTTGTGGAGTGATATAAGACATCGACCAATGCAAGTTTTTGTGGGGTAAAATAACAATAATGTGTCGGTCTTAGTTGCGGCGGAAGGAGGAAATAATGTTTTTTATCTTTATTCTTCTTAGTATATATATGTTTTCTTTGGTCTTAAATATTAACAATAGCAAAATATATTTTACGATATTATTTTTACAAAACTTCTTAATTAATTTATATGTTATTTTCCCTTTTATTTCATGGAATAAGTTCTCGTGTTGGACAATTTAAAATCAAACATTTATTTGAATAGTTTCATATTCGAGTTAGTTAATAGTGACAATTTTAAATAAATTTTTAATTTAAATATAATTTTTGTTTATCTAATAATCATTTTAATTTTTTATCTTTATTTTGATTCACTTTAATGATTTATTTTTATAAGTGGTGATGTTTAGTTTTTGTTGCAATCACAATAAAAATTATAACAACATCTAATTATTGAAATTCATTCTAACAATTGTCAATATATATTTAATATAATATTTTTTTTAAACATATTCATTTGATTTAATAATAGATTTACACTTGAAAAAATTCTTCTTACATATTTTAAAACAAATTATATTTATAAGAGTTTACTGTATTTTCATCTCAACTTCATTAAAATTGCACATTTATGTTACAATTGATCTAATATTTGATCTTAATAGTTTATGACAATAATTATACAATTGTTTGAAAAAGTTATGATAAAAATGACTAAAATACATCACTTGTAAAAAATAAATTACTAAACTGAATTAAAAATAAAAAAAATTAAAGACGAAAATGAATAGTAAAAAATAAAAAAAATTAAAGACGAAAACAAATAATAAAAAATAAAATGCCAAAATTATATTTAAGCTAATTTTCTTTTATTGCAACAGAAAAAATTTATTTTAACATCAATTCATGTAAAACAATCAAGTGATAGTATCGGATTTCAAACTCCATGGAACTAGAAGTTTAAGATCAAATTGTTTAAAATTAAAATTTTAAATTGTTTAAAATTAAAATTTTAAATTGTTCAAAACAAATTTAATCAAAGTTAACCATGGCTAACTGAAAATCAGATTCATACATATGGATCATATTTAAACCTGTCTAGAGTTATACTTCTGGATCAATTCCATCCAAAATTAGACACGAGTAAAATTCGGAGCAAAAATCAATAGTGGGGTTTTAAGAAAAACGAAGGGTGGGGAAAGTAGCGCAAGAGAGAATAACATATTTGACCCATAAAAAATAACATCAAGATGGGCCATTTTAAGCCCAATAGGTAAAAAACAGTTTCTAAGGAGATGATCTATAAAAAAAAAAAAAGTGATTGGGGTGGGTGGGGGTGCTTTGAGCATCACCCAAAAAAGGAGATGATCCATTTTGTCCAAAGGTCATTCTTGTAGTGACGTCACGGAAAATTTTACTTCATACTCGACAATTATACTCTTATCTCTACTTTAAAAAAAAACAATTAAAAGGTTCTACTACTCTTATTATATTTCAAATGTCTTATGCAAAATCTAAAGATTAAGTTTTCATGAATACAAATATATTTAGGAAAACTCAAATTTTAAAATTTTCTGAACATATTTAGCTTCTGAAAATTTTGAAATAAATTTGTTGTAATATTTCATGGAATAATTCAAAATTAAGACGAATAACTTCTACAATTTTAAGTTCAAATAAATTTTGTTTACTAGAACAAAAGAAATAAAATGCGTTCCAAAAATGAATTCTTCTATAATATGTGTTTCAAAAAATTTAACTAAAAAGTTTACTAAAATATAATATATTTCGATGAATTTAAATTTCTCGGTGACACAATTTTAATTTTTTTTTTTGAAAAATGAATAGTTTGATAAAAATGTGAGGATAGAAGTATATTTATAGGGGTATGAAAGTAAAATTTTGCTCCTGACTTTGTTGTGAGATTGTTTTGCTAATAGACTAAGCGTTTTACTTTTACCATTCTTTGAAGCCCTGTAATATATCAATCCTAAATACTCTTTAATCACATGACAACCAAAACCAAAAGAACATTAGATAAATCCAATATAATTCATATACCCTTTAATTTTCTTTCTTACAAATATATGCGTATAATTTGAATAGTGGAAATATAATCGTGTAATAGAAAATTGGACTTTTCTATAGTCCATAAGAATTGCAAGACCAGGCTCGGCCCAATGGGCTACAAAAACCTCAGATCAAGCAATAAACCAAAAACTAAACAACTTCTCAAACTACAACATAGTGATATTAAATTGATTATATGTAAAAACAAAGACTGAGATCCAATTCAAAATCTTTGTTTAATTATTTATTTGTTCTATAAGCAACTCTGTGGTTGAACTGAACCCAACGCAGCTCCACCAGCATGGTTACAAGATGCTTCTGCAACTTGATTTTTGTATGTAAGCTTTACATCCTTCAACTTTAACCCGCTGCATGGATACTTATAGCTACAATCGAATTTTACAGCTACCTGTGTTGCTGATGTTCCATGAATGTCTTCGTATGTAACATCACTGATTTTAATCCCAGATGCCTGATAGTTTTAACAATTAAAATCAATTACCTCATTTTCATGCTAAATGCTACCCTAATGTTTTTCACACTTTATTTTAGAAATATATTTTTAGATAGCATCAAAACTCTATTTTTTTGGATGTATTGATCTAAAGTGACTTTAAGGTTGAAAAAATTGGGCCAAAATATAATGTTTGAGGCCCATTAAGAGCATAATATAAGATGTTAAAATGAAACAAACCTGGCCAGGGCAGTCCTTGTTATTAGGGCAGTAATTCTGGTCAATTACAATTGGGTTTTGGACATTAACCATAATTGCATCTTGGAAAAAGACGTTCCTCACAAATCCATTGCTAGGTCTACCCCAAGACTTTATCCTAAAACCATTTTGAGTCCCTGAGAATGTAACCGTTTTAACTGTCACATTTTGTACACCTGATTCGTTTAACTCCCATCCTAAGCTTCCAATGCTGCAATTCATATTCAATAAACTATTAGTATTAATTATTGTCATTATAATAACAAAAATAAACGATTCAAAAGAAACAATTGTTGTTACAGGTGTGCAATGTGTGAGTATTATAAATATCAAAATATAAGGTTAAAAAAACAAGAACCTTATTCCATGTCCCGGTCCACATGCAATATTTTCAATCCACAAATTATTGGTGCCAGGGCCAATGGAAATGCAATCATCACCGGTTCGAATATTGGATTTGAGGATGGTAACGTGGGAGGACATTTGTACATGGATGCCGTCGGTGTTTGGGCTGTTTCCGGCCGCCATGATTTTTACGCCTTGTGCCATAACGTTTTGGCATCCATTGAACACTATGTGGAACATTTGACTATTCATTGATGTCAACCCACTAATCATAATATTTTTGGAGTTGCTAAATTCCAGCGTCTGAAAACAATAATAAAAAAAATTTATTATAATTTAATTATGAGTGGATAGACTCACATATTGATTATGAATGAATAAAATATTAAATATATAAAAAGAATAATTTATAAATATAATATTTTAAATTTTTTAATTGATATATAGTATCAAAGTCTCTCTATACAGTCACCTTCGTAATACTAATATTTAGAAGCTACATTTTTTTTTTATATTTGCACGAATAATTTGCTCTTTCTTTATGATTCTATATCCAGAATGTGCAATATAACTTTTTAAATAAAAGAAAAATTGGTTGGAGGGAGTTCCTACAACAATAGCAATGAACCGTTCATTAATAAATTAATTTTAGTTTTATGATTACCAACTCCCTTGCTTCAAATGGCAAGCGGTTGAAAATAAACCGTTCCATGATCTCTACTCCACTAATTAAATAAACTCTAAACGTAACCGATCACCTGAGTTAACTCCAACTAATTCAAATTAAAAATTAATAAAACGGTGGAAAATAATCATGTACATTGCCAATGCATGATAGACATTACCGTAACTCCAGTTGGACAATTACTACTTTTGCCTGAGTTTTTGCAATCCCACAAAGAAGTCCCCTGTCCATCAAGCACACCGCCGCTGATCGAAACCCCGTCGACGTGCTGAAATTTCAACCAGTAACCGGCATTTCCGGTTACACGGTAATCAGAAGGAGCAACCAAAGTACCATCAATGGTTATAGAAATAGCCTTATTGGTACATTTTCCATTAAACGTTGCGGTTCCAAGTAAGAATTTCCCTTGTGGTACATAAATTGATGCGGGATTAGGTGAAGCACATGCTTTAGTCCATGCATTTAGGAATGCTTTTGTCGAATCGGTTTTGCCGTCTGGTTTGGCTCCGAATTGGATTACATTGTATGTTGTTGATGCTTTTGTGGTGGATGAAATTAAGATACAATATAGTGTGGTTATGAGGATGAGAAAATGAAGAGGGTTTAGTTTTTTGGACATTTTTGCTATAATGGTTGTGTTTTGGGATAGAGATTATAACAGAGGAATTACAAGGTAGTGGGGTTGGAGTTGGAAAGGTTTGTGTGAGAGTATTTATAGCTAAGGATTTTGGATTGGACACACGAAGTGCACAGTTAATGTTAGTTTCTTCATGTATCAATGTTAGTATTAGTACTATTAATCAAGTTGTTAATGGTTTAAAAAATAAATATTTGGAAATAAAGGAAAAGTCGCGCCGAAATTTTGGAGTTAGATAGAAGCCTGCTTTTTTGGAAGTGCCCTTTACGTGTAACCTTCATTTCTTGCTTAATTTTACATTATTTATAAGTTTACTTTTGGTCCTTTTGGAATATTATTTATTATAACTACCTTGTTTTAATAATTTACGGAAAGTCTTTACTCTTTTTTTAGGAGAATATTACTAATTTAGATTATGTTACTTTCTAGATCTAATTTGGGATTTTTTTACGCAAAATTCATTTAATGTGTTTTAATTTATCATCTTTGTTTTTATTTTTAGTCTTTTAAATATTTTATTTTTGTCTCAAAATTTTGATTCTTTTAAAAAACAATGATACAACTACTTATGTTTTTTTCGTTTGTACCTTAAAAATTTAAAAATATATATTAAATATTTTTTTTATTTAGTGAATAAATAATAAAAAAATAAATTAATATAAATTTATTATTTCTTAATATGTATGTCAAAAACTAAAATAAATACGATCTATACCGACGAAACTATTTTTGCGGAAAAATTTATGCGCATTAAAATAAATAGTTGGGGCAATGAATTTGTTACAAATGGATTTTTTACATTTACTCTTATAATTATTTATTTTTTACTCTTATAATTAAAATAAAATAAATTTATTTTTTACATTTACTCTTATAATTATTGATTATAAGCAAAAGAAAAAGAATTTACACTTTTTATTGATAATTAAATAAGAGTATTTTTATAAAGAAATTATTAATGTATATTTTGAATTGCAAAAATATCTTATATTGTTTCTAGAATGGAATATAAAAAAAATTAAAAGATTGATGTATCTAATTATAAATTTAATTTAAATATATCACCTTTTTAAATATTATTTTTATTTATATTTTATTATGAATGGAATTATTAAATTACAAATAAAATCTCAAATTAAGTTTTATAAAAAGAGATCGAGGAAGTATAACGGTATTATAGTTTTTGTCAAAACAAAATAAACGGTATTCATAACTTGGCCTAACTAAAAGGAAAATAAATCAATAAAATGTCAAAGGAAACAAACTGCTGAGCACATGGGCTATATCATATCTTAGGCAACACTGTAGAAAATGAGAAGTAGAGCGTAAACATTTCTCCAAAAAAGATTAAAATGTCTATTATAGTGTTCTCTTTTATCTCTCAAAATATAAACACTATGAGGCGTCCATCAAACATTTATTTTGAAATCTTGCATAAGGCAAATAATAGGGGAATGTTGAGGTCACGTGATTTTGATGATATCAGTGAATAACGACATGTGCATATTTTAAATAAAAGTTAAGTACATTGAACAACTTCAATTCAACAATGCTGTTGGTGTTCCTTAAAGTGTACGTACTAGTACTACAGTGAGTGCACGAAGCAGAATCTTTGAAGTTTGAATGGAAAGGAAGTGCTTCAAGTAATCTAAACTAAGCGGATATGTACCGGAAAATAATTAGTATGAAATAATGGCGTGATTTAGGCTTTTCAACAAAGCGCCATGTTCGTAACATGTCAATCATGCCATGGTATACTGGTATTTGTTGTCCAAGCAATATACGGTTGTCTCAAAAATTATTTATTAGTTTAATTGTCATAATATTAATATAATATTAATGTAAGAAGTTCATCACAATTATTTATTTATAGATACAACACACGTCGCATTAGTAACACATTTGGTCAAAGTAAATATTACCTATAAGATACATTTGTATAAAATATATTTTTGAATATTTGATGTATAAAATTGGTTAACATTTATGATGACAAAGTAAATGTTATTCTACTATTTTGTATGTTTCTCGATTAGATTTTATGATGACAAATTTTAATTTTATAAAGTTAGATAAATGTAAAATATAATAATGACATAATGAACATTTATAAAATATAATACTGATATGATAAATATTGTTATCTCTTTTATTTGACACATGCATATGATAGTTCACCATTGTCATAAAATCATACATATTTTTTTAAATTAGTTACTAATATGTTTTTTTTTTTAAATTTAATATCAAATTATATTATTTTTTATTTTTATACTTAGATTTTTTTTATATTTCACTTTTGTATATTTTAAAATGTATATTATAATACCTTAAAAGTTATATATATCTATACCTATAACAAAAGGATATATTGTTGAGGTGTAGTCTATTTTACTTTCAATTGTACCCTTGGTAGTTATTCCAAAAATGACAATATGTAAACTGCATGATATAGTTATCTCGTTATCTCAATTCAAATTCCTCCTCCTCACTGTTGAAAATAGGAGCAGGGCACCAAATAGAGAACACCCGTAAGAGAAACGTCTTAAAAATTTTACCTAATCAATTACATATATTTTATTTAAAATCAAGATAAAGATTACATAAAATTTATTTTTTATTAACCTACGTAAATGCAATAGAAAAGGAGACAAATAAATACGGGAGTGTCCATATTTTTTAAGAATAACCGAATAAACTATTATTCTCATCTTATAATGCTTCTTTCTAATCCAATTTATATTTATGATACAAAAGTGTACAAAATTAATTTATCATATTCTAGGTATCAAGTTTCTAGCCCCTTACTAATATTGGTGATGAAGTGAAATAGTTTGGTACAACATTGTTTCTCAAAATCTTTCTTTATGCTCCCAACACCTACTGAATATCAATTATCCATTAGTTGATATACATCTAATAAGGTACATCATTGTTTCTCAAAAAAATTCTGTATTCTCCTAACACCTACTGAATATCAATTATCCATTAGTTGATATACATCTAATTAGGTACATCCCCTTATTCTACAATCTTGCAGAAGACTACGACGGATACAAGTCGTGTGAAGAAGACTCGAGATCCCAATCAATGTCTCCGCAGTCGATACCTCCACACGCAGTAAGAACCGTCGCAAGAATATAATCATCCACCACAAAGCCTTCAGCTCGCATTCTATACATGAGCTTTAGAGCCTTTCTACAATGTCCATTCCTTGCATAACCCAAGATCATGGCTTTCCAAGAAACCAAATTCCTCTCTGGCATGTTGTCGAAAACTTGAAAAGCATCCGCAATATATCCACATTTTGCATACATATATATTAAAGCACTGTTCACAAATACATTAGACAGTGCAGGGGTCTTGCTTGCATTGGAATGAATTAATTTTCCTTGCATTGGAGCTTCTAATTTCGCACATGCTTTCAAAGCTGATGCATAGGTATAGGAATTAGGCGACACACCTTCCTCCATCATTTCCCGCAAAAACTCCAGAGCCTCGGTTTCAAGCCCAAGCCTAGCACAGCCAGAGATTATGGCGGTCCACGAAACAACATCCCTGAAAGGCATATGTTTGAGCACATTGAAAGCTTTAGAGTATTCTTTACATCTGCAATAGAACCATACCAAAGTGCTTTCTATGTACATGTTTGTATCGATAAGACTTTTGATTTTCTGTGCATGAAGTTCTCTTCCAATTAGTGAAGCCTTCATTGTGCCACAAGCCATCATAACACATACAAGTGTTAATTTATTAACATATACTTTTTTCCTCTTCATTAATCGAAAAAAGTTTACAGCCTCTTCGCCAAACCCATTTCGCGTGTATCCTGATATAATGGAAGTCCAAGTAGCTGTATTTCTAACCCTCATTCTATCAAACACATTTTTAGAACTCGCAATCTCTCCGCATTTTGCATACATATCAATTAGAGAAGTTCCTATAAAAACATCACTCTTGCAGATTTTCTTTATTACAGCACCATGTAGCTGTGTCCCAAATTTCAACGCTTTGTTTTCTCCACAAGCCTTTAGTGCAGCACATATTGTATATTCATTAGGAAAGAACCCATCACCTAGCATTTGCGATAACATTAACAGGGCTTCATGTCCGAGCCCTTGTTGGGAACAAGCAGTAATCATAGTTGTCCAACATATCACATCTCGCTTTGCCATACGATCAAATGTTCTAAATGCACTCAATATCTTGCCACATTTCGAATAAAAATTAACAACTGCACTGTCGACGATTAAATTCCTCCAGCTGCTTTTCAAGATACAAGCATGGATTTGTTTCCCCAATGCTAAATCCACTCTTTTACAACACAAATTCATGAAACAGACAAACATCTTACTATTTGGTTGAACCCCATGCTTAACTGAACCATGAAATAACTTAAAAGCTTCATCATCCAAGTTAAACTTTAAATACCCATCAATAATAGCAGTCCATGTAACTGTATCCCTTCTTGGCATGTCGTCAAAAACTTTACGAGCCTGAGCTAACTTACCCAATCTCAAATAACTACAAATCAAATTATTATTAACATAAGTATTTGAATCTCTAAAACATTTCAAGACAATTGTGTGCACCCTTCCTATTTCTTCCACATCATTACACAACCGCAGCCAATGAGCCACTGATTCTGGATCGAAGCACTGACCTTTCTCGGCGATATTGTCAACCTTCTGGTAGGAATCATCTAAGGGAGAGTTGATAATATCTTGAAAGTTCAACTCTGCAGCATTTAGTGCTTCATTACTCTCAGTTGCAGTGTCGTAGACTTTTACAGCTGCCAAGCACGTGTTCCGGAGTTTCGATAAATCTTGTCACATAAACAAATGGGTGGCACAAAATACTAGATTAAGTAAAGAGAAAAGTTTCATTAACATAACATGTAACAAGTAACATATAAAAGAAACCTAGATAAATTCTGAAAGATCTCTATGTTTCAAAGTAAGAATATTTGGATATGTGGGGATGAAAGTGGAATATGATTTTATGGAAAATGATTTTTATCTGATTATGTTCCAACCTCAAGTCTGCCTGCACCACTTTTTTGAGGTATTATCCGCTTTTCAAGGTGAGACTTTCTAGTATACTGGAACAGATTATAAAAAGGATCAACATCTAACTTTACTCGCACTATAAACTGGTTGACTCTAGAGACTTAAAAGGATATCATTTTGTTCCAAATACTTAAAAGCTAATTATAAAAACTGACTCAAAAGAGAAAGGATTCAGTCTCACCAGTTTGTGCTTTTGGATTATCATTATAAGATTGAGTTACTGTATGAAGATACGCGAAAAAATCTTCAGTGAAATCTTTACGACTCCTGGAGACAATGTCACTAATCTCAGATGGAGCCCTTTGGATCATTTCATTAAGTTCACTGTGCTTCTGTATATCTTCATCTATCTGCAGATAAGAAGTAGCTAATAAATTTGTGCATTATAGAAATCATATGTAAACAAGAAACTTAGAAGAATGGTACTATTATCTCACAATATACAAAGTTTCACTACATTAGTCACATTTCACTTTTGTTTTTCTAGGATAAAAAATATTATTTAGATATTTGCTAGGTTGTTTGGCATTAGTCACCAATACCATAATGACATAAAGTGATGAAACTGATAAGTAAAAATTTAAATAAATAAATAAAATGATAGACCTCTTTAAGCTTCTTTCCAATCAAGAGTAGCTTGTTCTTCATGAACATATCATCTTCACTGTCAGCTCTATCTTGACAGTGTCTGAAAAAATGGAGCCTGATATCACTCCAGTTCTTTTTGAAAACTAACAACCTTCTCCAATCAGTGAATTGAGACTCATCCACCATGAAAGTCTCAATTAACTGATTACAATCTCTAATCATTTGGTTGTTATCCAAAAACCCTATATGACCATTGACATCCCTTTTGTCATCAGCTCCATTGGTATTGTAACCATCACAAGAACAAGCAGCAATTGGAAATGAATGCTGTTGATATTCTTGATCAACTAAAAAGTCATCATAACAATTAGTTCAAGAGAGACAAGTAAAATACTAAATTTAAATTCACTAAATGCATTACAGACAAAATGTATTAAATACCTTGAATTAAAAATAATTATAATAATAATAAGTATGAAATAACTTAACAAATATTATAAATAAATAAATAAATAAATAAAGGAATGTGAGTGAAACATAATAAACAAATATATTAAAAAGAAAAAGTAGTAGGTGAGTGAGTGACCTGTTTTGTAAGAGAAATGGGAGGATAAAGAGAAGGGTAAATGAGGAGGTGGTTTAAGAGTGAGAAAGTTGGGCGGAAGAGAATAGCAGGATGATTGAAGAATAATACGTAACTCCATTGAAGGTAGTAGAGAAAGAGGATAAGAAATTTGGAAAGTGGTGAAAGGGGGCAAAGAGGGAAAAGGAGCTAAGTAATAACCTCAACTGCTCAATTTTCAGGCAAAGGATAACATTAACGAAGAACCCCTTTCTATCTTACTTTATCATCTCACGGCTACTAATCTCTCCCACACCTTTTTAATCCAAATTACTACCTCCATCAAGATTCCGTACTCACCAAAAATATTTGTAATATCAAATTATCTTTCATTGTCAACTTGTTAGTTATTTCTTATCTTTTATGTGTGTTTCAAAGTTTAATTTTGTCCAATTTTATGAAATAATTAGTAGAACTCTTATATTTGAGCCCTCTATATTTTTTAAGATCCATCTAATACTTTATTATATTTCTCTATCTAATTTTTTTTTTATCGTATCATTAATATATTCCATATCACGTCTATTATTTTAAATTTATTTTTATCTCTAAGAAAATGTATAGCTATGGTGTATGGGTGTATGAAATATTTTGCTCAATTTCTTTTTGTTAAATGTCAACGCAGATTGTCTTATTTATTATAAATAAATAAAATTAATAGATCTTGTCAAAAAAAAAAAAAGTAGATTGTCTTAGTCACATAAAGAGATGAGAAAATTGGAATAAACAATTGTCTTAAAGTTGCAGGAGCGGTATCAATTCTTCCTACTTCAATTGTTTTCAACGTCACATTATTTTGTCCAAAACTTTGTTCAACCTTCATATAATGTTTGTTTACAAACTAATAAAATATACCTCAAAATATTCACCGTCCATGAAACAAACAAACACTCCATTTGTCTTCATTCCATGCCCAACTCACCTCCACTATATTCTCTTTGTTATCTTCATTGCCTCTCAATTCTATAAATAAATGTTCTCAAGACTAAGTTCTATAAATGTTGCTTGATTGTACCTCAAATTTGTCTCCTCATTCACCTTAACACAACATAAACACATGACTTCCCTCAAAGAACTTCTCACACAAGAAGGCTTCAACCAAACAAACACACTTTCACCGCAAACAAAAGAGATAACATTAACAACATCAATCTCTTTACCTTTACACATCTGCAATGATCGAAAAAATATCAACTGCTCCAACCAAAAGTCAAACAACACTATGATACAAAAAGGATCTTTGACTTTGTCATTTCAACCAAACACTGAAAGGTTTTGTTCAGTTTCACTTTCATCCTCTGAAACATCGAATTCCAAGTCATTGGTTTCACCAGATTCAAGAAGAGAAGGACCACCTATGAACGAAGTTGCAATCAGAGCAGTTATTAGTATCCTCAGTGATTACATTGAAAGATACATAAAGGATCAATTTTTCAGAAAAACAATATTCGAAAAGTGCAATTCTTACTTGATCCAAAGAAGGAAAGGTTCAGAATCATATGAAGAGAATGAGACTCTTGAAAAAATGAAACATAGTTTTGAAAATATTGACAAATTAGTACAAAATCAAAGGATCATAAAAAAGGAACTAACGTTAAAAACTTTGAGGAATTCAATTGAACTTTTAACCATAGTTGCTTCATTGAATTCCAATACCTCGAGGGAAGCTTCAACAACATGTGGAATCCCAAATTCTCATCTCTCTGCTTGTGCTCAACTCTACATGGCAATAGTTTACAAGCTTCAGAAGAACAATAGGGTTTGTGCAAGGCATTTAATGCAAGTGTTTTGTGATGCTCCGTTTTTGGCTAGAACATACTTGGTTCCTCAATTTTGGGAGCAATTTTTTCTTCCTCATCTTCTAGATCTTACAATTTGGTATAGTAAGGAGTTTGAGATGATTTCAGCTACAAATGAATGTTATTTTGAGAAGGAAAAGAAAATCAAGTATTTGAGGAGACTGTATAATAATAAAATGGATATTGGAACTATTATGTATGCGGTGTATTACAAGAAGTGGCTTAGAGTTGGAACTAATGAGCCTCCTCTTCCTATTGTGCCATTGCCTTCAAGATCAAGTAATAGATGATCAAGTTGTTTTGAATTCGTTCATCAATATAAATTTGTAATTAATATGGATTTTTTTCGTTGGTCAAATTTACTGGGAATTCAAACATATATTAAAGTTGACGTATGAAATAGTTTTTTTTACAGTAGACAGTAGTTTCACGAAAGAAATTATTGTTTATGATTTTAGCTCACAAGTTACATTATAGATTATAATTGATTGATTGTCAAATTAACTTTCCCTAGATGTTTAATGGAATGAATCCTAAGTTTAGCACGAGCAAGCCTTGTAACGATTTTGTGGATAGAAAGTTGCTACCAATGGTTGACTCAATCTTCACCCGCAGTTGCTATTTTGATAAAATATTCTTGGGAAATTTTACAACACAGTTAGAGCAAGAACGGTCCAAGGCCAAGCTGCTTAGATAAAGGTTTTAGGCTACCAAAAAAATTATTTAACAAAGAAAACAGCCTCCAAAAAAAATATTTTATGATATTCATAATTATGTTATAAATTTATCTATAATTATTTGTTTGCAATTGGCAAAGTTTAGTATTTTGAGGCTTTTGTTAATAGTTCAAATTTAGTTTATGCCATTGTTTTATTTAACTTTTTTATCATTTAAATGATATATATTAAAATAATTTTAACAGACAATTAAAAATTAATTTAATCGTATTAAAAATGGTCAAAAGTGACAACCATTTTGAATGGGCTGAATTCTATTGTTTTTGTACTATGAGATAACTTAACTAGTGCAATAGACTTTGGGCCCAGCCCAATTTTCTCAATACACGATTTCTGCTTGGCAGATAATCAAGGTCCCCAACCATCTTCTAGCACCATTCTCTTCAACAGCAATCTCCTAACTAAGGGGTGTTTAAAAAAATCAAAAACTGAACTGAACTGATTTATAAAAATTGAGAATCGAACTGTTTTCGAATTGATTTTTTAAAACTAAAATCGAACTAAACCCTTGTTCCATGTTTCTTACTTCTTCTCGTACACCTGATTTGTCATGTTAGGTGATGATTGAAAGTGCTATTATTGTTAAACATAACTAATAAAATTCTAATTTATTCACACTGGTCATACAAGTTACAACATAAAAATATCAACAATATTAGATTTTTACCTTTTTAAAATACCAAATTCTTATAATATCATTTTTTAGATTTTTTTTTTCTTTTAAAAATAATTATATTTTTATGTTTTTATAATTTGTTTAACTCTTGATTAGTGCAGTTAACCAAAATTAATATATCACAATTCGTTATGATTTGTAGATAAAATAATCTAATTTATTCAACATACCAAGATAGATAGAGTAAATAAATCTAAATATATAACTTTTCAAAAACTAACATGATTTTAATCTTAAAATTCAAACAATAAATATCTTTTGTGGTAAGAATCGTTAAATAAAATAAAATAAACTATAATCAAAATCCTTAACTATTAATATATATACTTATTTGGTTCATGTACTTATTTAGACATTTTTTATGAATAAATGGGGCTAATAGCCGAAGGAATATTTAGGCATTTATCGACAACAATGATTGAAACACAATCTCTTATATGCTGACCAAGTTCCAAACCGCATATAGTTATTAAGTATAGTCATTTTGTGTAGATTTTTTAATCTGTATACTGTTTATAAATTTTAAATTAAAAACATTTTTTTACCTAATATGTAGATTTATACAATTAATTATTTTGAATATTTTATTTATCATTAAAATATATGCTTATTAATTATTTTTAAATATATTTTATTAACTAGTAAAATATATGACATTAATTATCTTATATACTCTTTTAACCATTAAATTGTAATAATTTAAAGCAGTTAATATTTTATAATTTAATGAGAATGTTAAATAATTAATTAATAGTTTATATTTTAGTGGTTAATGAAGTGTTTGAAGTAATTAATAGTATAAATTTGTATATATAATAAATAAATAAAATGTGTCATTAAAAAAATAAATAATAAAAATTGATTTTTTTAAAAAGATATTATTTACCATTACCTACTTGTGCTCAAATATATTTTTGTTTTTTAAATCAAACAAACAATAGGACCTATTTAGTTATTTTCTTAAGTATTTTATAATACGATAGATCCTTTTTAATCATGTAAATGTGATAAATAATTGACAGGAGACAAAAAAGTAGCTATAGAAAAGTCAGTCAATAGAAGATTATTTAAAGGCTCATCAAATGACAAAGGATCTCACAACTTCCCCTCGTAAGATCCGGGCATTTCCTCTCATTTCATTTCAACCTCTCTCGTTTACACCGGACGTATATTTCCTTTCTCTCTTACGCTACACCCCTCCAAATCAATGCAAAAAAGACACGTGATACGATAAATCATCACATTCGATCTTGTTTTCTATCATATTGTGGGGTACCCAATGATGAGTCCCCGATCTTTTTTGAGTTGCTCTCCATTTGTATTTCCTATTATTTTCATTAAATTACGTGTCAGCAAATTCTAATATAGATTGGATCATGTTTAAAACTTTAACCATCACCTGTTTTAAAATTAAATATTAGGTTATTTTTGTTTTTGTAATTGTCTTAGTTACTTAAATTGGAATCGATCAATTCTTGTACTGATGTATTTTTCATTTAATTCTCTGTAGTTACGTTGCTGACCAATTTTAAATATATATAATTATTTTATAATTAGTTTATATGATACTATATTTAATATAAAATTAATAAAAATGAAAGAGTGAAAAAAGTATCAATTAAATTTAAAATATAATAAATTTAAACATTTCTAAAGTTAAAAGACAAAAAATAATATTTAAAAGTCACTGTAGCTTAAAAATATATATAATTTAAAAAAAGTAT
>JBBPBS010001017.1:10758859-10779964 GCA_037974835.1 Cicer judaicum | reverse complement strand
TATATGCACTGTTAGTATAAATAGTTTTTATACTGTCAGATAATTTTAAAGGAGTTAAATTGATTAAAATATTTGACTTTTATCAAAATTTCTTCTAAAAATATTTTTATAAATAATTGTGATATGATATTTTTTTATACTCAAATTGCATTACAATTTAACTCTACTTTAAATTTATTTTAAAATTATAATCTTTTGACATAATTATAAAAATGTTTGAAAATAAAAGAAATCATAAAAAGTTATATTTAATTTTATTAGTTAAATAATTTATAACAAGTACTTTATTATTTGATTCATCTCAAATGCTTGACAAGATAATTATAATTATAAAAACTTAACATGATAATATAATATAAAAAAAGAAAATTGTGTTATCTAATTTTTGATTCTTATTCTTTTAATATAGTACATTCTACATTTTTGGTAGTAAAATACAAGTCTAACGACCTGCTCTATAAATGACCCTTAAATCTTGATTCTTGCTTGCTAAGCTGTAGTGTAGTGTGCGCGCGCGCCAGTTACTGTCATTGAGTTAAGTTTACTTGCTCCCATTTACTCCAATTTGAATTTGTTCCCAATGGATAGAAGCGGTTTCAGTGACACCACCGGAGGCCACAACCATAACGGTAATGGCAGAGGAAGAGGAAGAGGAAGAGGCAGAGGAAGAGGACGAGGACGAGAACGAGGAAGAGAGTTTCATCAGCAACAGCAATCTCAACAACCTTGGCAACAAAGTCCAAATCCAACTTCATCTTCATCTTCAAATCCTCCTCCTATAACTAAGCCTCATAACCGTCAACCTCAAGTCCAAACTCATCCACTTCCAGGTATTAATCTTGAATTTCATTTTTCATTTCTGTATTCTAATAAATGTGATAGAACTCAAATCTTTTTGTGCAAAATATGTTCCATGACGTAGTGATGGTATGGTTTCCTTGTAATATAAAGTTCTTGTTCATAAAAGATAGTCACTATAGTTGTTAGCAATGTTTTAAAAATTGAACCGAATTGGATGGTTCACTCTCTATTCAAATTTCATATAGTGAAATGTGATTGTGATATTATGTGTAAAATAACAATACATAATTACATACAAATTAAATCATAATCTAGCAAGTGGTATATGTGTTTTTACTGTGCAGGTATTGGAGCTCTAAAAATAAAAGAGCAGCCACCGGAAAATACCAAAATTGGACCTATATACCGGCCTGACAAGGGAGGGACAGTGTCGGTTCGATACTGCACACTTCATGTGAATCATTTTCTGGTCGCCTTCAATCCACAAAGTATTATCATGCACTACGATGTGGATGTGAAGGGTACTTTGCCACCGAAAGAGGGTTTGCCTCCGAAGAAGATTTCCAAGTTTGAATTGTCCATGATCAAGGAAAAGTTGTTCGCTGATAATCCTCAGACACTACCTTTGTCGAAGACTGCTTATGATGGAGAGAAAAACATCTTTAGTGCTGTGCTATTGCCCGAAGAAACTTTTACTGTGGAGGTCTCAAAAGGAGAAAATGGAAGAGCTGTTTCCTATACAGTTACTATAACGCTGGTGAACACCCTCGAGTTTCACAAGTTGAGAGATTACCTCAATGCTAGAGTGACTTCCATTCCAAGGGATATTTTACAGGGAATGGATTTAGTGGTGAAGGAGAATCCAGCAAGGCGCTCTGTTTCTTTAGGACGGTGTTTCTTTCCCCCTGAAAATTCCATGATGCAGACGCTACTTCAACCCGGAATAATTGCAGCTGAAGGGTTTCAACACAGTCTCAAGACCACTGCTCAAGGTTTATCTTTGTGTCTTGACTATTTGGTTATTTCTTCTCCAAAGCCAATCGGAGTCTTGGAGTTCCTCGAAGAATATATTGAAGGTTTCAATGTGGCTGAGTTTAGTAAATATAAGAAACGTGTCGAGGATGCACTCATTGGATTGAAAGTAAATGTCACTCACAGGACAACCAAACAGAAATACACCATTGTTTCATTAACACCTGAGGATACACGCCACCTCACTTTCACTATTTTGGAACAAGAGGGCCAGAACCCTCCAGGAAGCACCTCTCTTGTTGAGTACTTTCAAACTAGATATGACAGAGATATTAAACACCAAGATATTCCTGCATTGGTTTTTGGGGGAAAGAAGACTAATTTCGTGCCTATGGAATTTTGTATCTTGGTTGAGGGTCAAAGATTTCCCAAAGAGAAATTGAACATAAATGCCACCGATTGCTTGAAAACTATGTCCTTAGCTATTCCACGGCATAGGAAATCTTCGATACAAAGGATGATGAATTCTGGTGATGGACCGTGCGGGTAAGAGGAACATAATTTCATTACAATGCTTTTTGGAACTTGAATTCTTTTCTCTTGTTTTTTACAGTTAAATAAAATGTTGCAGTCTTTGCTTCTTTTTTTATTAACTTTGTTAACTCAGCTTAATTTGACTAATTGTAAACTTCTTAATTGAGTGATTAAATGGATTTATCTTTTGGATGGATACCGGGCAAATGAATTTTACCACACTTTAATTAGATGCTTGTTGAGATGAATATGCATATTTTGTATACATCGAAAAATGGCTTCAAATATGAGCTTTAGTTGCATATGATACAATGGCTCTACCAGATTGTTTCTTCTTACACTCACTTTCTCGTCATTTGTTAACTATTTGTCTATATATGTGGTGCCATTAATGTTTGCTGTTAGATTATTATTTTGCTAAATATATTATGCCAAAAATATTATTGTTGAATGTAAGTGTTTTCTGGAACTTGGTTGCAGCCTTTTCTAGTTCTTACTTACAAATGATGGAATGATGAAGTTGGATAATTAAGTGCTTGTGTGAAACTTCTTTTGTTGATATGAATGAAGCATTGTTGGCACAAATGGTTCTCTGTATCTTCCTTTTGTCCTGATTTGTACTTTCCAACAACGTTACTTCTTGAAAAATCAATTCATTCTGTTTTTTCATGTTGAAATTAATTAAGCATCAGCAGCTTAGGACACATGCTGCAATGTTCCATGCATTGTGCATTTTCTCCACATTTGTTGGCATGATTGTGTTTAAACTGATTTGGTGTCATAGACGCAAGTTTGTGTATACTCAACAAAAACCTCTCCATGTCAAGCACTAGAATCGGAAATCTGATTACCCTATTAGAGTATGGATTTCCTTTGTAATGGGTTGACATATGACTTTATACTTTGTGTATCATTATAATTATCAGTTTATCTTCTCGTATAAACAAGTCACCATATTATTTTGATTCACCCTAGCTTTATTTTTTTTATTTTATTTGTTTGAGAGAGATTCCTAACAAATTATTTTTTGGCAGCGGTGATATTCTTCAGAATTTTGGAATGGATGTCAGCACTTCCATGACAAATGTGACCGGACGCGTAATTGGGCCTCCAATATTGAAGTTACGTGATACAAAGGGAAATAGTATTCCTATGAAACTGAACCCGGAGAAATGTTATTGGAATCTAGTTGGAAAGTCAGTGGTAGAAGGAAAACCTGTTGAGTGTTGGGGCATCCTTCATTTTACCAGCAATTTATCTTCTCGGGGCAAATGGAGATTAAGAGACGAACAGTTTGTTAACGATCTTATGGATAAGTACGGAAACTTGGGCATTGACATGATGCTGCCTGTTTGGTACGAGTATTCTGCAATGTGGAAACTTGGGGATTACAATTCACTATGTGAATTACTTGAAAAAATAAAGGATAAGGTTAAAAGAAAATGTCGGCAACAGCTGCAATTTTTGCTTTGTGTGATGGCCAACAAGGACCCAGGATACAAGTGCCTCAAGTGGATTGCTGAGACTAAGGTTGGCATAGTGACACAGTGCTGCTTATCTAGTAATGTTAATCAAGGGAAAGACCAATATCTCACAAATCTTGCTTTGAAGATCAATGCAAAAATTGGAGGCAGTAACGTAGAGCTCATTAATAGGCTCCCACACTTTGAGGATGAAAGTCATGTTATGTTTATAGGGGCTGATGTCAATCATCCAGGTTCTCGGGACACAGATAGTCCATCAATTGCTGCGGTGGTTGCCACTATTAACTGGCCGGCTGCAAATCGCTATACAGCACGTGTTTGCGCTCAAGAGCATCGGACTGAGAAAATTTTGAATTTTGGAGAAGTTTGCCTTGAGCTTGTTAGATATTATGAGAAGTTGAACAAAGTCAGGCCCCAAAAAATTGTAATATTTCGTGATGGTGTTAGTGAGAGCCAATTTCACATGGTCCTCACTGAGGAGTTACGAGATTTGAGGACAGTGTTTCAGCACTCAAATTACTGCCCAACTATCACTCTTATTATAGCACAAAAGCGACATCAAACTCGATTGTTTCCTACTGATAAGGAGGGCAAGACTGGTAATTTCAATGTGTTACCTGGTACAGTTGTGGACACAACGGTGGTACATCCTTTTGAATTTGATTTTTACCTTTGTTGTCACCATGGAAGTCTAGGTACAAGCAAGCCTACTCACTATCATGTCTTGTGGGATGAGCACAAGTTTAGTTCTGATGATTTGCAGAAACTCATATATGACTTGTGCTTTACCTCTGCAAGGTGCACTAAACCTGTATCCTTAGTCCCTCCAGTGTACTATGCTGACCTTGCTGCATATAGAGGAAGGCTATACTATGAAGCAAGCTTGTCGGCGCAATCATCACCTATGGCTTCTTCTTCAACTGCGTCAATTTCAAATGATCCCGGGATTTACAAGTTGCATCCTGATACGGAGAACATGATGTTCTTTGTCTGAAATCTGCATCTACTCGTTCTTTTATGGCAGAAGAACTATTAATGGTATAACTTCTCTGCTCTCCATGCATTGGGACAATATACTTTTACTGCTTGAAGTAACTATGTAGTTTTTTTTTCCAAGTAACTAAGTAGTTTTTTATTTTCCATGTAACTAAGTTTTTTTTTCCATGTAGCTAAGTAGTTTTTTTTTACATGTAACTAAGTAGTTTGTACGTGAATGTAATGGATTGTGTCTTGTCCTTTGTGATATGATCTCTAGTAAGGCTGAAAATGGGTCAGTGGGCTATAGTAATGAGAAGCCCACTATTTGGCAGTTAGTTAGTAGTGGAGGGAATGTGTGTGGTAGCAATAGGAATCGTTACCAATTATGTTACAATCATTAGTGTGAGGTGTCAAATTTTGTAGCCAAATACCTAGCTTTTCCATTTAATAATATGCAGGGATAATTACACTCTTCTATTACTTTGAGGTGTCAAATGCTTGTTATTTTAGTTTGCAATTGGTCCACTAAATTTAGTGCTGTCAATAAAGTCTAAAATTCTCTCTCAAAAATCTACTCTTAAGCCTCTAATATTAAATTTCTATTGAGGTAAATTTTTTAAAAATCCCGATCTATTATTTCTTAATTTTGTGACTAAAATTAAAAAAATTAGTTTTTTTAAAAAAAATCAATTTTTTGATTGAATCAAAAAAAATTCGAGAAAAAAAATTAATACATTAAGCAAAAATAAAATATTATCTCCCTCTTTTCATGTTTTTATCTTTAACATTATTAGATTTTTTGTTGGATAAAGGTGTGTATCACACCTTAAAAACAATTCTTAAAAAATATTATATCATTTGGTAACTTAATAAATACATTGGTTCGATAGTTAACATATGCATTAAACTCAAGCATTGCAACCACTTAACCAAGTGATACATTAAGTTATTGAATTTTTCTACATTAGTCTAACTATTAGAGAATTCCAAATATATTTTATAAATTTCCCTCACAATCCCTCACCATTTTCAAAATATATTTAAATCCGTTATTATGAAAATCTCATAGTTTCATATAAAGGTATCTTACAATTTGAATCATTACTTAGAAAATTATGTTTTCAAGCATCCTCGACTAGATTGGTAGCAAGCTTTAAACCAACCATTCATTAGAATAAGTGTTCATAACTCACACATGAAATCTCGGTATTATTGATTGAATTATAAAGATGACACATTTGATAAGCTCGTATGTATCATATCCTTTTCATGAGAATTTAAAATTCAAGTCCTCGAACTCTATGAAGCGGCCCACTTTATTCTCATAGGGGGACTATATCAAAAGTGCACTCATAATTATATATTCCAACAAATATATGTTATATGTTCATTAATATTAGACATCCTTTATCACTTTTATTTTATGGTCCAAGTAATATTACCCTTTGGGATGTATCTATTGTCACGTATTTCAATCACTCTAATATTGTACTTTTATCATTGAATTCAAGACTTGATATTACTCAAGTGTGAGTTAATCGTTTACACCATTGGTGATTATTTAGATATAAGTTTGCATCACATACATAATAATATCTTCAATATATTGTCATTTGTCAGACCTTTAGTCAAATGATCTGCAAGATTCTTTTTCAAGTCTTATAAACACTATGGATACCACTCCATTAAATTACACACACACACATATATATATATATATATATATATATATATATATATATATATATATATATATATATCTTAAACCAATATGTATTGACTATCATAATGTATGGATATTGGTGCCATTGGTTTTGGCCAAATTAATACCTCATACAACACATTTGTTAGCCATTCAACAATTTTACTATCTGCAGCTAGAACAATAAACTATGCAGCCATGGTGATGTCGGCAATGCAAGTTTGTTTATTTGAACCCCAAGAAACTGCACAACCACCAAGGTTGAAGATCCATCTATTTGTAGAAGCATGATCCTCAACATGATTTACCCAAGTGGCATCCGTATATCCTTTCAAAAATGAATGATCCATTGTAGATTAAACTATAGTTAAATGTTACTTTCAAATAATTTATTAATATCATGTTAATGTTTTTTTCTTGGATTGTTTGTATACCGACTTAACCTTCCAACAACATATGATATTTCACCTCTCATACAAATCATGACTTACATCAAACAATTGATTATCTTTTATATTATTAATATTGTTGACCAACTATCACCAAACTACGATACTTTTGTCATTTAATAATCTCTTCACGTTATATACAATTAAGGCTAAATACCACATGTGATCCCTTAACTTAATTTCAGTTAATATTTTAGTCCTTTATCTTTTTTTCTCCCGATTTGGTCCTTTATTTTAAATTTAAGTGACAATTTAATCTTTTATGTTTTAAAATGTCAACAATGTTATCCCTTTTTTTACAAAAATTCAAAAATTCATCAAAATTTTCAAACAAAACCCATAAAATTAATCATATTATTTAATATAAAATAAATTTCATCAGATTCGTAGCTCAAATCTTCAACTAAACTCATATTTGTCATTCTTTATTTGATGTTGTTAGAGATAAAAATATGAGTTTATTTAAATATTTAAGTTATAGTTTGATGAAATTGCATTATATTGAGGATGATAATTAATTTTAAGGGTTTTGTTTGAAATTTTTGATGAATTTTTTAAATTTTTGCAGAAAATAAGGATAACATTGTTGACATTTTAAAACATAAAAGATCAAATTGTCACTTAAAATTAAAATAAAAGACCAAATCGAGGGAAAAAAAAGATAAATGACTAAAACGTTGACTAAAATTAAGTTAAAAGACCACGCGTGGTATTTAGCCTACAATTAATAAGCATCTCTATTATCACATACATAAACTTTTATATCATTCTACCTTTTACTATATTTAATAAACATCTCAATTTAATATTAAAATTCTCTTTTCAATATATATAAGTCCAAGATACAATACATTTAATGCAATAAATATATATTGCCACAAGTTAACATAAAAATTTATCATAATCAAATATTATAAGGTGGGTCCAAACACTTAAGTCATCTACTCAACAAATAAGAATTTGTTTTATTTCTATTAAAGAAATCAAATCTTCATAATTATATAATAACATCGTAAATTCTATTTGTTAATTCAAATTTCATATTTAAATATGTTATAGGGTAAACTTAAATAAATTTCACAATAGAAAATAAACAATAAACAAAATCATTAAAAAAAATTATTATTTTCTTCCATCAATATTTGTCAACTTACAATAATTCAAAATAAATCCAAATCATTTCAATATTAAAACAAACAAGAAATAATTACTTTCATATTGTCATACATGAGATCACAAAATCTAAATTTAAAATATTTCTTACATTTATCAACAATTTCATTAAAACATAAAATTGATACATGATAACTTATAGATTGTAAAAAAAATTAAATCTAACACGTGATTATTGATTACTTAAAATAGATTTTATAGGATCTAAAATAAACTCACGGCACTAAAACATCCTTTAAATTAAAACACCAAAAATGGTATTAGTATTTGAGTAAGACCACGAACTCTGTAACCCACTTCAAAACAATATAAGGACATATGATAATCATATTTAAAAATAATTCAAAATATATTAACAATAAAAATTATAGACATTTAAACAATTTTAACGTTTAGTGTTTTGTTTATTTACCAAAATATTAGACATTGTACGATTTGTGGCGTTTATTTACCAAAATATTAGACATTGTACGATTTGTGGCTTAACTCCAGTAGTCACACGGTTTCAATTTTCTTTTAAAGAAATTATTAAAAATTAAAACTAATCCTTTTGGGTTTCTCTTGCAACCCCAGAGTTTTTCATAACAGATACCGCTACATCGTTCAAGCAACACATGCTTTAAAATTCTACAATTTCGAATTTTATTTTTTGACTAAATAAAATTTCAACACCTAAACTATCATGCTCAAACATATAAATTAAATAAACAGAATAATTATATTGCAATAGTTAAAAACTAACATTTAACATAATCAAACTTGTTCAAATTTACGTATCAGACTAGATTTTAAATCAAACATAATTATCATGAAGTAATCAATTTGAAAATGGGTCGGAAAATGGTACATGTAATGAAGGAAAATTTTGCATCCAAGCATAATGTCGTTAACACATATAACATACATGAAATATATTAAATATATTGAATATTATCCACAGTTAAACAATACCATTCACGAACCATAATATGTTTTATATATCATAAACCAATATTATTTTAAGATGTATATGAATTGATAACATTAAACACGTCATATATTTATTTAATATTATTGTATATCTTTCACCGAAATAATGAAAGTCATTAATTTTTTTAAAAAGTTGAAATCATAAAATAAATAAGACAATCGATCCTAAAAAATGTTGGATTTTCTTATAAGAATATGTTGTAAATTTTAAACTAAGAAGAGGATGAAATTAATGACGATAAATGTTCACAAATAAACTCTAAAGTATGTATTACAATAAGTTTTAGGTTTGATTCGTCTTCATCAATCTATATATATTATATTTAAACGGTTTAACCGGCGAATCCCCTTTAAGATACTTTAAAATTCTTGAAATGAATTATACATTCACATTCAGCCTATCAATTAATAATAGTTTATAAAATAACTTTCTTTCATTTACTCTCGTCTCGTGCACTAAAAAAAAATAAAAACTATTTTTAAGAGAAATTTATTCATATAATATAAAACTTTATTCTAAAGTATCTCATTTCCGCTCGTTAACTCCCATCACCCAACAACTAAACTAATCTTATAACGTTGTAGGTTTGATGTGTCGTTTTTATTTAGAACATGCAGTTACATGCTTAAGTAAAGACAGTGGCGGATATTGCTCAAAATATTAGGGGGAGCGACAAATATTAACTAAAAGATTATAATTGAAATTCATAAAAGTTATATAATTTTATCAAAAATTCAACATAATATCAATACACAATAAAAATATAATATGTGAAAAGAGACGTTTACATTGAATTAAAGTTGTGCCCTTCGTTCTCCTAAAGCCTTGAAATCATCGATAATTGAATCAGAACTAAAGGTTTCAGCTATTTCTTTTTCAATATAAAGCATCATATTGTCAGCAAGAAATTCATCCTCCATCTTGTTACACAGTCTTGTCTTGATAATCTTCATTGCTAAAAATGATCTTTATGTAGTAGCTGTAGAAACCGGAAGAGTTAAGATAAGACGAATTAAGCGATCAATCAAATAATATGTATCCGTCTTCCTTGATTTTTTTAGAGCTTCACATAACTCAGACATAGTTGACAAGCTATTCAAATCTGAATTACTAACAACGTCAAGAATAAAGTGCAATTTTCAACTTTGTCAGAAACTTTCTTCTTGAAAAATGCATCAATTTTCTTATGTTTAAACATTGTTTTACTCATAAAAAAATACACAAATTAATTAAAATAATTCACAAATTAACTAAAATACACAACACAAAATATCAAACATGAGATATATAAAACAAAGAGATTCATGTAGGAAAGGAAATATATTTGCAATTATATATATGGTAGTATGATATAAAATAAAACATCAACTATAGTTTGACTCATTACCTAGTGTTAATAATAAATTATGCTATAAAATAAATAAGAATCAAATCAAGCATGATTTAAAAAAATTATATGAATATGTCAAACTCAAATAAAAGACAAACCACATATTACATATATTGTAAAATAAAAATAATATACAACAACAATAATGGAGTTATATGTGGGGAGCTTTTGTTTCAAATATGAATTATATACATAAATACATAATGAACTAATGAAGTTAATTGTATTTTCATAATGAACTAATGAATTATATACTAACAAGACTTGTGCATTAATGTTTTTTTTAATTGGTTAGCATTTATTTCATGATAGTTTAAAAATATATGTCAATATTTTGAAGATAAATGTTAAATCTGAGATATAAAATAACAATAAATTTAAGTTGATTACTTACCAAAAAGCTAGGTTGATACTTTATAGGGAGAGTTAAAGTGAAGAGAAGAAGCGGCAGAGAGTAATATGAACTAATTAAGTATAGAATAGGAGGGAGAAGGAGGGAGGGACTCGGGAGATGAGAAATTGAAAATGATGATGTTAGTTTCTCAAAGCCATAAAGGTTTGAGGGATATTTTAGTAATTATTATTATTATTTTAATAAATAGAGAGGAAGAGAGTTAGAAGAAATTGAAAAGGTTAATTTTTTAAAACCATGTAATTGTCACTTTTAATTTAATAATCTATTTTTATTACTTATATAATTTTATTTTTTTTAATATAGGGGTTTCATGCAAACTGCCAACTGCTGATCCGCCGCTGAGTAAAGAGATCGTGGATTGAATAAGTCACAAATCAGTTCTATATGAATCTTTTATTGTATAGGTGACACGAGTTGTTATTTTTATTGGATATGAATATTTTATTCAAAATGTATCCCCATCTAACAGCTGAAGCACAATTCACGTGCGGTGCCATCATTTAAGCAAAAACCTAGCCATTTATTTATTCAACCATTCCATAGATAAATATTTAATAAAAGACCCTATTCTATAACCTTTTTAAAAAGTCGACTTTATTTAGTTGGATAGAATTTACTTTGGGTAATGTTTTCAGAATTGCATTGATATTGCCGTGGTGTGGCATTCAAATTAATGTGCAAATATAGGTGGTGGCTTGTGGGTGCTAACATAGTTGACATCTCTGTTGCCACATAATACTTTTACACTTCAATGTTTGTTAAAAAAATATATGCTGTTTAAATTGAAAGCTCCATTATATCACAATCTGAACAACTTCTACTTTAATGTGATTGAATTTTAAAAACTCAAACTGAGATAAAAATGTTCATAGATAACTGACAAGAAATATGTATGTTATCTTATGGATGACACGTCGTTATTATTTTATATTTGTTATGTTTAAACAAAATTTTTAATTTATATTAATAACAGATATTTATTCTATATTTTTTTTATATTTATGAATAAAATATTTTTCTCATGTTTTCGTATGTGTTACATAAAAATATTTGTTTTGTATTTTTTTAATACTTTTATTTTTTAATGACAAATATTTATCTTATATTTTTTCTTTTTAATATTATCTTAATTGTATTTTTTATTTTTCTATTTTTATCAATTCATAAAATCAGTCTTTATATTTTAAAAATTGACAATTTTAATTTATCTTCTAAATTTTTTTAGCTAAATATTGGTGTTTTGAGATATTTTTAATGATGTGGATACAATCATATGATATAGAACCGTTTAAGTATATTAATTATTTATATGTTATTTATTAAATTATAAAAATTAATAATTTCATAAGTTGAAATTAAATTTTTTAGAGAGATTTGTTGAAATTTAATGGATATCAATCATTCAATATGGTTGTATGACGTATCACATCGTTTAAAATATATCATATCACTAATTTTTAGTTAAAAAATATGAAATAATGATCAAAATTGTCGACTTTTAAAATAGGAGAAATAATTTTGTGAAAAGTGAGGCACCTAAATTAAAATTAGGTCTTTAATATTTATTTGTAATAATATTTATCTTATATTTTTTATATATAAGTGATAAATTTATGTTCTATGATTTTTTATATTTATCAGTGACAAGTATTTCTTACATGTTTTTTATACATTAGTTATAATTATGTGTCTCTGAAATTTTTGTTTAACAATAATAAATATTTATCATATATTTTTGTAATATTTATTAATTAATAATTAATATTTATCTCGTATATTTTTATGTATAAATGACAAATATTTATGTCTTAATTTTTTTATATTTATCACTAATAAATATTTGTCGCATCTTTTTTTATGCATCATTATATATCTCACATTTTTTTTACTTACAAAATAAATTTTTCTACGATTTAAACTTGAATGGCTCTAGTAAAATTTTAATGTTAGACGATAAATATATAATTTTGCATTGCAGTTATAAATCTTTATTTATATAAATATATTATTGTCTTGTTAATGTGTATGTTAGTCTTTCTACTTTATAAATCAATTTTTTAGATGACACTTATGTTTTATGTGTAGTTTTATTTTTGCAGTTTTATATTTTAGTTACATTTTTTTTACAGATTTGTTGCTTTTTTTAACTATTTTTTTTTTTGCACTTTTTTACTAATTGCTGATTTCTTTTACATGCAGTTTTTGTTTTTTTTTAATTACAGTGTTTTTTAATCACAATCAAATTAATTAATACTGTAAAATAATTTTGCTGGGGATTACTTTTTCTTACATTGTAAGTTCAATATGTTTTCGTTCCGTCCATTTTAGATTATGTGTACAACTAATAAGTAGAAGCATTGGGAACTGGAATTTTAGAGAGAAAATAGATTTTGTATGGGAAACACTTTGGGTTGATGAATAAGCATTTACCACGTAACATTAGTGTAGTAAAATTTTTAAAATAAATAATATTAGATTTTAAGTTCTTACAGGTTTTTGCTAGTTTTTTTATTAAACTAAAAACCGCACACTTACAAACTTAAACTTACATGAAACGAGGAGTAATAAGTCATACCTTGAAAAAATACATAAGGTAAGAGAAGAAAAAATCAAATAAAAAACACATAAGCACAATTCAATGAAAAGACAAGGATAAGAAGGTCACTTTTCTTTGGGCACTAAGAGTTAGTACACTTTTAAATTAAGTGTGACCTAACTCATCCGCTACAGGCTTATACGAATAGCCGTCCATTAAATTTTAAAGTCTAAAATTCTTTTATTAAGTATTATATTGAAATCATTTTTTAAAACTTTCAATCTTTTATTTTATTATTTTTTATAGTTTTAAAAGAGGGAATTTAAAACTTTCAATCTATTATTTTATTAATTTTAAAATTTAATTTTCTTGAAAAAATATTAAGAAAAAATCTTGAGAAGAAAAATCAAAAAATAAAATTCCTTGAAATATTTTCGAAATTCTTTTTCACAAAAAAATCAAAACAAAACTTCTCTATTTTTTTTATTCACTTTATTTTGTAAAAGAAGAGTCAAATTTTTCATCCTCAAACAACATTTTTGAGCTATTATCCATTTTTTTAGGTTTAGTATGTCTTTGTAGGTTGAAAAGTGTGAGTGTTATTTATAATTTATTTTTAACTTCAATTCTTTAATGTATGCATTTTTGGTAACTGAAATATCAAATAGTATCCGAGACAAGGTTAAGGGGGGATAAAGGGTTTGTATTTTAAGTCCTTGTATTATAGTTGGTTTATGTTAGTTGCAAATTGGTTAGATGCTTTGCAAGTTGGTTATAATAGTCACTTTAGGATTTATATAAATAACATCTTATACTTATTGTAACTAACATTTTTTTTCATTCTATCAATACAGATTTATTTTTATTTTCTTTGTCTTTAATGTTTAGTTTTAATAGTTTGCATATTCTATTACTCTATCTAGCACGCAAATGTTCCGACGTCAACCCATATTTTTGATATTGTATTGTTTGCTTTTGAATTTTCTGTGTAAGACAACACAAGTTTGTCTTTAGAAAAATGTGTGACAGTTAATTAAAGAGTATGAGTATTATTTAAAAACTACTTTTAGTGTTGATTCTCAAATAATGTGAAATTATATTGGTGTACCAAAACAATAGATTTAGCAAATTAATTATTTCTAATAAAAAAAAACTAGAAAAATCCGTGGTTGCAATTAGGTATAAGGATAATACAATTTTTAAATCTTCTACAAATTAAATTCACGTACATGTGAATTTAGTTCATATACCATCTATATATTATGAATTTTGAGGTGTTATATTAATTCAGTTTACAAATATTTTTAAATTTGTCTATGTATACTAATTTTACGTAGGTTATGGAAACTCATTTTAAGTATTTTTTGCAAATTGAATTCCCCTATACTTATGAAATGCAATTTTTAATAGGATTAACAAATGCAATTTCAACCTGCAATAAATGGATGTTAGAAATACAATTTTGACATAGTCAATGACACTATAGAACCCGAAAGTATATAGTTAGTGAATTTTACTATTGCATTTGCCGCGACAATGTAATTAATTTATTTTATTATTGTATTTTGCAAACTATAAACATGTAAACAATAATATCTCATGTTTACAAGTTTTTCATTGTTTTCATAGTTGTTCGCTGTACTCAATGATTGATAGAGATGTTATAGAAAAGTTGGATTTTATTTTTTTATTTTTCAATAGGTGTTTGCTATACAAAATGATTGATAGAGATGGCATGGCAATTAAAATGTTTCAATCTTAGCAGCCATAAGATGGCCATGATTAAAAACAAACAAAGTTAACTTGTTTAGGATACCATCAATAGATGGTGCATGATAAAATTTTCATGAAGCATGTATTTTATACTACTTCAATTGTGCATAAATATTGACTAGTTCTCTTTTTCTTGTCCGGCTATTTAGTGAAGAAAAAGCTTTACTATGTGACAGTGACAAAAATAATGTTAAATTGAATATATTATTGACAATAAATGATTATAATATTGAAAATTTAACTACTATCAAATACGTTTAAATTATGTGTCAAATAAATCGTTCATCTATTAGAAGTAATATAACTGAAATGAAACATCTAAAGACATTGATGAGACATAATAAGTATGTATAATGTTTTTTCTATAAGAAGTTGAAAGATTTTGAATAGTTGAGAGACTTATGGACACATCAAAGAGTCGTGGCGATTATTGATAGCAAATATAAGACTTGTATGTACTCATTGACATTTGAGATTATTTATTTTATCTTGTCCATAATGACAATTTCTATAGTTATAAAGATACATTATCGAAAATAATGAAAATATTTTTTTTATATTTTTATTGTTTCTAGAAATGTAAACAATTATTCATCTCAAAAGTCTTTTACTTGTTCATTAACATATAAAAATTAAATATACTAATTATTAACATTAACCTTTTAAAAAATATAAAAATTAATACAAAATTTTAAAAATTAAAAACCAAAAATATTTTCATGGGTCTAAGTTGGCTGATCCAATCTCTATTTAAATGATTTAAGGTCATAATGGATCAAAATGAACAAATTAAACTATCAGATTTGGCTCATCTAAAGTGATTAGTTAATAAAAAGTGACCAAATATGTTAATGTTATAACTACCTATAATTGATCATGCATATGCATGTAATATCAACTATTGATTTATTACCAATGATAGATATTACTCAATTTATTCTCTAAGTGAATTGCTCACTTTATAGTAGTATAATCCTAACCCATCATCCGATATTCATTTAGTATTCTGATATCAACAGATCAATGTAACACTACGTCAAGAGACAAGTCGAAACAACAGTTTCAATTCACATACTAAATTTTAGATAAATTAATCATACTCCTTCTCATATATAAACAAAAATAGTATCTAAAAAATTAATGTTTAAAAATTCAGACCAAATACATCAAAATTTTAGATATTATTTTTCCTTATATTTCATTAATATAATCTAAATTATATAAAAATTGTGATACTAACATATGCCTCTATCCTAAGGATACATGTTAAGAGTTGAAACATATGTTGTTACAAGATAAATTTTATATATTTGAAACGGTAATATTTCCATATTTGAAACACATGTTGCAAGATACCTTGGTCATGTGACATTTCCATATAAAAAATAGATTATTTACAGGGTGGATAAAACTTGACTAGTTTAAACATTCATCTTAATTAAACTGTGAATCTAGTCACTCCACCTATATTTGACCCAATCTTTTCAAGTTCAGATATAATCTGAATTAAATAATTTAAATTTAATGATGTTCGATTTGAGTAAGAGATTTAACATTATGAACATACGAACTCAATTTATTAATGTGACATGTCGATTTTTATTTTATTATTGATATATAGTTAAAATTTAGTTGTTAATTATATTTAAGGATTTATTGTTATTTTAATTGATATAAGTATTTTACTGTATTTATGGATGTATTTTAAATAATGAATGATATCTTGTAAAATAGTTTTATTATTTTTGAGAAGTTTAAGTATTTAAATTTAATAATATTTTTATAATATTTAAGTATATAAATTTAATTATATTTTTAAATTTTTTTTTTATGATTCGTAAAAATCCAATTAAACACGATATAATCGAATTAGTCTAGATCGAATTTAGTATAAAAATCAAAGTTAAGAGGTTAATTCAATTAAATTAAAATTGATCAATTTAAATATTAAATTTAAAAGAAAAAATCAATACAACTTTTAATAACCAATTTTTGTGGTGGCTAAAAAAAAAAGTATTGTTGGGGCAAAGAATCTCGTATGCATGTTTACCAATTGGGTCACCAAATCTCACCTGTCCTCTCCTCAGACTCTGATCCAAACAGAAAACAAACCCTTTTCTCTCTCTCTCTCTTTCTCTTTCTGACATCTTTGCCCTTTTCCTCATTCACTTCTCCTTTTGTCTTCTCTTCTCTACCCCTTTTTTATTTTCTTTCACTCTCTCTCAAATTTTTATTTTTTATATTTTATCTCAAATATTCTCTTTTGGGTACACAACCTGGTTTTGCTTTTACACCTATTTCCCTTTCTTTCTCCTTCACCTTCTCATCATTTCTTTCCCTTCCACACTTTTCACTCCAACCCAATTTTTCCTTCAATTCAATTATCATCGAATTTTCTATCACTGATTCTAATTCTCCAATCACACTTCTCTGTTTTATTCTTCTTAATTATCATCTGATCTCAATTCTCTTCCTTCATGATAGTGTTCGTTAATTTTCTGCATCTTGGGCTTCTTGCTTTTACAATAAAAATTGTATCTTTAACTCATCCTCTGTAAGTTTTATTCATACTCCTTTTTTTTTAGTTACCTTTTTGTTTGTTGTTATTGTGAGTGATGTGATGAATGCCAACTAATTATTTGAAATTTCCAATCAAAACAAAATAATGGGTTGCATGAAAAAAGTGATTCTGAATCGCTGATATGGAATTGCTGTTTAATTGCAAACTGATAAAGTTAATGGGTGGTGGCACTTTGAATTCACTACTTTGCAAGTGTGTGTTTTTTGTTATTGCTGTTTTGATCATTAGAGCCCTTTTGTTCCCTATCTTTGTTGGTGTTGAATGGAGCAACAATCTTGCATATTTGAGGAAGAATAACTCTCCTTCGTTTGGTTTAGGGGTTAGACAAGAAAAGTTTTTAGAGGTTCCTCAAATTGTTTGGGGATTAAATAACCAAAAGATTGCATTTGCAAGGGCTTGTCTCACTGCTAGAACATTGAATAGAACACTGTTGATGCCTAGTCTTAGTGCTTCCTTGTTTTATAAGGAAATAGATCTTTTGCAACCGATTTCATTTCACAAGGTGTTTCAATTTGACAAGTTTAATGAACTATGTAGTGGTTTTGTTCAGTTGGGTCGATACTCGGATCTAATGAACAAAACACAAGTGCTTGAATTGCAGAAAGGAAGTGGTAGAAAGTGGACAGTAGAAAGGGATTTGGATCAGCTAACACAGTATAGTAAAGGTTCATTTGATGAATATGAGGTGATTAAGATAGTTGGAAAAAACCCTTTTTTGTGGCATGATCATTGGCCTGTTAAGGACTATGCAAAAGTTTTTGAGTGCTTAGTTTTGGTAGAAGAGATTTCTCAAGAAGCTGATAAAGTTGTGTCTATGATTCGATCAGTAGGAAGCCAAAGCAAAGGTGACAATGATCATCAATCATTTGAGAATGTGCCATATGTTGCCGTCCACATGAGAGTAGAAATTGATTGGATGATTCACTGCAAAAAATTGGAGCAAAGATTGAACACAAATCAAATATGTAGTAGTAAGAAAGAGATAATTGAAAGAGTTGGGAACATTGAAGGTCTTAAGAGTAAGACTCAAGTTGTGGTTTATCTTGCAGTGGCTGATAAACTCCTTCAAAATTCTTCTGTATTGGATGGTTGGGAACAAGGCTTTGTACCTTATGAAAAGAAGAAACTTGGTGTTGAAAAAATATATAGCAAATATCCTTATTTAATTCAGTCTGCAATTGATTATGAAGTGTGTTTGAGATCTGATATCTTTGTAGGGAACAGTTTCTCTACTTTTTCAAGTCTTATTGTTCTTGAAAGAACACAAAAGATGATCAAATTGGGTGGACATAGCTTGTGTGGAAGTGATGTTAGATGGCCTTCTTTTGCTTATAATATACAAGGAGAATTGAATGGTCCTATGAAATGGGTTACAAATATGTCCGATTCAAGCCTTCAAGCTATCAGCTATGGTACTAATCATATTTCTTGTTGACAGTGCTATTTGCAGCACCACACCGATACTTTTGATCCAATACATGTTTGTGTCTGATACAACATCGATACATATGTTGCATTTAATTAATTCATTTTCTCAAATTATTATTGTTGCCAGCGTATCTAATGTCATAGTTACATTTCATGCTTCAAATGTAAGATCTCCTTTCTCTTGTCTTGACTTTTTTCATTTTGGGAATTTGATTAGCAAAATATTAGTTGGTATTATCATGTTTTTGTAGAGAATTTGGTAAGTGAATACAACTGTTTAAAGTGAGGTACTGTTTCTCATTATTTTTCTTTAATATATTAATTTAAAACATATCCTTGTTGTCCGTGCTTCAAATGGTTGACTTTGGTTTACTTTTTAATGTATTTGTTTATTTTTTCTTTGCTGGTTGATTTTTGTTTCCATGTGATGTGAGAATTGGAAAGACACAAGAAGGCTCTGCAACAATCTTGAATCTGATGTTCTTGTCTATTTGTTGTATTAGAATGAAAAAAAAAAGTGTAAATTTGAAATAATGTTCCCACCTCTGAAATATTTATGAAATGCATGAAATTTAATAAAGGCAGACACATTTTTTTTCAAAATAAATAAATTTGCTAAGATAAGAAGTTGTTTTATTTCACATTCTTCATGTGATGGATGGTGGGATTATGGACATCTTGCAAAGATACTTAAATTTGTATTTTGAGTATAAACATATTTATTACACTAAAATTTATTGAATTTAAATTCAAATATGAATCAATTTACATTCAACTTACTTTTAATTAAAATTAATTTAACAAAACTAATTCAATCAAAATCAATTTCAGAACCACTAAACAAAATACACATAATACAAAGGAAAAGCATTTTTTTGTTGAATGATGAGAATAGTTTTCCTTTTATTAGTTCGCTGGTTTTCTTTGTCTGTTTCTTGTTTTCCTCTTGAGAATAAGATAGTGGGTACAATGTTAAGAGTCACATCACAATACCTGTCTTGAAACATTTGTTGGGTTACTTTGCCCCACCACCGAGGTGAACAATGATTTGTCCCTTGTTACATGTTACTCTACATTGGGAGTTTTTATATATAAATATCTCTATTTTTAAATTTTTTTTAATTGATTTACTTTAAAATTTATTTTTTTAAATGTGTTATTTTTTTTTATTTAACTAGAAGGTCGATCACTGAATATTTGAATAGAAATTTTTTTAATCTCAATAGAAGTTTATCCCACGAGGATGACTTTTAAATGAGATTTTTTTTTTATTATATTTTAAAATTAATTTATTATTAAAAATTATTAATTTAATTATTTCAAAAATAAAAATACTAATAATAAATAAAAATAAAATATATTAATAAATTTTATATTTTAATTATTACTATTATTATTATAATAAATAATTATTATACTTATAATTAAAAATTATTATAATTAAAATTAAAATGATTAAATAAAAATAATTATATTATATTATAAATTTTTTAAAAAAATTAAATGATGATAAAAATTAATAATAATAACAATTAAATAAAAAGAACAATTAAATAAATTAAATAATAATAACAATTAAAATTAAAAATAAATCAAATAATATTGTCTTAGGTAATAGTGTGAATCAGGAAATCATATTAATTTGTAATTATATTTGTCAGATTTTTAAAAATAAGTTAGACAACTCTTTAATTTATATTCAATGATCTCATAATTAAAAATTAAAGAGATTAAATCAAATATTAATTTGTCTAATTTATTTTTGGAAATCTAACAAATATAATTATAAATTAATATGATTTCCTGATTTACACTATTACCTAAGATAATATTATTTAATTTATTTTTCATTTTAATTGTTATTATTATTTAATTTTTATTATCATTTAATTTATTTATTTTTTTGAAATTTATAATAT
>JBBPBS010001017.1:10726462-10743778 GCA_037974835.1 Cicer judaicum | reverse complement strand
AAAAGTTAACAATATTATCATTTTTTTTATAAAAATTCATCAAAAATTTTAAATAAAATTTATAAAAATAATTATCATCTTCAATATAATGCAATAACTCGAATCTTGAAATAAACTTTTTTTATTTTTTATATTTTCAAATTTTTATAATCAAATCATATAAAAAACTAAATTAAAATAAATAATAATAAAATATTAAAGTATTATCTAAAGTTAACTTAAATAATCGTAATAATAATTATGTCAAAGTTATCTAAAACAACGTTATGTTTGAAAAATACACAACATTTAAAAATACCGTCAAAGACAACAAAAAAAAAGCATGCTTTTAAAGATTTTTCTTTGTTGTAGTGTATAAAAAGAATTTGTTATATTTTGTACTATTGATGAAAAGGTTTATGCCAACAGTAGTGATGTAAAATTTATTGGATAGAGATATGGTGAGTGGAAGAGAGATATAAAGATGAAAAGAATAATGTCATAATACAAATATAAAGGGTCACGTATTTGATATTAGAAAGTTGGAAAAAGGATTCTTAGATAAATCAAAGATACTCAACTAGTTGATAAAAATGTTGATGTCAACTTTATGATATGCAAAGTTTAATATATATATTTATGGTGACTCGAAGAGAGATAACAGTAAGGATGAGAGAAAGGTTATTTTTCTAGTTTATCTAGAAGAATTATGAATAATTTATCTATTATTTAATAAAAATTAATTATATATATATATATCTGTAACTGAAATAAATATTAATTTATAGATATTAGATAAAGTACGTGCAATTTTTGAATGGCAAGCTAAATTTAATCGAGAACATGTCGTGGTAAATCTTATCCTAGCCATTGGTGCACTATTGAAGTCCTCAATAAAACATTTTTGATGTGGTCTCCACAGGCGAAGAAGAATATATTGCAGAAAGGAAGATGCGTTACACAATGTATTTAAGAAAAGATTATTGAAGTGATGCATCAAAATTCAAAAGTAGAAAACTCACCAGAAGTTTTGAGAGAATATAGTATAAAATTTTGATATGTAAAAACTTTATTTTTCATTCGGTCAAATTATACGGATATTTGATTTTACAAATTTTGAGAACCAGTATTCTAGAATAAAGTGCACTGGTAATTTCAAATGTAATTAAAAAAAAACTGTTTTATACTGAAATTATTTAAATTCACTGACTTTATTAAATTAATCAAAATATTTAGAGAAATTATATTCTCTAAGTGATTCTTAAAAATTTATTCAACGAGCATTGAAGTTATTAATTAAAAGTAAAATCTAATGATATCTTAGAAACGATATATTATAATAATAGAGAGAAGCTGGTTACAGTTAAAACATATTTTAAGCCACTAAATATATATTTTTTTCACTTATATTCAAAGTAACAAGTAGTACAATTAATTATGAAATTAACTATTTTTTTTTCTTTAAGAGGTTATTTGTGATATAAAAAAGAAGAGGGAGAATGGAATATTCATGTGTCACAGTTCTCCAAATACTAACAGTTTTTATATATAAAAAAATATTTAAATATATTTTTTATTAATTTATTTAGTTTTCAAATATATCTTTATTATTTAATTTAATTTATAAAGTTACTAAAAAAAATTTGATAATATATTTATAATTTTGATGGATTTAAAATTATACTGTCATATTTCACACATTCAAAAAATTAAAATCATTATTTAATTTTATATAAATATTAGAATTTTATTCCTGTCTCTATTTGAATATATAGGAACAATATGTAATTTATTTTACAAATACATTTAATCACACCACATCATATCATAATGTATTCTCATTATGTAAAATACTTGTTTAGAATATGTACATTACAAAATATAGTTAGATGCAAAGTTTTATAGATATACAAATTAAATTTATTAACTATTGCCATCAAAAGAATAGAATAAATAAATGAAAAAGAGAATGGAAAACAATTGAAGGAAGAAAAGTTATTGGTATATTATTGCCTAAACAATCTTAAAAGATAGTAGTTACAGGCGATAGGAGAATAAAGTGATGGAAGAAGACTTGTGCAAGTTGTAGAAGAGTGCGGACAAATGAAATGATTATTGAAAAGTGAAGATGAAGTAAAAAAAAAGAAAGTGCAATTAGAGAAAGAATCCCTTTAATGGGCAGTGACACAAGAAACAAAATGGTGACATTTACATTTACTTATTATTTATCGATGCCCGTGTTATGATGCTTACCTACACAATCTCTAGCAATCAACAGGAACTTATGTTATCTTTTTCCTATGTTTGCTTTTCACTTTACGAGGATTCTAGGTCTGTCTCAACTTTAAACAACTTTTTTTATAACCATTCAAACAATTCATAATGAAATCAAACAAAACAAAAGGAAACCACTCATCACAACGATTTGATGCCTGTTCATAGCCATATCTTTTGTCATGACTTGTTCTGTTCTGTGTGCCCTTTTTATTTTCCTACATCATCCACCACCCCTTATACCAATGGAAAATGGGATTCTCTGTTTTCTTTCCCTTCCAACGATTCATTCACTCAAAGTGGGAGACACATCCCTCTTACTTTATTGCTTTCTTTGTTTCCCATCTTATCTAACTTTCTTTCTTATTTGCTTCTTACTTTGTCACGATAAGTCTATGACATGTCCGTTCAATATTAGGATATGTTTCATGTATATCCCTTTTCAATCAACATTCCTTTTTATTTTTCTCTTATTTTCTATTTTAATAAATAAAATAAGAAAAAGTTATTAATTTATTTAATATACTGTACAAAAAGGAAAAAAGTTATTAAAATATTTTAATATATTATATTTTTAATACATTCAATCAATTTTATTAATTTTAATATATTAAAATATAGTTTAGTTTTTTTATTATTATCTTTTTAACAATTTTTTGTTTAAAAAACAAATTAAAAAAAAATTATTTCAAATAGTTGCAATCTCCTAAAAAAATAGAATTATATAAATAAATGCTTTAATTCTTATCACTATTACAATCATCCCCTCTTGCTTTCTTTGTTTCTCATTTTATCTAATCTTATATGATTGTAATTTTCAGTAATCAATAACTATATACTAATTAATATGATCATTAAACCCAAAAACTTTTTTTTTTAATAAGTTAATTATTTTCGTAATCATCTGAATGTTTATTTAATTCTTCACTTATTTACTATCCGATCAGTAACCGGCTGCAGTTATTCCAACAGTCATTGATGCAAGGCCGTTGAGGGCAGTAACTGACTTAATTAGAATTAAAAATTATATCCTAATATCAAAAAATGTAAACTACGAGAATAAATAAGTTAAACATAAAAGAATTAGTAGTGTTTTTCAGTAAAAAAAAAACAAACAAATCAAAAATATATTTTTTCCCAACACTGTCCTTCAGATGACTAGAAAGATTAATTGCCATTTTGCTCTCCCAATTTAACTTTGGATAGTAAAAAATCCAGTTTACCAAGAAAAAATAGTAAAAAAAACGATAGAAAATCAACGAGCAAAAGAGGAATTATAGTAAAAAAAAGGAACAAAAATGAATTAAAATTTGAATAGTTGATTCGCAATGAATTATATTGATGAAAAAAATTGACAATGAATTATACTAGTAATATAGATCAAGAAAAGTTTACACGAACAGTAACATTAATTCCAGAAAAACAAACCGGGCAATTCTGCAAGGAGGATCCACAAATTGTACATACACACAAATGCCTGCAAGGAAGCAACAACACTACCGGTACTCTTAACCCACAATTGCTGCACATCCTTTTCTTCATCAACGGCTCATCTTTTCGTTCTTCTTCCTCCATTGGATTGTAGTAATTCGAACAACTCGATTCCGTGTATTCCGCATTACCGTTGTTGTTACGGTTATCCTCGCTAACTTGCGCCATTACTTGTTCTATACTGTTCCGTAAGTTATTTACTTCGGCTTCATTCGTCTGCGCCATTTGCTTCCATATTTCAGTTTCCCTTATCAGTTTTCTCGCCCTTTGTTCTAGTATAAAATTCAGTTTCTCAATTCTCTTAAGCTCTTCGTCTTTTTCTTGAAGTTTCGTCGCTAATGACTCTTGAATTGCTGCCATTATCCTTGTTGATTGTCTCCTTCTTTCCAATTCCAATTGCATTCTCATTTTCTCTCCCTGTCATTATCATTCAAAATACAATTAGTAAATGAATTTGCAAGTTATTGTAACTCCTTTCTTGAGTGATAAAAATTGAAAGAAAAAAAACGAAAAGGCGAAGACGATTTTACTTGTTCTATAATGATACGGTCGATCTCGGATTGATGGTTTTGGAATTGATGGAGAAAGTTTTGGTCAGCAAAGAGTTGAGATGATAATTGGTTGTTGCAGTCGTTTTGAAGTGGGAGAGTGTTTGGCTGATCTATGGAGTTTCTGGAACGTTTCTTGGAGAAAGGGATGTTGTAGTTGAGAGGAGTAGCATTTGTGTTAATTGAATTTGAATAATAGAATTGAGATTGTTGAAAGGGCGAGAAAGATTGATTTGGCATGGGAATGGTGTTAGGATCAATATTCATGTTGTTGGTAATATAGAAGAAGTGCTTGGGTTTGATAATTTCTCTGCGGAAATTAACAAAGTAGAAAATGTGAAAAAAATACAGAGAAGGAGAAGGAGAAGGGAAAGAAAGAAAGGAAGGTGTGAATTGAATGTGTTTACCTATAGATTGGTAAGTAGTGAAAAAAGAAGAGATTATTGTGGGGAGTACTTTGAACTGCCATGGTCAAAGTTGGTTGGACGCTCTCTCTATTCTCTCTCGGGATTTTATGCGTTCTTCTTTCAATTCTTGCTTACTCGTTGGATTACGAGTACAACAAAGGGGTCAACGAAGAGAAGAGAAGAAAAGGAGGGATATATATATATATATACACTACATATATATATAGAGAGAGAGACAGTGATAATAATAACAATGCATGCTATTGGGGTGGCGAGTACTCGGGAGTCACGAAATGAATGAGTCCCTTTTATTTATGCCGTTATTGCATTGGCTCTTCTTTAGAGAGAGAAATGTCAAATTTTCATAACGCTATCCTTTTTCTTTTCCTTCTTTATATACAAATCTAATCTAATCTAAACTATACACTTTCAATTACCGGATCTTGCTAACAACTAACCGTGGAATTTGTTTTTTTTTTTTTTAAGTAAACCGTGACACTTGTTAAAATAATATAATTTTTATATTTTAAAAAAACAAATTATTTAAGTATTAAAAAAATCGGAAATGCAAAAATAAATAATATAATTATTTGCACGAATGACGCGTGGACATTGTGGTGCAACGTGGCGATGTGAAAAACAGGCCACGTTGGAGAGTGAATTGAGTGGGGTAATGGCTGCTTACACGTGTGAGGTACAGGAGTGGGGACAATAAAGGTTGGCCCGTGAGCCTTGCTCCTTTTTATATGCCTTTGTAACTGATTCGGCCCATTTGGGTTCTGGTGCAGTTGTTGAGGTATTTTTGAATGAAAACAAATATTATTGTTACTATAAAAAAACAATAACTAAAGGTAAGGTGTTAATTATTGTTACTAAAAAAAAAACAATAACTAAAGGTAAGGTGTTAATATATTGTTTTTTAAATTAATTTGACTAATTCAATCAGCTATCTTATGGTTAACATTTTTAACTTAAAATATCAGCTTTGGTAATTTATTTGTGAAAAAGTCTCGTATTGTATAAGCTTTGAAAGACTAACTTTATTAACTTAACTACAATAAGAAAACTATGACTATTTGACCCTTTGCATCATCCTAAAAATCAATAATATATAGTTTAATTATAATTTTTATCTATTTATTTGTAATATATAAAATCAGTTATTCTATTTTAAAATTAATAATTTTTTATATTTTTATTTTATTTAACTAAAAAATAATACTATAACTTATTTTAAACGAAATTATAATGATTAGATGACATAATAAAATTATAATAAAATTCTCTAAAAAAAAATTGTAATATCTTCACAAATTATTTGATTTTGTAATTCATGTAATTAAAAGTATATAAATAACTAATACATCTAGATGTTTCTACCTCATGATATCACATACTACATCATTTAAAATATATCAAATCACTATTTCTTTTTTCTGCTAAAAGATCTATAGGAGGGCCAAACTTGTCGAATTTTAAAATAAAATGATCAATTTTGTGAAATAAAAATAGGAATCAAAATTACCATTAAATCTAATGTATATATTTAGAAATATATTTGTACTTTTTTAAGATACACAAAAATGACATAGTAGTCTTTTATTGTTTTTTATAACAGGTCTTTTATCTTTCTTTTATTGTTAAATTTATTTTTTATGTTTATATACGTTTACACCATGATCATAATGTCAAATCAATAAAATTGAAATCCAATATTCTTCTACTTTTTTCAATAAATTAATATAGTTTTTGACGTTTTGATTGCAATAATCATAAAAACAAAAGTCATCAATCAAATTTTAAAAAAATAATTAAATAAAAAATAACTCGAGCGAGATAAATTTTTAGGGTTTTGAAAATAAGCACAACTTTATCTCAATCTATATCATGAAATCACATATGAAAATTTAGTATGTTATTCTTTATATAATTAATAATAAAATTCATAGTACTATTTTAAAAGTCTATAATTAAAAATGATTAAAATAAAATTATGATTAAAAATAATTCAATATTTTAACTTTTACAAATATAAAAGACTAACTCAATAAAGAAAAGTTAAATAATCGATTTGATATTTTCATACAACTTAAAAGATTACACAATATATTTTATTTAATTTATAACGCTGTAAGTTTTTTCACCATCAAAATTACTTCAATTGAATTAGATGAATTATTACCAAAGACTTCATGAACAATATTATTAGAAGATTCAACATTAAAATCAATACTCTGTTCATCGGTAAAATAAAAATTCTCAACTAACGTGGTTGAATAAAATATATTATTAACTTTTTTTTATAATAAATGATTTATTTGTAAAATATAATTGTCTTAAAATATATGTGATTTTTAATTTTTTATATAATATTAATTATTTTTTCTAATTGTATAATTTAATTAATATTTATTTTAATATAATGATATCGTGTTTAGAGATGACTATAAATATTTAAAATGACTATAAATAAAATAAAAAAAATCAAAATTTTATTAAAATGTCTTTATTAATTAACAATTAATGTGTTTTATTATTATTATTATAAATTCAAATATAATATTTTAAAAGTAATGAATACGAGTATTAATTAGATAATATAATTAAAAAATAATTATTTTTATATAAAAAATTGAAAAATGGCATTTATTTGGAAAAAATATTTTTAATTTTTACAACAAATTATTATTATTAAAGTAACACTATTTGCATTACTTTTAATAATATATCTTCCATTTTGTTTTTATAATCATATTGATAATATATAATATTGAGAAAATACAATTTCATTTATAATATTTTTATATCGGTGAAATGGTCAAATCAATTATTATTTTAGGATTGTATGAAATATCATATAACATACATATTGGTTTTGTTTGCCCAAGGTATAAGTAGCCAATCTTTTATATAAGTGGTGTATTTAACAATACTGGAATTTTGTTTTGTAGAAATGTCAAATTGTTGAAAAACGTGTAGATGAATATGAAATGCGTGTAGTACATTGCTGAAGCAATCCCCTCCTTGACAGCTCCTAAACCTTGCTGTAGAGAGACGAAGTTTGGTTGCATTTGGCTTTTGCATGTGGGCTTGAAATTCGTATCAAAATTAAACAAAATGCCAAATGTCTCTATCGATCCAAATATATGTGTATACTTTACTTTGGATCTTTATTAATTATTCTATCCTCGACCTCAAAGGATCACATACTACGTACATACAACTTTTCTAATTGCCCATAAAATAGAGGTAGCTAGCTTCCAAAACAACATTAATTTCTAGAACTATGCCAATTCAAAGTTTCTCCGAAAGAAGCATCAACTGCCACTAATAAACCATTGCTTTTTGTTTGTTTTATCTTTCATATGTCTATGTGTTAGTGAAAGATGAAGTTTGATTTTTAAGCCAATAAATTATTTCAAAATTTAATATGCATTAATGATTTATTTTAGTATTGAAAAATGTAAATGTAAATATTTCTCTCTCTTATTTTGTCAATTTTCTATTGATAGTAGTACTATAGTTAAATGAAAGCAATTTTATTTAATAAAGTGTCTGCGCTTTTTACAAAGGAAAAAAAAGCAATACTAAAAGGAACCTCAAATACTAATGACTTTATGAGTAATTAATTAGGTGATTGTCCACCTAATAATAATAATCTAAAAAGTAGACCTATCAATATTTTAATTACAATGCCTGATCAAGATAAACTGATATGACCCCATTGTGTCTTATTCATTGACGCTGCCCCATACAACATAGATATTACTTTAATCAAAAGGTAATATGCTATAACAATGCAAATCATGATTTAGGTACCTAAATCTTCATTGCTTTCACATGATCTAACCTGACCAAGTTAACCTTTTATAATACAATTTCAACTAATTAAGCTGCACGTGACGATTTGGATATTTTTTCTTTTGGCAAAATTGGATATTCATTTTGAATTGTAAAATTTCGATGTATGTTATTTTGAACCTACAACAAAAAGACAAAGAAACGCCATATATGTATATTTTAAATTTTATGTGTGAATTATGAAGCCATCGGTAAATCGTTTGATATGTTGATAATTTGATTAGCTGTCTTGCTTCAAATAAGGTGTCATTAATTAGTCGCGATCCTTCTTAATTTATGCTTAGTCTTTTCGGAGATCTGAAAAAGGAAAGGACACAAAAGGCGTACACGTGTTAGTTATTCAGTTTAGGTCTGTTTTAAAATAGAATACTATTCGGTTCATTTTAATTTAGATTGTTTCCTATAAATTATTAATTAATCCAGTGTAATTAATTCACTATAAGAATTTCACACGTTTGCTAATATTTAGCTATGTGTTTTAGTCATGTAACTAATTTATCGCTAACTACCTCTGCGTTAGCCTCTAAACAAATTTTCCTAGTTAATTTACTAAAATATTTTACAAAACATTTTATACAAAGGGTCAAATATATAAATTTTATAATTTTGTTTATAATTGTTGAATTTTTTTTTTAAAAAATTTCCTCATATATTTTTCATTTTTATTTTTAATTTATACTTTAAATTAATTTTTAAGTATATATATATATATAAGTTAATAATCTTTAATAATAGATGTATTAAATATCAATTTTTAATATTTAAGATTTAACTCAACTGAAAGATGTCATCTACATTATTAAAGTGAATATTTTATTTCGATTTAAATATAAGACATCATATTTAATTGGATTATAAAATTATAATCAACACTAAAAATGTCACTTGAACTTAAACTTATCAAATACTCACAAAATGTACACTCAATATATAAGATAAAATTTATATAATTACGTGTACAAGTACATGCACAAAGTAATTACCCATAGCAATGAGCAAGGGCGAGTGTACGTGTGAGTATCTTAATACAAATTTCTCCCTGCATCCGCATCCATAATATATTATTTATTACTAAAATATAAAAAATAAAATATATGTACAAAATTAAAAATATAAGTAATTAACTGATGTTACCAAAAACTTCTATTAAAGTACATAATAGTTTGCGTTGTTATTACGATTTTACATTTTTAATTAAATAATATTGTAAAAAAAGTATTTGGTTATTAATTATCATGATGTATATTTTTTTATATAAGTTTAGATAATATTCAACTTAAAATTTTATAGACTTATTATTTGAATATTTGTTACAACATTATTAATTGAAAATGCTTGGATGTGTTAACCAGTTTATAATTTTTATAACCACCAATAAACAAACTATGAATATATTTTTAATTATGATTCAATAATATGATATTTTTTTATTTATAAGTTTGTTTTAACTGAAATATGGGTGATAAATATATGTATATACTTAAGTAGTTAAAGATATATTTATGCATAATAAAGTTGCTATTTTCGCAAGTGTAACATTGGATATGAGTAATTTTTTAAATTGAAAGTACAAAGATAAGTATTGTAATTTTTTAGATAGACCTAATGATTGTCATACTTAAAAACATAATCAAATTTAAGCACCATAGAATTTAAATCCTTAAATAAATATTACTTTCTTTATTTACCGACTCTATTCATCTGTAATAATTTCTTTAACTCTATTCATCTGTAATAATTTTATTTGAGACGTATGATGTACTGAATGTAGATATCTCTTTAAGCAGATATGTAAATTTGAATTTACAATATTGTGAGAGTCTAATTTTTTCTACTATATCCAAATCTTGTCGGTTCCTTTTTAATTGTTTAACGTTGTTTACCTATACTAATGAAACCATTAAATTTTACTACTTTTCATAAATAATTTATTTAGATTAACTTTAATTAGTTATTATCCCACTTTACAATAAATAAATTAAGACAATTTTGACAACACAGCATTTAATATTATTTTAACATTTGAAAATAACAAATAAATATAAAAAATTCCAAAAAAAAACAATAATTATGAAAAACGAGAGAGTATCTCTATAAATATTTATAAGCCTTTATGATATCCTGTGAAAGTCACGAGTTACCTAACTATAGGTTAACATGTAACAACAAAAATTGGTACTTAAGATAGAGACTTAGAGAAAATGTAAATCAATTTATCCAATATTTTCTACGTACGACATCATCATGGTGAGTGGCAGGGAATATGTTATTTTGTTTATGAGAGGTGGACAATTGTAGTTTGCCTTTAATGTATGAACATCCCATGAGTCCATCTTCTTTTTTAAAATAGGAAAAGATCAAAGTGATCATAACATATCAACACCACATATACACCTCCCCACATTCACAATAATAATTCCAAATGTTTAATAAATAAATTAAAAAAATTCTTAATTTATACAACCTCCATATGGACTCGTCCCTAAACCATGTTGTGTGGTGCAGTATATATAAAGTATTTCAATTCATGGTGCAGTGACCTCTTGATTGTCCTCAAACTAGATGTGTACTTAATTTAAAAATATGAATTTTATTTTCTTGAAACATTAGTCCATAATGAATGGAGTATTTATCAAACAACTCAATTAACACTATAGGTGTCTTTTTGTTGTGAAAATAAGTGAGAAGAGAAAAAGAGGATAGATTTAAAATTTTGTTTGATATAAGAGAAGTATAAAAGAAATATAGAAGAAAAAATGTTGTTTATTTTTAAAAGATAAGAAAATAAATCCCTGAAACAAAAATCTCAAATCAAAATTAATTTATGCTATTATATTTATAGGGCCCAATTAATTAAAGCATGTTTCGTAATATATTTGATAAGATTAAATTGATCGTTGAATTTCATATAATGTTTTTTGTATTTTTTTAACTAATTGAATCAGTTTTAATGTTTGTTAGTAGTAGTTAAACACCGTAACAATAGCTCAAGAAATCCAAGCAAAATCTAAAGATAAGCGCTTTAATCAAATGAAGGATCAAGATTTCTTATATCTAGGCTTAATTATAGTTTAAAAAAATACTTATTGTTACGATGAAGAAACACTAAGAAAACAAAATAATAAGAAATGTCCAGGTTGTTTATAATAATGAGATCTTCAGGTTATTTATCTGGAACACTTGTGATAATGTACTTGAAGAAGAAATACAATTTTAAATCATGTTGTTTAAACACAAATTAATAATTCTTTTGAGTGACTTTTGTTATCGGATGATATTCTATCAAAATTATTATGACAATTGATGTATTTGAATAATATTTGCTATATTTATTTTTGGTTGGTATAAATATATTATACACTATTATTTAATTATGGTGTGTTTAATTTTTGGTTTGTATGATACAATTTATTAATTTTGGAATGTCTTATTCTGTTTGATAGTAATAATTTAATTAATATTAAAATTATATTTTTATTTTTATATATGATATTTAATTTCAATTTTTAATGTTTAAATTATATTTTTATTAATTTTTTATATAATATTATTTTTTAATATTAATTTTAAATTTTATAAAATTATTTTTTTTAATAAAATCACACATTTGTGACGGTCTAAGCCCTCACAAAAGACATACTTTGTGGCAATTTTAACTCTGAAACTTACTCTTTTAAATTATTTTGTTTTTTGTAGCGGCCTAAATCTTAAAAAATTTGTGAACAAACTTTTATGTCAAAATTGTGTGAGGGTTTAAGCCCTTACAAATGTTAATAAAAAATACTCAATTTTATAACTTTTTGATAGTGATAAACTTTTGTAACTGCAAAAGAATAAAAAAAACAATTAATACAGAAAAAATGAATAATTTATTATCATAATACTATGTGTTACACATTACACATTGGGTTGAAATTTGAAATCAAAATCATTTGTTCCATCCGTTTCTGAATATCCATCATATTTTCATATATACTTTCTACTAAATATCAGTTATGTGCACTACTTACAAGCTATCGTCACTTACATTCTAATTTCGATGATAAAGAATACACTAATAAGAAATAAAACTAATTTAATAAAATTATTATTATTTTATTTGTTTTTTAAAGATGAATATAATATATGATAGTCTATGATTTAGATTGTTAAAAGTCTAGATTGGTTTAGTTCATTCAATAAAATAGAGAAGCATAAGTTTTTCTTAAATTTATTTATTTCTAAAAAATTTAATATGTTTAATAGACCGATTCATATATATGTAATAATAATAAAATAAAAGAATCATTGTATTTTTGTAATAAATTAAAAATTGAATGATTCATATATTGTTCATGTATAAATATAGTTTGTTGCGGAAAAAAAAAAGAAAAAAAAAGATGTTATAACTTTAGAAACTCAACAAAATTTACGTTTTTTTATTGGTCTATTAGCTTTTTCTTACATATACAGACAAAATGTTTTTTATATAAGCCTCAATACAAAATATGTTAATATACTAAGCTAGATTTTTTAAAAAGGTGAAACCAATAATTAAAATAAAACATTTAACACTTAATATATAGGTGATACTCAAGCTTTAATTTTTCTTTTAAGTACGCCTACTCTATTTAAGCAAAGTTGGGTTTTATCCAATCTACTTCAACCCCTACTCCCTCCATTCTAAAATGAAAACTAAAATAAGTTAAAAGAAAATTGATATATTTTCATCAATTCGCATAATTGATCTTTATATTTTAAAATCAGATAGTTTTAGATTATTTTTCATATTCTTTTTTTAAAAATAAATAATAATTTGACATATTTTAAATGATGAGACATATGATCTGATGATGTAGAACTAAGTAAATAATTATTTATATGTTGTTAATTAAATTATAAAAAATAAACAACTTCATATTTTAAAACTAGAATTTTGGATATTAATCATTTTAAATAATTTCATAAATATTAATAATTGAAAATGGTATCATAATTCATGTCATTTAAAATATATTACATCTTAATTTTTTATTTAAATTTTTTTTGAAGATACAAAAATTATAAGATTTTAAAATGAAAGAATAATTTCCCCAAAGAGTGAAAATATAAAGAGAAAATAAAACAATTACACCAAGAAGGTTTATGTAGTTGGTTTAATTGAGTAAATCTTTAGCAGTTTCCATCAACAAAAAAATGGAATCCCACGATTAAGTCGACATAGACAATAAGGCAAAAGAGAACAATAAAAGAGAACCAGTTGATGGCAACTGGGGTGGGTCACTTTGCTAGAATTTCTCTTTTGGAGGCAGCCAAATGAGCACGTTAGTGTATAATTTGTGCGTATTAATTATAATAGATAACATTAAGAGAAATAATATTCCTAATTCATAGTGTTGTCAAAGGGTGGACCAATCTCAACATCTATCTATATCTTATAGTGACGTAGATGGATCATTGTTTTCTGTCTGCTTCCTGGGTTTGAATGTGTTTATAAATTTGTGGTAATGTATTCTATTAGCTTTTCTGATAAAATTAAATATAAGTAAAGTTTGACGTATTTAATAGATATTTTGGATCGATTAAAATAATTTTCGTTGACTAATTTATATTTATATTTAGAATACCCATCGAGTGAATACATATTTAAGCAATACATCATGTTGTTTAGTTTAACACAAGTAGAGCTACTATTACAAGCCTCTTACATAGTCTAATCACATGGTCTCAGCTAAATTTTAAAAATAATCCAACAATTATTTATTATAGTTTCAGGTTTTTTGTGGGATAGTTTCAATTTTTATGAGTGAATTAATTAATTGATTGGTAGCATGTGGAAAGTGTAAGAAGCTTAAGATCCATATAAAATAATGAAAGTACTACTTAAATCATCATGTGCAAGACATTTTTCATTTTTTAACATGTGGGAAAGTGCAAAGCGACATAGCACATAGAAACTTACAAATTTCAATTGTCAAAAATATGCAGGATGCAATTATTCAAGATCGTGAGAATAATTTTGATAACAAAAAAAAAATGTGAGAGTAGTAATACTCTATGAAATTAATGGAATAATTGATATTCTTCTTACTTTTGTACTAATTTTTTCATAATTAATGTAAGTAATAATTTTTTAGATGTTAAATTTTACCGGTCTAATAATTGATTATTATTATATCATGTTAACAATTATACACAGTAACTTTCGTCCAAAAAAATTTTACACATTAAATTAGTTTAAATAAATTAGATATTTATAATTGACGTTTACTTTTAAAATGCAATATATGTTAAATTGAAGTCAAATAAAGAATCCATATATGGCGTATAATGCAGCTTTTCATTGAACAAAATAGATATATCAAAATATACAAAAAAATTCATTCCCGATTGCAAGCTAAAAAAATTGTCTTTTATATATAGTGTGTGTTTGTTTCATGGTTTTAAAATCTATTTCAGGACTAATTTCCTAAAAATATGAGGGTGGATTGTCTATTTAAAAAAAGTTTTTGGCTTACAAAATGGTTTCCTATAAATAAATATATAAATGGATTGTCAATTTTATCTTATTAATGAATAAAATGCATACATATAAGAAGTTAGTGATAAAATACAAACTCTCTCTATTCCCACTAATAGTTCTCTCATAATTTCTCAAATCCCCACAATTTATTGATATCTCAATGACATTGAGAAGTTCAAGAAAGGGTATAATGGTGTAACTGCCACATTATATTGTTTATTTCGTCCATTCGCATTACGCATATTATTCAATACTCTTTTAAAGGAGGGCATATGAACAAAACTCGTAAAAATGTGTTTAAAGTGTTCTTCATCCCGATGCAAATATTGTTCAGGCTTTCGTGCCCATTTTAGTCATTAGACTACTTTAAGTGAATTGGGCCTAACCAATTTCCATTTTCGTACAAGAAGGCAGTTTTTCATCAACCCTAATGTTTGTTTAAAATATGGAGAAAAAAAAGTACTAATGTATTAATATATTTAAATTGATTAAACTTAAAATGTATTTTGACTAAAAAAAATATTCATAATTGATCGATTCAAAAAATACTGAGAGTGTGTGAGGAGAATAAACCACTTTTACACTATTTTAAATTGGGCCCAGTAATGGGCTGCGGATTTGTACTCCTAATTAGATTATACCTCCAACATGATAAAAACTCATATATATTCTATTAATTTTTATTAAATTAATGATAAAAAAATTTATTTCAAAATTTTACCCCTCACTAAAATTTCTGGCAAGGAATTTACTCTTCCAACTATTCGGTAAAGATTTTATAACTACTGAAAATTTTCTCTTTATAATTTTATTTATTCACTGTAAATTTTAAGGGTGTATAAATTATTTATTAAAAATTTCGCCAATTAAAATTTTCGATATATTATTTATATTACCAAAAATTTTGTGTCTTCAAATATTATCTGAGTAGATAATACATATTTGATATCAATGAATATATCTTATTTTTTTCCATTTAAAACAACTTTCAAAGTACATCTATCCTATTTAATTTAAACAACACAATAAATTATACTATAAATATACAATGAATTCATTAAACTCTAATGAACTATACTAAAACTATTAAAATATACATATACATTATACTATAATAAACTTTGTAATAAACAATACTATGATCTGCTTTGTATAAATTAAACTGTACATATCATGCGTTTGAGTTTCTAAAATATATGATTAATTCATTAAAATGTAATGAACTATACTATAAATATATCAAACTATACTAATATAAGTTTTGTAATGAACTAATATATACTATAAATATATTAAACTATACATATTATGCTATATTATACTCTCTAATAAAATAAATTATTTACTATATGTTCATTCCATATTTTAATTGTAATGTGGTACTCATAGTCCTTAAGGACAAAAATATCATAACGACCTTTAGAAAATAGAGGTTGTTCAGGTTGCGGATGGTGATGCATGTTATCTTGGTGTTGCTGATTCTCCTTTTAATCATTAAATGCAAGATTTTGCTCAAACTCAAACTGAGTATTATAATTATCAGGTTGTTGTATCTCTTCGTTGCTCTTTCTCCTTTTATCAACCACATCTATCCTATTATATTGTGTAGGAGGTCGAACTCGAGAATGTTCATCGGTGTTTTTTGTTTCTATGATATTCATTGAAAATAAATTCAATATGAAATAACTACAGGAAATTTAACAAAGTTGAAACAACGCATCTAGAAATATAAAAAGTATCTACAATACCGAAAATTTGTGCCATTAAAATGTCTTGTACATTCATTTACCATAAATTAAAAAATTCCGCGAAGTTACATTTTCCTGGAAATTTAAATTTTTTGAAATATCCCGTAGTTATTTTACTAAACTGGAAATATAAAAAATCATGTATGCTATTAAATTTAATTTACAAAAAAAAAACATTAAATTAAAAAAAAAAAATTATCATTATTATTATTTTTAGACAAAAAAAAATTATTATAATATAACAAATTTGTTTTGACACATCTTTTTAACCGCTTTTTTTCTCAAATTTAATTTATTTTATTTTAATAATAGAATTTTGATTTTTTTTTAATTTATTTAAAAAATCAAAATACTATTAATAAAATAAAATATATTATATTGAAGAAAAAAAAATACATTAAATGGTGGTTGACTAAATGTGCCATAAACAAACAATATGTTCCTAATATTTTGACTATAAAATAACAACATATTTTCTTAACAACTCTATGCTATTTTTATTGCGA
>JBBPBS010001017.1:10683288-10726064 GCA_037974835.1 Cicer judaicum | reverse complement strand
TTTATTGATATCTTGGAATGAAGTAGTACAACATATATTACTTTTAATATAATATTAAATACTTTGTATTAATTGTAATGATAAATACATCAATTTTTTAGTTTCTTATAATTTCTTTCTAATAAATGTAATTATATTTAAGGTGAATCATACATTAATATAAATATATTTGTAACGAGTATTCAAATTTAGAAATTTCGATCAATTCACTAAATCCAACTCCAAAAATTAATGTATCAATATTATTTAATATTTTAATAAAAATATTATTCTCTTATTCATTCATTTAGAATTGTTTTTTAAAGACAAAGGAGTAATTGAAAAGTAAAAACCACACAAGGTGTTGTTACCAAAAAAATAAAAAGCACACAACATGAAACTGAAACCTTGGAATGATGTTAAGTTTGACCGCTCAGTGGACCCCACTTAGGGCGGTGTCCGGTTTAATCCAATCAAAAACTGTATCGACTTAACCATTCACTTCCATTAATAAACTTCTTTTCATTTCACTTCCCACATCATCATCATCATCATCTCTCTCACTAAACTCAAAATGCCAAATCCATTTCACTTACTTATTCTTCTCTTCCTCCATCTCTCCACCGCGGCCACAACCAACACAATCGGCGTTAACTACGGCACCGTCGCCGACGACCTCCCACCACCATCCACAGTAGCCACGTTCCTCAAATCCCAAACCACTATCAGCCACATCAAACTCTACGACGCCAACCCAGACATTATCCGCGCCTTCGCCAACACCGGTATCTCCGTCACTGTAACCGCCGCAAACGGCGACATCCCTTCACTCTCCAAATTACCCTCAGCCCAATCATGGATCACCACCAACATCCTCCCTTATCACCCCAAAACCATCTTCAACCGCATCGCCGTCGGTAACGAGATAATCGCAACCTCCGATAAAAACCTCATCGCTCACCTTCTTCCCGCCATGGAAGCACTTCAAAAAGCACTCACACTTTCAAATATCACTCACATTCAAGTCTCAAGTCCTCACTCTCTTGGTATTTTATCTTCCTCTGAACCACCCAGCGCCGGAGCATTCCGTCGTGGATACGACGTTGCCATCTTTGCTCCAATTCTTGACTTCCACCGTAGAACAAAATCACCATTTATGGTTAATCCGTACCCATTTTTCGGTTTCGATCCAACCCGACCCGAAACTTTAAACTACGCGATATTTAAACCAAACGGTGGCGTTTTTGATAAAACGACTGGGTTAAACTATACGAACATGTTTGATGCTCAAATGGATGCGGTTTTCTCTGCGATGAAGAAATTGGGATATGATGACGTGGAATTGGTTGTTGGGGAAACGGGTTGGCCTTCAGCGGGTGACCCGAATCAAGCGGGTGTGGGTATAGAGAATGCGGTATCTTATAATGGGAATCTTATTAAACACGTTAATTCTGGGAAAGGGACACCTTTGATGCCTAATAGGACATTCGAGACTTATATTTTCTCATTGTTTAATGAGAATCTTAAGCCTACTGTTTCGGAGCGTAATTACGGGTTGTTTAAACCCAATCTTACCCCTGTTTATGACGTTGGCGTTTTTACTCAACAACATCAACAGGTACATGCCTTTTTTATTTTTTAATATTTTACTATTAAAAAAATGGAGATTCCTTTTGTCAGCGTTTCATTCAATGCATATGCATATTTACTGTTTTAGACCTTTTCGTGACAAACTAGTACACGATATTATCCCCTACTTTATTCGAATTATTTTTATACTAAACCATTTTAACGACGTTTTCTTCTTTAATTCTTGATTTAGAAAAAAATTTAATCAAATCTTAAATTATAGTGAGTCTGAAATCGTGGATTGTCCAATTATTTTATCAAGAATTCGGATGTGCTTTTGATTTTAGGGGGTTATTGCGGTAAGTTCATGTTGTTGTGGTGGTACAAAGTTTTATTGATTGGTCCTGTCTTCTGACACTGCCATTAATCTTCTTGACTAATAGGGTGTCTTGTTGTAACCACAGGCGATGGGTCCCGCATCTGGGCCCACGGCAATGGTGCCATTAGGGTCAAAGAAATGGTGTATGCCGAAGGCAAACGCTAGTGAAAAGGCGTTGCAGGCCAACATTGACTACGTGTGCAGCAGAGGAATAAACTGTGGGCCCATCAAGGACGGTGGGCCTTGCTTTAAGCCCAATACATTGAGGTCCCATGCGGCCTACGCTATGAACGCATATTATCAGCAATCTGGTCGCCACGATTTTGACTGTGATTTTGGCCACACTGGAGTCATCACTTTCACCAACCCTAGTAAGTTTATTATTTATTTATTTATTTTAATATTTAAATTAATACTATTATTATTATTTTCAACAGAATTATTTTTAGTATTATTATTTAGTTTAATTTTTATGCACTTATATTATACCATCATTCAAATTGAAAGTGAAATGATAAATTAAACCTAACAATTTCTATACCTAGTGCCTTTTTTTTAAGTAAAAATCCACCTTTAAAAAATATATTATTGCAGAGAGAATCACGAAATATATCCCACTTATTAGTTTAATTAAATATTTTCTGAATGATTAGTATAAAAGACATATTATTAGAACATTTGGTAGAGTTTCAAAAGATCATAAATTTTTAATTAAATTAATTGTCGTCGAAAATGAAATAAATGATTACCGATGTAAAAAAAATATAACTTAAAAAATTAAATCTGATTTATAGAATAAATTTAAAAGATATTAGTAAAAATTGAGTTAAATTTAAAAGACATGAAAGTGCATTTTTCTTTATTTTTTAAAATTGTATACTTAATGTCTTTTAAGACTATACTAAATGAAATCTTTATTTTATGCATCAAATGCAAATAAGAGTTTAATTTTGATGTACTGTTATTGTTAATTTTTTTATATTATTAGTACATCATAATCATTCAAATTTTTAATAATTTGTAATACATTGACTATAAAAAAACTGATTATATCGACAATTTATAACAATTAAAATCTATATAGAATTTAAGAGTTTAATTTCCATACCCACATCTCTCATGTAATGTGTTCCACTAATAAACAATGCACTTGTTGGGAAGTAAAAAAGTGATGAGAATATGTGTGCTTAATACAGGTTATGAGAAGTGTACGTATCCATCTGCAGCTACAGGTTCAGGGCTAACAGTTAACAAGCCTGATCCAGGTGGTTCTCAGAAATCTGCCACTTCACACCTTAGATTAACTGACTTCTTATTTTATCTTCAAATTCTGATTTGTCTCTTTTTTCTCTAATTTATTATAGTGTAATCTTATTTTGCTTATTAAGATTATGGTTAACATATGCGATTAGGAAGTATATGATTTTTTTTGTTCCTCTCGCATAAAATTTAATCTGGTTACTTGACAAAATTGGAAGGATTTGTAAACTAGTGCACATATTGTTATATTTGTGATATATAACCGTGAATGTAATATATGAACGATAGTTTTTTTAAATTTAATTTATATATACGGTGTAAAAAAAGTTTCTCCATAGACAATAAATCATAACAATTTGATGTTCAAAATGTTAGCTTTATGCAGTTATATGCACAACAAGAAAATAATAAAAATACACTTGAATGAATTGTAAAGCTTATCTATTTCATGTATTCCCAATCCTATTTATACATGACATGAGCTATTCTTACACCTTATAATTGAAATCACACTAACTGACTAATTGATTGACTAGTTAGTTAGTTACTACATTCCTTTATTATATTACTTGAATTACAAGTCATCTAATACTTTTCTTTAATTCAAGTATTTAATTGATACTACACCTAACATTTGTCTTAGCTCCTAAATTCAGTTTGTCTTGAATGCATTGGCCATAATATCAGCAATATGCACTTTAGTTTGACAATATATAGTTTGAGCTTATTCCATCTAACTTGATCTCTTATGAAATAAAATCTTGTCTCTTTATGCTTGCTCCTTATATGAGAGACACAATTCTTTGCTAGATTTATGGTACTGACTTGCATATTTCAATCCTCAATTTCTCCATCAATGCTTCGAGCCACAAAGCCTGACAAGTTGCATAGCTGCTAGCAATGTATCTGCTTCACATGATGATTGGACTATGACTGACTACTTCTTTGAGCTCCATACAATTGAGGATTTCATGAATCTGAATACATAGTTTGATGTGCTTTTTATATCACTTTTATCTTAACCAATTAGAATCTGAATAACCAACAATATCTTCATCTCCTTGCTTCAATTTTCTGGTAAACAAAATTCCATGTTCTAGTGTTCCTTGAATGTATCTCATGATTCTCTTGGCTGCAGTCTAGTGTTAATGACACCACACCGTAGCATAAAACAGGTCTTGTGTTGCATAAGTACATCCAACATGTTTGAACATGGTGGTATTAGTCAACTCATCTTCAACTTTATTCCCTAACTTTGCACTTTGCATTGACTTCAATTGAAGCAACAATACAGTTGCAACCAACCATGTTGTACCTCCTCAAGATCTCTCTACCATATTTCGTTTGATGCATCACAAGCCCTTTTTTTCATTTTAGTAAATTCCATTCCTAGGAAATAGGTCAACTTTCCCAAGTTTGACACCTCAAATTCATTCTTCATGATCTCCTTGAATTCCTCAATTTCTTTCCTGTTGCTTCCATTCAATAATAGATCATCAACATATAGGCAAAACATGAGCATAAACGGTCTTCCATCATGTGTGTAATGCTCCACATAAACACCATATTCTAGTATGCATTTGATAAAGCCAATGTTGATTAGGAATGAGTCGATTCTGTAAGATATATGCCTCATTGACTATGAGTTTGATATAACTTCCAAACATACAATGTATATGCATTATCTGATTAATCTAATAGTTTGGGTTGAGATACATTTCAGGAAAGAATCAAACACTACACTTGGACAAATCTTGGATCTCCAGCAATCAAGCAAAGATTGATCATATCATACAAGATTTGAAGATTATGTGTAAATTTGTCTATTGTTCATAGTATTTATTAGTTAGATTCATCATTATGATTTCACACATCTAATATTTTCCAGTTAAAGCTGAAATCATAAAATAAGTGTGTTAATCAATCAATTGGTTAATCGATTTTCTGATTCATAGAACAAAGTTTTCACTGAGTTAATCGATTAGCAAATCGATTAATTAAATAGTTAATCGATTAGCAAATCGATTACTTAAATGTTTTTATCAGACCTGTGTTCTATGATTAAAAGAAATCGATTGGACAATCGATTGATATATTTTTCTTAAGTTACAAGATTTCTTCTAATCAATTAATTAATCGATTGCATGAATGAATTAATTCATCATTTATCAAAAACATATTGCATAATCAATAGGCACATCGATTTTAATTAAATATCTGAGTTACAGGGATAAATCAGTCGATTGGAAAATCGATTTGATTAAGTGTCCGAGTTACAGGGAGAAATTAGCCAATTGCCAAATCGATTAAGTTAATGAAAGTGAATTGACTAAGTAATCGATTGTTTGATCTCGCATTTTGAACAAAACAATTATAATCGATTATTCAATCGACTCTGATATGAACTGAGTATCAATTTCTGATATATGCATTAAAAAAATCGATTAGCAAATCAATTAGTTCATCTATTTCAAGAACTTCAAGAAAAACAAGAAACGCGAAATCGATTAGTCTGGTAATACGCATTAATAAAATCGATTGGGAAATCGATTTGTCTGAAGTTTTTCTGAAATTATGTAAACTGAATCAATCACAAATTTTACAACAAGATAGAAAGAACTGAAAGTTTTTCATTAGCTTTTCGAAAAATACATTTTGAGAAAAATTGTTGTAACTCACAAACATTATTGGCAAATACTTAGTGTGAAAATTCATTGTGATTGAATAAAGGTGTTTTTAGTCTTTTTGAAAGAACCATCTTTGTAAAAGAAAGAGAGTGGAAATCTAGTATTGTGAAACTGGTGGTAATCTTTTAGAGTATGTGTGATAATCTAAAAGAGATCTCAATCTGATCTTGCTAGAGCTTGGTGAGTAGTTCTTAAGGATATTTGATGTAGACTATCGTAGATAGTTGAACCAGTATAAAAATCCTTGGTGCACACTTCTCTGTCTCTATACTCTTTATCTTGATAATACATTCTTGAATCTCTGTTTTGAATCTATTATTGTTAAATTGGAATTAATATTAAACAAGTTGATTTTAATATTAAGTTAATCACTTAGGAAGGAATTGGATAATCTGGTTAATGATATTTTCTACAACTTCTGAAGGATAGAGGCCATTCCACCAACAATTGATATCAAGAGCTTAATCTTTTAGACTATTTCTCAAAAAAAAAAGGCCTCTATTGAATTCTTGGGCGAATGTGCCTCTTTAGACCCCTGCCTTTAATGGGTCTGCTTATGTGTACTAGAAAGAAAGAAGGCTTATCTTTCTAGAGGCAAGTGGTCTTCATATATTAGTTTGATGATGATAAGAAAAGAGTTGGCTATAATGCAAAAGCGAAAAATATAATAACTTCTGCTTTGAGTGCTGATGAGTTTTTCAGGGTATCAAATTGCAAAACTGCCAAAGAAATGTGGGTTACACTCCAAGAAACTCATGAAGGCATAACTGATGTCAAGAGGGCCAGAACTAACACTCTAATGGATGAATATGAACTCTTCTATATGAAGAAGGATGAGTCAATCAATGACTTGCAGACACGGTTCACACATGTCATTAACAATCTGAATGCTCTAGGGAAAGTAATTGACAATGAGCAACAAATAAACAAAGTAATGAGATGCTTGACAAGAGAATGGCAACCTAAGGTCACTGCAATAGCTGAATCAAAGGATCTTGGAAGCATGACCATTGCCACCCTCTTTGGCAAGCTCAGAGAACATGAAATGGAGCTGCACCGGTTGAATGAGTCAGAGCAAACTGATCGGAAAAGGAAGGGACTATCTCTGAAAGCTCAAGCTCATAAAGTAAAATCTGAACCAGAAACCTGTAATGATGATTCCGAGAGTGAAACTGATGAAACCTGAAATCGGAATGCTGGTCAGAAAGTTCAAGAAATTTCTGAAGAAACGAGGAAACCAACCAAGCAAACCATCCAATTCAAGGACAAAAAGCTTCAGCAAGAATGAGACAAATGATAGCAAGGTGATAACCTGCTATGAATGTGGAAAATCAGGCCACATTAAATCTGAATGTTTTCAACTACAAAATAGAAACAAGCTTGGGAAAGCTAAAGGCAAGGATCAACCATCTTCAAAAACTAAAAGAGCCTACATAGCTTGGAATGACAATGATGAAGAATCTTCTGAAACTTCAGGATTCAGGAGAAGAAGAAGCAAACTTGTGTGTAATGGCCAACACTAATTCAGATTCAGATAGTGATGTAAGTACTACCTCTAATCCCTCTTATAAAGAATTGCATGATGCTTTCAATGAATTACATGATGAACATATTAAGGTAGTCAAACAATTGATTTGCACTAAGAAAATGTTAAAAAAATATTGCATGATGTATGAAGAAATAAAAAAGGATCATAAGTTGCTTGAAGACATGAATGCACTTTTGAAAAAGGAAGCACATGATAGACTCACTAATTTTATTGAACTTGAAAGAAAAGTTGAATCACTACAATTTGATTTAGCAAAATTTACTAGTGGTAGAAACAACCTGATTGTTCTTCTTGGCAACCAAAAGAATGCAAACGAAAAATCTGGAATTGGCTATAGACCAAATAGAAATGTTCAAAAGAATCATAAATTTGTTAGATCAAGGCCAATTCATGATGTTTTCATTAAACCAGCTCAAAAAGGGACATATATTTGATTGTAAACTGAAAAAACTTGCTAACAAGGGATGAAAAGAAGTTTGGAGAGTAAAGAAACCTGTGATTGAGACTAACCCTCAAGGACCCAATCTAAATTAGGTACCTAAAACCAAAGTCTGAATTCTCTTTTTGCAGGGCTGCTTGACATCCAAAAATCACTCATGGTACCTAGACAGTGGATGTTCCAAGCATATGAGTGAAGACAAATCAAAATTCATATCTCTGAATTTGTGATTGAGACTAACCCTCAAGGACCCAATCTAAATTGGGTACCTAAAACCAAAGTCTGAATTCTGTTTTGCAGGGCTGCTTGACACCCAAAACTCACTCATGGTACTTAGACAGTGGATGTTCCAAGCATATGACTGAAGACAAATCAAAATTCATATCTCTGAATTTGAAAGAAGGAGGATATGTAAAGTATGGTGACAACAACAAAGCCAAAATACTTGGTGCTGGAGACATAGGGAGTGAATCAACAACGGTAATCAAGGATGTTCTCTATGTAAAAGGTTTGAAACACAACCTTCTTAACATTAGTCAACTTTGCGATAAAGGCTACCAGGTATATTTTACATCACACACTTGTACAATTGAGCACAAGGAAGATGATAACATAAAATTGGTAGGTGAAAGGGTAAATAATATATACATGATTGATCTTGACTCTTTGCCTGCAAATAATGTTGCTGTTTGTTATCTAAGTCGAAGATTGGTTGTGGCACAAGAGAATAGCTCACATACATATAAACCATCTTAACAAACTTGTTAGCAAACAACTAGTGCTAGGTCTTCCTAACAGAAAATTTACTAAGAACAAATTATGTGACTCTTGTGAGAAAAGTAAATTGGTCAAGTCCTCTTTCCCACCAATAGACTTAGTACAAACTAATAGAGTTCTACAATTGATTCACATGGATCTATTTGGTCCATCTCAAGTAAAAAGTTTTGGAGGAAATCTGTATGGCTATGTTTTAGTTGATGATTTCTCTAGATATACATGGACTTATTTTCTGTCTCACAAAAGTGATGCCTTCTCAATTTTCAAAAAATTTAAAAATCAAGTTCAAAATGAGAAGAATCAGAAAATAGTTTCCACATGGTGGATAATTTCAAAATGAATCTTTTGACAATTATTGTGATAAAAAAGGAATTCACCACATTTACTCAGCCCCAAGAAATCCACAACAGAATGGAGTTGTAGAAAGGAAGAATAGAGCTCCAGAAGAACTCGCTAGAACAATACTTAATGACTCTAAGCTTCCAAAATACTTTTGGACTGATTCAATAAACAAAGCTACTCATGTGATAAATAGAGTTTTAATCAGGCCTATCCTTAGAAAAACACCCTATGAAATATACAAAGATAGAAAACCAAACATTGCCTATTTTAGAGTCTTTGGATGCAAGTGTTTTGTACTGAATAATGGAAAAGAGCATCTAGGAAAATTTGACTTTAAGGCCGATGAGGGAATTTTTCTAGGATATTCACAATCTACTAAGGCCTATAGGATCTACAATAAAGGAACTAAAACTATAGAGGAATATGTTCATGTAAAATTTGATGAAATGTTTACCAAAAACTTGAACAGTACCCCTCTTATAGTTGGTGATTCTCTTGATGAAATTGTAGAATCAAATCCAAAAGAACCAAATGAAACATTACCTCCAAGTGACATTGATTATGAAGATGACTTACCTAAGGAATGGAAATTCAACAAAAACCATCCTATTGACAACATCATAGGAGAAATTTCTAAAGGGGTTGCTACTAGAAAATCCCTTAGACACTTCTGTAATTTCACAGCTTTTGTTTCTCAAGTAGAACCTAAGAAGATAATTACTATGCAAGAAGAGCTTAATCAATTTGAGAGAAACAAAGTATGAATCTTTGTTCCTAAACCAGAAAACAAACATATTATTGGAACTAGATGGGTGTTTAGGAATAAGATGGATGAGAATGGAGTAATAACAATAAATAAGGCTAGACTAGTTGCTAAAGGCTACAACCAGGAGGAAGGTATTGATTATGATGAGACTTATGCTCCTGTAGCCAGATTAGAAGCAATTAGGATTTTGCTTGCTTATGCTTGTATCATGGATTTTAAATTGTATCAAATGGATGTAAAGAGTGCTGTTCTGAATGGAGATATCCAAGAGGAGGTTTATGTTAGTCAAACTCCAGGATTTGAGGATCCTGCTTTTCCAAACCATGTTTATAAACTAACAAAAGCTCTCTATGGATTGAAACAAGCTCCAAGAGCTTGGTATGAAAAACTCATTAATTTCCTCATACAACAAATTTTTTTAAGAGGAAATGTTGATAAAACACTCTTTATAAAGAAAAAGGAAAAAGATATTCTGCTTGTCCAAATTTATGTTGATGACATAATTTTTGGATCCACAAACAGCTTTGCAAAGAATTTGAAAATATGATAAAAGAAAGATTTGAAATGACCATGATAGGTGAATTAACCTTCTTCTTAGGATTTCAAATCAATCAAAGTAAGAATGGTATTTTCCTAAGTCAAATCAAGTATTGTAATGATCTCTTAAAGAAGTTTGACTTTGATAAATTTAAGTCTATTGATACACCCATGAGTCAAGCTTGTCATTTGGATAAAGATGGAAAGGGAAAATCTGTGGATATGACCATGTTTAGAGGCATGATAGGATCTTTATTATATCTTATAGCTAGCAGACCTAACATTATGTTTAGTGTCTGCATGTGTGCAAAATATCAAACTAATCCTAAGGAATCCCATCTAAGTGCAGTCAAAAGAATTTTCAGATATCTAATAGGAACCAAAAATCTAGGTTTATAGTATCCTAAGCGATCAACTTGCACTCTTGTTGGCTATTCTGATTTTGCTGGTTGCAAATTAAACAGAAAAAGTACATCTGGTACTTGCCATCTATTAGGGAATTCACTTGTATCTTGGCATAGCAAGAAGCAAAATAGTGTTGCACTTTCAACAGCTGAGACTAAATATGTAGCTGTTGTTGGATTAAACAACACCTTTTTGACTTTGGTGTTGATCTTGGAGTTGTGCCAATAATGTGTGACAATACTAGTGCCATAAATATCACAAATAATCAATACCAAAATGTAACAAAGCATATAGAGATTAGACATCATTTCATTAGGGATCAATACCAAAATGGTAATATCATGCTTGAATATATTAATAAATCTGATCAATTAGCTGATATCTTTACCAAAGCCATACCTAAAGAAAGTTTCTTCTATATTAGAATGAAACTTGGTATAATGGATCAAAATGAAATATGATCTCTGTAGAAAATCGATTGAGACATTGATGTTTTCTCTAAATTTACTAACTTGCAATAGAAAAGTCGATTTGTACATCGATTATTCTGTGTCAAAATTTCAAATCAGTATTAAAAAATCGAATTCAGAAGCGATTTATGCTACAAAGTTTCTCATTTGTCAAAATATAAAACACGACAATCGATTTCATAATCGATTTAGTGATCTGTGGTAGCAATAAATGTTGAACCAAAATTGATGAGACAAAATATACATCAATCCAATTAATTGGTGAATCGATTGAGGATATGGAAAATCGTTTTATAAAAATCGATTTCATAATCGATTATTTCTCCCAAAAATCCAAAGATTTGAGAAATTTTCCGTCGATTTGGAAAATTATTTGGTAATTGATTTTGTAAAATTATAAAAACTGTGAGCCAAATAAGTCGATTTGGAAGTCAATTGAAATACCTGTACCGATCAATATCTTTAAAGAAAACGATTTGGAAATCGATGCTGTTATGAGAAGTTTTTCTGAACTGATATGGAAATCGATTTGGACACTGATTTATCTATTGAACATTCACTTAAGAAAATCGATTTGGGAATCGATTTGCAATATGACTGTTGCAAAAATCCTTGCCGTTGGAGGCAGTTGTAACTGAAACCTTTCATTTCCCTCCAATAACGGTAGCAAAATCGATTTGGCAATCGAAGTTTTGTGTGCAAATGTGTAATAAAGTCGATTTAGAAATCGACTCCGAACAGTACCATTTAAATCCCTAAATCGATTTCTCAACACATTTTCACTTTCAAACTCTCTCCAAACTCGATTTCTCTGTGCTTTGATACTTCTCAAACCTCTTAAGCTTCCCAAATCTCTCTAATGACAAGAGTTAAACAAACAAGTGAGAAAACCATCTTTTCCTCAACTTCTAGTGGTAGAACTCGTTCTCCTCAACCTACTTCCCCTCCTACAAAAAGAGTTCATATACCCACTCATAAGATTTTGGCAAAGGATAAAGGGAAAGTCATTGCCACTGACCAAGGGAAAACCAAAAAGAGGAAGGTTCCTCAAACAGAAAAGCTGATGGGTGATGCCATGAAGGAGCCAACCCAAAAGAAGAAGAAAACCACTTTTTTCCTTCAACCAAAGAAGCCTCAACCTCACAAAGGCAAACCTATTGAGGACATTGTTCTTCCCCCTGCATTCCTAAAGAGGAAAATCCATGAGGCAAGAACTCTGGATTTTGCCTACTTTGATGCAAACGGATTCACCTTCCTACTTTGACATTACTCTTCTTTGGGGCCTTTACAAGAAACTTAAGATGAGTTGGGTGTGGATTGTGCTGGTTAATATGTTAGAAACAACACAAGGAAAGCGAATGCTCCCTTACCCTCAACTGATCACCAAGATTTTGAGACACTTCCAAATATCAGTTGTCAATGAAGAATCAGTAAAGACAACTCTGATTTTTGGTGAGTCAATTATCAACCAAATGCAATTGAAGAAGATCAATGGTATTTGGACAAGGGCTCAACCAAATGCTGAACAAGATGAGCAAGCTGAAAACCAATATGAGGTTTTAGCTAAGTTGCTGGAACTTATGGAGTCTCAGGCTGCACACAATGCTAAGGTGGAAGCCTCCCTTGTGCAACTCCAAGCAACCCTAAACTCAGTTGTTCAAGATGTAAATGCCATCCAAGACCATTTGGGTCTCAAGATGTCATTTGAAGACATAGCTGACATTGGCACACAAGTGGCCAATCAAGAAGATCAACCTAATTCCCCCACTACTAATCTGCAACAGAATGATGTTCAACTTGAGCAACCTACTAATAATGTTGTTGATACACTAGCAATTAAAGAAACAACCCCTATCAACCTTGATAGTTCTGAACCTCATGGTGAGGAGACACTTGCTAAGGCTAATATAGCAGTCTCTACTCTCCCATTGGTGATAATGAGGAACAACCCTAGATTAGTTGTTTGGGCTTTTGTTTTCTTTGTTGTTTTGAATTTTTTTTTTCCAGTATATCTCTTATAATAGCTTTTGAATCATTATTCTCTCTTGTATTATCTTTTTGAATTTAATGACAAAGAGGGAGAATTTGAATGAATTTAACTTGGAGAATTTGAATGAATTTAACTTGTGCTTATGCTTATCTTATCATGTATACTGAAAATTGAATCTGAAATTTGAAATTGAATTGAACTATAAATTTTATAATTCAGGGGAGGTTTAAATAAGAGTTATTATAAAGTTAAGTTTTAATTTTGAAATGTAAACTCAAAGTTAAATTGTATGTTTGTCATTTAATCAAAAAGGGGGAGATTGTAAGATATATGCCTCATTGACTATGATTTTGATATAACTTCATAACATACAATGTATATGCATTATCTGATTAATCTAATAGTTTGGGTTGAGATATATTTCGGGAAAGAATCAAACACTACACTTGGACAAATCTTGGATCTCAAGCAATCAAGCAAAGATTGATCATATCATACAAGGCTTGAAGATTATGTGTAAATTTGTCTATTGTTCATAGTGTTTATTAGTTAGATTCATCATTATGATTTCACACATCTAATATTTGCCAATGAAAACTGAAATCATAAAATAAGTGTGTTAATCAATCAATTGGTTAATCGATTTTTTGATTCATATAACAAAGTTTGTACTGAGTTAATGATTACTTAAATAGTTAATCGATTAGCAAATCGATTACTTAAATGTTTTTATTATACATGTGTTATATGATTAAAAGAAATCGATTGATATATTTTTCTTAAGTTATAAGATTTCTTCTAATCAATTAGTTAATCGATTGCATGAATGAATTAATTAATCATTTATCAAAAACATATTGCATAATCGATTGACACATCGATTTTAATTAAATATTTGAGTTACAGAGACAAATCAGTCGATTGGCAAAAATTTATTTGATTAAGTATGTGAGTTACAGGGAGAAATTAGCCCATTTCCAAATCGATTATGTTAATGAAAGTGAATCGACTGAGTAATCGATTGTTTGATCTCACATTTTGAACAAAACAATTATAATCGATTATTAATCGACTCTAATATGAACTGAGTATCAGTTTTTGATATATGCATTAAAAAAATCGATTAGTTCATCTATTTCAAGAACTTCAAGAAAAACAAGAAACGCGAAATCGATTGATCTGGTAATACGTATTAATAAAATTGATTGGGAAATCGATTTGTCTAAAGTTTTTCTAAAACTATATAAACTGAATCAATCACAATTTTTACAACAAGATAGAAAGAACTGAAAGTTTTTCATTAGTTTTTCGAAAAATACACTTTGAGAAAAATTGTTGTAACTCACAAACATTATTGGCAAATACTTAGTGTGAGAATTCATTGTGATTGAATAAAGTGTTTAGTCTTTTTGAAAGAACAATCTTTGTAAAAAAAAGAGAGTGGAAATCCAGTATTGTGAAACTTGTGGTCATCTTTTAGAGTGTGTGTGATCATCTAAAAGAGATCTCATCTTGCTAGAGCTTGGTGAGTAGTTCTTAAGGATAGATTGGTTGTTGTTGTAGATTGATGTTGAGTTAGATGTATAGTCATTGAAGTGCTGGAAAGTTTGTAAACATAATCAAATCATTTCTAGTAAAGGCCGAAATCAGTAAGTGATTTCGGGATTGGATGTAGACTATTGAATAGATAGTTAAACCAGTATAAAAATCTCTGGTGCACACTTCTCTATCTCTATACTCTTTATCTTGATAATACATGTGTTCTTGAATCTCTGTTTTGAATAAGTTTTGAATCTATTATTGTTAAATTGGAATTAATATTAAACAAGTTAATTTTAATATTAAGTTAATCACTTAGGAAGGAATTGGATAATCTGGTTAATGATATTGTATACAAATTCCGGCCATTCCACCAACAGATTCTTTTGTTCCAAGCTCTTGGGATTGCTTCAAGCCATAAAGAGCTTTTCTCAATCTTAGCACCGTATTCTCATTTCCCTTAATCACAAATCATGGTGGTGCTATTACTGGTCTGATTGTCTCAATTCTAATCATCGGAGCTAACACTTCAGTATAATCTATTCCTGCCATTTGTAGAAATCCCTTAGCAATCAATCAAGCTTTGTATTTGACAATTGATCCATCTAAATTTAGCTTCAACTTGTACACCTATTTGACTCATATATGTTTCTATTTTGGAGGTAAATTAGTTACGTACCAAGTTTGATTCTTTTCAATTGTCTTGATCTCTTCTATCATTGCTTCTTTCCAAGGTCATCTCTTTATTGCTTCTTCAACATTTAGTGGTTCTGCATTGTTGTCAATCTCATTGTCATTGTATACTTCAAATTCACTTAAATGTGCTGGTGACTGCCTTGTTCTTTGAGATCTGCTTGATTATATTGTTTCTTCAACTATGTTTTTACTGCTTTAATGATCATCCAACAATGATACAAAGACTTGGGTTTGTTGGCTTCCTGTTGCCCATCCTAGTTTTCTTGCTCAACTATTTTCACATATCTACTAACTACAATCTTCCTTTTAGTAGGATCATACAACTTGTATGCACCTGTTGGATGATATCCAACTAATATCATATCTTTACTCTTGTCCTGCAATTTTCTTCTCCTTTGCTTTGACACTTGCTTAATGCATAGTGCTCCAAAGCTTATCAAATGTCATACAACTGACTTCTTACCACACCAAATCTCCTATAGTACTTTCTCAAGTAACCTTTTTGTTTGACACTATTTCAAGTTATAGAGCCTCACCCCAAAACTTATGTGATTACTCGTTTCCTTTCAACATACTTCTATACATGTCTAGAATGATTTTATTTCTTCTCTCAGTCAGTCCATTGTGTTGAGGTGTGTAGCGGCTAGTCACTTCATGTTCAATTCCATTTTTAACTCATAATTCCTCAAACTCTTGTGATGTATACTCACCACCTTATTATGTCCTTAACACTTTGATATCTTTTCCACAGTGTTTTTCAACTTTCACTTTGAAATTCTTGAACATTTTAAGTGCTTTATCTTTAGGTTTTATTAAGTATATCTACAACATTCAATTGAATTCATCAACAAAAGTTATAAAATACTTATTGCTTCCTAGTGATGACACATAAAATGTGCCACATATCACTATGAGCCATTTCAAGACATCATTTGTTCTTGTTTGCACTTGTGATTTGAAAGAGTTTCTTGTCTGTTTTCCTGCCATACACACATCACACACATTTTCAAGAACATCAATCACAGGGATGTAATCCACCATATTCTTTGTACCTAGTTGTTGCAAGCTCCTAAAATTTAGATGACCAAACCTCAGGTGCCATAGCCAACTATCATTAATTGAGCTAACTAACTTCAAGCATTGAATGTTTGTAGCTTGCATGTTTATAACCAATATTTATGTTTTTGAGAGAGGGACCTATTGAGACAAAATCTCTCTCAATTGTTTTAATGATAACAAAATTGTTTCAAAGATTCTGATTATGTGTGTTATCTAACATGTGCTCTTGAGTGTATCAAATTTAAAAATCAGGTTCCTTACCTTCTTGATCAGATGATATGTTTTTACACTTGGGAAATGAAAAAGTAAAAAAGCACAAGTCTCGTCATAATTAATGGAAACTTTATGCTCCTATCTGATGATGGACTGGAACGTTCATCCTCGTAGCTTTCTTCTAACAAGGGTAGCCAAAGGACATATTTCCAATTCCAAATAAACACCATTGGCAATCATCCAAGTCTCTAACGAATACTTTGTACTTTTCTTCATATCTGAAACACCGTCACCTTTATAAATTTAGATGAACTCATCTTCATCAAATACATCAAAATTTCATATAAAAGAGAAAGATAAAAGTTGTGAAGAGCACACTTATCCTCTTAGAATAATTTCTACTATTCTTAAGTATATCTTTGAAATTTTCCTCTTAGAATGTTTATCTTAGTGGAAGAATCATACTCTTATCAAATCTCTCAAAAACTTGTATATCCTCAAGTTAATATTTACTCGTTGATAGTTGTAAAATACATATTTATAAGAGTTCATTTAGAGGACAAACCTTTTTGAGCTATGGTGAAAACTCACAAGTTAGTGAAGATTGGACGTAACCCATTTTGTGCGAACCAATATAAACTTAGGTGTGTTATTTTCTATACTTTCTTCTCTTTATTTTATCTAACTCTCATTTTAGTTTTAAACTTATATCTTCTAACATCTATCTATTATCCTCACACAGAGGATACATTTTTTAAAGAAAAAAAAAATAAAAAAGTACAATATCTCTATTCAACTTCCTTCTAGTGATATTAATTTTAGCTACTTCAAGACCTTCAATATCATTGTCTTTTGTCCATCATATATTTTTAGTGCATCATTTTTAATTATCACCTGAAACCCTTTTGAATTATCTAGCCTATACTCAACATATTGCTTTTCATTCCTAGCATATACAACACATTCTCAATCACTAATGTATTTTCATTTCTTCTTTTGATCACCATGTTTCTAGCACTTTTAGCCTCCAATGTTCTATCATAAGCAAAACTGATCTTGCTTTTTCATGATGTATCAACATCCATCAATCATTCATTGTAATTGGTCATGTCATTGGAACAACCAAGAAACCAAAATTGAGATTAAGAAGGTTCTTCATTTGTTGTAGCCATCAACAAGATTGTGTTTGAATCTGAATCATCCTCTTATGCAGCACAAGCCTCATCTTCATCCTTCTTCTTCTGTTTTCCATTTCCAATCCAACATTCAACAACAAAATGACCAAATTTCTCACAATTATAGAAGTGTACATTTTTCTTGTAAACTTCTTGATTTTCCTTTGAGTTGACCATTTCCACTTCCTCCTCTTGATGAAGATTGAGATTTATCATCATACTTCTTGAGCTTGTCTTTATTGTTTTTCTTCCACTTCATTTTCTGACCTCCTTTCTTATTTATTTGTGTTGCCAGTGCTTGATCCTCATACTTCCCTCCATTCCTTTCATTCTTAATTCTCTTGTTTCTAATTTTCCTTGCAATTCCTCAAGATTCAAGGTTGAAATATCTTTAGATTTTTCAATGGCACACACGATATAGTCAATCTTGGGATGGAAGGATCTTAAAATCTTTTCACACAACTTATTATCTGACAGTTTGTCCCCACATCCAACCATCTGATTTGTGATGCTTCTTAATCTTGAAATTAAATATGACACTTTCTCTTGCTCCTCCATTTGTAACAGTTTAAACTATTTGTGAAGTGTTTGTAACTTCACTTTCTTTACCTTTGCTTCTCTTGAATAACATTTATCAAGGATGTCTCAGGCTTCTTTTGCATGTCTTGCTTCAGAGATATTGTTAAAGTTGTTGTATCAAGACATTGATGAATAATAAATGAAGCTTTGCAATCTTCTTGTTTTCTTTATAAGTTGATCTTTGTGCTTGTGTTGGATTGACTCCGAGATCATCAAACTCTTTTTCTATGATTTCCAAGACTTCTTCAAATCCAAATAAGGCACGAATTTGAACTCTAATTCTACCACAATCTTTTCCGTCAAAGTGTGGAATATGTGCTGAAAATTGTCACTGTTTGCATTTGAATATATCATCGCTTCACTCGTGTTTTACTCTGGTTAGGATTGAAAACAATAGCTCTGGATACCACTTGTTAGCTTTGTATAGTTACTTGCACAATAAGAAAATGATAAAAACACAAACTTGAATGAATGGTAAGTCTTATCTATTTCATAGATTGTCAATCTTATTTATACATGAGTTATTCTTACACATTCTAATTGAAATCTAATTAACTACCTAATTGGTTAGTTAATTACTACATCGCCTTATTTCATTACTTAAATTACAAGTCATCTAATACAAAAGTTATTGATTTATATGTTAATCACATTTAAAATAACAGACATTCGTGGTTATAATGTTGATCACATAAAATTTTAAACTCTTACTGTATTCTGTTTACAACTTTAGTGTTGTAAATAGTTTATTTGTATCCTAAGATTTTGGTTGTTTTAGAAAATTAAAATATAATTAATTATATTTTTTCTTTTATACTCTTAAAAGTTTTAAAACATACATTAAATATATTTTACTTTTACTTAATAAATGAAAAATAATAAAATTTAAATTTATTATTTTTTAATATATACATTGAAAGTTTAAAGAATAAAAGTTGAGGGATTAGGGAGTAATTTTTGTAATACGATTGAAAATATTATTTGAACTTTATAAAATTGATTTATTAGAGGTGTTGTAAGAAGGTGATTGCCATAGTGTTGTTATCACTTTCCTGTGGCTATCTGTCTATTCCGCTTGAAGAAATTGAGTGCCCATAGTCATTCTTGAATTAAGAAGTTATTTCTCATGTGGAAAAGATATTCCTGTTGTCGGATGTGTCAACCAATGAATTACAAACCAAAAAATTAGTGTCGATGTTAATAAATTATTTAATTTGTTATCAACTACTGAAAAATTAACAATAACTTATGTCATTATGTTTTATAGATATTTTATTATAAATGTTTTAAAGTGTTGATTACATTTTTGAATTATGAAAACTACTGTAATATTTTAATTCAAGTAGCTAATGTGCTAAAATTAAATTTTAATGAACATTAGTTAAAAATAAATTATTCAAAAAAATTCAAATTTATTTCTACCGATAGAGATGAAATGAATCAAAAATAGTAATAACCAAGATATTTTCATTAATCATAACTTGCAACTAGTCCTTTATTATTTGTAAATTGTTTTATCTGCAATGTAATATGCATGTATATTTTTTAATATTGGGTTATTCGAGAATTTACCGTATTCCTTATCCTTATTGTATGAATGAAAATCAAATAAATAATAACTGGTGGAGACAAAATCAAAATTTACTAATTTTATTGAAACAAAATATATTTAACCCAAGACAAAGACAAAGATTGATCCAGCCTTTTATTGGTTCTACGTTGAACTATGAAGGAAGGAATTATTGAATCGAATCTTAATGAGACTATACTTATTTCAGAAATTTGCTTACAGGATGTATATTATTATTATTTTGTGTAGAAATTTGCTTAATCTAAGACCATACTTAGTCTCAAAATTTATATTTACGTAATTCAGAAATTAAATTTCAATTATAGTATGAATCTCGCATTCCATTCTCTAATCACAATAATTCAACGGAATTACAAAAATAGGTTAAAAAAGACGGTGTCATAACCTATAAGAAAAACATAAATTACCAGTGAATATTGAAAATAGCAAACAAACATGACGAGATCTCTAATACGTAGAGACAGATTATATTTTTGTACCTCCTAAATTTCAGTCATAATTCAACATTTTCATGCATGGAAACATTGATGCACAAGATTATAAGTTGATAGCCAAGGAACTTAAATTGCATGAATAATGATAACAAAATGAGTTGGGTGAATTGAAATCAGACTACAATAGACAATCAAAAAAGCATATAACAGCATGTTCTTATATCATCATACTATAAGAGCTTAAAACTGGATGGTATACAGGTTCTGATATCCTTTGACTACATACAAAATCATGCCATAAACTTGATATCTGTCCTCATCATATCATATATATAATCACAAGAGAGTCGAAATCACAAGATATGTCGGAGAATGACGTTTATTTATTATGAAGAACGATTGGAAGGACAATTATGAGAATCAGGGCTATCAAAATTGCCAATACAATCAGCTTTATCTTCATGTTTTGCATCCACATTTTTCTACGGATTTTGGTTCCCGAATTCCTGAAGTCTTGTGCCTGCCTCAGAAATGGCAAAAAGCAAACAGCATGTGAATAATTTGATTTTAAAAAATCAGGCAATTTTTTTGTACACCTATCCACGGCCCCCCATCTAGATCTTATCACGAGACTCAGTATACCATCAATTATAAATAAATAAATAAAACGCTTTAGAAATTAAATAGAAAATATGCATTCACATGAAAAACATAAGTAGTGATACTGAATTCATGACAATCCAATCACACGGTCGCTAACCTGGTGATGAAGGTTCTCAGTTTTGTCGACCAGAAGCTCTATCTTTTCCCCCCTGTCAAGGACCTACATTAAGTTTCAAAAATGTCAATATAATCCTACATAATGTCCACGTTTATTTTACGTCTAATTAGGTATTGTTGGTGTGGTATCTGCTTTTCTATAGCATATATATGGAATAATTAATATTCACTATGGCCTTAAAAACCGATAGAAAATGAATCCTTCAATGCCATTCAAATGTACAAAATTTTAATTGTCGTCTAAACAAGAATGCAAAGGAGTAAAGATTTGGTAGTTGACTAGTTGTGGTACAGTTGACTACTGCAGATAATCTTTGGTTTTATATATAATTTGGTTTTTGGCCCAGTAAATATGTTTTGAAATGTCATAATCAGAAAGCAAAGCACAATTGATGCCATGTACAATAGAAGTAACATGCTCTGATGCGAAAGATCATAATGTGTGCCTTCAAAACTTCAAAATCTTGATACAGTACATTTCAGCAAGAAAAAAAAAAGAGAGGAATCAGTGAACATTGTTTTCAGCAATACTACGTATAGCTAGATTAGTAGATTAGTTTTTAGCAAGTGGTGCCTGAAAGAACCACGTATAGATGAAAAACATTCCAGAAGTCATTCTTAATTGAACCATGTTGTGCTTGTCTGAATCAAACCCAATTTATTGCATCTATGGCTGCATTAGAAAGCATTGAATCAATTTGATAAATGGCACTCAGAGGCATCAAATAGGAAGTGATCTCTGAAACATACAACTAGAGTGAAATACAAGATACACCAAATTATGCTAGGACCCCGTCAACAGCACTTGAAAGAGTTAGAAATTCTTCTTGCCTGGCTCCTTTTTGTGTCCATAAAAGCAAACCTTAGGCTCACCAAGCAAGATACCAAAATATGTAGCAAGAAGGTATTAAATTATATATTTCTTCCCTCGAATAACATCAGCCACTAATTCATTTGCTATTAAAATTGCAGTCTAAAATTTTATTTCCGCAATGAAGGTACTATGGTCCTTCAAACTTCTTTCTGCTAAAACACTGACAACCTATAAATTGACAACAAATGTGGAAAATGGGTTCAAATAAATAAATGATGATCATTTATTAATTCATCCCTAGTACACTTTACCAAGTTGTTTGTGGCATAGAAAAAAAAATTCATGTGATGTGTACTGTTAGAGAAATGTTTCACGGTTACGACTTTCTTTGATTTCTTAGCCTCTCGCCCCAAAAAAGGATTGCACCAAGTCTTTCTTTCAGAAGTACAGTAGCGGAGAGTATTTTTAGTAAAATGAGGTGTGTATAGAGTAAGCAAGCGACTGTATGAAGTCTCTGTATCAGAAGAATGAAATCAAAGTACAGGAATAGAAGAATAGTGTGCAGAGTGAGTGAGGACTCTGAGTAGCCTTAGTTTTAGAATAATGAGATTGGAGAACTGGAATAATCAAAATAGTCCATTCAATCAAGTTTGGCAACGGGAACAAAAGAGTTGGAGAAATAAGGGGTTCTAGGTTCAACTCCTGCACTAACATTTCAAACTACTACTCCGGTACTCCCACTATTGCTATTCACTTATCTTTTAAGGTTATTCTATACAGACCAAGAAGTCGATTTAAAAAGGAACAGAACGAGTAATTATTAACAATTATTAACAATTAGTTGATTTAAAAAGGAACAGAACGAGTAATTATTAACAATTATTATTCTATAAAAAAAAGTATATTCAATCTAGGTTTTCGAAGTCGAGATTTTGTCGGTGATAATTCTACAACATATAATTTTAACAAGGATAGCAAGAACCTTTCAAAAGTATTAAATTGTATTAACATTTTAATGAATGATATATTGGGTTAAATATGTCTTTAATTTAATCTCTGCAAAATGAACAAATTTAATTTTGTTCAATGTCTAAAAGTTTCTTTGATTTTTATACCACAATTTTGAAAGTATTGCTTTTGATCACTCAAAAGCGAGTGAATTGAGGTTTTAATCCATGCACATTCTTTTTCTTTGATTTTTATCCCTCTAAAATCTGTTTTTGGTACTTAAAATATACTTTAATAAAGAAAAATATAATTCATTTTAGGGCTCGAGGAAAAGTTTTTCAGGTAGTCATGTGCTAAAATGACACCACAACATGACCTATAAGCAGTTAACGGATGATATATCATGGAAGGGATAAAAAATATTGCAATCAAATTTTGAAGGAATGAAAAGCAAAAAGAATGTTGACTAAAAATATATTTAACTTACGTGTCAAATGACATAATGAAAGAGCAAGAGTTTAGATACTTATTTCGTAGTTATGGTCTTATTAACTCTACCAATGTCTATTTTATATTTAATTGCCATAATAATTAAAACTGAAGGACCAAATATTGAGTTGAGAGGTAATATTTCAAACATAACCCAGAACAGGCAGGTATGAATCTTTTCCATTTCTAAAATAAAAAAGAGGATCCCGTTATTAATGTTGAGTGTTTAAGTATCTAATTATAGACAATACATGTCAGCATTTCTACAAAATACATGTCTTTATACACCAAAAATACTCAAAACAAGCCGGACTTTGAAGTTACGCAACGCCGCTTTTCCATCCTTCTCTCTCTCTCTCTCTCCCCAAAGATTATGTTTTATGAGTTTCAATTGTAACAACATGAATTATGCAGTATGAATCACAAAAGTTGTGAGAGTCCAACTCTTGCATACCAATACAACATGAGCAGAATGCAAGAATTTGATAAAATCCCGGACAGACTAATTTCATGGTCTCATTGATGAGGTTAAGTATTCATATTAGATAGGTTTTCTCAAGATTCATTCTCCGTGCTCTCTGGTCTTTTCTGTTTTCATAAAAGTTTAAATAATCAAATTTATACTTTCTTAAATCACAAAGCAATTAGATCCATTCGGCTTACGTAGTATACTATAATACTCTTAAGTCATACCGGATGAGTAATGAGCATAGTATGTACCTTTTCAATATTCTCCATCATGACACCTTTGACTTCAGAAACCTGAGCTTTCACCTTTGCAAGCTTGCTTATCTCCTCAGGATGATCAACACAGTACTGCATATGTTCCTTCAATTTAGGCCTGCCAAAAGTAAAGATCCAAGTACATGAGCTTTCCTTAAACAACGCAATCACGTCAAACCCTCTAACGTTAAGCTCATAAATATATATATAACATAAACTCAATACCCAAATTCTTTGTTAAGGCTGTTAGGAGCAGCTGTAGATGCCTTCCCACCGCCATATTTCACAACAAAATCATCTTTCACACGCTCCAGAAAAGCCACAGGAACCTGTCTTCCAACTGATTCATCCGCAACAACACAATACGCTACAAACACAACACAATAACATCCATAAAATGATTGCAATACATTACTCTACAAATTTAACACCAAACTTAAAAATTAACCTCTACAAAATTATTTAAATAATTAAATAATAAGGATATAAAACACGAATTTCATTTGACTGAAGTAAAACGCTAACCTAATATCATTTTTCATAGTCAACAAAGTAGCGTGCAAATACTGACATAAATAACTAGTATCTAGGTTATCGATTTAATCATAAAATCGCCTTGAGGACTACGAATCGATTAGATCGGAAATGAAATAAAACAATAAAAGAAGAGTGAAAAGTACAAACTGTATCCATTATCGACGAGGTAATTGAAGGTGTGACCATCACAGTTGTAAGTGAATTTGTTGTTGGAAGCTGGAAGCTTCTGAAGGCACTGAAACGCGATCGAATTGAAATTACCGCTGAATTCGGTGAATTCAGCAAGAATCACGCTTCCTCGAGAAACGAAAGCGTAGATCAGAGATTTTTGGTTCTGGTTGTGTCCCATCTTGTTCTCCACAGATCTATCGAACAACGGTTTCTTGTGGTGGTGATGATGAAGATGCTTTATGCAGTTTTGCTATATTCTCTCCAACCTACCTTTTCTTTTTCTTTGATTTCTTTCTCTTTTCTTTTCTATACTTTTCTAGAGAGAGAGAATGTAGAGAGAGAAACAAAGAAAAGGGTTTACGAGTGTTTTTAAAGCGGGGTGTGAATGTGTGATAATAACAAAGCGGCGATTAGTTCGTATTTCGTACAAAGGAATCAAGGTTATCTTTTAATCAATTAATTAGTATTATTTAGTTGATTAATATAATGATGAGATTTTAATAATTAAGTACAACTTTAGGTCTTTTTCGTTAGAAGTTATCTATCTGTTTTGTGTAAAAAAGGTATGAAATGGTTTAAACAGCACATGAGTTGAAAAAAAGTAAAAATAGTTTGCAACAATTTTTTTTAATATTAATAATAAACGGTAGGATGAGAGTGGCCTAAGGAAGCAATGGTCACTCTTTTTTTGACTAGTGGTCACTCATATTTTGAAGATTTATTTTGTTGTGATATATTTAATATTTTATGGCTCCTATTATTTATATTTAAAAAAAGTATTGATTTAAATATGGATGGTTGGAGTTTGATTTAAATAAAGTGACTATTTATAACGTTTGATGCGCTGATCTGGTTTGAATCCCCAGTTTTACGGTGTCCCACACTCTAGCACTTTTTAAAATTGTTTTTGCATTTTACATATGTGCTAATTATTTAAGGATAGTTTTTGAATATTTATTAATTTAATTGACATTCTATATAAAGAATTTGTATCTAAAAAGGAATGTAGTCACCCATCATTTGGTTGGTTTTTTAAATGGGTTTTGGATTCGTCCAGTATTTTGATGATTTCAAAATTTGTGAGAAGAGTAAATATTAAGGATATGATTCAAACTCCTGAATACAAATTGTACCGGGTTAGATCTATTTTTAATTGAAATTAGATATATTTTCTATTGCTTTTAGTTAGTGTATTATCCTTTAATGGAGCGGCAGTGTGGTTATGTCGTTGTGATTGTGATGAGATGCAGCGTGTGCGTGTGGCTATGGAAACGGAGAATGAAAATATTGTTAATTGTTTGTTGAGTTTGTTTAATTGTCATCCATTTTTCTTTTGAAACTTCCAGCTCACCTTCCTGACAGCATCCGCTAATCCAACAATAAGGACATTTTAATTTTCCCGACACTCATTAAAATAATTCTCCATTATGTTGTGAATTGTTTTTAAAAAGTGTATATGCATTTTTTTATTCTTTTATCGTTCTTGCATCTTTTCTGATCATAATAAATTAAAAAAAAATATGAATTTGAACGTTTTAATTTTTCAAACAATCGTTGACTTCATTTTCTCTTCATCTTTTTACTTTTTAATTATATTATTAATATATTATATCTATTATCTTAAAATTTATTATATTATTTTCAATAACAAAAATTAAATTAAATTGTATTTTTATTTTTATTTTTCTTTTTTTATTACACACGAAAATCATTTCTTCCTTTTAAAATTAAACGTTTGATCCTTTAATCATCAAATTTACTGCAGTTTTAATTGCACTTTAAACCTTTTTACTCATAAAATACTAATTTTTTATTAAAAAATGATAATTTATTACTCTGACTACAAATTTAAAGAGAAAACACCACTTTTATAATAAAAAATTATTAATTTTTAATTGGAAAATATGATTTGAAACAAAAACTACAACATATATAATAATTAAGCTACAAAGACATTCGATTTTAAACTTAAAGATAATTCCATCAACATCATAAAATAGGAAGGTAAAAGTGAAATTAATCAAAAAGCAAATATTACATTAGCAGAACTTTGTTTTGAGTCTCCTATTTCACTGTAAAAATGAAGAATCATAAGCATATAGCATATAGGTCTCTCTCCCTCCCGTTTTATATAAAGTTATAATCCTTTTCATTTTTCACCTTATCTATTTTTTTATCATCAAAATTTTGAAAATATAAAATAAAATAATATAACAAAATCTTAAAATTATAAAATAAAATAGTGATATTTAATAGATTCAAATATCTTTTTACACTCGAAAACTCTTTAAAACTATAATAATAGAAATAAAAATAGGAAAATAAAACAACAATATCTGAATTTATTTACATGGCGTTTGACTTGAGAAAAGAAACTTTTTAAACAAAACAAAATTGGGAAAAAACGAAAGGAACATATTTTATTACTTGTACACTCTATAAACATAAGCTATTTATTTTAGGAAATTTCAGTTCACGTAATAAATATTAATATTATAAAATTAAATATTATATTAAATTCAAATTTAAATAACACAGCCATATACAAGTTTCTTTATTATTTTATTTATTATCTTGTTTTAATTTCTTTAATAACGAATGAATACTAATTATTATCACCGTACTTTGATTTGTATACTGTATGATTATTATTGTAAAATATTAAAATATAATATTTCAGTAGTTATAAAATAAAATATACAAATTTAACAAAGACGAAATAAAAATATATATTATTTTAATAAATATTTTCCTTAAAAAGATCTTATATGTTAAAGCATGTGAGAAAGAACAAACATATTATTGAATTAGATGGTTTTTTTTTTTAATATTATAATTGATAATATTAACAATTATTAGAAAAAGCAATCAAGTACTATTATTTTTTTTATTGCAATCTAGTCTGTAATTAATATACGAACAGCAATTGATAAAAGGAAATATAATAAACCAAAACAAATATTAGAAAAATAATTAGCTACCAAAGTTTATTAAAGATAAGCTATCCTTTTAAGAATCCTACCCCGATCGTCTGATACCTATTGGATTTGGAGTAACAAAACAAGTTTGAGTTAAAATAATGTTATACAAATTATTTTTACTTATAAAAATTGATATTCATTTATGTAAATAAAAAATATATTGATCAAAATAAATTTATAATTGTTAGATAAATTTGTGAACACACCAACCTAATTATTGATCAATTGATTGTGTTTGTTTCATGAAAAAGAAAGATGCAAGTTGATAAATGTTATTACTTATTAATGGTATTGCAAAGAAACAAAGTACTACTAATAGTTTATATTGATTTGAAGTTGTAATATATCAACTATATAGAGGTGTACTATACATATATTAAAGGGTGGCGATAGCCCCATTTCAAATATATATTCAGTCTTAAAAAGAATTGAGAGTTTTGTAAGGAGAGAGCTATAAAAATTTTGTTTCATTTATAGTACAAAATTCCTTTAATTTGAGAGATTTTAACAATTATATTAGAAGAGGATTTGTTTAACAAATTCTTCAAATATTTTTATGTTGTTATAATATTTTAATAATCAATCAAAACTGAGTCAACTAATTTTATTTATGAGTCAAAAAGACAATTAGAAGCTAGTCTACCTAAGATCAAAGTCTGATTTTTCACCAACAAACAAGATTGAATGACAATAGTCAAGCTCGCCTAATATAACGCCAATATCGTGCAAAATTATATATAGAAATAAAATTTTATCTTCTTTTCCATATTTTTAATTTCTAACCTGCAACGACTTCATATATCAAACACAAGATCTCATCAACATAGGGAACATCTCCTAAGATGGTCGTGAAAATATGAAGGTTAAAAGGTGTGAAATAAACCAATTAGTTGAAATAAATCAATCATCACATCTCAATCTTTCATATTCACTCTTGTGAAGTATTACCCAAAGAGTAATTTAAAGGTAATTAGCAGCCACAATAACGGGTCCACAACTTCAACTATATCCTTATATTAACCATGATTAGAAAGAACTAAACGAAGAAATGTGCAAAGCGATTTCTTTTATTTAAACATAGTGGTACTAACTTAAGTCTAAGTATACTACAAGTTAATCTAACATAACGTAACTTGCTAACTCAATAGTTACTGTTATTATCATCTAACTGTATTATGATTAATGAACTTCCCTTTTCCTGCTTTTCATCTTTCAATTGCTTTCGTACCATCCATTTTTTCAGTATTAATTAATTACTTTGAGGATATCCCACTATGTTCCTTCACTTTGGATCACTAGCTGTTACCCAAGGATTTAAAATCTCAATTCTTTAAGTTCATTATTTTTTCTCTCTTTATTTCTTACTTTCCAATTTCGTCAAACTCATGGGAAGTAACAAAAAGAAAAATCACAACTCATGGGAAGTAACAAAAAGAAAAATCACAAATTAGAAGGGGGAAGAGTTAAATAATCCGCAAAAACCATATGTAATCAACTAACTTGCCAATTCAGAAGAAATTATATTTTCAAGACATAATAACTATCTCAGAAAGGATGACAACAGTTTTCATGAGACGCGAATCAAATGATAAAAATACTAGCATTTTCTTACTTTCTATGTTTCCTTGCTATCAAAGGCACAAAAACTTCTTCCTTCACATATATCTCTTCCCTCCTTGTTTTGGGTTGGGAGTTGAGATAAGAGAGTAAAGAGAAGACGATGATCACTTAATTTTAGTAGTGTTTGTTGTTTCATAGGCAGCATCTGCAGAAGAGGTGTCCATATCATTCAGACCTAGGTCTTCATTTTGATCCCATGACCTCTCATATTCCTCAACTGGATAGATATTATGCCAATAAAATGTCAATAATAACACATCAATATATTAAGCTGAAGATCTATGCAGTCAGGTGTAGATAACATGCCAATAATACTAAACAATTGGACTTACTCCTATATTCTATGTTCTCCTATGTTCTATCGTGTGATGCCAGTTATGCACTTTCCTAAGGGGAAAGCATCGCCCAAATGTCAATTGCAGATATCGATCATTGACATACACTACAAATCCTTGTGTTTATTTTACCAATTACCAATAATGAGGACACCAGGAATGATGATCCTCAGTTAAGTGAACAATAGAGCGTTGAAACCACATCAATACAAAAACTACGTGCACAAGATGATAAAACTAAAGACAAGAACATAATTCTGTTTTTATTTCAGTCAACTGTGATCAAAACATAGAAAGTTTTTAGCTCTATAAAACTGACTGGGAAGAATGCCGTTATGTACAAAGGAGCCTGGCCCCATATCAAGACAAATATACAAAATTCCAATTCAAACTTGGAAATGGAAACTGCATTGAATAAAACAATCAGAGATTAATTAAGAAAAACTTACATGTTAATTGATTGTCGTCTTTAAGATCATCAGTAACAGGTGCTATAAAAGAATTAGCTAATGCATCATCAAGAATTAGGGTCCAAGCCTCATCCAAGCTAAGAAGCTGCACAGCATGAAAAGACATAGGTTAAAGTAATGAGTTCTTAGACCTCATACGTCATAGCTACAGCCTACAGGCTTAAATAGGCTAGTTATAAGGCCTTCAGAGACAGGATCATATTGACAATATGACAGCTTCAATTTGTTAACCATAATGTATCCCATAAGTTTTGTGAGAACACCGGCTGTTTTAGCCCAATGTTTTCTCTGACTATTGTGAGAAGGTACTTGATTAAAATTCCTAGGACTATTTCCCCTTTTTTTTCTTACACATAGTTAAAGAGAATTTATTGGAGACACAAATAGATATATAATGCATCTAGTTATGTATTACTCCTAGTCGTGCTCTTTTTCCTGGATAAGAGAAACAATGCAAGAATCTGATGGCAAAGTACAAGTACCCCTATATAGTGAAGGCCTGAAGAAGAAGAAATACAAAACCAAGATACATATATGAGAATTTTAGTCCGTCTCTTATATAGTATGTCCTACCTTGTCCAGCCTTGCTTTAAAGTCTAGCCACTTGCTTCTTCTATTTTCATCAAGACTATCTCCAAAAGTAAACCCGTGGACCCTTTCAAGACCTGTACATGCAAATCGAATCAATAATATTCTAACTATCGAGCAAAGATACATAGATTGTAATAAAATAAATCAGAGGAGAACCAGGAAAATCTTGAACATGTGGATGACAGAGCAACTCATCTTAAGAAATTTTTCATTTTAGAAGGCTGCTGCACCCAAGTTTCGAATTCTTGCAAATTCAAAATACATCCAAAAAGGGTGGGAACTTTGTAGCACTAAGTTGCCTTTTTAAAAATGCTTCTCCCAACATATTTGTTGTAGGTTATTGGATTAGAAGAAATAACTTTTAGGTTCAACTAACCTAGAGGTCGGTAAACTATTTAGAAACTTTCAAACAGGTCTATGAACTAACTTTTTCGTAATTGAGTCTTTGAAGTTGTCAATAATTTATAATTAAATCCCACAACTAAAAAGCTCAGCGTCCTTGAACTTTTAATAATTTGTAATGGGTCCCTCCCTAAATCCAAGGACCTAATTAAATATTTTTACAAGTTCAAAGACCTAATTAAAAACGTTTAGTTTTTCTCAGTAATAAAAAACTTTTTACTTTGGAGACCTAATTAGAAATTTTGATAAATTTAAGAACCTTTTTAAAAATCCTCAAATAGTTTGAGGACCTCTCCCAAGTAACTAAACCAAGTTTTTAGACTGATACAAACTTGAAAAGTCTTGATTCATTGCCTTGTATAAGTGGTGCTCAATATGGTGCAAGTTCCTATCATGGTACTACTATTTGTCCTTTCGATTTTAATTCCACAGAAGTTGCTCTAAATTTTGCCACCATATGAGACATCACCTTGATGTAGAGAGTGAGAGAGCACACTTACTTTCACTGATTTTTGTAATTAAACCTTCAACAGTTGTAACAAGTCCTCCTAGGGTGCCGCTTGCCAGCTCCAAGTCAAGTTCAGGAACTGTTACACCTGCAGTATCAGACTAGTCGAACCAAACTAATTCAGTCCGTGTATATAGCATAGCATGTATGAACAAATGTAAATCAAACTTGTATGTCACAAATAATTAAAAAGGTGTTTAAATATTACAAACAGACAATCAACAGCCAGGGGAATAAATGAACTCTGAAAGAATAATACATACAATATCACAACATTTTGGAAGGTTTAATTTCTCACCAGAAAAATGTATGAGCATCTTCACCACTTATAGTATATCATTGAAAACAATGTCATTAGATGATATGATTAATTTCTTAAAATATCTTGATCTCATCTTGAATTATTCTTAGAATTAGAATTAGGTTTCCATTTTTCTTAATTACTATCATGCTTTCTTCCCCTGCATGATTAGAACTAGGAGTTTAGTCTTAGTATGAATAAGAGTTAGTACTCAGTCCCCGTATGGTAATTATCCAATCATAGTCACAACTATAAGTCTTTATTTTTTATCTTTCATTTTTTTATCTACTTCAACATGGTTTCAGGGTGGTACTCATGATCTGCTCTGTCACAACTACACTGTCTACACTGTCGAGTTCCCTCCCTTGTAGTCTTAATTCTTTTATAACAGTGTCATCATCTCTCCATATACTACTTATTTTGTCATCCATACAAAAATGGCAACAGTTCTTTCTTTCCCATGTCAGGTTTTTTTTAAGTATCATCATGTCCGGCATAAATCCCTTCTAAACACATGCATTAACTACCAATACATTACATGTCAACTCCCTTTCAATGTTCACACACTTTTCCCAGCCCCTTCTACCATGGTCTGAGACCATCAGCACTATGACCTCTCAGATTGTATAGTTCAATTATATTTTTCTAGAGAATATATTTCTGACAAACTCAAATTTTAATACGCTTTAGCTTGGTGAGAAGTGTTCAATTCTATTAAAAATATCTTCATTATTAGTGATTAATCTTTTGTGCCATAACCATCCAACCTTAATCATAATTAGAAGTCTTTATTTATTTTCTATCCTTTCTTATCTTAAACTCTATAATGTCAATAAGAGTACATTGATATCAGAATGGCCACAGTGTGGCACAAAGAAATTTGATGAAATGAACAATTTCAGACTTATGACAAACACAAACTGAAAAATTGATTGTTAAAAAGATGATACAGTTTCATCCTGGTTTAGTAACATAATTAGAGAATAGAACCAATATTACAATTTCAAAATGGCATTTGGAATGAGTCAGCTTGAATTTTTCTAGGTTCCATACAAATAATCACATTTTCTGGTAAAGGTTTTGACGCTTATAGTGAGCCAGAGAATGCAAGCAATAACTACAACAGCCGAAGTCCCATCTTTGCTAAAATGTACTCTCTTACTGTACCCAAATTGGAGTAATTATTACACATTTGAAAAACGAAATGCGATACGTTAAATGGTTAAATGCAAAGGGCCAATGTTTAATCACTATATTTACAAACAACAGAGTGCATGTGTTGAGAACTTGAGATTTGTCAAAATCTGGATATAGAAAATAACAAACCTTAATCACATCGCGGCTCAAGTCATTGATATTTTTCACATGAAGTGTAATCTTTTTTCCTTTTTCAGGAATTCGTCCACCGGGTTTTACCTGCATAGTAAAGAGCAATAATTACCCCAGCCCTGGCCATCAAAAGAGAAAACTACGAACAGGATCGACAGATACCTCAGAGTTGCGGTAACCACAAAAATCACATGTAGATGCCATAACAATTACTTCTTGGAAATATGGAATATCTGTACAATGTTAAGCTCAATGAAGTGTATAAACGAACTTATGAGATACACAGCTCATACTACAATCAGAGTTGGCAAGTTGCACAAATTTTAAGTCAGGCATTGTTAACAAAGCAGAGGTTTGCCTCCTCTAATGTGAGGGGATCACTTTAGAGGCAAATATCTACAATCTTTGCCTTTCAGCAAATACAGGATATTTTATCTGAAATGCAGTTTATCAAAAAATATTCTTTACCCAACAGAGTGACTAAAGCTTTAAATTTCTTAAGTAAATCAAAGATGGATTCAAAAAAGAGGTCGATACAAAGATAGGGATTAAAGGAATAAATATGTTAACTGTACTTGAAACAAAATCAGCGTTATATGATTTTATTATTCCTTTGGCAAACACTGTAATCCTTGCATATACAAAATATGTATCACTAAGCCAATCATTTGAAATTTAACTGTCATTGATACTAAAAGCCTAAAACAGACACATGTAACAAACACGTGTAAGGAGTATCTCCAAAGTATGGAAAATGGTAAAAGGATACTGGTGACAAACATTCGAGTCTCACATTTAGCAACACAAGTACCACATGTTGATGGGAAAGTCATCACCTGTCAAATACAATAAGCAATATGAAACTGAATGGTCAAACAACAAAAAAGACCAAAGACCAACAAAAAAAGACCAAAGACCAACATTTAGAATACAATACATTCCAGCATAAAATACCTCTTCTGGTGCAGAATATCGAAATAAGGCATCTGCGATTTCTGTACTGTTGCTTTGTGCAATGGCTCGATGACCAGCTGCTGCCCCAACTGACCCATGTGGTTCTCTCGTCATTCGCTCAGAAGCCACGGCTTCTCCACCTTCTGGTGCTTCATCACGAGTTCTTTCAATCTGTGTAGAATCATCGAGATATCCCAACAGTGCTTGTTGCTCAGGAGTTCGCTCATAAAACTTGATAGTCAATGAGGGATCAGATGACGGTGCAAACCTATTCACATAATTACGTAATCCATTTAAATAAAATAGAAAAAGTTACAAGGTTTGACTAATGTCAATGTAAAGAATCTCACATCAAATGAGATACAGCGTGAAGATATTATAAGTGGGAGGCACCTCTTACCCTTACAAGTTGGTTTTATAATGGTTGAATTTTAATATGGTATCGAAACCTATCCATATCTATTGGTTACCTGCTTTTGGGCCACTTGGATCACAGTCCAGGTGTCTGCTCCTAGGCTTGAGAGTGTATTAAGAGTCTCACATTGATGAAATACAATCTTAAAATGAGCTTATAAATGAGAGGCACCCCTCATCTTACAAACCAATTTTATAAATGTTGAGTTAGACTCAACCCAAATTGTAAGAATTAACAAGTTCCAAACAAAGGTGCAATACTGTCTCACGAACAAATATAGGCTTCTATCCAAAATGATTTATAATAAAGATTATAAAATGTAGTACAGATTTGGAGCAATTTTTAGAGTACAAACCCAATTTTTATCAAGCCACTAAAACTCACTTAAACAGCGTAATTTTGAAATAATCAAGTTTATTAATTTTTTTTAAGATTCACTGTGAAACAAGTTTTAGGCTATTTCTAAAATATCCTTCATAGAATATCCTCTTCTTTCATAGTCTCTTAATTCTCTTGTCAAACTGCAGACAAAATAGGGAAAGTTACTACACATTCTTTGTTCATAAATTGGGGTTGCCTTGAATCTTATCATTGGAAGATTCAGTACCGTTAAATATCCGGTATAGCGCCGATATACCGCAATTTGATAGCGGGTTTGAGGCTTTTGCTATTAATCCGATATACAGAAGATCAATTGCTACAGGGTGAAAAGCGGTGAGTTAGCTGGAAAGCGGTGTGGCAGTGACCACAATAATGGCGGAATATTTGGTTTTCACATTTTGTTTCTAATAGTAACACTAAGACCACTTTTATAAAACATTAAAAAGTTAAATTGGATGGGTCAGTGATCATGAGATTTTATATAACTTCTCACACGACCAACACTTCTCATACGACCTAAACCTACCACAAAGCTTTGTCTTCATCGTCTTCTCTTCACATCTCCAACAAGCAACTTTCAGTGTCAGATTAACTTCTTTCTCAGGTAAAACAGTTTATTTCTTCTTCACTTACTCTGTTTTTCTTTTTCTTACTGTTCTTCTCTTCCTCTGTTTTTTCGTTTTCTTGCAATCCTCTCTGTTGTTCATGTTCTTTCAAAACTTTGTTTTTTGTTTTCTTTCAATATTCTGTTTTTTTGTTGATTACGAGGATTCAATAGAAAAAGTGAAGGATGAACTTCACTATCTGAAAATGAGGATAGTGATTATCTTGACAAAGAAGAGGAGAATGAATAGATGATAGATCTTTTAGTTGTCACTAGTTAGGACTTATAATTAAGATTTATTAAGTTGTTTTGAATTGAGATTTTTTAGTATTATGTCACTTTATCAATTTCAATCAGTTAGGAGTTAGGATTAGGAATCATGTTGTTTTGAATTGAGATTTTGAGTTTTATATCACTTTATCGATTTCTATTTAGGCTGCAGATAGGCAGTAGGCAATATGCTCTATTAGATGTTTTGATTTGAAATCATTTATTGAGATTTTGAGTATTAATCTATTTAATCAGCTTTTATTGAACATACTATAAATGACTATTGTTATGCGGCTTCCGCTATGAGCCTTGTTTGCCTGCTACGCTATCTTCTATTTCTCATAGCGGTTATTATTAGCAACATGGGGAGATTCTTTTGCAAGGTGGAGGCTCTTTCTGGTCTTGGTACTTAAGCAATGAACTGTTAAAGGCATGCAGGCCTGTCAAAGCTGATTTTTCTCTCCAGTCTTAGTGACTTAATGTTATCTTAGTCTAAGACTAGCATACATTTGTTTCTTCACTTCCAAGACACATGAAAATTATGGTGTAAGCTTTTTAGAACTTTTGGTTTGCATTAAGTTTGTTAAGTCCATAGTATAGACCGGTTTCTCTCATGGGAAAAGCCATTTTGTGCAGAACCTCGGTGGGGTCCTGTAATGTTTTTGGTTATTTCACATTAAAGTTATGCAAGGAAAGCCAAGTAGTTCAAGGACAGTTTCCAGTCTGTTACGAAGTCATGGTTTTCTAAGCTTCATTGTGGTGATCAGCTATGATAACTACAATGAATGAACCAATAAATTTGTGAGCTCTAATAGGATGAAGAGTTCTTGGATATATTCTGCAGTTGTTTGTTGTTTACCGAACTATATGATGTATTAGGATATCTCAACCTCTAATTTTTTAATCTTTCCTTCAAATAGAACTGCTTTAATCACCCCCACCCCCAATTAAAAGGGAAAAAACTTTCAATAAGAAACAGTCTCTTACGGATTTTCAATGAAACTGTTTCCAGCGGGATCATCAAGAACAAACGTGAAGGACAATTCTGCTGTAGCACAGGCTCGCAGCTTCACCAAGAACTGATCTATTGCATCAGCCGTCTCTGGAGCCACTTTCTGAATGTAATAAACATAACAATACATTATTAAAAGAGAAACTTATATCAAACGATAGCATAGGGTAACGTTAGAAACAAATCATACTCTGCGTTCCTCTTGGAGGGCCTGAAGTTCATCACCAGCTCGCATTAGTATCCCTTCTACCTATAATTACACCAGAAATAATATTGGCAAATCATATAACTACAAATTTCAATTAAATATGAATTTAAACCTGGCTGACACTCATAATTAACCTCTTAATATAAATTTATGGACATTATTCTTGCCCCCAAATAGTGAGTGACAAATGGAAAATAACTATGATGTACAGCTTTAGACATCTACTCTTCACACTAACAAAAATGTAAAGAATATAAGAATAGTATGCTTATCTTATTGGACTTATTTGACACACACTGTCAATGTAACAAAAAAACATATGCATCTAATTATAGCTCATCACTATGTCGCTTTGTGACATTAATTCCTAACGTATCTCCACAATTATCTACGAGGTGACATGTGATTGACTGCATGTGTAAAACATTTTTATATCAAGTGCATACCAATTAAACTTTATCCTTTTGCTTTGAAATGTTGTTTTGATCAAATAAAAAGGACATGGCAGATGGATTGGGAGGTGAAGGTGTTCCACCCTTTTCATGAAGCTAATTTACGGCGTGATGCTCCGGCTAATATAGGATGTGGTCCTGAGCCAATTTTAATGCTATATGAGCAATGCCTTGCTCTAGGTAGTTATGTGTTTTTTGCAAGCCTAAACTAATTTCTATTTAGTTTTCTTCCTTCGGGCTTCAGCCATCTTTGTTTCCAAATAAAAAGGACATGTGTGACGAGTTTATTCACCAGATATGTTTGCATAAGCTGAGTACCTTTAGTCAATATCCATTATTCAATTGTTCAACATGCAAGGCAAAAAGAAGGCAAGTATCGAGATATTCACAGATACGTGAAATGAAAGAGAAGCAACATAAAAAGGAGAAAAAGCAGACCCGACAATGCCAGGAGAGCAAAAAGAACAAGTAAATAAAGATATGTATCAGAAGTACCGTTGACAGACTACCACGCTGTGCCTCTGGTGGAATCTCAAATTCGAGTTCGGGTATCTGCAGTCATACATAGATGTAAGGTACCTTTAAAAGAAATATATTACACTTACAAATTCTTAATAATAGAACCATATGTATTAGTCATATTTTCAAGCTCTCTAAGAATCACCAGAGACAAATCTTATAAATTCAGACCTGGCTTCATGCATGAGAAAAATGATGCATAGGCAACTATCATACAATCAGCTAATGAGACTTTGGGAAAATTATTAGTGACAATATATAGTTTAGCAAGCAAGAAAAAACATATATAAATATCACAACTCAACAAGCATAAAGCAGGACTGGAATAAAGGAAAAGTCACAGAGAAATAACATAGAAGGTGAGATAGAAGCGGAAGAAAGTATCATCAAGAATGCTTGAACACCTTAACAAATAAATAACAAGAAACAAGACAAAAATCTGCAGAAAAATTAAAAAATAAAGACAAGAAAGATAGTATATGTCAAAGTCACAAAAGGAGACAAGAATCATTGTGTCAATTATCCAAATATTTTCATTAACTTGATCATTACCATAAGAAAGGGAAAAAGGACAACTGCTAGTAAGTGTAATCAAATGCACAGAAAATCAAATAATAATTAACAACTAACATACCTTAATGGTAGCAGAATCTGATTTTACCACTTGTCGATTGAGCATCTGCATTCATTAAACTTGCTAATAAGGCACTCACAAATTAGATAACTAGTTAGCAAAAAGGACTCTGGTAAATCAAAATAAGAAACATAATATATTATGTAAGCACACATCAACAATTCAAGAGGCCCTATTTCCTGTAATACCACCAATGCATATGTTAGTATGTTGAATTTAGTTTCCCAGACTTCTCCTAATTTGTTCACAGTATAACTTAGTGTTCCCCCATGTTCAATTAACTTCCATAGTTCCCTCTTTTGTAAGATAAAGTGACAAACATGTCTATTATTTGTATTCCCGAAATTTTTCCTATATTTCAAATTACATTTATAATCCATGTTTGCTATTTCCATTCCAAAACCAAAAGCAGAAAGAGAAAGAGGGAGAAAAAGAATGGTTACATTCTTTCCACTGATGAGACTGTTGTCATACTTGGATCAATATGTGCACACAAAATACACAGTGTTGCCGATTGCAAATACTAACACATAAGGTGCTAGATCAGCATATGTCACTGGGAATGAGGATGATGGGGACGTAAGTGTCTTGAGTGAGGTGAAACAGCCATTTCAAAAGGGAAAAAGACACTAATGTCTTCCTAGAAAAATCCTTTTAACAATTTGAACATGTGTTACTATCCAAAGATATTTTATTGTCTGTATGGCCCGGCCTGAGGATTGATGAAGATTGAAGTTTTATACGCAGTATTTCATGATTTTATTTTGACATGCCTTGTATGATCTCCAGTCATTTTACTTTAAACATTTCAATACATTATTGGCTCTTTTAAGACAGATGTCCCTTGGCTAAACATGGACACAATTTTAAACCACGTAAATGAGTAAAAGTGTGAAAAATTGGTCCTGAATAAGGGCTGGTCATTGGCGTCCAGCACAGCACCTCATGTCGAAACCCACTGAGTACTGAGTAGCCCCTGGCTGATGGTAAATTCATGCCAGGATGCTAGGAAGTCACTAGATCTCCTCCACCCAAATTAGTATTGTATCTACCTTGAATACTAGAGCATATTTTTTAATTCATCCACAGGCTATTTGTGTTTGTTTAAATTATATAAATAGTCAGGGCGGGTTAAATTAGAATGCACACACAACCTTCGGTTCGGCCGCTGGGATCTGTAACGAGTAACAACAACCGCGTTGTTGGATTTCACCAGCAAACTGCACTTCATTATTCCTAACGGGTAAGCAAAAACAAAATAAATATTAGGTATCAAGGAAGAATAAAAAGAGCAATTATATTCAATGTACGCACAGGTACACTTCAAGATGAGGGCATAGATTAAAGGCAGCTTACCTCTCACCACAATGAGGACAGTCAAAAGCCGACAACAAAATCTGCACAAAAGCAAATGGATTGTATTCCTATAAAACTACAAATATGAAATAAGAAACAGTAGCTGAATATGTGATATAATCCATCATTTACTTTGTGAATTGATAATGTCAATTTATCAGTCAAAGTATGTAACAAATCATTTACAATGACAATAACAGAAGCCCTTTTCCATAAGATAAGGTCAAGTAAATGAAGTAAATGTCGTAATAATGCACAGATTGTATCTTGAGTTGTGGGTATCCAGTTGAGGTGATCATTGCAGCTTTGAACAGCTAAGAAAAATATCTAAATTTTTGGACGAAATTATATCCGTTAGTATTATTATTTTTATTTTAATTACTATATTTCTAATTCAATATAAATTATATCTTTTGACAAACCATTTTAATTTAAATCCTTCATAGTGGTTTTCTCTGAAGTTTTTCTTGATCTCCCTGTTCTCTACTACTCTCCATTTTTATTTTTCCACATTAGGGGCCGTCCAATTTTCTCCCTAATGTGTTCCTATCATTTCCTAAATAACGAATAATTCAAACAAAAATAATAACGGCCAAAATCTTTTTCCACAAGGTAGAATCAATGATATGAATCCAATGGTATCAAAATTTCTAACATGAATCATGTGACAAATCATCAACTTTAAATCCTTTTTATTAGTTTGGCGCCTATAGTTTTTCTTAGTCTCCCTCTCCTATTACATTTTTAATTATACTATCCTTCATTTGGTTTACTCTTTTATTGGTGCTTCTAGAAGTCTTCTCCACACATCACTTAAGCTTGGATGGTGCTTTTCTATCATATATTTACAATAGAAGCAAATAATTAAAGAAAAAGCAAGAAAAAAAAACACCAGCCTAAGGAGAGGCAAAGAAAAAGACATGGGATCTATGTAGCACCGACATTTCAGATTGAAACACATGTCCAATGTCCGAACGACACCGACACACATGGTTATATTCAATTATTTCCATTTACTCAAATTATTACTTGTGTCAATGTATCTATGTATGTGCTTCATAGCATGAGATTTAAAATACATATTCCCAATAGCTATTATTACCTAAGGGTAGAAAACAGTAACCAGTACCACTAATCAAGCATAAGATAAAAAGTAGCAGTAAATAAGAACATATACTACCTTTCTGAAGTTTGGAATTAAAGTCAATAAAAACCTTGTAGTTCCCTGAAAAAATGGCATAATTTTCACGTCAGATAATAAAAACAAAACTGCTTTTATAAAAAGGAACAGAAAACCACATGAGATGAAGCTGTAAAGATAAGCCTTATAAATACATTAACTCCAAATTCACAGAGAGACAATATAACATGATGTCAAACTAAGCTAGCATGTTCCAAATTCCAATGTAGTTTAACAACATTCAGTGCACATGGTATAGTACAACTTCTTTTAAACGTAAAAATAAGAAAGAAAGAACAAAAAAACAAAAAAAAAATGAAAAGAGTTGAATACTAGTGTTTTCTTCAGTTACAGAAGATAGAAAAGAAATTAAAATTTGCTGTGTTCATCAATCAAAAAGTTAAAGAGGAAAAAACAAAGAAAAATAAAATAAAGTAAATAGAATTCATAATCGAAAATTAGAGTGACGTGGAAAATTGAATAAACAGACGGAAAAGAAGAAAAGTGATTAATGAAGTACATTTTGATGACAACGCATGCAGAGGCTTTCGACGGTGTAAAGAGGAGCATCACCGGCGTCAGCAGAAACGGCTTCAACGACGGATCCAACGGTCACAATTTGATCTATATTGTTGTTATTGGTATTCCCTTCCATTTTGAATTAGTTGAATGAATGAATAGTGTATTGTGTGTCTTTTGTATTAAAATTGGGAAGCAACGCCAAGGAAGTGAATGAGCAGAGAGTAATGATTGAGAGTTCCAGAAATGACGGGAAAAATGGGAGTGATGTGACGCGTGTTCCGTTGGGAGTTTGGGCGAAGGAACTAGAAACAACCAGGGTACAAGGATAGGTTAATCTCCTGATTCGGTAGGGTCGGGCCGGGTTATATCAAATGTATTTTTTTCTCAATTTCTTCACTATTTTTTTGTTTTTTTTTCTCTCAAATTCATTCACTTTTTATAATCTACTGTGGGTATTTTTATTGAAATGTCCCCTTTTTTTAAAAAAATAATTAAATTATTCTATTTTTAAAATTTAAGATTATTTTTTAGATGAGGTCATGTATTAAGTTTAATTTTTTTTCTTTTTATTTTAATATTTGAATAATTATTAATTTAATTAATAAAAATATTTAATAATAAAATTAAATAAAATACATTTAATTAAAAATAAGTAAATACAAAAATTAATGTAGTTGACTGGTTAAAATAAATAATATGTTCCTAATATTTGCAGATTTATTTTATTAATAACTCTCTTTTATTTTTATTTCGAAAAAAATTATAAAAATAATAATAATAATAATAATAATAAAATATTGTTAATATAATAAAAATAATAATTTTAAAAAAAAAT
>JBBPBS010001017.1:10656386-10670336 GCA_037974835.1 Cicer judaicum | reverse complement strand
AATATAATATAGATATAATTGCTATGGTCTTATGCGATTTCTTAGTTTAATTTTAGAAAATATTTTAATTATTTTTTAAATAAATAATTTAATTTTTTATATTTTAAAATATTAATAATATTATTCTTTTTTATAAAAATTCATCAAAATTTTTAAATAAAACTTATAAAATTAATTATCATGTTCAATATAATATAAATTTTATCAAATTTATAACTCAAATATTTAAATAAAATTTTATTTTGTACATTTTTATAATAAAATTAAATAAAAAACTAATTAAAAAAATAAATAAAATGTTATTTAACATGAAATTAAAGAATGCAAGTAGAATTGTGATATAATATATTTTCCAACGAGAATTATGATGCGAAAATTAATAACCCTTGGAGCACCGGAGCCAAACCAAAATTACATTTTTTTTTTTTATTTTTTATTTTTTTTATAATTAAAACCCAACTTACATTTCTAACATCAAACATAAAAAACTAAAAACATTAAATTTTTGTTGTTTAAGAAAAAATCATAAATAGAAAATGGTTTCTCCAATGTGAAATGGCATTTGTTTCACTTCCTCGCTGAGCTTTGAACAAGTTGCTTGGGTGAAGTGAGAGAGATGGAGAGTAGCGAGGAAGAAGATGATTTCCCTTCCATTGAAAGCATCATCCCCCAATCCAAGGTTGATTCCCTCTACCAGTCTCACACTGAAAAGGTTCGCTCTTTCTTGCGTCCGATTTAACATCGGAATTTTTCATTTCTTCCATCTCTTCTTATTCTTACTTACATTTCTCTTTTTCTCTATGTAAGATACATTATCATTATCATTATCTTTTTTATTTTTTATGTTCACGTTCAATCCAAAACTTCAGCAAAAGGAGTAATTTTTTTAATAGGGTTTTCTATTTTCAACTACGTTTATCCATCATTCGTTGTGTTGCTTCATGATAGATTTTTTTTGTGATAAAATGCGATGAATAATTTATGTTCATTTTATTTAATTCCTTTTATGTTCCTAGAGCCTGTTTGTTTGGATTGACTTATTATTTTAACTTATCTAAGGGATAAGTACTTGTGAGACGGATTGAGAGGGTTAATGAAAATAGTTTATGTGAAAATTGATTGACTTTATTTTATCTGAAAATAGTTTATGTGAAAATTGATTGACTTTATTTTATCTGAAAATAATTTATGCATAAATACTTACACAATAAGCACTTAATTAAGCTCTTTATCCAAATAGGGCTTAGTGTAATAACTTTGTTTTGGTCCTTTTTTTCAATATGTTGTAGCCATGCTGTCCTGCAAGATATGTAGTCTGGAATATGTTTTTGTTTACTTGCATGTTCTGTGAATTCCTTTTAAGGACTAATGGATTGGGCAACATGATGATGATGATGATCATCATCATTATCAACGGCACGGTGCATGCAGCTTTAGATTATATTGATGATAAAACTTGTCCTTCATTTCAGGGAATTAGAAAGCTTTGCTGTGAACTCTTAGATTTGAAGGATGCCGTGGAGAATTTATGTGGCAATATGCACTCAAAGTTCTTGGCTTTCTTGAGGTAACATATAATTCCAACTTAAATTGTTCGTGCTCCTTTCCGTTCTCCCATTTTTCCTTATTCAGCTGCTTGCGTGCATTTCCTATCACAATTATTCAAAGTTATCTAGTGGTCTGTTTACATTTTGTCTATATTGCACTAATACGAGTACAAGAATACATAGGTTCTGGCAATGTTATCAATGGCAGATGGTGGATTATGCGGCAAGCCAAAAATCCGCCATTTAAATATGGCGTTGTGGCCTATGGCGGATATTATAGGTATTGCAGCCTATGGCGGTTGGCACAAAATCCGCCGTGCGTTAACACCATGGCAGAAATTTGACAACACTGGGTATTCGGTATGGATATGAGATCCATGCCCGTTTAACATAGTATTTTGTGATAACTGATATTTTCCTATGTCCTTTCTGGAATCAATATAAAGCAAAAGCGACTATATACGATTACTCGTTTATTCTGCAGCAGAAACTGTAGCTAGCAATATGTTTTCCTTGATCAGTAACTTCTTGTTTAAATTCATCTGTTAAATTTTATATTGTTACTTTTCATATAGAAACAGTGAGAGACTCGTCGATTTGATTGTTAACTTTGATGGCTGTCTCCAAAAAGGGAAAAAGTAGTTAACATTTTAATGGTCATTTCGATAGTGGTAAACACGGGGGCAAAACAATTTGTGGATAAGTTATTAGTAAAGGTGTATTGAAAGTAGCGTTGTCAATCGCAGATCATCCAAAATAGCAGTCTGTTCAAATTTCGCTACGATATAGTGCTACCTTGCCTTTATAGCCTCTATTTGACTGATTGAAAGCTTATCCTTGAATTTCTCATCTCAATTTATCGTTGTACTAAACTGACACCTAAAATTTTTCATTTTCTTTGGTGATACTTGTTAGTATATAAGAAACAAATGATAATAATAATTAAGAAATAGAGTAATATACAAACTAATCTTAGGAGAAAATCTTAGATGCTCTAAGGTTATAAACTGATCCCACTAGATATACCAAGATACTCTGGTCTCTTTGCATTGTTCTGAAGTGTTGGTGACATTTTTCATAATCCTATTAAATTAACTTATTAACCACCGTCTCCACAACCATTCCTGTTGCAAGTATAGCTTGTTAAAGGTTTGTATAGAAGGGATACTGCAGGGAAAGACAAGGAACAAGCTAAGCTGGTAGTCTCTTCATTTGTTTAGTTCTGCCAAAACTAATCATCTAAAAAGCTTAACCTGTTAAATTTAGTTATATTTTGGTATCTTCAACACATCACTATACACAAACACAAAAAAACTTGTGGGATTGAAGTGTGCTTGAAGCACAAGCTCACCACTTGGTCGAAGAATCAAGCTTCCCCAAAGCTCTGAGCTGCTTGTGAAAGGCTAATGAATTGTTCATATTTTGACGTTTTTAATAAATTTGAAACCGGAACTGTGAAGCAACATACTCTTGTAGTAATTTAAATCAGTTACCTCGACTTTGCATAATTTTGTGTAATTGTTTGTTCCCGATATTGTAGAATATCTGAAGAGGCTGTGGAGGTAAAACACGAACTGATTGATCTGCAAAAGCATATTTCAGCTCAAGGTATTCTTGTACAGGATTTAATGACCGGTGTCTGCCGTGAATTGGATGAGTGGAATCAGTCAAGTAATGATGTTGATGAAATTGAGCATGAACCTGAACTCCTTGAGCCATTATCCAATGAGAGAAATGACCAGAAAACTCTATTCTTTGAAAACATCGATGTACTTCTGGCTGAGCATAAGTTTGAAGAAGCATTAGAGGCGTTAGATGCTGAAGAAAGAAATTCTGCAGAGTTGAAAGGCTCAGGAAATACGTCTTTAGATGAAGGTTCCTCATACAAGTCTGCTTTAATGGAAAGAAAGGCAGTGCTTGAAGACCAACTAATTGGAATTGCTGAGCAACCGTCTGTTAGTTTTCCCGAGCTTAAGAAGGCCTTAGATGGTTTGATAAAACTCGGAAAAGGTCCTGTAGCACATCAACTAATGCTGAAATTTTATGGGTCTCATCTCCATAAAAGAATTGAGGCGTTGCTTCCGTCAAGTTCATTCTGTCCTGAAACATTTCCTTTTACATTGTCTAAGATTGTTTTCTCTGTAATTTCATCGACAATAAAGGAATCTGCTTTGATTTTTGGAGTTAATCCTGTTGATACCAACAGAATTGTTCAGTGGGCAGAGTGGGAAGTTGAATATTTTCTACGATTGGTGAAAGAGAATGCACCATCATCTGAGACTGTGTCTGCCTTACGTTCTGCTAGCATCTGCATTGAAGCTAGTCTGAAGTACTGCTCAATCTTGGAGCCACAAGGATTAACAATGTCTAAATTACTATTGGTGCTTCTGCGTCCTTCTGTTGAAGAAGTTTTAGAATCAAATTTTAGACGTGCTAGAAGAGCAGTTCTTGACATGGCAGAATCGGCTGAATGCTTACCATTGTCGCCACAGTTTGTCTCTTCACTTTCTGCTATTGCAACTTCTTCTAGTAGCATGCTTGTTGAGAGTGGAATGCGATTTATGCACATAGTTGAAGTAAGTAAAGTTCATCATTTCAATTTCCACCCCCCTCTTCTTGCTCTTTCTGTCCCTAAAAATATTTATGCTGGAGATAATTAAACAATTTGAGAGCACAGCATGCCAGTGAAAATGAAAACTTAATAAATTTGTTGGTAGGTCAAGAAAATTATTAAAGACGGTATTCATGATGCATATCAGGTTTTTGACCTATAGTAAATGTTCCTTGATAGCCATGACTGTTGGTGCTTATCTTGTTCTGTTGTGATGTATGTGGAACTAACTATAGTACTGTCAGTTTGTGTGTAACTATTGCTAATTATCGTGCAATATATTTTTCTGTTACATGTTAACTTTCATGTGTGTTTCTGCCGTAATGAGTATATACATTTTTTTCCTCCTTTCCTTCTACATGTTTTCTTTTGGGAAAGTTTCACAAGAGGAATTCTTGGTACAAGTCTTTCTGGTTTAGGAACTAAACCCTCAACAATTTGATTATGTTTATTGTTTATAAAGTGGTTGATGATTAGCCGTTTGTATGTTGATTAAATTAACTACATTTTCCATAAACCGGAATCAATTTTGCTAAGAATTCCTTTATAATTTTTCCATTTTTTAAATTGAAGAAATGTTATCATGCAATGAATGACTAGGGGCCTGTAATTGGGGGATATTTCAATAAAAAGAAGAAAAACCTGTTAAATACTTCTGCATATTTCATAGGATTGTTCTTTTGAAGAAGAGATGAGAAAATCACCCAAGAGAAACCATAAAAAGTTCCTATCACACAACAGTAGTAAGAATAAGAAGCACCTTGAACGTGTGAGCGTTCTGCTCCAGCCAAATACACCAGAATATGTATAATGTGTACATCAGCATGAAGTTTGGCCTTTTTCCTCCTCTCAGACCACTAATAATGGCTGCAACACCTAAGGACCAATCCAACATTCTGCCAAACCTGCAAACTACTTATTCCAAGCAATTGTGGCAGTAAAGCAATGTAGTAACTGAAATTTCAAATCAGAAACAGAAAACAAGAATAAGGGCAATGATGATTTATTTGAATGCATCGTCTCTCTTTTGTTGTTGTTTGTGTATCTCAGTTTGTATGTGGAAATAAGAGTCTTCAAATGAGTGCAAATGAATGATCTTGCTTGTAATTTTGCTTTGCTTTGCCTTTCTATAACATAAAAATTTGTACAAACTACAGGAGATATTGGAACAGCTAACACTGTTGGCTATTTTGCACTTTGGAGGAAATGTACTTAGTAGAATCGTACAACTATTTGATAAATACATGGATGCTCTTATTAAAGCACTACCAGGTCCTTCTGATGACGACAATCTTCCCGAGCTTAAAGAGGCTGTGCCTTTCAGAGCTGAGACAGACTCGGAACAACTTGCAATATTAGGAATAGCGTTTACCATACTAGATGAACTGTTACCAAATGCTGTATTATCAACATGGGTGCTGCATAATGAAATCAAAGAACCGAACAGCGGGGTCGTGGAAAATGTAGGGTTCAATACAAATACTAGTGTAGAATTAAAGGAGTGGAAGAAACATCTTCAGCATTCTTTTGACAAGCTTCGAGATCACTTCTGTCGGCAGTATGTTTTGAGTTTCATCTATTCGAGAGAGGGAAAAACCCGATTGAATGCACATATTTACTTGAGTGATAACAAAGAGGATCTTTACTGGGATTCTGGCCCACTGCCTTCACTTCCATTTCAGGTCATCATTCTTATTCTTTGCTTTTTCTGCTGCCCTTGTTTTTCTTCTCTGATGATTTGTTTCTTATTTGTTGCTTTGCAGTCCTTTTGTGTTTAAAATGTTCTGTTTTTTCTTTGGAATATTTAGCCGTTGTGCTTGTCTTTTCAAGAATTATTAGAATTTGAGTTTCATACAATGTTGTCAATCATGGGAAACAGAGGTTTGTTCAAATTCCGATACGTACAGTACTATAACGGCTATTTGACAACACTTTGTATCGAATTGCATATCGCGGAACAATAGAGGCTTGTTAAATTTCCGCTACGCTATAGCCACTTTGTGTGTGTTGTAGTACCAACAGGTGTAGCTGTATTTGCAGGCATTATTTGCAAAGCTGCAGCAATTAGCGATTGTGGCTGGAGATGTGTTACTGGGGAAAGAGAAAATACAGAAAATTTTGCTTGCTAGGTTAACAGAGACTGTTGTCATGTGGTTGTCTGATGAGCAAGAGTTCTGGGGTGTCTTAGAGGATAAATCAGCTCCTCTACTGCCACTTGGTTTGCACCAGGTACTGTCAACTTTACATTACATAGATATAATGCTTCCCAGTTTCATACTATTTCAAGTTACAAGTAATTTGAGTACTTTTGTTAATGCAACCTGAATTTTAAAATAGTTTTCTTTGACAGCAAAAAAGCATTTGTGAACATTGAAAAACAAATCATGAAAAAGTCTTATAACTGATGCCTATTGTTAGGTTTTATATGTTTATCCAACACTACCTTGATGCCATTTTGTACAAGTCCCGGTTAAATTCATATTTCCTAAAAAGTATTATTCTTTTTTCAGCTTGTCCCAGGAACAAGTGCTATGGTTACAATTGGAGTCTCTGATTTTTGTTGTTTTTTCATTAACCACTATTAAAAATATTAAGCATTTCATATCTTTGATTACTGTGTCTATTGTGTCATGATGTAAAAATATCTGCTTTAGTTTATATGAGAAAAACATGTAATGTTATTCTATTATCACTATTTCCATTAGAAAGTTAAGAGAATTATACTCTTATTATCAGTGTAGTTTGGTGTTCTTTCTGTCCTCTGAATCATAGCTGGCTTTTTGTGGCAGCTAATTCTCGATATGCACTTTACGGTTGAAATGGCACGCTTTGCGGGATATCCATCTCGACATGTCCATCAGATAGCGTCAGCTATTATTGCTCGTGCCATCCGGACCTTCTCAGCTAAGGGCATAAACCCACAAAGGTATTGTTCTTCCTTTTGCAATCCCTACCCTCAGCTGTATTTCTTCGCCGAATTCTGACAAACAAATTGCCATTACCATTTAGTGCACTTCCTGCGGATGAGTGGTTTGTCGAAACTGCAAAGTCAGCAATAAACAAGCTATTGCTTGGGGCATCAGGGTCAGAGACATCTGATATCGATGAAGATCACATCATTGTTCATGACGATGAAGATGTCTCAGACTCAGATACTGTTTCCTCCCTGTCTACAATGGACTCTACCGAATCTTTTGCTTCTGCTAGCATGGCAGAACTTGACAGCCCCTCTAACTTGTCTGATCCTGATAATTGAGATTTTCTGGTAGCTTTAAAAATAGAGTAAGTTTAGATTTGGAGAAAGCTTCACTTGTCCTAGTCATCAAGTTTTCAATATCTGCTTGTTATCTAGTCTAATGTATGAATGTGTAAAAATGTATTATAAGACATGTTCGTAACCCTTGCTAGGATAGCAAGATTCCTTGTATTGGAATCAGAACATTGTGAGCTGAAGAGTAATCACAGATCCATATTTATTTATTTGTATATTTTGAACAGAAGGTAAGTTAGTTTGAATCTTCCCCTCTTTTTTGTTTTATTGTTCACTTGATCAATGAATCTCTTTACAAATAAATGCTATGATCCAGTTAATTTCATTCTATTACGCTCACCAACACCCATTTCTAAAACTAGATCATAAAGCTTCAATTTTTTTTTTTTTTGGGTACAAAAAGCTTCAATCTTTTCTCCAAATACTTTCTTTGAGTGGGATAGTGCATATAAAAGCCACTACGGATGCCATAATTTTGAAAATACTCTTTGACCTTTTAAGGTTTCATAATTGTCACACTCATGAAGGATAAGGACCCATTGGTTTTTTTTTTTCTTTTTCCATCTGAGATCCACTCATGAAAGCAATTATCACATAAAGAAACAGTTATCAAAATGCTTATCAACATATTTACTTATCCTCTTCCATTTAGGTTTCTCCTCTATCACACATTCAAGAGGGATTGGTGCATTTGTATTGTGTTTGAATCATCTTGCTGTATAATGCAACAGTTATGAGAATCATTAAATTTAGAGATAAAATTATAGTTGTTGCACCATACAATAATTATAGAAAATCCAAATTTATCTTTGTTTTGTTCTCGTGATCAAATTTAAACGAAGACCAATGGTTCAGAAAGGAAGTTGCCACATAACACTTTCCATAGTATTGTAAATAACGACTTACTTTATTAAGCCTTATTAGATTTCTTGTCCTTAGGTTTTGATGCCTTAAATATTAAATTTTGGTTTAACTTTAATTTTGATCCCCTTAAAATGATGAACATTATAATACCTTATTGTACTAAAAAGAAAATAACAAATTAAAATAAAATTTTATCAAATTAACTCATCATCGACAAAAAAATACAAAATAAAATACACTATTATTTGTATATATACAAATCATCCTTTATAATACGTAATTTCTCACACGTGATTGGATCCTCTACTACAACTCCCCTATGCATTCCACAGCAGATGATCCAAATTTGTTTACACACATGCAAATATATAAATCAAAGATTATTGTATTCTTCATCAGCTTGATGAGACTCAATCTCATTCTCTTCCAAAGACCTTCCCATAGTTTCCTTAGTGAAGAAGTAAGTAACAAACATTCCCACTATGCAAACACCTCCAAGTATAATAAGGGATGATTTCATTCCAATTCCCTTTGGATACTCTTCCTCCTTCTCTTTATGTGAAGCCCATAAAAATCCAACAGATCCAATGATTGCACCAACCTTACCAACAGCCCCAGAAATGCCATGACAAGTTGACCTAAACCTAGCTGGAAATAGTTCAGCAGGGACTATAAAAGTTGTTGTATTAGGTCCAAAATTAGCAAAGAAAAAAGCAAGACCATAAAGAACCATAAACCCTTTATCACCTTGTTTTTCATCAGTAGTCCAATGAGAATAATAAGGAAAGCCTATTGCAAAAAACGAGACAGCCATGAAGAAAAAACCCATAATTTGAATCTTGACTCGTCCGATGCGATCGATGAAGTAGACAGTGAAGAAGTAGCCAGGAATTGTGGAACAAACAGCAATAATGGCTTGGATTCTTGCAAGATAGTAAGCTTCTTCATACACATCTTCTTTGTCTTTGGGTTTGAGGTGTCTTTTGTATATTTCACTTTGGAATAGAACTTGACTGTAGAACACTATGTCTAAGAGAAACCAATTGGAAGAACAGGCGAAAAGATCACGACCGTGTCGACGCAAGAATTCTCTTGAAAAAAGAGGGTATGGATTTGTTGTTGGTGCTGGTAATGGATCTTCTTCTGCTATTTGGCTGATTGAAACATCTAGTACTTTTTCCATGTCTTTTGCAGCTTGCAACACATTTTGTTCTACTAATGCTGTATACCTAATCATGCACACCATACCATATGTTATTCAAATTTGTATGGTGCAAAACATAGTCTTAAACTTTCTACTGCAACTGAACTTGAATGATTTTTTCATCCTTCAAAAATATTAATGCTGCTTTAGCTAATTACCTTGAAAATTTAGGGAGTTACCTTCATTAATATTACGAATGATATGCACTATGTATGATAAAGATATCATCCCAAGATATTTTTTTGATTGATAATTTAATTTCAAGATAGCTTGTTCAATCTAACTTGGTAATGTGTATCAAAAAATCTAGACTCCACAAATTGGACCGAGTATAATAAATTTGAACAAACATTTAACTTCATAATTTTTAACACACAACCTTTGATAAACACAAAATTAATAATAACAAAACTAAATGCTAAAAATATCAATAAGGATGTGAAGATGTTGTGAGATGTGGCGATAGGATTGGTGGGACTGATTTAATATATTATATATATATATATATATATATATATATATATATATACCCTAAACTATTTTGGTTAAACTTAAACCACATGACACAAGGAATTTAATGAATGAGAAATCAAAGCAATTAAATCCACATGGTTCATTTTTCTATTCTATCCCTTCCTTCTTTGACTAAAACATTGTTACTTAAATGGTTTAACTCACTACTTGAAGGCCCAAGACAAGGACTGATCGATGAATATAAAATAAAACTTCAACTATAGGGTAAACATTAGCGTCTTTGTCAAATATTTTTATTTCATTATTTCCCAATACATTTAATTAAGGAAAATATTTAACATCATAGATGCAATATATTAATGATGCAAAAAAGAGAAATAAACAAAAATTAAGAATATTCAAATATAAAAATTGATTAATTAATACCAAAATTTTCATTTCCATTTGAATGTACGGTTAAGACACCAAGAAATGTCCAATTCAATGGACCCAAACAAGAAAGTCATAGGTCTAGGGGTGGTTACAAGATTTGATCTCCACTTAACCTTTAGAAAAAGATAAATGAATTTTAAATGTGATTGGTTTGAATAGCTTATATGGAAACATATACTTGTAAGTCCACCTTCAACCATACAACTCATTATGCCACAAAACTTAAAATACATTGCTCTAATAATACAATCCTTAAGAACTCACCATGGTTCCCACCCCATATATTAATATTTTATTTTAACATGAAAAATGCAACAAGCAAAAATAAAAAATGAAATACCGCAAAGGATAGTTGCTTCGCCAAATTTTAATGGTGCGATCGTTGAAGGACACTTTATTGTGTTAGGATTTGAGAAGAAATCTCCATTGAAATAATCTATACAGATAATTTATAGTTTTATATGAAAATAATTAAACTTTTATTATTATTATTATTATTATTATTATTATTATTTTATCTTTTATTTTAAAAATAACTTATATATAAATGCTCATATAATAAACACTTTAGTCTCTTTTAAATGAATTATAAACAATTAAACTCATTTTTTGTGTGAAATATAAGCAAAAATCAAAATCTTCTTTCATATTTAGTGATAGTATTTTTAAAATAAAATCAATATCTTCTTTCACATTCAATGATAGTATTTCTAAAATACCTTTTAGTTTATGTAACTTTATAACTTAGACAATAGACCTAATTTTTATTAGAATGGTATAGATTAACTAAATGCGATTAACAAACTTTTATAAGATATTTATTGATAAATAGCCTAAGACCTAAATAATGTATCAGTCCCATAATAACTAGTCTCTTGACTCAAAATGTAGATAATTGGTATCCAAAATATTGTCATAACAAAAAAAAGAAAAAGAAAAGTCAACGTGAAATATGTGAAGTATACCTGGCAGTTTCAGGCATCATCATACGCCAATAATAAGTCATGGCTGCCGGAACACAACCTATCATCAATATCAACCTCCATGCAACGTCAGCCTCCGGCGGCACATCGTAAGGCGAAGATGGCTTCCAAGCGCGGCGAAACACCGAACAAACCACCATAGTAACCATTGCACTTGCCAATATACCAAACCCTTGCATAGAAAATACTGCCGCTATAAAAGCCCCTCTTGTCCTTTTATTAGCAAACTCAGACATAATTGTTGAAGATAAAGGATAATCACCACCAATTCCAAGTCCTAAGCAGAATCTAAAGAAACCAAGTGAGAGTAAAACACATACTCTCTTTGTAATACAAATTGAGAACCCAGAAGCTAAAGAGCTTGTTAGCATCAATAATAAGGCGATACCATACACGTGTCGACGCCCTTTTAGGTCTCCGAGTCGCCCGAATAGGAGTTGACCGAACGCGGTTCCTAAGAGCGCCACGGAGATCAGGGCGGAGACCACGATAGGGTTGACTTGTTGGATGCTGTGATCGTCGGAGTAATATATTCTTCCGAGCATCCTTGTGATGAGTGTGATGGAGAAGAGGTCGTATGAATCTGTGAAAAGTCCCATACCGGCAATGATTATGGCTTTGAAATGGTAGTATTGTGTTTTTGCTGAGTCTAGGGCTGATAGCACTTTCAATCCTCTTGCCATTTTATGATTTTGAAAATTGTTTTTGTTGTATCAGAATTCGTGATATTGCAGAGAATCACAGTTAAATATTGTATACGATATATTTGTAGTCATAGAGATATGAAAACATTGATGTTGGATAAGTATGTAGTCCATGGGGATGGCTTATTATAATTTTTTGTGATATGGCGAATTGTTCATGAAGGAACGTTTATATATGACTAGAATTTGTAGAAACATAAAAGGATGATAAAGGTTAATTTGTATTATAGCGTATGGAAAATTTGAAATTTGTATTTAGCTTGTGGATTGTATTTATTGAGGAAATGGCCGGGAAATTGAGGAGGAGGAGGAAAGTTTGTTGTTAGTGACAAGCGACTAGCTATAAGGTTGGTGGAAAATTTGGATGCACAATTATTATTAATTTTTTTTTAATGTACAATTATTATTAGTTAGTCATGCAATGTTGTTGAATCCGATGATATCCACTAATGTAATTAAAATTAAGTAAATATTAATCTAATTGATTTGTTGTCTAGTAGTAATAGTTTTGTAGGGAGAACCAATTGAGTTGCAAGTCATAGTTATGAGTGTGCGCGTTATTCCGTAAAAGATGCGAATCAATTTCGTCATTTGACATTTAAAATAGTGATATGTACGTCATGTGGAAATGTTGGTAGTTTGCATATTCGTAATTTATCCTAAATTGGAACAGTTTGGCATCCGTAAAGAGTGCAACTATGCAAGTCTGCCACATTTTTTAGTGGCACTGCGATTTTGTAAACAACTCATCATTCTAATATTAATATATAAATGTTAGAGTACTTGGATGTTTATGCAACCGAAATTTTTGTCAAATTTAAGTAATTATTATAATAAATTATTGTTTTGTAGTCTTTAATCAATTAGGTGTTTGTGCATTTTATTTAATTTTTTTACTAACCATACAATTCTTGTAAATTTGATTTATTTCATTTGTTTAGCTAAACAAATTGATCGTTTGAATTAGTGGAATATTACTACAAAAATTATGAAATTGTTGATGCTTAATCTAATGATAAAAATACTTAAAATTTAACTTTTGTTTTAGTTGGTTGATTTCCTTGTTCACCAGGCGACGTGATCCGTAGCCAAGAGATGGAAGATCCAATGAGCCTTCATTTGTTTATTCTCTTTCTTATGGATGTTTCTATTCCCTTGAATGTGAGTAACAAAGTTCTTTAAAATAGATAGCATTATATGAACTTCCTTGATTCAATTATGTAATTCGAATTTTGATTGATGTATGCAATTTTTGTTTGTTTTAATTTTGCTATTTGACTTGTTCTCTAAGTTTTTCTTATTTTTTTTATTTTTTTTTAATTTAACCGATTCTAGATAGTTTTACTGTTGAGAGATACATAATAATAACTTTGAACTTAGGACGAGTTAACTTATGTGGAGGTTTAAAATAAATTTGAATATGAAATTTTTTTAAAAATCATTTATTAAATTAATATAATTGATATTATGTAATATTTTTTTTAATTGATAATAAATAAATTCAATTGATATAATATTAGTGAGACAATATTAAATTTAGATAAGATATATAAGTTAGGAATATTCAATATAATATATTAAAATAAACCCCCAAAATATTACGTTGACACGTCATATTTTTATATGTCATTTAACATTAATTTTGCTATGTGATACCTCTAGAATTTATTTATTTTTTATTCTATTAATTTTTTTGTCTATATCTTTATAATTAAAAAAACAACAATAAAAATATAACTCCCATTACAAATTTGATTTAATTGTTAATTACTTTTTTGAATTCATTGCATATAAATATATCACAATATTTTAATTATATTTTATTAATTAAAATGTAGCAACCATAAATTATCACAAAAT
>JBBPBS010001017.1:10625523-10656024 GCA_037974835.1 Cicer judaicum | reverse complement strand
TGAAAATTACTCATTTTATTATAAATTTTTAATTGTTTTTATTAAATTTATTCTTTTGTTATACAATTATTATTTTTATAAACTAGAAATCTTACAAACATTGAAACATTTTTTTTTCCTCGATCAGATTGATATATTTATTTATCATAAATATCATCTTCAAACTTTTTTAAAAAATTTATTAAATATTTTTTTACAATTTATACTCACTTAACATTCAAATTATATTCTAGTTAATATTTAAATATAATTATGTGATTTGATTTATGCTTTAGCTAATAAATTAATGATCTAAGAAATTTGAGATTTTTATTTGAGTTTCTTCATTTCTTTATATGAATCTCGATTATTAACGTGATATTTAAATCTTGGGCCAATCTTTCTTGACTGACTTGCTATTATTTCGTCATCATAGTTCTATAAAATTTAGAAATATAATCATATAATCATGTGCTTGCTTTTAGTGGTTGCCTCGATGATTGTTTCTCTCTACTCTTCTTCATTTGTTTTTGGATCTTAAATTTATCAACGCCAATTCTTTCTCAGATATTACTTTAGACAATCGATTGAAAGAAGTTGTCTACAGTAATAAACTTTCATTATATTTATTAGGAAAATTGAGAAAAACCATATGAATTCTATGATGTACCATTTAACTCTTCTAAATAATAATTACTCATTTATTTACTCTATGATTAGTCAGAGTTTTGATTGGTCAAAAATCACATTTTCATACATCATTTTTTATTTTTATAATTATTCGTACTAATTAACACTTCTCAATCTTTATTTGTATACCCAAAAAAAATTATATCCATTTTCTCTATTCAATGATTTTATATCAAGATTTCACTTTTTTTTTTTAATTTATGAAAAAATATAGATGGCATTGAATGTAAAAGAGAAGCTCACCATGGCAAAGATGGAAAGTGGAGCAGCATGGAAGGAATAACTTAATACGTACGGATGCTACATCCACCGGAACTATATATCTTGAATCTGATGCCTTTATCTTCGAATAAATATTAATTAACTTTCTCGCATTATAAATACAATTTCGTTTGAAACTTTAGCAACTGTCACGAATACAATTCCTTTTTAATTAAGTGGACAAAAAAGACGGCCCAAATAAAATCATAAATTGACGAATACGTGCAGTTTCATTACTTCAATAGCATATTTTTAAAACCACAAAAAGTTGTATATTTTTACTTCAATAGCATATTTTTCTCGGTACACTTTTTGTACTTTGAATAACTTATTAATATATTTTGAGTAAAAGTCTATTTTTGATTCTTGATTTTTTTTAAGAGATTCAATTAGTGTTTGAAAATAACAAACTGTACTTTTTAGTAAAAAAAAAAATCGAATTTAATCTTGAGAAATTTTAGGATTTTTGATCAGAATGTTTTTTTTTTAAAATTATAATACTAAAATGCCCCACTTCAAAAAAACAATATCAAAATATCATACTTTTTAGTCTTAGTTGCTCAACGCAACATGGAAATGCGACTTTGTGAAGGCAAAATTTTCTCGTAGTTGATGCTTTATCTCGATGATGTTTTTCGACGATATGATAATAATGCAGATAGGTACATGCAGTCCAATTGTTGATCTCTTGTTCGCGTACCTTGTGTTGGAACCCGATATACGGTCTCCAACGAAACTGAATGTTAAAAAAATAGACTAAAGTAAATATTAAGAGATATAAAAAAAAATTAAAGTGTAACTACATGAGAGTGAATATGAATATATTACTTCCTGAACCATCATATGATCAATAGTATTACGGTATCCTTCTATATCATTGTGAGGAACTCTACTGAAATTTAGACCCCCGAAATTAAATTTGTCGAATATATAAAATATAAAAATATAAAAAATTAGTAATATTGCAAATAATAAATTTTAAAAAATTAAAATATATAAAAATTATGTGCAATAGTTACCTTTGTGCAAGTGGAAATATCCATGCATTGGGTGCATCCGAAGACGATATCATGCCTAATTTTGCAACAACAATGCACATCCTCCCATCGACATTGTATCAGGTTTCATAGCAAGACATAATTCTCTATAGAGTGTTGCTAAAATTGTCCATCCCCAACTATAATGGGATGCTTTATTTAAATCACCTAGGATTGAAAGATATTTTAAAAGTACACGATTATTGGATTTGCCTGACATCAACAATCCTCCAATCATATGTAATATATATGCTCGATATGATGCTTGTTTTTCTACTTCAGATGCGTTTTCACCAACATTGTCAAAATTATCTTTAAGCCATTTTAATTTAATAAAATTACCTTTTGTTGCTCCCTCGGGTGGGATAACTCCTAAATATTCTTGACAAACATCTTTCATATTCACAAAATTTGAACCGCTAACAGGAAAACCAGACACTTTTAATCCTAAAATATAGTACACGTCTTCTAAAATTATTGTTCACTCACCTATTGGGAGATGAGAAGTATGTGTTTTTGGTCTCCATCTTTCAACCATAGCAGTAATCAAATCGACATCGATCTTGTAGTTTCCAAGTTTGATCACTTCACCAAATCCAACTTGTTGCAAATACGGTAATATGACGTCGTTCAGTTTTTTGTTGACATGACCATGACATTTCAATTTATCCTTCGAGGGAATATGAAATTAATAATATATAAATTAATATATAAAAAATATTCAATAATAAGACAAGACATTAATATAAAATATAAATTAATAATATATAAATTAATATTATAAAAAATATTCAATAATAAGACAAGACATTAATATAAACCATACTCTAGCCCTTATCAACCCGACGTATATTCTCCATCACAACATTATGAACCATACTCTAGCCAAAATGAACAAACTCAACATGTCCACAATGTCTCTCAACAACTTCATCACGAATCTCTCCCAACAAGTCCACAATGTGATCTTCCGCTTAGTGGCCATTATAATATAAACGAGGAAGAATTAGGTGACTATAGTGAAGATGATGAAACATAATTCGATGAATCATCTGGTGATTCTGACGATGATGATGTTGATGAAGTTATGGAAGCAGAAGATCAACATATCCCACTTGTATTCGATCCACCATTCCACATGAAGAACATCAATCTATCCACCGCAAACCAACCAACTGAATTTGATCACATGTTCGTTGACGAAGTCCCAAATTTAGGTGGAACTCTTGCAGTTGGAATGAAGTTTCAGAACAAGGATGAATGTGTACATGCAATTAAGTGTTATCATCTAAAACAATCATTGAATTTTATGGTGCAAAAATCAGATTTAGAAAGATACGTTATTATTTGTTCACATCCAAATTGTTTGTTTAGATGTAGAGTTTCAAAACACAAAAAAAGTGAATTGTGAGTGATTGGGAAATTGAATGCGCCTCATACATGCACCAATTCTGCACTATCACAAGATCATATAAAACTCGATTCTAACATGATATGTGCAAGTATAATGCAAGTTATGAGGATGGACCCTTCAATTAAAGTGAAGGTCATTATTGCTCAGATTTAGGCTTTGCATAACTACACAATTAGTTATAGAAAGGCTTGGTTGGGAAAAAATAAGGTGATCGAACAAATTTATGGCAATTGGGAAGAGTATTATAATCAACTTCCACGATGGTTATTAGTTATGCAAATGTTTGCTCCATGAACCATTATTAAAATGGAAACAATCCCAGCTTATAATGAACATGGTTTGATAAATGGGGTAACAATCTTTCATAGACTATTTTGGGCTTACGTTCCATGCATATCTGCGTTTAAATTTTACAAATCAATTGTACAAGTTAATGGAACTTGGTTATACGACAAGTATAAGGGAACTCTATTGGTAGCAGTTGCACAGAATGGGAACGACAATATCATTCCCATTACTTATGCTCTTGTGGCAGGTGAGACAAAAGAGGCTTGAAGTTTTTTTTTTGAGAAATTTGAGATCACACATCACTCCACAAGTCAACATTTGTTTGATTTCAGATAGACACGAATCTATCAAAAGTGCTTATAATAATCTGAATAATGGGTGGCAACATCCTCCGTCAAAGCATGTGTTATGCGTCCGACATATTTCACAAAATTTTGCAAGGGAATTTAAGGATAATGCTTTGAAGAAAAAGGTTATTTTAATTCTTACTTCTTATCATTAATGAAAAATTAAATTATGAAGTTTTATAATTAGTGTAATAATGCATTATCTACTGTTTCAATACAGGTTACTCAATCAATGAGTTTACATGTCGATACTACCACAGAGAAATTGACATCGTAAACTCAGAAGCTTTGAAATGGTTAGACAATATACCGTGATAAGATTGGATTCAAGCATTTGATGGAGGTAGCCGTTGGGGTCAGATGACCACCAACCTTATGGAGTCGATGAACAGTATTTAAAAGAACCACGCAACCTTCCTCACTGCTTTGGTCCAATCAATATATTATAAAATAGGTATACTATTTCCAACCATGGCAAAACAACACGCATTAATTTTAGCTTCTGGTCAGGTATAAACAGAAACATGCATGACTTTTATGAAATCGGAAATACGTAAATTGAATAGTCATAGAGTCGATAGTTTTGATCGAAGCAACCATACTTTCATGGTCCACGAGACAGTAGTTCCAAAAGAAGAGCGACCAATTGGTCATTTCAGTGTAAATCTTCCTAACAAGTGGTGCGACTGTGGAAAATATCAAGCTAAACATATGTCTTGTTCACATGTGATAACAACATGTTTTAGCATCAAATATGATTATTGGAGCCTTATATCTGATATGTGCAAGGTGGAAATAATACTTAAAGTCTACAGTGAAGCGTTCCAACTGATACCAAACGAAGGATATTGGCCATAATATGAAGGTGTTAAGGTATGTCATAATCCACTCATGCGGAGAGTCAAGAAAGGTCGCCCAAAGACCAAACACATTAGAACAGAAATGAACACTACGGATAGAGTCCCAAGAAAGTGCGGATTATGTCGGATATCTGGTTATACTAAGAAACATTGTCCAAACGCCGCAGGCACATCTACTCAAAATTGATGTATTTTTTTCTTTTAATTTAATGTATTAATATAATTTTCTTATTATTAATATTAATATTAAAATTATTATTATTATTATTATTATTATTAAAATTATTATTTTTTTAATGTATTTTTATTTTATTTTATTAATGGAATTTTCTTTTTATTATTATTATTATTAAAATTATTATTATTCTTTTTATTATTATAATTATTAAAAGTTATATAATATTATTAAATTAATTATTTTTATTATTTATAATAATATTTTGTATTTTTTAATATTTTAATTATTTTTAAATTATTTAATAATAATAAATATGATTTACCCAATAACAAATTCAACAAAAAAAAAAATTAAAATTCAGTACAAGGTTGCATCCCCAGTATGAGACCATCAACTACGTTAAAAGTTTTTTGCCTTCATAAGATCGCATCTTCAAGTTGCGATGAGCAAAAGGCATTTTAGTATTATTTTTTGGAAGTGGAGCATTTTGATATTATAATTTAAAAAAAACCCGAAATATTAAATAACCTAATTAAATTTCTAAAAAATTTAAAAACATATATTTTTGGGTTATTCGACAAAAAAAGAAAAATACAAATGGATATAAAAATAAATAATCCAAATTAATTACAATAATAGTTCTCGTTTAGTTTTGCATTCTCAAGTCTTTTTTCACGTTTCATATATATATTGGACCCATTGTTTGCAAAGAAATTGTAGATTCTGCCCAACCCAAGTTTGTACCACGAATACAAAAAGAACACTAGACTTGCTAAAACTAAATTCCTAGCCATTGCTTTATTATGCTTTATATCAACTCATAATCTGCCGACTCAAGTATTTTATTAGAGAAGTATTCTTTTCAGACTCAAGTATTTTATTAGAGAAATATTTTAAATTAAATATATCAATTTAATTTAATTTAATTTATTTTTGTTTATATTTAAATTCATAAGAGAGAATATATCTATTTTGAGATCTCAAATGTCAAATTCATGGCATTCTTTTTTTACAACAAGCGATAAGCACAGAGTAGTGGAGGAAAAAGTTATTCGGCATGACAAAACACTATTTTCAACAAGTCTTAAACACTAAAAGTAAGCTCACATATAAGACAAACAAATACTAAGAAGATTCTACTTAATTATTTATGTAATGTTTAGTTCAGTTAGATTCCATTATTTTCAAAAATAAATAAATTACATACATGATTATAAACTTCAAGTTCATATATTAATATTACTTTATAAAGAATATTATTTTGTTTTTGTATATAAAGAAGAAGAAAGCATGAAAATAAGAACATGAGTGAAATGGGTGCTTCTCTATCAGAGCTAGAGCAACCACCAGAAACACATCAAAATTCACAGTCACAGCCACAACAACGCCAACATCAACCAAATGAATCAACCAATGATAAGGAATTAAGATTACCTTCCAGAACGGAAAATTTGTTGCTGTCTCCTCAACATCACACACAACCCTCTACCAATAGCACAAAGTCAGTACCAAATGCAAAAGTGGTACTAAAAACTAATGAGAGTACTCAATCAGCAGCTAAACCTTTGGTCAATCAACTAAGTTTACCACATAACTATGAGTACATATTGAAAGATGCTGACTCAACTATTGATAAATCTTCAAGGGAAAAGCTGTGTAATCAGCTATATTCTGGAGTGTTCTTAGATCATAAAACTAAGGCAAGTTCAATATATATCATTCTGTTTCAAAATGAAAGAGTCTTTGAATTTAAACATGTTAATAAAAATGGTACTTTCAGATAATATTATGTAATATGCATATGTTAATAAGTAATCATAATATAAAAAAAAATATTAATATGTGGATGACTGTTAGGGAGACTAGTTTGTTTAGTTATTTGAGTATTTGAGCTAATTCTATATTAAGAGTTTTTTATTGAACAAATTTGAATGATTGTCTTTGTTTGTAGAAATATTGGGTAGAGAAGAAGTGTAACGCCAACTGTTTCATGTTGTATGCAAGAGCACTGTCAATCACCTGGGGTGAAAATCAAATTTATTGGAAATGGATACAGCAAAAAGATGCCAGGTACTAAAAAAAGCTTCTAATATATATATATATAAGCTACTGCTATCTAGGAATTTGTCTGATTAAACTGCATCTTACAATTTTGTAGCATACTCATGTTACATAATTTTGTGTTATATACTTATGTTTTGTAGTGGCTCAGTGACTGAGGTGGCTGAACTGAAGAGCGTATGTTGGCTAGAAGTGCATGGAAAATTTGACACAAGAAAGCTTACACCAGGAATTTTGTATCAGGTTTCATTTGTTATAATGTTGAAAGATCCAGCTGAAGGTTGGGAACTTCCAGTAAATGTTAGCCTTGTTCTTCCTGGAGGAAAGAATCAGCTACACAAGGAAAGTTTAATAGACATATTAAGGGCCCGGTGGATAGAGATTCCAGTTGGTGAGTTTGTAGCATCTGAAAAAGATGTTGGTGAGGTAGAGATTTCTATGTATGAATATGAAGGTGGTATGTGGAAGCGGGGTCTTATCATCAAAGGGGTTGCCATCAAACCAAAGGAATAAGAAATATATACGTATGTAATGTAATGTGGGAAGAAAGCTTATTTTCATTATTATAATAAATAGAACAAATAAATCACCACCAAGAGTCCTTTTTTGTATTTCATAATATCATACCATACTGCAGTATACCAATGTCAGGGAGAAGGGGAGGGTTCAAAGTTTTTGCCTGTTACAAATATCATAAACTCAATATTACACATTAGTTGTCCCAACATATTACTAAGTAATGATCCATAATTGTGTTATATCACTAAATGATTATCTGCTAATTTTGCATTGCTTAGTTACATATAATTTTTGCTTCTATTGAAAAAGAATTTTCAAAATTAAAATTGTTTCAATTCTAATTTGAAAATTAAAATTTCTTTCAGCTCTCTCAAATTATATCATTTTTGATCTGTGATTGACTAACTGGCATGAAAATCATCTTGTTCAAATTTTATGATCATTTCTACGAATGTTTAAACACAAATCTAACTGGTATGGTGATACAAGTCATGAGCATCTACAGTCTTATGTTAATGAAGGGGCAGAATTATGTTATTGAAGTTCTAGTTTAATATCTTTCATTTTCCACCAGATCCAATAGTTCTTCCACAGGACAATAAGAGAGTAAAATAAAATAAAAACATACCAGAGAGAAACATTAAAGGTATTAATAGTAAAAGTTGCGAGTCAATAATTAGTAAAGTAACTTTTCAAATGAACTTTGTACATTAGGCTGATACAAATATTAATAGCACGCCACTCTTTACAAAGTTTGATAAGAATGTCAGATGGTATTCTTTATCATAACTGACTCATACTTCATATTATACAATATAGAACATGGAGGAATATGGCGGCGGCATCATATGAATATCCTTATATATACAAAGAGATGACAGCCACAGTTAAATATACAGAAAGTATTCCAACCATGTTCACACATATTTCAACCGATCGATTCATGAGGCATCAACTGAAACTGCTAAGGCATTCAGTTCAATGCACTGTTTACCGTCATTGCCAGGGTGAACAAAGACAGTAGCATGGGCCTCAGAATGGGAATTATTGGCTCCTTCCTGCAAAACTGATATTGAGCTCAAAGACATTTTATCACCAGTATTGCATTGGCCATCTTGGTCTTTGGAAATAATTTCCCATTCCTCTTTAAGGGATGCTACTTCTACACCCTTCTCTTTATGCCTCTCCATTTCAAAAGCAGTAGGTAGAATCACGTAATCATTGACAGGATTGTAAAAGGGATCAGGATCTCCTGCTCTCAGCCAGTGCTTGAGAATCCTGAATAAATGAGGTTCACAAAGGATGCCCCGATGTTCACCTGGGATTCCAACCCTTTCCTCCGCATTGAATCCATCAGCCTGCATATATAGAGACAAAGATAGAACATCATAAAAAGTAAAAACGAGCATTAATATTGTATGATGATGATGGATGTACTCAAGGTAAAGGATAGATAGAAAAAGGTGCAGGGGTATAATGATGCACGAGAGGAATCAATTAGCATTTGCAGACACAACAATTGGACTTGGACCTAGTCCAGGAATATGGTCCTATGAGCAGACTGGTGTCTATCTCTTTTCGAATGACACTGGTGATGGAAGGAACTAAAAATACGAAAGGATCCAAATTCCAAATCCAATTATGAAATGATGGTAAATAGTGTAACATCCTCAAATTCTAGTAACAATTAGATTTTTCCCACATGTTAAACTTGACCATAAGATGCTTGATAAGGATAGAACTCGAATAGTACTTCTATAAAACTTTTCACAAATAGGATGAAGAATCTATGAGGGATTGGCTGAGAGTTTCAGCTTAGGGAAATTACAAATTGACCCCACAAAGAAAAATGTCTTTTTGTTTTGACCTTACATTTCTTAAAACACGATCCATTTAGATAACAAATTTGAGTCCTCATTCTTAATAGTCAAATAACCAAGTGCCTTTCACATTTGTAGTACATGTATTATGAGCTTTCATACCAAATCAACATTTTTCTCTTTAATTTGTTATTTAATTGAAGGTGATTTTCACATTCTGTAATCAACACTTGACTTAGGGGATCTCAGGGGCGGCAGTGCAAGTGGGATGAATAAAGAGTATTGGAGGTTAGGGGTTCTATCCCCTCCCGCCACACTAACAAAATAATTAACCAAGTGAGACATTAGATGTTAATAAAAACATTGGGTTATAATGCCTATAATCAGACTTAGTGATAGGTATCAAACCCGAAACTGCCGGTGGAAGGCCCACTTAGAGTTATCCAAAGAGGCAAATTAGAGGGGGGGGAGTTAGTTATAAGGGATAGTGAAGAGAGAGGGAGGTTATCATTCATCGTATTTCTCTGCCCAAACCTTCAAAAGGTTTTAACTGAAAATATGATGAATGATAGCATCGCTCTCTCTCGACTACCTCTTTTAACTAACCCTCCCCCTTTCTCTAATTTGCCTCTTTGGGTAACTCTAAGTGGGCCTTGGATTGGGCCTACAAGTACATATAAGGTACCTATCACTTAGTTTCTTAAGCTCCACAAAATAGCTTGTATAAATAGCATATACAGAACTTCTATGAAGAGTTTAATCTGATTCTTTCTTGAATCATAAAAATAAATCAATAGGTACAATACCAAAAAATATTGGAGATGTAAGAAGGCCTTTTACGGCATACTTCAACAAATCATCGATTGCATAAAGATATGAATAGGAGAGTTAACAAACCATAGCTGACTCTACTGGAACTGTTCCATCACCATCAACGCACACATATCTGGCCTGAATATTATGAAACAAAGTCAGCCTTCGCAACCTAAGGAAAAAGGAAGTAAACAATGCCTTTTTGGGGGGAGGGGGAACCCTAAATGTATGTCAATAATAGATTTATATATAGTTCGAAATAATTATACAAAATGGAAGAAGAAAAAACAAAAGAAAGATTTATAAGTTGAAATGATTATAGATTTAAGTGAGATAGATCAGGCAAGAGAAGAGGTTGCCACATTCCGAATTCAAGATGTACCGTCATGTTGAGGGCTATAAAAGAACTACTAAAATTAAGTCAATATATTTATATACACAAAGCTTTATTAACTGATTAAAAAAAATACTAAAATAAGGACACAAACCCAGATGCAAAATTTGCTCAGACTGTTCTTCAAAGGAAGTATAGATAAAAAAGTAAGTTGTATTACAAATTAGGGGAATCAATATTATGTCCACCAAACCACATGGCTTTGGCTACCCTTTGCTACGTAAGATTCACAAATGAATATATATTGGAAATTGAGACGACTTTATATGTACCTCCAAATAACGTAAGTCTTGAAGATCTGAGACAGGCTTGTCCGCATTTCCATAGCTGCAGAATAGTAGTCATGTAAAGTGAGGGTCACGTATATTAAAAGGAATACCAAATACCTACATAAATGCACTAGACCATTCTCAATGAAATTGATAAACTCCAATTCTGGGGTAACCATGGTATCACCCAAAGATTTTACAGAGGCATTACCAAATGCTATGAGGCGTCTCAAGATTGGTCCCATAAATATTGTAAAATTTAACACCCGGCGGAAGTTTGGCAGAAGAAAGAATCTCCCATGTTTTGTTTGCCCATTTCAAAATTTCTGAGTTGAAGGGAAGGGGCAATTCCTCACCCTCATAATTAACCTGGATATCCCACAAATCTAAATTAATATACATACAAGTAAGAAGTAAATAAATATCCGAGATAACTATGCCTTGAACAGCAACATTTGTACTTCTCAACCGTATTACTGTAAGTAAATAAATCAGTTACCACTTTTAGACACCGTTACTGTTTTTTGGTTTTAGTCCCTAAAATGCACAATATTAGAAAATTGGCTTTAGTTCCTTGTTATTATGGGTTTAGTTTTTATAAAATCTGTTCACGTTGGAATTAATCCTTCTACAATCCATGTTTCAAGGACAAAAATAATATGGTCCACAAGTTACGGGAACTAGAACCAAAACAAGGACCAAAAGCAAATTTTCCTATTTTCAAAGACTAAAACAACAAAAATTATGCATACCAAAAGCAAAAACTAGAATATTTGCAGGACAAAAGAATATTTGAACCCACTCAAATTTAACTAAGTTCTACTAATCTGCAAGCCAATCAATGTAAAGCTCATAACTCACTGTGTTGTTTACAAGAGCTTGCTTCAAAATCTCAATGCTATCACATGGTGGATATGACTCCAGAATAACATGAGATTTCCCATCCGAATGAAGTCTCTCACGCCACAATTCCAGAACCGGTGTGTGTTGCCATTGAAAATTCGGGGAACCCATCAGTTCATATATTGATGGACATTCAATCAGCTGTGATATTGGAACAAACTTCAATAAACAATTCTGTAAATCTAAATAATTCTGCAAATCAAGACATCTAAATGCCAAAACAAAAAGCACAAAATGCATCATAAGTTCAAAAGCAAAATGCACACAAAAAAAATCCACATACAAGATTATGCTTAAACAATCTTGTGCACAGGAAAGGAGATAAACAATACAAGAGAACACAGCATTGAAAAACACATTACATGGAAAATACAAATCATGCAGTCAATATGAAGACAGCATGCATGAAAGTGCAACCCAATTATATAATAATTTGTACAAACTAAACTATAAATAGTAGCCACCAAAACTACTTCATATTTTTCTTATGTATTATATCACTGCATACTACTTTTTTTAAATTTAACATAGTTAATTAGATATCATAAGCATGATTGAGAATTATTATTATATTTAACCATTTTAGATTTTTGTCCTTGGTTTAAAGAAGATTTCATCAGTATTTTATATTCCTATTCTTCATACTGATTAATAAAAACTTATTATATATCTGCATATCTATATCACTGCAGGATAAACTGCTGAGACAGTCAAATAAACTCAAACACATCCATAATCATATCACTGAAGGATAATCGGCTGAGATGGTCAAATGAACTCACAGAAAGCATATAAGAATATATACTCAGCTCCCTCAAATATCTGAATCCGAGAGATATCATAGAAAAATGGTGATAACCAAAAGAGAAAGGTAGGATGACTGAAGTCCCCATAATAGGGATTGTTTGCACTCATAAGAGAACTCAAAACACAAATTCATAAGACAAAAATAATTTATCTGTACCAACTGGTGCATGCTCCATTTGGAAATAAAAAAGTTCTGCTCCCATCCTTCCACAAACGACATTCCATTTAAAAAGGTAGAATTGGTACATCCAGGAGCACCTGCATAACAATGTATAGCTGCATCATAATGCATTTCCAATGGTAAAAAAAAAACTTAAGAAACTTCTAATTAGCTGCAAAAACACAGATGGTATCAAAACCAATACATGAAAGGCTGTTAAATCAGCAACAATCTTAAGAGTTTCTAAACTGAAATTATGTGAGAAGGAATTTAACTAATGTGACGTGAACAGCTACAAGCTCAATATATATAGGGTTGAGACAAAGATACATAGTTGCAATACAGCTGTATGAAAGCTCAGCTGGAGAAGAAATAATCCAGTGAAACCAGACGTAGACTAGGAGAAAAGTATTCTCTCACAAAGGCAACCAAAGAAACAATCAAATCAATCATACATTTTTATTTTAAGTTCAAATCACATTTAGGTCACCATCAAGAGACATGATGATAACAGCATCGAGCCAGTCACTTTCAAAATTGGTTTTTGCTTAATCTCTTTCACCAAGACATGCACAACACCATACATAACCTACAACTCCTTTACTTTCTTACTATGATATTTGAAAATCCTCCTCTAATGCATATTATTGTGAACTATTTTCTCTATAATCTATACAGATGATATTGCCTTCTCCAATTAGATTAAATAAGGAAAACAAGTTTCCAACAGTCCCAGCTTTACAAATTGCATTCAATCGAAGTGCTAGAAGAATCACCCCCATAAAATATCCTTAGTTTATACATCTGATCTTCTGATTAAATATAGAATTGAATTACTTACCCTGGAACGGTGCAGAAATTGCAATCCATTTCTTAACATATTTCTCAAAAATCTGCAAACGACAACGAAATTGTGAACTTTACATCTCAGCAGTGAAAACATTCCAAGGTTTTGGTAGATACAAATGACAAGGTTAAACGAAACTACAAAATAAAGTTAAACTGATCTATGAAGCTTAGTGGATGTATTACATCACTATGCAGGCGCATGAAACATTTCACCAAAAGACCACCCATAGAATGACTTATGAGGTTTATCTTTTTCCCTCCGGCAGCATTATACAGTAATTCCAATTTCTCAGCAAACCGATCCATTGTTTCCTGCAGCCTGAATGAAATAAACAGAACATTTGTCAGAGAAATTCCAGTTTTCTGAAGAGAAAATACTTGTTAGAGACCCCATCTTTAGGATTGTCAGGAAATGGTATCACTGCGAATCTAACAGAAAAAAAAAATACAATTTGGAGATAGCAATTCAGATTAAATTGTTTGCACCATTGTAGTCTACTTCAGGCTATGCTTGTTTTTAAAGATAACAGCTTTCTGAGAAAATTCTTGCTTTTGTAAAAATAATCACAAATTATAAAAATACACCGTACAAACATTACTAAGAATAAAATCTAACTTCAAAAAGATGAATCTAGTTTTTCCTGAAGAACGATGAAATTAAATAATCTCATAAAATGTACAGATTTGAAGAGTGGAGTGTCTGAAATTTTTTTAGACTAATTCTTTTGGGTAAGTAATGAAAAGGGAGTTGACTCATTTTTCAAGTTCAATCAATCACTATCACTAGACTGTTCCTGTTCCAGTTTAGAATTACTTAGTTACCTGTTGCTTTGACGAAAATCATATCCAAAGCCAAAAAGTGTCTTTCCCTCTTCATACCCCCAGTTCTGCATTTGAACAATCATGTCATGGAAATAACATACAGCCTCACTTCCAATTACCTGAATCACAAAATCGATACATGATTACGAGAATAAAATATTCAGCCATCAGTAAAGCAGTTCACACAACTCAATTTAAAACAGGCATACCAAGTCAGGATCTAAAACATCAATTGCATGAAGTCCATGCCTGTCTTCAGGAACCACAATTGTTGATTTTGGATCCAAGGTTTCAGTTTTTCCTGGTTACAATAAACATTATTAGAGATGTTATGCTTACCAAACTGAGAGTAAGTTTTTCGTCGTGATAAAACAACACAATTACACACAAAAATTATAAAACAAAACAAAAAAATAATAAACTAAGCAGATAGAAAATCTTGGATACAGGCATACAGCATGAGTATTAAGGGCATAAAGTTATTCAATTGTTGTCTCGCAGCAATAGTAATTAACTGTCACAAAAACGAACAGTAAATAGAGATAAAATAAATAAATAAATTGAACGAACAATTTGTATTTAATCAATATTAACATACAATTTTTTTAAAAACACACACAGCCCCTTAATAACACTTATCAAGTTCCATTTTCTGTAAACAGAAAATAACATGAGAACGTTAGAACTATACTATCAATGAATAAGGTGTTATATCACTATAATATTAACAGTAATAACATGTATAACTAAATAGCATAAGTTTAACGTGATTTAATTAAATATAGATATAAAAAAGGATTACCAGTAGAAGGATCGTAACGTGACCAAAGTTTGGTCTTCAACTTGTATTCAGCAGAGAGAAATCGAACCCAAACCCGTTCCTGGGTACCATCGGTGACGCTAACAGAGTTAAGGATGGAGCCACCAACGCCAGGTACCAACAATACAGGGTCAAGATTAGGGTTGACGTAGGTTTGAGGCTGGGGTTTCTTTATAAGACGCAACCATAGCTCAATGGATCGAAGGACGTCCTCCAACAACATCGCCATCGACAAATGGAAACCCTAACGACAACGATCAATTGATCTGATTGTCTGAATTGGGGATTAGGGTTTGAATTTGGGAAACGTTGTTGTTGAGTTCGCCAGGAAGGAAGGAAAGAGATGAAAACGTAGGTGGATAAGAGTTGAACTTCAATGATCTGCTGTGTCGATCTTTCAACGTGGATTTCGCTCTTGTTCTACTCTAATGCAGTAACTTTTTATAACGTGGCATATTTCATCAATGCTATTTATGATTTCACATTATTTTCAAATACAAAAATTTTAAATAAATAATTCTTAATGATTAAATATTTAATTTATGCAACAAAGCTTTATACTACATAGTCATTAAATAATAATATTAACTTTGACCATAAATGAGTCCAGATCTCTAAGTATTTAAGGATATATTTATAAATTAATAAAATAATAAAGCAAAAATTACATTTAATATTATTTATCTATTTCTTTTAATGGACTCTGACTAGTAGCTACGGAATCCGAACTTTTAAATTACACTCTAATAATATTTATAACTTTTTGAGAAAAAAACTTAATATTATAAATTAATTTTATATCGATTGTAAATGATTCACATTAATCTTATCAATTTATTTTATAATTATAAAATCAAACGAGGTTGTCTTTCAATATAAACTATTTACACCTTAAGTTTACTAACTTTATACTGTTACAATTTTGTTTAAAAGAAATATTAATGACTTAAATCGAGAGGTAAGTTCTTGCATTGACTTGAACATTTTTTATATGTTACGTAATTGAATTATTGAATTTTTAAGTTAAGAAGAAACAAAAAAAAAGACTATAACTAAATGTAAGTTGCGTGTACAAATTATTTTATTCAAAATGATAGATGGGAAAAGCTACATTTGCGGTATGTTCCAAAAGCTAACAACATAGATTAATAATTTAGATGTATAAATTTTATTTTGTAATATGTGTTATTACTTCTTTAAAAATTTAAATACTGTGTTTAAAAAAATATTTGATTTATTTAACATGACAATGATAGTTTTTCTTTTAACAGAAAATTTACGATGATAAATTATTATTATTATTTTGTATGAGAGTAACCATTGATTTTACATTTAAATATATTTTCAATATTAATAAATTTTAATCTTTACAAAATAACATGTTAAGTCGTTTTTTAATTTAAAAAATTTAAACAATTTTTTGTAAGCATATTTAGAAATATTATAAAAAGTTCTTTTACAACAAATTAAAAAAAATTAACTTGCAATAAATTAAATATAAAATTTTTAATTTCAAAATAAAAAAATATATATGAATTTATAAATTAAATTTTTAATTCATATTTTATAGATGAACTTTTTATAATGTTGTTAGTATGCTTGCAAAAATTCATTCAAAAATATATGAAAATTTAAAAGTATAGACTAAAACTATATGATAATTTAGTATGAATTAAAAATTGTATTTTTTTATTATATATTTCTTCGACACTTTTTCACCAGTCATTAGGCTAACATCCATTAGGGTGCTAATATCACTTGTGGCTATTCATAACCTCATGATACACCAGATGGATGTTAAAACAACATTTTTAAATGGTGACTTGGAAGAAGAAATTTATATAAAACAACCTAAAGGTTTTGTAATTCATGGACAAGAAAACAAGGTCTGTAAGTTAGATAAATCTTTGTATGGTCTTAAACAAGCTCCTAAGCAATGACATGAAAAATTTGATAACTTAATCATGTTGAATGAGTTTAAAGTGAATGAAAGTGACAAATGCATTTATTACAAATATGAAAATAACATTTGCACTATCATATGTCTCTATGTATACGACTTACTCATATTTGAATCAAACATTCATGTTGTAAATAAAGTGAAATCATTGTTGAGTAACAACTTTGATATGAAAGACCTCGGAGAAGCAAGTGTAATCCTTGGAATTAAGATTACTAGGTCAGAAAATATAATTTATTTGGATCAATCTCACTACATTGAAAAGATCCTAAAGAAATATAATTACTTTGACTGTAAACCTGCCTACACACCATATGATCCAAGTGTGAAACTTTTCAAGAACTCTGGGGAAGGTGTTAGACAAACTGAATATGCAAGCATCATTGGCAGCCTCAGGTATGCCACTGATTGCACTAGACCCGACATAGCCTACATTGTGGGATTGTTGTGCAAGTTTACGAGCAGACCTAGTATGGAGCATTGGCACGCTATTGAAAGAGTCATGAGATACCTTAAAAGGACCATGAGTCTCAGATTACATTATCAAAGATTTTCTGCTGTCCTTGAAGGATACAACGATGCTGATTGGAACACCTTATCAGATGACTCCAAAGCAACCAGTGGCTATGTTTTCAACATAGCCGGTGGTGCTGTGTCATGGAAATCAAAGAAACAAACTATATTGGCTCAGTCCACTATGGAATCTGAAATGATAGCACTAGCTACTGCTAGTGAAGAAGCAAGTTGGTTGAGATGCTTGCTAATAGAAATCCCTTTGTGGGAAAAACCATTGTCAACTGTGTTGATCCACTACGATAGTATCGCGGGTATTGCAAAAATTGAGAATCATTATTATAACAGTAAAAGAAGACAAATTTGTTGTAAGCACAACACAGTTAGAGAATTACTTTTTAAATGAGCTTTTATAGTGGATCATGTACGCACTGATGAGAATTTAGCAGATCCTTTGACGAAAGGATTAGCTAGAGAAAAAGTCCTAAATACATCCAAAAGGATGAGACTATTGCCTATAGATTGATGAGTCACCTATGATGGTAACCCGACCTAAAAGACTGGAGATCCCAAGAATTAGGTTCAATGGGTAATAACAAGTCATAGTGATATAAGATGAACATGCTACATAATATATGAGGGAAGCATGAGTCCTGAAGCAATGAAAGGATGATATAATAGAAACTCTTAATGAGATCTATACTCTATGAGGAGTGGAATACCTAGCTATAGGAGTACTCTTGATAGACTCACCTATGTGAATATGGAAGTAGGGGCCGCTCTTATGGAATTTTAAGGTAGAATTCCTAGAGCGTTCACAACACTAGGATACACGTGCATGGCCCTAACTGCACGGGCTTTTGAGAATACACCGTATGAAAAGGTTATGTGTGGGTTTGATGTAAGAGATAGAGTTCAAGACTACAAGTCACTCTTGTTGAATTTGAATCTTACTTGCTACACAAATGTTCAAGTTAAAAGACACACTTGTTTATGCATAATCTTATAGAAGTGTTTGACGCTATTCAAGAACCTATTTTTTAAAATTCAAGTGGGGGATTGTTGGAAATGATAGAAATTGAATGAAATTAATGATGGCAATTAATGAAGAACTAGTGTTGTGAATTGAAAAAAATGAGAAGTCCCACACAGGAGGGAATACACCCATTAGTAGCATTTATAAGGTAGAGGTAATGGACTTGGGTTGGGCCCCAAGGGGCACCCCAATTTTGTGAAGGAGGGAGAACACAAGCAAATGAACCACCACACGCGCGCGCGTGCCACCGCCGTCCGACTCGGCTATGTGGTGTATTAATTTTTTAACATATGATTATTTATTTATTTTAATTAATTAAATGCTTGCGTTCTGTCACAAGTTGATGCATTAATTACGTAACTGCCCTCCATCAAGTCAACATCATTAATCTGATGGATCCCCCATCTTTCTCAGATCCAGTTGTAGAACTCCTCTATAAATAGAGGGTTCACCTCAGTTGGAAAAACATACCAAAAGCTCTCTGTATTTGAGGCTTTTCTCACTTCTCCCCTTTCTTACTTTTTTTCTTATATTTCTCACGAATGGCCTTAGTGCAATATTACGAGTGGCATTCATTCGACTATCATACAGAGGGTGTAATTCTAGAACAGTTTTCTACAGTGTAGTAGAACTCTGATATAGAGTATTTGAGTTGTTTTATCCTAGGGACTTTGTGGTTGATAGTTTGTCTTGCACAATTTGGACAGTGCCTCGAAAAGTCCTAAAGAGAGCGACCTAGTCTGTGATTCAATCCAGTAATTTTAATCGGTGACATTGTTATTTTTCAAAAGTTTTTTAAAACTTCATAAACAACAGTATCATTCAAGAACAACATAAAATCTTTGATAATGTAAGCCTAAACTCATGATCCTTTTAAGGTATCTCATAATTTTATTGTGTCAATGTTTTATACTAGATTTACTGGTAAACTTGCACAATAGTCCTACGACATAGGCAATGTCGGATCTAGTACAATCAGTGGCATGCCTGAGACTGCCAATAATGCTCACATATTCAGTTTGTCTAACACATTCACCAATGTTTTTGAAAAGTTTCACATTTTAATAATATGGTGCGCAAGCAGGTTTACATTCAAAATATTTGTATTTATTTAAGATCTTTTCAATATATTGAGACTGAGTCAAATAAATTATCTTTTCTTACCTAGTAATCTTGATTCCAAGGATTACACTCATTTATTCAAGGTATTTCATATCAAAGTTGTTACACAATAATGATTTCAAAGTATTTACAATATGAATGTTTGAATTAAATATGAGTAAGTCACATAGAGACATATGATAGTGCAAATGTCATTTTTAAATTTGTAACAAATACATTTGTCATTTTCATTTACTTTAAACTCATTTTATATAATCAAGTTATCAAATTTTTCATGTTATTACTTAGAAGGTGTTTAATATCATATAGAAAATTATCTAACTTTAAGACCTTGTTTTCTTATCCATGAATAACAAAACCTTCAGGTTGTTCCATATAGTTTCTTCTTCTAAGTCACCATTTAAATAAGTAGTCTTGACATTCATTCAGTGTACTGTCAAGTTATGAATAGCAACAAGTGAAATTAATACTCTAATAAACGTAATTCTAGTGACAAGTAAAAAAGTATTGAAAAAATCTATATTTTTCCTTTGTCTAAAACATTTTGCTACAATACGAGCTTGGTATTTATCAACAATTTCATCGAGTTTTAGTTTCTTTTTCAAAATCCATCCACAAACTATCGATTTGCATCCAGCTAGCAATTGTACTAAATGTTAAATCATGTTAGACTATAGAGAATCCATATCGTGTTTATAATTTATTGCCATAAATCTACATCCAAAGATGACAAAACTTCTTGTAAACCTGCAAGATTCTCTTCTAAAGTATTGATCGTATATTCAAGTCAATAATCTTTATCAAAAGTATAGTCAAAACAATCGTCAATAAAAGTGATAAAATAACATTTTTCGTTATTTCTTGTTAAAGTCCCATCTAGTTCACATATATCAAGAGTGTATTAAATTTAAAGATTCAAATTATTTTATTACTAATTTATGTAAACTCTTTGTTATTTTAGCTTAACTACGAAAATCACATTTTTCAAAATTATTTAAAGATAACTTTCGAATTAAACTTAAGTTTAAAATTGCACGTTTGTTCACATGATAGAGAGCATACCAAATATTAAAGTGATTTCGCTGAATATTGTCACTTCAAATGATGTCCAGTGATTTCGCTGATAGATATGAAAGAAAGTGACGTCTTAAAATTGTTGTTTTTGAGTTTCGAAAAACTATTTTTAAAATAATTTTCAGCTTCCGAAGTTATTACATGGTTGAATTGCGGAGTTGCGTACTAAGCCGCTTTCTTTAAGACGTTTCGCTGCTCTGTCAAAAATTGTACAAGACAAATTAATAATCACGATAAAACAAACTAAAAAGTCGCTCTAAAATTGAAAGGACAGTGGTATTACGACCAATCGAAAAAATTAATGGGATCAAAAGAAAGGGGGATAAGTGACTCGAAAGTGAATCCAGTAGAGAAGGAAGAAGAAAGATAGTTGAGAACATATAGTTATAGAAGCAATTTCAATATGTAAACTATCCAATGTGAGACTTTAATATTTATATAGTTGAAAACTTTTCAATATAACAAATCAACAATTTTTAAATTCACACACTTAGTATTGATCTTCCAATAGAGATAATAGGACCCCTTTGCCAAACCTTCGCTAGATGGTTCTCGTGTGTCCTCACGGTTCCTTTATTTAGGCATAGAGCTCCAATTACAAAAAATAAAAAGTACGGCTTAATTTAGAAGCACTAAATTTTTTTATATAAACGATAAATGATAGCCAATTATATTAGTGATTTTATAAATAGTTATATCAAAAGTTAAATATTTTTAATAATTTAACTATTGTGATTAATTGACTTAATAAATTTTTTTGCATTGACTATATGTATAAATTAAATTAAAAAGAACTCTTAAACAACTCACATTTGCTTACTTGTTTTTGTTTATTATAGATGAATTGAAAACACAGTGACCATTTTATCTTTAAGTTTTTTTTTTTATAATTTAAATATATTTTTTTTGACAAATATATTATTTTTTTATTTTAGTTATTATAAATTTTTTATTTAGTTGTAGTTCTTATAAAATCATTAATTTTATTCTTAATGACAAATCAAAAGTTATAAACAATAAAAAATAAACAGCATTGCATGAAAGAAAATGGATTTTTAAAAAATTCTTAAATTTTACTTTTACTTTTAATTTTTATTTATATTTTTTTAATATAAAATAATATTAATTATTAAATAATAATTAATAAATTTATTAATTAATTATAGAACACATCTCTCACACTCTTTTTTCATAATATTAAATTGATATAAAAGATTAAAATAGATCGTCTCTAATTTTACATAAATTAAATTATAACAAAAGAACTTATATAAACTAAAATAAAAAATATTTATATTTATCTAGACTAAAAATATAATTAAATATTTCATTTTTTAATAAAGTTAAAGTCCATATAAATTATAAATTAATTAAAAATTTAAATTAATAATCAATTATTAATTTTTTTTAGAATATTAATCTTTAAAAAGTACAACTTTCTATATCTCAAAACATTTGGGTATAATTTATCGTTGCTAGTGTCGAGCAGTGGGAATATAACAAGTGGTATATTGTTGCCACGTCAGAGCTATGAAGTTAATTGAAGATAACATGGCGTTGGTCTCCCACCGTTAACCTTGAGTTTGTGGTTGCACTAAGCCTTTTTATCATTGATTGTATAGAGAAGAAACGGAATGAAGCTTGGTTGCCTGATCTATGGTTATAATAATCTCCTCTCCATTAAGGTAGTAAATAAAATGTATTGACACTTTTTGCTATGTGATTATTAATTAGTTTATGAATGATGATAATGCAATTTTAAAACAGAATAATAACGTGAAAAGGGAAGAGAAGCAGCTCAAGCTCATTCCTTCAAACACAAAACAAGTTAAGTTTTTCAAGAGCCTGGCTCCTCCTCTTGCGGCTGCCTTTCTCATCTTATCTCCAATGTGCGCTACTCCAGGTCACTTCCTCGTCCTTTCTAAAATACTAAATTGCCCCTCATTTTTTTATTCAAATTGCATTACTGCCCACATGCCATTCTCTCCTCTTACACGGAGATTGTACAAACTAGAAAGTAGAGACAATTGTTTCGTGGAAAACAGCAAACTATATGGATTTTTTTTCCAAAATATCCATTTTTTTAATTTGTTTTTAAAATACCCCACTTTAAACAAAATATCTTACATTTGAATTTTCAATATGCAACTATGTGAAACTAAACAAAAATTGGAGATAATAGTTACTCGGATCTTATATACACGACCTTCTTCTGCACACATATTGTTGTACTAATTCATAAAATAAATAATATATAAATTTTTAAAAATTATAATTATTAATTAATAATAATATAAAATTAATTAAAATTAATAAAAAAAATTATAGAGATGATTAACTATTTAATAACTCCCTCCTATTTTAAACTCTGTTCACTATAATATTTTATATTCTTTATAAAATAAATTAGCAATTCCCTCCTATTTTAAAATCTAATCACTAATATTTTCCATTTCTTGGTATATTATATACTCAAATTCTGTTTCTTTTAGATAAAAGAAAAGAAGATACAATACATTATATTTACTTACATTATACATTTAAGGAATAAAATGCTCATCATATATAAAATAGTATTCAAATGTTACCAATGTTATCGAAAACTCTACCCAGTCTCTATAATTTTTATATTTTTTAATAATTTTCATTAATTTTTATATTATTATTAATTTATAATCATAATTTATAATGATTTATTTATTAATATATTTTTATATTATTTTAATATAAAAAATGAAAAAATTATATATATGAGCAAAAGGTATGTGATCAAGAGTTGAGGATGTTTAGGCATGTTTTTGTGGAATGAATGACTTAGATTTCTTTGATGTATCCTTTCCCTTTTATAGCCAACTCCCTTGGTGGTCTCCTTTTTGTATGCATAACCTCCTCCCACTGTATTAGGTGGGAGTTTTGGCCTCTTCCCACTTAATAGAGCATTGGTTTGACTAAGTGTCGTGACTTGAGACTCAAGTTCGTTCTCTTAGGTTGAGTCCATTATAATTTGAATTGAACTCCTAACTTCATTTGGACTTTAGTAACTCAGTCCAAAGACAAAAATGATTCATGATACTCCAAATTTAATTTACAAATTTGGAGAGTGACTCATGGGAAACTAATGACACATTGATACATGCGCAAGTGACCAAAACATCATTCATGAGGAACCTCATTTTATATCATAATTTTACAAGGTTTTCCCTCCCTAATTTAGCTACTTGTTCTTTTTCTTTCCATCATTTATCTAAAATAAAAACAATGAGCATGGTTGCTAAATTGTCTGTCAACAAACATGTACTCAAGGGTTGAACTTGAATAATAGACAGCATTTTTATTAATTGTTAGTAGTAAGTGATAAAACATGTGGAATAGAGACATGAAGTTCATGTTTGTTAGCTTGTTGTTGTACAGTTTCAATTGGCCAAACCATAGATATCCAAAGAGGAGTCACATTATTCCGCCAAACATGTATTGGATGTCACGATGCAGGTGGAAACATTATACAACCAGTGAGCATCCTCTTTTTCATAATGACATCTTTTATGTCCAACCATACCCAAACTCATATGTTTACTCCTTCCATTGCTTTTCCTTGCAGGGGTCAACCCTATACACAAAGGATTTACAAAGGTAGACATGAATCAATATTTCTTTCTTCTGATTAATTTTTTCATATCTTTGAAATAATATTCAAAATGTTGGTCATCTATAGAAATGGAGTTGATACAGAAGAAGAAATCTACCGTGTCACATACTATGGCAAAGGAAGAATGCCGGTAAGATAGATATCTTGTGATAATTAGCTCTCTTCCTTAATGATTGTTTGACCTTCATCATTCATATATAGTTTATGTTTAAGGGTTTAAATTTAATTTCATACAAATATTGGGACCTCTACTTGATAGAAAAAAGTGATCATATGCAGGGCTTTGGTAAAGAGTGCATGCCACGAGGGCAGTGCACATTTGGAGCTCGTTTGGAAGATGAAGAGATTAAGATATTGGCTGAGTTTGTCAAGTTACAAGCTGATAAAGGGTGGCCAAGTATAGAAACTGAAGATAAATGATTTAGCAATTAACTTATGTTCTTCCACCTTTTCATTATGAGATAGTACAAAGTCATTTATCTAATGGTTTACAATTATTTTGAGCTTGTATAGTTATAATAAGGTCGAAAATTTGACTTTATTTATATTTATATTAGAAATGTTTTCGACCTTATTATAACTAAAACATTTCTAATATAAATATAAATGAAGAGATCTTTATGGAATTCCTTTAATCTCTAATCTCCTGGAAGATGAAGAGATTAAGATATATTAGAAATCGTTTGAAATTCCTTTACTTGACAATCCTTATGGCTTGGTACATTGCTGCAGGAGATGAAAGTAAAGGAATTGTGATTGTTAACTTGTTCAACAATGGTGAATGTTCATCAGTTCTCTTCATTTTGCCTCCCCACTCCCAAATATATTACCGGAAGTTAGGATCAGGTAGTGTGTTTTATACTACAAGAAACTAGAATTGGGTAAAATAAAAAATATAGGAGGGTTGGATGAGTATTCACATTTCTTCATAAGCAAACAATTGAAACAAAATAGAATATAAGGATACTACACCCCATTACCATTCAATTTAAAGTGAGATAAACAAGCCAGTAAATTGCTACATGCATGTCTACATCAATTAGAAAATATAAGGCTTGACTCTCTTCCTTCTCTTAATTAGAGGAATTGATTTTTTAACCTTCAAAGGCTTTAATCTTGCTCTTCTTGCCAAACAAGGAAATGTTTTGAGAGCCCACTACTTCCTATAGGGACTGATAACTATTTACAACAGTTATTTTAACTTAATTTATGAGTTTATTTCAAAAGTTTTTATTTGAATTAACTTTTTAAGTATTTTGATTTGCATTTTATTGTAAATAAGTTGTGGTTTTTAGCATTGTTTATGTATATTTCACCTGTTTGTTAAGTGCACGGGAATTAAATAATTCATTCAAAGACTGACACTACAAAACATTAAGGTGACTCCAAGATTATGGAAACATTTTTTAAAGAGAGATTTTCTTTTACCCAATGGGCCTTTCACCTCATTCCTTTTTAGGGTTGGCCTATGAAGGTAAAAGGGGAATCTATATAACTACCACATTTAAGGAATCAACGGTTGAAAATCCTAGATCTAGAGAAATCAATGCCTCTACCATCCTATATCTTCTTACTATTTGTATCATTCTAGTTTTAGGAATTCAAAGGGTGGGCATTGAATATTTCATGCTTAATATTCGATATTATACATGAGTTGTTGTATCACTGTTTACATTTATTTTCATTTTCATCGTAACATTATATTTACAATAAATATCATGCTGGTTGCTCTTATGATTTTCCCTGAGCTTGTAATGAGTATGTTTCCTGTTATTGTGATATGTTAATATTATAATGAAATAGTTAGTTTTAAAGTAATGATTTAAAGTCTTCCATATTTTTAATCCATGTGTTACTATGATATATGTTTATTTAGAGAATTGACCAACTTAGTTCAAATATAAGTTCATTGGATATTCGATATTCTGATGAATGAAACCCAACAAATTCACTAAGGATGGAATTTCCAGCATGAAATTACATCAAAAGACAATTTCTTCCAACATAATATAATTGAGAGAGGGGCTTAATTTTGTGTAAGAGGATGTGATCTTATTGAATTGATAAAACATCTATTTTTTTAATGTTGGACTTTTTCAAGGGTACGAGGTGAGATTTTAAATTGGTTATAAGTACAAGGATTTACAGTAAACGTCTAAAATTTTGTATAGACTTTGACATATCTCTGTTTAAATTCTTAAGATTATAAGTATATGAGTCATCTCTTTTATATATTTAATATTTTATTTATTTATAATCGATGTGAAACTTTAACTACTCACATTTAAACTCAACAATAATCACGTGTAAAATGGAGATAATAAATATGATTTATTTTAGTAGATGTTGGGAAATGAATGAGATTGAAGGCATAGAAATTAGAAAGCAAGAGAGCATCTTAATAAATAATATGCCGACCTATAAAGGAATAATAAAATGGAAAATAAGATAATAAAGAAGAGAACCTTAATACGTTTGGTAAAGGAACATCAGTGGCTAATATGATAGGTTTTGTTGACAACCAACTCATAGAAGTCACAACTACCAAAATGAATTGAGGATATTAAGGTGATTGGGCAAAAATAAAAAAACAAAACCATGTGACACAATCCACTAATCACCAAGAACTATTTAAAAAGGGTTTTTATATATGTGGTCCTTGGCTTCCATTTGGGCCTGTCTATATGTCATTGTTTGTGAACCAAAGACAGAGAGAAAACCCAAAGCTAAAGACAATCAAAGGGCATCCCTCACCTGATTCCACCAACCTGGCCAATTTATGCCGTTTTATTACCATATAATTACCGGACATTTATTAATTGTGATTATGTGATACGAGGGACAAACAACTCTCATTCCACATGGGAACTCTTTCTTTAATTTCTATTTTTTATTTTTTATTTTTTACTAACATTAATTCAACACCAAATCAATTTTAATTAACTTGCTGCTATGATATTGTGATGCTTTCAACTACAGCTCTTCTATGGCACCAGAAAATGACCCTGCTTTGACAGTTGTAGTGAATGCATAATTAATTTTATATGTAGCTTTCGTTGGCAACACAATTTCTTTCTTTCTTTCTTTTTTTTTAATTTTTCTTTTACGAGATTGATGACACTTGTGCATTCTTCTCTTTGCTCTCTGAAAATAATAAAAACGATATGGGTTAAATTATCAGCTAGTACTGCTTTTGAATTTTCTTTAATGTATAAACGACCAAATAAAAAATACTCTGCTAAATAATATTCGATTACTTTTACATTACCTTATCCTAAATTGTCATATGGCTGACATTTATTGAAAATTATATTTTTAATGAAATGACATAAATTTTATTCTTGTAAAAAAAAATAGTCATACAGACAAAAAAAATATAATCGCTTATGTGCTGCAATTAATGAAGTTTAAATTTATAAAGTATGGAAGAATTCATTTTAATATTGTTTATCAACTTCAATAACTTATGCCTATATCCAAGTTTTGGTCACATTTTCTATATTATATTTAATTATCTATAATTTTTTAATGGACTAAAAAGAAACTACTACTTTCTTCCTCAAATTGATATATTTGGCTAAATTATGAGAATTGAGAAAATAAGTAGTAGTATTAAATTTGTTAAGAATTGATATTATTTTACATATTTATCTTTCAATATATGGTTAGTTCATATTTTTATTATAATATTTATCATAAATTGTAAAAAAAAGATGTAAATTAATTAGGAATGTTAGTATATAGATAATTAATTCATTTAAAAGCTCAAAAAAATTCTTATAAAAAGAGACAAATATTTTTTTTAAAATCTTATATTTAAAAACGAATATACTAATATTCATTACTTTTAATAATACATAAATTTTATTTTGAGTACCGATAGGTAGCCAGAAAAATATATTTACCACATAAATATTATTTATTTCAATAAAAAACACACATATATTAAATAAATTTAAATTTTGGAGGGTGGTCATGATACTATTTGTCCACCCTTTCATGAAATAATTTTAAAAAGGAAGGAATATTTGGTTGTTTTTAATTGTTATCAATATTTTATTTATATGTAAACACTTCATCGTGTCATTGGACATTTTATAGAAGAACTTTGCATTCTGTCCAGTGTAAATTCCAGCTAAGAGATGATAAATTAAGAGTTAATATTGTAAATCTTTTATAATTGGTTAAGCATATAATATCAATTAAATAATGATTTATTTATCAATAATTACTATCACTTATTTCCTTCACATTTTGTTGAAAAAATTCTTACCCATTATGTGATTTTAGAGAAGCGATCTGTCAAGTAAATAACATCAATTGATTATTATATAAAAATTATTATTTTCAATTGATTTTATATGTCTAACTAAAAATTAGACATATAAAAAATGTGATTATATATATCAATGTTTTAATATTTTGAACTTAATGTTTTATAGTTTTAAAACATTTAACTTGTTGTTACACTTGTACCTCTAAATTTTTCAACATGTACATCATCCTCTAACATATTCATCGCGTATGGACCCATAGTCCTTAGGGTGTTTCTAAAGTGTAACGTGGATGTAGGTTTTTTATTTCTTCTGCTAATTCCATTAGTGTTGGGTATGTAATGTTGAGATTAGAACACGACTTTTTTTGTTGTCGTAAAGATTGAAAGAGTTCCTTTTTGCTTGCTACAATAGAAGGAGAATCTTATGGTATTTTTAAAGCTCTTCAATTGATCCGTGAGTTAGACTTCCATGATGTTCTCTTTCAGGTTGATTGCAATTTAGTAGTTTATAACCTTCATATGCAAGATATTTATGATCACTTTGTATTTTAAGAAGTCTGTTGATATTAATTATTTTATTTTGTCAAAACATTAAAGTAAGGTTTATTTAAAGACAAATTCATAGTGTTCTTTATAAATTTATTAAGAAAATTATTACATCTGATCATCAATTTTTCTAACGGAGTTCTTTATGTATTTACCGATGACTTAATGAATGAAAAATATTGAACTTTTTTTTTTATATATATAAAAAAAAAAGGAAAAAAAAAGTGCATTTCTCAAATAGAGTGCCCGTGCTTTCAAAGACGGTTAAAAGGTATTGTCATATCCAAAAAAGCAAAGATTTATTAGTTGATTCATGAGGCAAAAAGATATATCTATGGAGCCAAAAATCATTTTCATATCAATGCCTTGATGTCTAATATATGTGTATGACAAATAAAATATATTTATTATACCCTTAATTTAATGTTATTTTGCTCTTAAAAAGAGCCAACTTTCAAATTTTGTTTAAGCTTACATCGGCCTTGTGCAGATCAGTGGTATATATAATATATATTGGCTTTTATTTGACTCATCCTTTCTCTTAAGAACTTCGGTATTATAATTTATAAATATATATTTGGATGTCGCCGTACTTTTGAGTTTTGATCCTATCTAGTTAGAGTACTCTTGTACTATCAACTTAATGAATTTTCTTTAAATTTTCGGAAATAAACATAAACAAGTAGCTCTTGAAACATGCAAGAGTCGTACAAAATCAAATCATCAATTGTAATTTTTTTTTAGATTAAATGTATTTTTTATCTCTTTATTTTGTCTAAAATAAATTATTAATTTCTCTATTTTTTAAAATTAGTTTTTTATTTATTAATAAATATTTAAGTTTTTTTTTATGACCGTCATTTTTTATTATGTGACACTTTTGTTAATGATGTGATACTTAATTGATATTTGTGACTTAAATAAAATATTTCATGTTATTATTATTGTGATTAATTTTATTATTTATTTTAATTATATATTATAATTAAATAAATTTGAAATATTTTATATAAATATTTTAAAATTTTAAATTATTG
>JBBPBS010001017.1:10604369-10618524 GCA_037974835.1 Cicer judaicum | reverse complement strand
AAATTATGTTATGTCTCAAATTAGGAAAACAATGACATATATGATCAATTCACATGCTTTCAAAGTTTTTTTTTTTCTTTTAGATAAACAAAAAGTGTAAGAATTTTTACATTTTTTTAGTTTAGATCTTTGAGCATTAATTCTATTTATATACTTTGATAGAAAAATTTGTATGTCCTATGAAATATTAATATTATTATGTATGGTTATATATTAAAAAATATTTTTAGGGTTTATATTTCACTACATAGTATATTACATAGTATATGTATGGTTATATAAGTTGAAACTTGAAACATGTTTCTAACACCAATATACTTCCTTTAAATTTTAGCGATACTAAAATTTTTCATTTCATTTTAAGATATCGAGTCAAATAATGTAATACTTAACTCTCTATTATTTTCTTATATGAAGAATTATAAATAGTTTATGTCTATGAGATAGACTTATCCCACATTTTTAGCTTCTATAATTATTTAATTTCTTCAAATTAAATATTACATAGTATCATTACTAGAAGAAAAAAAATATCTTTTAACGAAAAAATAGTTATTTTTAGTGAGATCTATAAAATATACAAATATATCACATGTCACTTCTTACATAACTAAAATTAATATTTAAATCAAATAGAGGGATATAATTATACCATTGTTGATATGGACTTAGAGAAAAATTTATATATTTTCTAAAATATTTATGTTGTCATGTATGGTTATATACTAAAATATATTTTTAATTTTTTTCAAATATAAATTATTTCTTTTTTTGTTACAAAATAATAAATTGTTTCATTACTAGAAAAAAACTATTTTTCATTAATTTTAATTTATGTCAATCAATCGTCCGCACAATTATTTAATTTAATGGTGAGTAATGATTCATTTTCTTTCTTTTTTATTATGAATTTTTTTATAATTTTTGTTTGATAATATTATTATGTATTTCTCGTTACACTCAATTTACGACAATCAATGACATAATATTTTACAGTTAACAACAATCATTCTACAATTATTTGAATGCTCTCTACTTAATCATTTGTATTATTTCAATGTGGTAACGAAAATGAACCAATTTTGTATAACTTCATGTTATTTTCTTTCTCCACTAAATTTTATTCTTTTATTTCCCTTTTTTTTTATCTATGTCTTTCAGTATAATATCTTTTTTTTTAATTTTTTGATACAAATCATTTTCTTTTCTTTAACTAATATATCTTATTTTGAATACGTCGAATACTTTAAAAATCTTAAACCACAAAATTATTTTTCTTATATGATCTTTAGTATTTTCAGTTATTTTATTCCATCAATGCATCGTAAACATTATTTCAAAAATATTTTAATATGTGTAGGAAAAAATATTACATAATATCATTACTAGAAAAAAAAATATTTTAATAAAAAATAATTATTTTTAGTGAGATCTATAAAATATATAAATCTATCACATGTCACTTCTTAGATAACTAAAATTAATATTTAAATACAATAGAAATATAATTATACCATTGTTGATATAGACTTAGAAAAAAATTTATATATTTTTTAAAATATTAATATTGTTATGTATGGCTATATATTAAAATATATTTTTAATTTTTTTTAAATAATAATTTTTTTTTTATATACAAAATAATAAATTGTTTCATTATTAGAAAGAAAAAAAACCATTTTTCATTACTTTCAATTTATAACAATTATTTGTATGATTCATCTTCTTTCTTTTTATTATGGATTTTTTTTATAATACTATTATGTATTTCTCGTTAACACTCAATTTATGACAATCAATTATAATAATATTTTACACTTTAACAATCATTCTTTATTATTCACTCACAACATAATAATTTCATTTAAAAATATTCAATTACTCATTCAATTTAATAAAAAAAAAACCATCTAATATGGTCATAATTTTCAAACGGGTAACCTAGACTTCACTGAGATTAAATATAAGCCAAATATACTAACACGTGTCATCAACATCACATGTTTCTGATCACATCCTATGTTTTTTACTTCACATAATGGCACACCATCAAACCATCAGCAAGGGAGAAATATATGGGCACCAGCTGGTTTTGCTATTACTGTTGATTTGGATCAATTTCTGAGTGTGTGTTTATTTTCTCCCGAAAGTCATACTCCGTGATGAGTCCAAGATTGTCAACTAGTTTGTGATGTCGCTTACATCCTGCACACTAGTAGGAGGAACTTCTAATTACTTAATAGAATAATTTCTTTCATAATACCGGCTGCAATATAAACCACACAAATGATCTTCAAGACACATGCATACTGAATCCAAAAATCTAGCTATTCCATTAATTTTATAAACTTTCAGAACAAGCTTGATATAGAACAAAATCAAATTATAGCAGAGGGTTAAAATTTATATCTTTCACGAAAAATTTCGCATTCTAATTCAATATTTTACGTATTTGAGATATGATGCACAATCAGAACAAGCCAACGTGCAATGCAATCTAGTTACTTCTTTTGTAACATGAGAAGCAAAATAAATACTCAGTAGGTAACATGGAATGTATCTTTCTTTGCTTTCCAGACAAAAATTTGTTTTCTTATTTCAACATTTTGCAGAATAGAGATATGATTGCACTTGCACACCAATATGTTACATATACAAAAACAGGGGATGTGGCAAGGTACTATGGTCCATATCCTAATGAAGAGGAGGTCTTAGTGGGCTTGAGTGATGAGAGGCCCAAAACATGGAGAGTGTATGGGAGGAGAAAGAAGAAAGAAAGTCAGGAAAAAATGTGAGTGTGTGACTGTTACTTAATTCCCAAATAAAGAGGGCGAGTGCGGGGAATGGTAGAATTAACTAATCATCAAATTCTTATGGTTAGACAGTGAGAGAATAACCATTTTCTCTGCGGATGAGCTTTTACTCTGGAATTGTATTTCATTTTCCATATCCAATCATCATCAATAATATTCATTCATCTATATTAGTGTTCTACCTCTACTTCAATATTTCTACTTCAATATTTCTACCTCTCATTGTCGATAAAAATACAAAACACACCCAAATTTTTGGCCTTAAAAAAAGCTTTCACCAGGTCAACGCAATCATCAATAACATAGTTAAAGAAAACTACGTACATAAATACTATAATACACATATTCTCTTCGTCTTTATTGCATGTGAGGGAGAGATAAAAAGAGAAGACAAAATGACAATTATTGAATGGAAAAATATTACTAATATATTAAGGACAAGAGCATAAGCAAAGTTAAATTTAGGCACTAAAGTCAAGATAAGCGAAGGCTATACTGCATTTACTATGCGTAACATAATTATATCTACTCTCTACATAGCTTTATAAGCAAAAATATAAACTTCAGCAGCAAAGATGTAAAGGTGAGCAAGAACTAGCTACATGAACTATGTATAACATAATAATACTTACTCTATCTACAAAAGTCTTGTGCTACATGTGTTTTACCCTCTCCCCCATAGAGAAATCCCTATTGCCCTATCCTTTATAGAAAATGGAATTTTAAATGTGAAATCACACAATTTTACAATCCTACTCTCCCACTTTGCTAAGTTAGAGAGGTCTTATCTTAACCATATAAAAACTCTTAGAATTTGGGTTTCAAGCTTAACTCAACCTAAAAAAATCAGTGCATAAAGTGAGAGCTTCCCCGAATGTAATCACGATTCAAACCATTTCACTATCCAATGTGAGGCGCATCACACACCCCTAACATCTAGGACTATCCAATGTGAACTGAGTGGACCGATAATGACCTGATAATGGATGAATCAGCGGATCTATGACAGGCTTTGGTAATCATTTGAAAAATTGGATTGGGCCTAACTCAATCCTCAACCATGAATAGGGATTAAAAAATAAAGGAAGAAATCACATGCTAATAATCTTTAAAAAAAATGATTAAATATACGAAGTTCACAACAGGAATCAACAAGTAATAGATACCTGTATAAAAATGGCACCCCTTTCATATGCTAATGGGTTTACAAGCCTCTTTGTTCTTTCACCACACAAGTCACATGTAAATTGTACAAGTAAACTTCTTCTTGGAAGATTTAAGTCAATACTAGCACCCTGCATATGCATAGCATTATTGTATATTGAGATAAAAAAGAGCTATCGAAAAGCAAATATTGTAACTAACCGCTTCAGAATTGTGTAATTCTGGTAGAGGGGAAGTGAGAGAATCATCACCACCTAGCAAGCCATGTACTCTAAATACTCGACGGGGAAGCCTTTGAGGCACTATTGCGGCAACGCCAAATCTTGACCTGAAAGATTATGACCATTACAATTTAGATTACTGTAACTAGAAATTCATTCTTATAGAATGAACTGAAAACGCATAAACTCTAACCATCGAAAAATAGGAGAGTGGGAACCGAACCTGGAGGCTCTATTTGAAGGAGGGTTGAAGCGGAGAGAGAGATTAGGTTGGGGATTTTTGTGGGCAGAGGAAGGGCAACAAGTAAAATGCAATGCAAAATTGGAGAGTACTGTGCTTGCCGCCATTACAGAATGATCTGGCCTTTCAGAAACTGCTCAATGAATTCATGAATTTAAACAAAAAAAGAAAGCTTTTTTTTTTAACGAAAAAACAGATCTCGGAAACTAAATTAATATAATTAGTGTCATGTAATATTTCTTTTTCAAGTAATTTAATATTGTTGAGATAATATTAAATTTAGAAAAAATATATTTTTTTTGTTTTAAAAATATTAAAATATGAAACATTTTTATTAAGTGCAATTTTTTTTAAGCCTTTTGATTAAGTAAAAATTTAATTTTTTATGGAGATTTAGTATGGTTGTTTTAGCGGCCTTACCTGCTCTAAACCATTATTATTTTTCGATTATTTTTACCGAAAAATATTTTTACCTTCTTAATTAGTTGTATTGTTTTCTTGTTTCTATTATTCATATTTATGTGTTCATCTATTATATATTCCATAGTATCTTTTGGTATCCATGTATTAGAATAGTTAATTATTACTCTGGACATATGTTATATTCTACTTGTATAGAATTTTATGATCGGTTGTTAGTTCTATTTTCGATTAGAAAAATATTTTTAAATGTATTATTATTTAATATCAATTTTATCAAATAGAATGTCAATTGATATAATAGGGAAAATTGTTGACAAATTTTTTTACTATGAATTAGCTTCAAATTAGCAAGGAGTTTTTAAATATCAACTAGGCAAGTCATGCAGCCTCGATTACAATCGCAGAGACATCGAAAAAATTCTTAATATCACTGGAAACTGATCCTTGATTGTAGGGATAAAATTTCCATACCTAATAGATTGAAGCTCAACAAAGTATATATGTTACATTCCTTTAACTTACAATAGCTGCTCCCCTTTCAGGAGTGGTTATATGATACAAATTGCTTATAAATCAAAGATTCATACAACAGAGTGCAAGCTACATATCCTCTTTCAAAATATTGTATAGCCCACAAGTAACTAATATCATCACATTATCAAAACATGAAAATAAAAAGAATAAGAATTTCATCCAGGAGAGAACCTTGTTTATTTTTCGCTTTTGAAGACACTTACTAAAAGCCTTTACATTTCTAAAGCGATGAGAACGATGCAAATGCGAGTTGCTTCATTGAGTCTATATGCTGGCTGCATTTTACTTCAGGTTTAAACCCCTACCACTTCAATTCTTTGACGGCAATGAAGAATTTGAATGTTTTCTTCTCTTCGCTTCAGGTTCTCCTAAACGCAACGAAACCAAATTATCTTCATCGGGACTGTTCCTAAGTTCGGATAGACTTTTGAATTCCGAGTCTTCTTTTGGGTAGCTTTGATGAACCGGAGATTTGCCTGCATAAGTTGATATGAACTGGTGTTCTACATTTGGAACTGTGTCAATCTCATTTCTGATATGAAATTCACATGGCCTTAATGAAGGGTTGACTATCTTAGAGGGTTCTTCTTTGACTGGAACATGCTGGATATTCAAGCAAAAAGGCTCAAAGCTCTCTTCAAGCTTTTCGTTTATTGGCACAGTGGGAGATGATTCTTCAACTGTAGAATCAATTCGAGCAGCAGAACCGTTTCTCTGTACTTGCGCCACAACTAAAATATGACCAAAGAAAGGGAAAGTCAGCTGTAGATGTTCGGTATAAATGAATGGTTTGGCATCGCGACACCAATTGATCATGATTGTTTTATATATCAAAAGAAGAAAAAAGGATATGTATTGTGTATGCAGGAAGTGTGTGCATCGTCCATAAGATTAGGGTTATTAGTTGGATTGGGCTTTCACCAGTACTAATAAGGAAAAAACTTAGATGCATTTTATTAGATGATTTTTGTATGGTTTTTAAAATAAAACACACCTTTTGTGGCTATATAAAACCTTGAGAAAATTATGAATTTGATAAAATCATAGTAGGTTAAGTTAAGAACCATACGAAAAGTACCTAAGAAAATGCACTTAAGTTTTCTCCTACTATTAATGCTTGATGGCCTAATTAATAATAGAGCAATAACTTATGAGTAATCACATAATACCTTGTTAGGGTCAATCTATTTTCTCCCTTTTCTTGTATAAACCTCAAAGTTTCAAGTTTCAACAACTCTGAAACAAGAGAATTTGGATTGGGCACAGTCACATGCATCTCAGCCGTCCAGTCAATATTGGATGGTCTAGATTTTAAAGCAAATTTTGATTTTTTTTGTTGTTAAAATCTGAATAGGCAGGTTTTAATCAGACACTCAAGATGTGTGTGACTGCGTGCAGTCCCATGGTTGTGACTGCTCACTACCCGGACCAGAAACAGGACGGAATATAATACTGCAGCCTTGCCAATGCCAACTGATTATATTAATTGAGGGAATTGAAATTCTAAGAATGACATGTTTCGAAAACAAACCTTGGAGTGATTCATTTGTTGTTACGAGATCAAGTTCAAGGAGATCAAGAAGCCGTCCAAGGTCAACACCACTTGTCCAATTCTCCGGGGGTTGGCCAACTCTTAGTTTTAAGCGACCCCGATTAGCTGTCCCACCCCAGATAATGCCAACAGGGCGTGGCTTCTCCCTATTCTGACCAGTCAAGAGAATGAGGCTTCCACTGTCACCTTCGAGGTCAAAGGTCTGCTGGTTCTCTCCGACGACAAGAAAATCTGTGAGAAAACAAATACCTTTCTCATCGTTATACTCCAAGGCATAGGCCATTATAGTCCCTGTAGTTAAACCGGAACTTCTTCCAACTTTAATCACTTGCCTACCAATAAGACTGTTGATTGGAGACTGCAAATCTATGACGTGGACTTCACCAATCTCACCCACACCTCTAATCGATGTAATTACATTGTTCATATTAAAATCTTCTGCAAATGGGATGAATGCCCCATCAGCTCGCACAAATGTTTCTGCAAGATGAAAAAATTGTAATGTGCATGAGGGTCATGACCAACAGAAAGTTCAAAGGCAAAATCATAATCAAAAAGTTTAAAATGAGGTTATAACAAGTTTGACAGGCCCTTGTGGAAAGATACTTATTCAAATCAAAGCAACATACTATCTAGGGAGAAGGACTGACCTGACTTGGGCATCCTTATATGAACTTCCCATGTGACAAGGGTTGACCTCTAACTAACCCTTTAACAACTCCTACTCGCCATAACGGCTACAAACTGACTCACGTCCCCTAACACTAACTAACCATTTTGCCTCCCCCTTCTGTAAACCTTTATGGCTGGGGCAGGGGATGTGGTATTCCTAACACTCGTCCATCCACTGCTTTGCTGTTTATAGTTCCCTCAAATCGTGAACTCTATTTAACAGTAGCAATGTCTCCATTATTCTTTTTCATCGACCACCATAGGTAAAAATATTCATAATAATCTGAAATTTGAAAAGCAAATTACCTGGGTTTGTTCCAGCAAAAATGCCATACCAAAGATCATCAGTAATAAACGATGTTGCTCTCTCAACTGCACCAAGATATACACCAGGTCCAAGACTAGGTGGCAAAGGATGAAACATCTTCTGGTTTGGATAATCCAAATCAACAGCTACATGTCGATTTGTTAGAAAACCAACTTCTCGATTTCCTGTTCGGCTTCTAACAATAGCACCCAAGGTTCCATATGTCTCTTGACTTGCAACCTTCAAGGAGAAGAAATTAAAAAAAAGTTACAAAAAAAAGAGGAAAGTTATTACATGACTTGCATTAGATCAAGGTTCATGGAAGAAGATGTATAGTACAAAATATTTAATTGAATTCAACTCCATAAAGATTAAAAGATGATATTGACCATGACGGCAAGATGATATACATCTTCTATAGTATCAAGTTATGAAATATTATGTCCTTTAACTTGTATTTGGAATACAGTTAATACAACACACAAGAAATTGAGTCCGTGAGCAAAAAGAACCTGAGAGCCAGAGCCGACACACGAATCGCTTCCCCTTAAGCCATCAGCAAGCTCCGTATACAATTGTTCTTTAGGAGTTTGTGCAGGTGCGCCGTAATAGGAGAACTCCACAACATCCACGTCACACCAAACACCTCCCGGCCCCTGTTTAGAAAATTAAGAAATGGCTTTAACTTCCTCAAATAGAAGGTATCAAAGATTAGACCAACCTATATACCTTAAAAAAACTTGATAAAGTTTCACTGTAGCTTTAAGATGGTAATTTTAGACATAAATGGAATTTATAATCACTGTTGAAAACGTCTGCATTTTAAAATTTCCCCTGTCTACCATTCTAAAGTTTTTATTTCAATTTATAAATCCACATCATAGGGGCAATATATTACCTATATAAATATTAAATACAAAGAAAGCTGGAATGGAAACATCAAAATCAAATAATGAATAATTGAATTGAAAAGTGTAACGAAATCCACTAAAGCCATGTGTAGAAACCTGCAACATAGCCAGAAGAACCAAAATTCCCCACCTCAAGGGCAGCAGGTATGCACTGAACATGGTTGAGCCATTGCCTATGAACTTTATGAGCAACAAAGACTAGAATAGCTGGAATATCAGTCAAAACACCTCCTCTGATCCGAAATCCAATTGCAGTGCCGAGACTGAATCTTCGTAAAATCTTACTATGAAATGCCCTAATAGTCATAAGTTCAAGCAAGGTAGTAGCCTGCTGTCCTGAAGGCAACCTACCCAAAGTTTCAGGTAGCACTCCCTTTTGAAGATTCCCAAAATAGTTGGCCCTGTCTTCCGCTGCGTCATTCCAGCGACTCAACGTAGGCCAAGAAAAGTAGGCAGCATTGCTCTCAGAATGCTGAACGCCAACTGCAAAATTTTGCAAGTGTAAAGGGCTGGATGAAGGATTAGGATGACCGTAGTAGTTCCTTTCTAGGTCCAGGGACGACTCCTCCGATTGAGTTGACCCAGAATGGTGAACTCTCAAGTCCAATCGATTCCGATTCATCTGTCAACTCTCCTACATCACACTTAATATAGTATACAAAAGTTCAATTATCCAAAACTCATCCAATTCCAACTATGCAAATAAAAAACACATCATTTCATGTTATGCTCAAATTTAATTGATTTTTCAATCAATAAAAAAGCTTCAAAATAAGTAGAGAAAAAAAATCTTCAAAGAGTATATGACTATATATTATAGATATGTTTATAGACTTATTTAGCAAAAGAAAAAGGTCCACTCAAAGTAAAATTCATCTGTATGAACTAAACCTAACAAGTAAAAGAGTAAATTCCATGTGTATAATATCAACAAACAACACGTACAGGTAAAATACAAACCATTGCACATAGACAAGATTTAGCAAGTTCATCTGTTGCAAAGGGCACCTCAACTCAAGAAATTCAAACTCTCATATGAGAGTAAGTATAAAATAATAGCTATCAAATACAAACATAACATTACTCTAGATACTTTTACAAAAATAGGAACACTTCTTTAACCACTAAATGAAAAATTAGCACTATCATCTCCTTAAAACCAAATTTTCAGCTAAAGCTTCAAGTAACACAGACAACAACAAAAAATCCATAAGAAGAAAAGGGTAGGAAATTTACAAATATTCAGGTCCACTAACAGGTTAAAAAGCTCATAACAAGCTAGATAATTTCATCATGAGAGAGAGAGAGAGAGAGAGAGAGAGTCATCTGAAGGAAAGGGTAACCAAAAAAAGGAACAATGAACAAACACTAACGACAACAGAAAACGGAAAACACAGTTTTCGTTTCATAGGAGAGCACAAAAGCAACAAGGTAGAAAACAAAACGCAACCCATTAAAAAGGGTTGTGAAAAGATAAAATCTTGAAGGTTAAATGAGAGAAAAGTGACTGACCGATCGGCAATGGTGTTGGAGTTACAAAAATGGCGTCGAAGAAGAGGAGGTTGAAGGTTTTCATGCCCTAGAAGTAGTACATGTGAATTCTATGGCAATCAATCATGTATCAGAATCAAATTAAGATTTGCAGACACAGAAAAATATGAATTAGTGAAAGTAAGTTTAATTTAATTAGGGACATTAAAATGAATGTAATTAGGGTGGCACATATAGATATAGTTATGGCTTCCCCTCGTTGAGAAAGGGGAAGTGGATCAGTTGTTATGATGAAATTGAAATAGCAATACAATGTGTGTGGATTGTCAAGAATCATAAGTTAATGTATATCTGTATTTATAGTATCAACTACTGCTATCTTTTATCCTTACATAGGAGAGTATATGTCACAGTATTTAACACAATGTATTAATTAATATTACTTTCTTTTACCCCTTTCTTCGCTTATTTTATTTTATTTTATTTATCCCTTTTCTCTTTTGTATTTCTTTTCAATTATAATATGCACATATAATACATTTACTACACTTCATCTGTTATCTTATATATTCAATTTTTCATGCGTTATCTTAGGTATTAGATATTCAATTTTATCAGCTCAATCATTGAATATTATTTTTATTATCTTAATAATTATAAAAATTTAAATATTTATTCTTTTATAGTGTTCCTTACACACATTGTACTTGGATTGTCACCTTTGTGTTATTTAATTAAATATTTTGACTTGTTGCAAAAAAGAAATTGAATATTTATAATTGTAGAAATTTGTAGTCAGTTATTTTACTTATATTTTAAAAAATATATTATATGTTAAATGGAATTTACTTGATAAAGTATATTTTTTGTTTTTTATTTGATAGTTAGATTAATGAAATTTAATATCTATTTATATATGTGAAAATCAAATTAATCATTCTACAATTTTAATATTATTTATATGAGTAAGTTACATCAAAATTAATGACAATGGTGTAATGAGAGCCGATTCCAATAATTTGAAATAGTGAAGACAAAATTATATAAATAAATTTTTATACAAAAATGTGTACAATTTCATACGTACAAAATTGAATACACGTCTTATATATAATTTATAATTGTTTTCTAAATATCTTCATATTTTAAAATTGTTGTATGATTTTTTAATATTGAACACTATTAAAAATATATCTTTCTTAATGTATGATCAAACAATCCTTTAATAATTTGTCTTTCACGTAATTTTTTTAGATAAACTTCTTTTATCCACACACACAAAATCAAAGTTAATTTCAAAAATAAATACTAAATTAATTCTGAAGGATCGCTAGTTTAGTGGAGACAACACCTAATTTTAGTGGGAGTTAATAAGTTATTCAAACATTTGTGAACAAAAAATATATGTAGTGGGGGCAGCTGCCCCCAATTAAAGACATAAGCATCTGTATATAATTATATATATATTAATTTTAATATTTTTATTTTTTAATAACATAATAAATAATTATAAGCTAATATAAACATTTATAAATATAATTTATATAATAGTAACTTTTAATTTAAAAGTTGATTTTTAAAAAAATTATTTGATATAATTTTATTGAATAAGTGTAGATTGTTAGCTTCTTAAAGTGTGTGGAAGATCTTAGAGGCAAGGCCTGCCATGATTTATTCACTCAAAGTTTTATTACCTCAATTTATGATTCTACTTCTACTACAATCTCTTCTTCTCAAAAGGAAGTTTCTTAGGGATCGAAATAGCAAGTAATATCGTTTGGATTTTTTGAATTCAACGATGAAGGAAACGAAGGTGTTGCTTTCTATTTGTGCACACTTAGGGTTAAAAATACCAAAATTAGTAATTTTGTAATAAAAATAACAAATTTAAAGTTTTGAAAAAGTTAAATATTAAAACTGTCTATACGTGTTTAACATAAAAAATTTATATTTAATTACTTAATAAATATTGTCTAAGAGTGAAAAAAAATAAAAAATAAAAAATGTTAAGAATAATAAGGGAGGAGAGACAAGGACACCTGAAATAATATGTGTTTATTGGATACTGATGATTGATATCTTAACAATTTATTTTATGTGGGTGGGGTTTAGAGGGCCATTTCTGTTTGCTCCCCAAAAGTTGCGCAACCTTTCAATCTAATAATTCATTTCCCACTTAAATATGCTATGAATTAAAACCCAAAAAGAAGAAGAAAAATAAAAATAAAAAGGTTGGGTCGGGTGACCTTATTATACTTTTGTCTGCTCCGGTTCTCTGGTAGCTCCTTTGTTGCCATGGTGCTACATATTCATTTTTTCGTTTTTTCATATTCCAATAGAGTGAGGAGAATTACAAATTTTCTTTTTATAAGAAAATTTTAGAGTCTTAAATTTAAAATAGTGAAGACTTTAATATTCATTTAAAATTTACAATTGGATTTAAATTTATTTAAAATTAAAAAATAAAAATTAGCCGAACTCAAACGATGTTTGTTTAGCGGACAACTTCATTAAATTAAAGATTTTTGAATGTGATCTCAACTTATTGTGCAGTTAAGCAGCACCTATTCATGGAGTGTTCTTGAGGACTCGTACACTTCGATTGTTGCATACTCTCCAAACATGAAATGGTTGCCAACTACTCCAAGTCATTGTTATAAGGATAAAAAAAAATGACACAAATCTTGATTAATATTATAAATAAAATAAATTACTTTTGAATTATTTAATGCTATTATTTTTAATATATTTTTCATTTATTTTAAAATATTTAATGTTGATAGTTAAATATTTAACATTAAAATGAATAATTTAATAAATTTTACTTATATTTTACATGAAATTTAGACAAATAATTACACTTAATTATATTTTTTATTATCTATAAAAGTAATTTTTTTTTTCATTTACAATAGTGACCGGCCCAAACATTGTGGTTGTTTACCAAACAAGATTTTTGTATTGGATGCAATATTATTATTGTGTTCATCACAAAAAAAAAAATGTAGTATTATAGAATTTGGCTCATTTAAAATTAACTTTAAGAGCAATAAAGTGAGTAATATGAATAAATTATTTGTATATGTATAATCAATCGTGATAATTACATCATTAATAATTGGTTTTCTCATTTTACCAATTTTCCTCTAGATTACTCAAATTCTAGTGTTATGATGTAATTAAATTTTTGAAAGAGATTAATTTTGATATGCAACTGTCAATTTATCATTAATCATTATTATATAAAGTTTAATTGTATTTTTAATTTTTATATTTTATCACACTCACGAAAGTAGTCATTTATTTTAAAAATGAACTTTTTGTTCACTCAATTATCACATTTGTTGCGACTAAATAACATCTGTAGTCCCTTAACTTAATTTCAGTTAATGTTTTAGTCATTTATTATTATTATTATTATTATTATTATTATTATTATTATTTTCTTCTAATTTGGTCTTTTATTTTAATTTTAAGTGACAATTTGATTTTTTATATTTTAAAATATCAACAATGTTATCCTCTTTTGTTTTTGCAAAAATTCAAAAATTCATTAAAAATTTCAAACAAAACCCATAAAATTAATTATTATCCTCAATATAATGGAAATTTTATCAAATTCATAACTTAAATCTTTAAATAAACTCATATTTTCTTTAACAACATAAAATAAATAATGAAAATATGAGTTTATTTAAATATTTAAGTTATGAATTTGATAAATTTTTATTATATTGAGAATAATAATTAATTTGATGGGTTTTGTTTGAATTTTTTTTATGAATCTTTTGTAAAACAAATGACAATATTATTAACATTTTAAACC
>JBBPBS010001017.1:10501223-10601502 GCA_037974835.1 Cicer judaicum | reverse complement strand
TATCCTCCAGATTTCAATATAAACCAAAAGGTGTATTTGAAAAAATATTCAAATGACAAACAAGTTTAACTTATTCTGTTTTATTTAATGAAGATGTTCTTAATTAGATATTCTTCAATTAATATAAATTTTATTTTTCAAACATTTTCATGAAACTACTTTTTTATTAGATTAAGAAAATTAATCATTGTTCACTTAAGTTTTTATTTTTTATTCCTTTTATCTTTGTTCGCTTAAGTTTTTAATAAAGGTGAATTAGGTCTTTTTGTTTATAATAATCAATATATATGATGAAGTGTTTCAAACATGCGTAAAATAAAAAATATTTATGTAAATGCACATACTTAAGAAATTACATTTCAACAATTTAATTTATACCTTAATATTTTATAAAAAAAAATTAAATATTTTTATTTTATAAAATATGAAGTGGATCAAGTGGGGGCAAAAATATGGGACGATAATTAAATTAGGGATTGTGGAAAAGATGACCACACCACCATTATTTTGACATGTGTAGGTGTCACATAATATTTTTAATAGCTAACTTGGCTCTTAATTAACAGAAGAATGAATTTGTTGAATATTACAAAGATAAAAGACAAAAAAAAAAAAAAAATTAAGAGTTAAAAAAATCTAAATTTATTTTAAATAAAAATAAAAAACTAAAAATAGATTTTAACCTATTAATTAATCTCCTAAAAAAAAAGAGGGTGTAATTTAAAAAACGAAGAGTAGTGTGATTTATTTATTTTTTATAAAATAAGAGTATTGCACTTTAAAGATTTTTTTTTTGGTGGTGTGTAATCTAATCAACGTTTGAATCTTATATATACCACAAAATCAAAATATCTTATAAGAATGATCATTGAATCTTTGTTAAGAATCATATCAAGAGAAGTTCAATAAATTGGACTTCAGGGTCAATGCACTCGACAAACTGTCTAAATAGCTTCTTCTTTCACTTTGGATATTATTCAAATTAGCCATTTTAAATATGTATTTTGATAAAAATAAATAAAATTTGAATTGATTAATTTATATGTGTATTTTAATTTTTTTAAATACACATGGTGAGAAAAAAAAACTACCACTATCTATAATATGATGGTAGCTGCCTCTTAGCAAATGTCAGTCCAGGAATCAGAAAGTGTGAACAAAATTGCTTATCTAATAATCTTTTTTTAGGAGTAGAGAAAATGCAAAAGGAACTATTTTTTACATCTCAACATTTTTTAAAAGCCCACATGCTTTGGTGTGTACTTTCAAATGGCATAATTTGTCACAAAAGAAGACTTCTCCGAGATGTAAATCCCCATATTGGCACAACTATAGTAAGAATCACATTTGTAAGGCTTGGTAAAAAAAAAGTTTTAATTGTGCAAAACTAGTAAGAGGAAATATATATGAGGAAAAAGGTCAAGGCAATGCCTTTTCATCATGCTATAACTATAATGCTTTTTATTTTAAATGTCTTCCACAAAACTATATTGAAACTGGTTTTGAAATGCCTTTAAAATGGTTGTTGATAATGCCAATAGCCATGAAGGCTTCTAATGTGGAAACTCAATAAAAAAAATGTTACAAGGCTAAAGCTTAAAGTCCAATACCCAATACATGTGATTTTTCCAATCTATTTAAGGGAGAAACTTTCCCACCCAAAAGAATGAAAAAAAGTTTTCATACCATCAAAAAGTATACCTCTAGAATAAAAACACTTTTTTTCCTTCAGAATGTGTACTTCCGAAATCATGTATGGTTTTCTTAGAAATGTGAGGTGGATAAAGTGGCTCCCTCTATTTAATCACACTATAGTAACAATACACACACCAATTTGTCTCACTTTATTTTGAAAATGTTTTATTCCTCAAAGCGTGACTGTTTCTGCAATATTTCAACAAAACAATACCTTAAAAGAAACTGAAGTTTTATCTCTTATTACAAATTTTACAAACAAACAACCTAATCAGAAAACCTTTCTCTGTCGTGAGGAGCAGAATAATCGATATTTGGTCCCGCGGGAACAATTCCAAATGGATTGATAGAAGGATGACTTCCATAGTAATGCAGCTTTATATGTTCCATGTTCACTGTACTACTAATGCCAGGAATTTGGAAAATATCTTTGGTATAGTTGAAGAGATTTGGGTATTCCCGTATTAGCTTCTTGTTACACTTAAAATGAACTGCATAAACCTGAAATTTCAACAACGGCTAATTACTCAAAAATCAAAACAATGGAATGTGTAAATTGCAGTTATCAAGAGCAGATTGCCGAAAAGACTGGAATGCCAAAAATAGCACTGTGGGCAAATAGTGGAAGCCACATAGCGGTTTAAATAAGTCAATTATATATAAAAAGGCATGTTGCATACAAATAAAATAGGGAATGGAGGCAGAATATATCTTAGGTATAGAAAGGTTTACACATTACGGTCAAAATAAGATGATACTCGATGACTCTTTAGTTTTTCTATTATAAAAATAGGCCATGTTTACAATACATGCAGATTCTTCAGATCATTATTTTAAAAGACCCTAAATTCCTCTTTTTCTGCTATTGCTGCTACATCAACTAGCAGAAACCGGAATAGCAGCTGCTATTGCCGCAGCATCAGCCAGCAGAAACTGGAATTGCAGTCGCTCTTGCCTAACAATGAAACAAGGATAGTGTAGCGAAATAGCTGCTACTCTCTCCGTTTCACAATGATTGTCACTTTGGCAAAAAAAAATTGTCTCAAAATGAATGTCATTCACAATTTTCAATGCAAATTTCGTCACACACAATACCTCGTCAAATCTAATGAGAGTGACAAACAATCGAATGTCTGCTTCAGTAAGCTTGTTGCCGCATATATATCGTTGCTTGCTTAGTATATCCTCACATTTGTCCAAAGCTTCATATAATTGTCTTGCAGCCTGGACAAAGGACCAAATGAACAGTTTCAAATGCCTATTGAATGTAAACAATAAAGTATTAACCACAACTAAAATAATTTAAAGAGAGCTACTACATACATCATTGTATGGTTCCTGCTTCTTTGCAAACCCACATTTATAAACACCATTGTTTATATCAGGATATATCCACTCATTCGTTTCATCAATTTGTGCTTTCAATTCAGGGGGATACAAGTCCAAGGTGGGATTTTCAGCAATATCGTTGAATTCAGTATTAATCATACGGATTATCTCCGAGCTCTCGTTGTTAACAATTGTCTTGAGTTTCTTATCCCACAGAATCTGTGCAGATCAAAATCTATCAGCTAACAATAAACATCTTCCGAGTAAAGCAAATCACAAAAGCTAAGAAAGAAACGAGTCAATTCTAGAGCGAAAAACCTACAGGAACAGTGTACTTTCCAGCATAGTTTGTACTTGCAATTTCATAGAGTTCTCTAACACTCTTTGCACCATTCAAGTGATCGGGTTGAGCTCCAAGAAACTCGGTCTTCGATTCAGGAAAAACCCATCCCATAAGGTCGTCCGATTCTTTAATTCTTCCCCATATCGGTTTGACCACCTGATTGATTATTAAACACACATGATATGAAATTTCTACGAGAAACTATTGAAATCATTCTACTTGCAAATATTAAGCAAGAAGGCTACTAATTACCGAGAAACTGATGGCTTTATTGAGTCCTTTGATATTCAAGTAAGAAAGGCATCTACAAGCCCAAGGGCAAGCATATGATATATAGAGATGATACCTTCCTGACTGAGCTGGAAATTGGGAATTTGGATCCCTTGAAACGAAATTTCGGAATGTCGAAGCAGATCTCTTAAACGCTCCTGTATCTGATATCTCATCCAATGAAGATCTCGCCATTTCAACAATAGGCTAATGCTAAGAAGTAGATATTTTAATAGAGAATCACAAACAGCACAAAACCTTCAAAGAATTAAATGGTATAAAAGAAAGCTTAGTTCAACGAGAAGTAAACCTTATGTCACGAATTAGAGCTTACAATTACAAATTAAGGGGATCAAATCAAATCTTAATTTGTCTAATTATTTTAGAAAAGCTGATAAAAATAATTACATATTAATATTATTTCATGATTCAACACCTTAGAGTATTCAAGAGAAGAACACAGCCACTATAGACTTAACCAAAGCTTAAAAGCATGAAGCCACATTAAATAATAGTAACACCTTTAGTTAAGTTTCAAGTGAAGCTTAAATTTCCTGATCAGTTCACTTCATAGTCCATAGGTACACAAACTTATTTTCATCTATGGTGATCGAACCCCTAAATACCTAAATCCCTTACCACTAAGAACACATCTTGGTGATGTTCAATTAATAATAATATATTAGAATCAATTATTAGCTAGTTAATTTTCTATGGAGAGATCCTCATCATAATAAGAGTTTTCATCAGCTTTTTACCAAATGAATTATACGTATTTCACCTAGGAAAAGCATATAACATGCAGCAGGAATATGTGAAGTCTAGATTTTTATAGCAAATAAAAGTAAAAAACTTTGACAAACATTAATATTGAATATTAATAACATCTTGCTTATTATTGCATATACCTAAAAGGAAAAGAGAAGGGAGAAGGTGGTTTTTACCTTGTAGTTGTGGGAGAACAAAGAGAGAGTAAAGGAGTATTTGGGGAGGAGCAGCGATCTCAGACAGAACATACTTTATGTAGTATAATACAAGTAAAGTTCGAATTAAGAAACAAATCATTTCAACCTCTCCACCTTCTTTTTAAAATTTTATTAAATATTATTAAGTAACAACTAACACTTTCGGTGAATGCTCCTTCAACTCCTATTTTTTTTACTTTTTATTTTTGACTTTTTAATAAATTTTAATTTTTGATAAAGTATTTTTCACTATCGAATCCTAAAATCTAGGTGGGTAGGGATGCAAAATCAGGGGTGGATGATCCTTCACCAACACTTTCATCATCACAAAGCGCAACAATAGGGCCCACATAAAAATGTTGGAAAATTGCATTCACCCATAGACAGGTTTAGAAATTCATGCCTGAAAAAAAGTTTTAGAAATTCATTGTTATAAATAAAAAATTAGGAATTCATTAAAGTGAAGAGAATAATTTTTTTAATTATTCAACCACTTCTTCAAGCACAAAACACTTGGATATCAATTTTTATTAGTGTGGACCTTCTCAATTTGGAGAAGTTTTTTATCTAGCGCATTTCGTACTTAATGAAAACAAACATCTATAGCTTTGAGCGGTAGTGTAATGTTGAATTATTGGATGTGCTTTGCACTTTGATTATCTCCACGCACTACATAACCTTGTTGTTATTGATACAACTCTTCAAGAAAACTCTTCTTCCATAATCTCCTTCCAACTCCAAAAATTCTTGAGTAGCTAGGATGCACTCTGCATCACATTACTTCAGAAGAGAATAATGCAACACCTTTTTTATTTAAGTTTAACTTGCTATGCTAACTCCTCCTACAAAAGTAGTTAAATATCCTAATATTGATTTTCTAGAATCAACATCACCAACCTTGTTGTGCAAGAGTGTCAACTAGTAAATCTCACCTTGAATGAAAATGAACAAGTAGAGCAATATATAAGTAATGGAACTCATATCCAATATCTCAATCATTTTGGTGAAAATATGCTGTTCAAAGTTCAAACCACTTGTACATTTACTTGAATAAATTGATACAAACATCTTGCTCTATTTCTTCACTGACTAATAGAAAATATCAGCTACAGTTCCCCCAAAACCATGCAGTGTTTAGCCACTGCATCTCTAATACATTTTACATTGTTAGTTGTAACATATGAACATTCGGTAACACTGGCCTTAGTCTACAAGGGTTTCGGTATATATTTTAGCTCTTCTTCGAGCAGTGGAGTTCAACCCAGGATTCAACCACAAACATACAACAAACTTGTACAGCAGCATTGGTATAACTTGGCATTTACATTAACTCCAAGCATCGGATACATGCATAATTCATAAGCCGGTCTACAAGGCTATCTGGTTCTGGGATGAGAGTAGAAGTCAAGCTGTTCCAAAAATGAAATGTCAATGACTCAAGCTTTACTTTTTCAAGTAGAACGTCTTGATGTGCTTTCTCCGTTCCCGTTGCTGGTGCAACAAAGTATCTGTTTGCAGGTTTATAATCTGGTTAAGAAACAAGAGCACAAAGACAAGAACAACAACAAAGTCTTACCCCACTAAGTAGAGTTGGCTACATGAATCAAATAATGTCATAACGTTCTACTCTCTCCGCCTCACAATTGGTATCGTTTAAGATTTTTGCACATATATTAAGAAATGCAATAATTAAGTCAAAGAGAGAAGTCATCTTACCAAACTACCCTTCTTAACTATTGGTGGATTTTTCACTATTATCAATGCAAAGTATAAGAATATTTTGGAAGTTGTGTATACGGTAATCATTGAAGGGTAGTATAGGCAAAAAATTAATTAAAGTAGCATTAAAAAGTGTGAATGATATTCACTATGAGACAATTTGTTTTTGCTAAAGTGACACTCATAGTGAGACGGAGAGAGTATCATATAGAATTAAGACAAAAACTAAACAGAAAAACAAGGTAGGGTCACTCTCTAAAGTCCAAATTAGAATTTTGTGCCTCCACAAGTAGTTCTAATCAGCCCTATGACAAGTATATTCCTAACCAATTGAGAGAAATATCAAGTTACCTTGTGATGTCCTGAGAATTGATGGGGAAGAAAATATGTGAGGGTTCCACATTCAACTCCAACCGTTTGATATTTTTATTCTTCTCTCCTACAAATTTTCGTGCAACCCTTGTCAGTAGATCAGCACCATTTGATCTCAAACTGGTGTCGTCATATGTCATATAAAACTCTTCCAAGCACTCCTTTATGAACAGACTACATGAAATAAAGAATCGATTTCACATAATGTCTCATACTAAACAAATCAAATTAATTGCATTTTAATTACCTATCACTCTTTCATTCAAATTCTGATTGGTGACAAAAAGGCATGGCAACACAATTTAAATCAGAATGCTTTAACCTCAAAATTTGATTTCATGATATTTCAAATCTAGGCATATCAGTAATTGGCTGTATCTAAAATTCAAGAGCTCACTAATTAGAATTTCAGACTCAATTTATACCGTTCATTTAAATTTTAACTTTATAGTTTTGCTAATGAACAGAATCCTACTTTCCAGGCTTCACTCGTGTAGGTAGGAAACTATTTCTTATGAGAAGCGAGTGGGTTTCTTTGTCAGTGAAGGGGAAAAAATCAAACACCGTCTAAAATACTAGACTAATAATATTTTTTTAATTATTATCCAATAAGATTTCTGGAAAAAGCAGTATAAAACCCCATACTTATAGGCGGGAAGATACATTACACAAGCTGTTTAAATCCAAAACATAAAAGAATAAGCCTCCAAATGAAAGGTACGTTGACAAAAGATATTGAACCATAGATTCACTATTTAGGTACAGATTAAGCTTTCCTAATTATAAATTCATGTGCATCATATATGAAACCAGCAACATTAATCAAGCAAGAAATGCGCGCACCCGTTATGCTTACTCAGTGCATAATTTAAGAAATACGCTGTAGGAATATTAAACAAATCAAAACAAGGAAATCGAGATCTCCATTTCAATGCATATCAAGTTGACACATGGCTTTAAAAAAATTGATGGTTCAAATTCCATCTTTTAAACCCATTTTTTTTTTTAAAAAATAAAACTCATCTTGCAAGGAGAACCCACATAGGCCATGCAAAGCTCTACCTAAGGCCCCTGCTGCAATCAGGCCATTCCGTCACCCCGCCCCTGCACCGCACCTCTGCCCCAACATCACACCCCACGTTTTACTTAATTACTAAAAATAAAACAAATTGATTTTAAAGGATTGGATCTCAGCTATTGTAAATTTTAATCCCATGTGACGGACATATATGCAATGAGATGAATCGTATCGTACCATAGCCATTGGAAACAAAAGCAATTCTCTTCATTGATCAATCCATTATAGAATCATTATTATGACAGTCATGATTTCATTTTAATAGCTTCCTTGAAAATATGATAGGAACAACGCTAACAATACCTGTGCCTTCCAAAAGCCATCACAGCACCATTCAAAGAACTTCCAGCAGCATGATCCTCCATGCCAACAGAATTATTAAGAAAAGAAATTGGCTTCAAGACTATGATATCTGAGTCTAGATAGATCCCACCATACCTGATAAAACAAAAGACAATGTCAATGCCATACTTATCCCAAGATATAAACATCAGAAATAGTCAAATCACACAGCAAAGCTAAAGTAAAACCATCCACAAAATTATTTTACAATTACAACTAAGCAATTGTTACCTACTAATCTATGTAGCACCGACATTTCAAATTGAAGGCGTATTAGATGTTCGATACATGTCAATATTCAACAAGACACTGATACATGCAATTATATCCAATTACTTCTATTTTCTTAAATTACGGTGTTTATACACCCGTGTCGTATTTGGTGTTTGTGTCTATTTCTGTGCTTCATAGCTACTTATACTAGCGAATACAGCCAAGAAAACTTACTTATACAGAGCGGCAAGACGGATAAGCTCACTGTAATGAGTGGAATAGAACTTTGTCTTTTTCCATTCAAACCAAACAGAAGAAAAGATGTTGGCAGGCGTACCCTCCAGCAACTGTTCGAGATTTGGCATAACAACAGCAACTTTGTAACTGAGAAAAAAGAAAAATCCACATTCCTTAGCTAAAAATGCAAAATTCAAACAACAAAAGCAACTACAATGCAGCAGAACATAAAATTGAACAAAACAACATAATTAATTACCCATCTTTAACAAAGCTATCTTTAAAGAAGTCAAGCTCAATTGTCTCAGAGAAGACCACAACACATGCATTAGGGTGATGAAATAGCAAACTCTCAAGACCACGCTGATACCTAACAGTGAACATCCAAGTGGGTGAATTCCACACCATAAAAACCCTCATGACACATTTACCCTTCCGGAAGAATGCATCCATGAAGTGATTAAATGACAAACGCAGTGGCAATTCAGGAAAATAACCCCAATTATTACCATCAGCATATATATGACGATTAAAAAACTCAGCTTTATCTTTATCATTATCATTCAAAGTTCTGCGTTCTGCTACACCTTTAGTGATGGTCGTTAATTTATCGTTGTTAATGTTTTTGTGAGGTGAAAATGGAACTTTATTGAACTCGTTGATCCACCATTTATGGAGAATTCTATCACCTCTGGTGAGACCGGAGGCACCGACGGCGTCGGGATCTTGAAGAAGAGGATTGAGCATTGGATTGAAAGCTTCGAAACTCGACTTCAACATTTTATCTTTTCTGAGAAAGAGAGCTTTCTTGTCGAACCAGTCACCCCAGTTTTCTCTGAGGGAAGGTGATTTGAGAAGAAGCGCGTCTTCGATTGACGTGATTAGTGTTGCTTTGTGTATGACGTCATCGTCGAGGGGGATGTCGTCGGAGCTGAAGGCGGACTTAGAAGTATCTTGTGGAGATGAGAAGATGGTGAATTCGTCGGTGGTGATTGCGTCGATGAAAATGGGAGGGGTTTTGAAAGATCTTCGAATGGCAGAGGAGAGAGGATCGAAGAAGTAAAGGGAAGTTTTGGTGTTAGGAGGTTGGTTTTGTTGCTGTTGTTGGTCGAGGTCAATGAAGTCGAGTTCGTCGATGGGATCGGAGGTGGAGAGATCGGAGTCGTCGGGGTCGGGGTCGGAGTCGGAGTCGGAGAGGAGAGTGCGGGGAATGGAGTGAGTATGGGAGTGGGAGAGAGAGAGGCGAGAGTAGAGAAGTGAGACGGATAGAAGGAGGAGGAGGGCGGAAATCACCGCGCATAAATAGGCGCCGTAAGGGGAGCGGCGCCGGGATCGGAGCATAATTTATTTGTCTCTCTGGTCTCACTTTAGTCTTCACTCTGACTCTTACTTAACAGCGGGTATTTCTGTTGTTAACTTCTGATACCAACTCACTCTGCTTATGGTCAATTTAATTTTCAAAGATTTTATAGTATGCGAATCAATTTGATCAGAAATACTATATTATATTTAAAGAATTTTAATCATCCAAATTATAATTTTACTAACATACCAAATGAGATTTTTTTTTTTAAATATAGCAAATGAGAAATACTAGTTAAATATAGAAAAAACTTATCATTATAAAATTCTAGATGATATTTGATAGTTATGTAATAGTTGGATTTATTGTTTGATATTGTTATAGATGATAATATCTAATTTAGATATAGATATGTTTTTTTGAGTTTCGATATGGAGTATTATGATAAAAATATCATGTTGATCTTAATATTAGTGGTTGGAATATCAGCAAAAGTGAATGTGATTAAGATGATTGATAGTGTGTGAAGACTGATTTGAACCAATCAGTTGTATTAAGAACAAGATTTGCAATAATTGGTTCCATGTTGTGTAAAAAAGACTTTGTTTGTTTTGAAACAAAATATTCTAAATGGTTATGGTGCAAGGAATTACTCCAAGGAAAATAATAAATCTTCATGATAGCAAACACTACACCTAATGGTGATGACAAGTCAACTAGAATTCAAGGTGACAGTAGTCATGCAAATTCTAACAGATATTCTAAATGGTTTTTTTTAAAAGTACTATACTATTAGGTTAAACCCAAATTCTAAAAAAATATCCAAATAAAAATATCTGAAACAAAAATCTCTACATCCTAAGATTAAATTTAGTCCTATCAACGACAAAACTACTAATGAGTAAACGTACACACCCACACCTCCTAAAATTATTAAATTAAATCTATTATCATATTTTATTCCCATTTTGCCCATCCTAAATATATTTTGCACTTTCAATTCAAAGACTCTCTCACTTTCCACACTTGTTTTTCTACTTTTATTTCTCCGATTTTTGTGCAAAGAAGATTGACTCAATTAATTGACATTGTTTTTTTACCGAATTTGTTGTCTTTTGGATATAGCTCATCTTAATGTTCTTTTTTTCTTTTCACTTTCTTATTATTAACTAATATTAATACTTAACCACACACTTTCTATGGTTCAACCTTGATGAAAAAACCAATTATGAGAGTCCAAATCAAAAGATAAATCATTAGGTGAAAGAGAAAGAGAGTCTCGTTACTTAAAAGTACTACATTAAACACTTTTATCTACTTAATGAATCACTTAACTGATTCATTTGTAAAACTGTGTTAATTAGTGCCCTAAGATTGATTCATTTGTAACAACTATTAAAAGCAAAAGACAAATGACCAATTATATAAGTACTTTTTTAAACAATTTTGATTATTATTTATTGAAGCAATGGCGCTACCAAACTTCAACCATTGGTTTTAGGTTGCCAAGGAATGTCGCTGAGATTAAAAGTTTGATATGATTCCATTTGAATCCTGCCATTGCAGAAACATCCTCAGACCTCAGCACACAACTCATTCTTCGGTTGAGAGTTCAAGATACCATTTTGTTTATGTTTCAGAGATGCATTTTATATAGGCATAGCTACATATAAAGTTATGTATAGCACGTACAAAAAATCATTCGGGGCATATATACTACCTACATTGTAACTGAAGGGGTGATGAACTTCAAAAGAAGCTTGTGAACAGGAAACAAATAAACAAAAGTTAAAAAAGAATTGGTCTTTGTTAAGGCTAGATCATTACAATGATTACAGACTACAATCTAAACTACACGAAGGGGGCATTTTACCCACTAATAATAGTACACAGCAGGCGCATAAGATCAAATAGAAACCACCAAATGGCCGAAGAACCCAACAGGCATCTTAAATTCAGATGCAACATTTCATGATATTCATTCAAGGAGAACCATCTGTCTATCTTCTTATCATGTAAAAGGATAGAAGTTTGAAAATAGCAAACTTCCAAGAAGAATATATGCTGCCGAGTATGTCCATATCAGGTATCCCCATCTAGGATATTTTGTAGGATATGTCATTATATATGAAGCAAACCAATAAAGAGGAGGGCTTGCAGACAAGAAACGAGTTGCCACCTGTTATACATGAAATTCCCAGTAGAAAGAATTAAGACACTTCAGCCATTCTCAAGCAACAAAAAGATACTATAGGCATTGACTAGACGTGTGGTGGGTGGTAAAAGTGGGAAGATAGAAGAAAATGAAGGAATGAAAATGAAATGTGTATTTACACTTTTTCCGTGTGCAAATAATGTTCATTTTCATTCCCCCATTTTCACTTCCCTAGATGTATTCTTACAACATACAAAGGACACCTTCATGTCAAATTAGAATATCTAAGCCATTTTCTGGATTAGGTCTCCATAATAAGATGATTAGCAAAAGTTCAAGCTCAAACTGGTCTGTTTCTCATATTCAGTAACATGATAAACAGAAGCAGAAGTCAGCAAGACAGTAGCCTACCTGTACATGCATGACAAGAAGAGCAGTGCCTGCTAGGAATCCCAAGTGCAACACAAATGGGAGAACAGATGCAGACAAGTATCCCAGATTGGCTGCTGACTCTGATTCTATGTGAACATTAGAAACATCCCCTTTGATCAGATCCTTTCTTCTCCTAACATTGAAATGTTCTGTTACGGAGTGAATAATGTTACAGTTGCAAAGATAGTGACCGTTTATATATCCAAATTCACAAGATCATAACTCATGTATGCTTAAATGCGGTATATAATGGATTAAGGATTAATAAAACGTAGCTAATAAGTGCACAGATATCACCATACAGGAATCATAAGACAAACAACGAAGAAGGCTTTGGGAGATAATAATCAGAAAATAGCACCACCACATAGGAACCGTCAAAATATAGTTCCAAGCATTCAACAATTGGGAAACATAATTATCTGTTTAAGAGTTATACCTTCTACTCTGACAGAGGATTTCTCCACACTGCCAGCTGCTTTGAACCTTGAAAGATCCCTTGACAAAAACACAACTCCAGAGCTCTTTTCTTCATTAGTAGTGTCAAAACCCAGCGAGAAAAAGATCTGAGGCCTTGACTTGGCATAATGAACAACTGAGAAAAATGCCAGTGACAGTATTGGAGATGCAAGAAGGAAGTTAGGCAACTGTTTCAGCTGAAAATATCTCAAGAAACCAACACCCCTGGACAACCATAAATTAACAGTATTCAGTGGAACGTCTTAATATTTAAATATTCAATAGCATTATAATAAGTTGCATAGACTAGAGTATGTCTGCCAATAGCATAATGTCGGCAGAGAATAGTACTTTTAGAGTTTAAAAATGGACATACCAATAATGACTTTGAATATAATTGTAAAGCAACGGTACCCTTGTCTTGCACCAAGGCCTTATTTCATCAGGATGACGGCCAACGCACATATTGTAGTAGCCATAAGCCTGGAAAGCTGCAAATGGAGCAAATACACATGCACTGCGTAATGCTCCAACAATAATAATCTGCAATGCCAACTGCCAAAACAACAGAATCAATCAAAAAATCTTGTTTATAATAAGGAGTAATGATTATTGATAACATTTTCTATCTTTTCAATTGACACGGAAATCAATCCTAAAACATCTACCCTACTAGTGAGTGATGCCTGTGACAGTCTATAGCACATTGTTAATAAGACCTAAATCAATGGGGGGAAGCTAAAAGTTCAAGGTATATTGAGTTTCTACTCTATAGCCAATTACATGTGAAAAATACACAACTGCAAAGAATACAACTTATTTCTTCATTTTTTATAAGATATAATATACAACATCACACCCCAACCAACCCTTCCCCCTCCTTCCATCCATACTATCACGGGCATCCATAATCTTTTTTAACCAAATTTAGCAATCAAATTTCAAATTTTTTGAAGAAGCAGATATAGTTCTTCAACTGGTAATAACCAGCAACCATGTTCATTCAACTGACCAAACTCAGAAACAGAAGATAAAGCAAACAATAGATACATTAGTTTAATCCATTACCAATATAAGCACAGTGCTACATAGTTCAGTTAGAAATACTTAGTCATTTGAAAAGAATGCCTGAATGCAAATGAAAATTTCCAACTATACTTCCAAAATCATTTCTCAGAGACAAACAACCCAGGCACTTAATCAACATTTCAGGAAAGAACAAAGAATCAGCAAGCTCACAGTAACATTCTTATTTTGAAACAGGGCATGATAAGCCCGATGCATAGTCTGAAAACAGATATAGCCAGCATTAAGCACCCCATTAGATCTTGCACATCCAGAAAGGGCCAGAAGAAGAACAGCAAAATTATTTTTTCCAGATACAAAGTAGTACAATCCTCCAAGACTAAGAACAGCATACAAACTTTCTGAGTATCTACAAAAATTCAAACAAAAAACACTATCAGTCTGATCAATATCCAAATCACAAATAAACATTTAAAACATTAAGGACGTGTTTGGATTGACTTATTTGAACCTATCCGCTAACATTAACACTAGTGAGATTGTTTGGGAGAACTGATGAAAACAACTTATGAGTTTGTTACAGTTTTTTTAAAGAATAATCACTTTTAAGAGTTTTCATATGTTTGTTACAGTTTCTAAAAATAATCAGAATATGAAAATAATATAGAAGTTGCTTAAAATGAGAAGCTATTTTGAGTAACTTCTCATAAAAATCATTTTTAATAACCGATGGTTTTATAAAAAAAAAAATGATTTTCATTATAGTGAACCAACCCAAATCAGTTACTGTTTTCTTTTTTTAAAATCTCTAACAATTGAATGTGAAAATCACATTTTTTTTATAAAACGTAACAAACGAGCCCTATACCTCATATGAAAAATAGTTTGACTTTATTTAGCCAGTGTTTGGTTCCACATTTGGAGCAGTTAGAATCGATTTTGGATGGGATGTGTCAAATTGATTTTGACATGTTTGGTTGCTCTCGACTAGAATTGATTTTGTCTGTATAATTTATTTTAACTTGTAGCTAGGATTTGTAGCTTAGCTTTTGAGTTCAAACTTGATCTTTACACTGAAACTCATAATTAAACTCACTTTTACATAAATATATTTAAATATAAATCATTTTACATTCAACTCACTTAACTAAAATCAATTTAACAAAGTCAATTTTACTCACCGCACAACCTTAATCTTTGGCACTGAAATATCTTAACAAAAGCCCTTTTATGATAATGAATTATGCTATAAGCGTGTAATTAAGTTGTTCATCCAAAGAGACCTAAAAAGAAGGAGAAGATTACATTGATGAATAAAATATAGAAGCAGGATTAAAGCAGAACAAAACCGTAGCCCGTAGTGCAATATCAGTGTCCTTCAAGATAATTACTGAAAGTCTGCACAAGTTACAACAACAATAACAATTGAGATACATCAATCAATCTGAATACAAAATAAACAAATGAAAAATTATGAAGTAAAAAAAAAGGAAAAAAGAAGGAAGGAAGGTGTACCTGTAAAAGTAAAGAGCAGCAAGAACAAAAGCGAGATTGTTTATAAGATAAGCAGAGAAAGCGAGAAGCGATCTTTGAGGAAGGAAAGAAAAAAGAGATCGAGAGAAGAAGGAGATGGAAAGGGGAAGAAGAGGTAAGAAGGCGTAGGTTTGTTCATACTCATAGCCACATTGAGCGATGCGGATAAAGTAAACGGAGTCCCAAACGACGCCGTTTTGGATGGAAGAATCGATGCGGGAATGGTGAGTGTCGTTTGATGTGAGGCATGGAGGGTTTAAGGATGCGGAGGTATCGTAAGGGGAAGCGAGAATTCGGAAGAAGATGATTAAGGCGAATACAAGGATTCTTGAATATACCGCTGATTTTATTACTACATCATCATGAGACTTTGATGTATGAACCATTTTTATTTTTGGAGTGGGAACTGGGAACCGGAAACCAAGATCAAATCAAATACAGGTGAGGTGAGGTAACATACATAGTGTCATTGTAATTTATTTTTATTTAAATTTAAAATTTATTTAATTCACTTTTATTTGAATATATTAAAATATATATTATTTTATTTTTGACTCAATTTTAAATAAGTTAATTTTATAAAAAAAATTAACTTTTATTACTATTGACTAAATATGCACGATTGAAATTAGATTTTTTTTTATTAGAATGAAAAGTAAGTATCAATAATATTTACATGAAATGAAAAGATGTTTTTTGTTTATTTAAGGGTAAATTAATTTTATCATTTTATTAACAAATTATAATTTTTATTATTAAATAATAACTTAATCAACATTTTTAATTCGTTGGTTATGCAAAATATACCTAAAAACTAAATAATTCACCTTTTATATTAGTTGTTCATATTCAAGATAGACGAATTAAATTATTTTCTAGTAATTGTAACTGAATATTTGGATAATTCTACTGCCCCAAAAAATACATTACATTAAATGCTTCAAGAAAAGAATCAAATTTAAAATTCTAACCAAAATTATTAATTTAATTTATTTTATATTTCGGGCGACTTTCAAACTATAGGTGCACATTTCTTTATGGAAACAAGGGGTATAGATGAGCTCTTTATATAGAAAGAAAGCATAAACTCTTTTTTTTTCCAAACATATAAAGCTTAAACTAGGATTTTGATCTAGTTAATTATATAAACACATGTGAGAGTATAATTTTAGTACAATGTCACATACACCATATCTTAAAATACATTCTTTCACTCATTTCCTTTTCCATCGTGTTCTTGTGTGTTGTGACCAACTCTCCCGCTACATTCCTTATTGGAAGAGAGATTGCTGCACCTTGATAACCATTGTGTGACGGCCACTCACCACCATTACAACATGTCTTTGCATGTGATCTTTTTTTATCACACGGTCTCAAGTCAATCTTCTATAAAATATTAATTCTAGTTGAGAGAATTAAGTAAACAGTTAACTAAATGAGTAAATTATTAATATTATAATAATTTATAAAAAGCTATGTACTTTTGACCATTATCTATAGTTTATACTTTTCATTTTATTCTAGAAAATTAACTCTTTATTTTAGATTAATTTAATCTTAACATATGTTTAGATAAGTTTCTAATTCAACATTTTTACGTCTCAAGACAAAATTGTCGTAAACTTTAGAAATTAAACATTAGAGCATCAAATCAATTGTGCAGTTGCACCGTAGAAACAACATATGCCAAACACACACTTAATGCATGGTTATAGACTAATAGAAGAGTAAGGGCGATAAGAGATAACAGGGGAATGAAATATATTTTTGGAAAAGTAAATTGTATAGTGAGATTATAATTTCTTTGTATTGGTAACTCTTAATTTCATTATCTCACTAACTTCTGATAATAATTATTCAATCAATGACTTATATTTCTTATCATTATAAATGTTGTGATTACACTAACAATGTATGGGTATTAAACCCTAAACAATTTAAAAAGAAATAGTTATACCAATAACAAAAGTTAAACATGATACTTAGTATAACATGTAAAACAATTTAAACAGAATTAGTTAATACCAATCACAACTTTAAAACTAAATCCATAGGAAATATTGTTGAAGAACTAAAATCACAAATGATTTAAACTAAAAAGACCACAAATGTAATTAAATTCTTCTATTATAAACCTAAACACTTGAGTATATGACTCGTCTAAAATCTAGTAAAGTGTACACAATCAAGGGTGCATATTAATTCATCTACCCATGTTTGTTATACTCATGGTTTGATATGCATTTACTTTACTTGGATTGTGCTCACTTTAGAAGAGTTGAGATGATTCAACTACAAAGTACAACCTCTACATCTGTAAAAAAGAAAAAAAAAAAGTAGCCATTAACCCTCAAAAGTCATCTTTTGTTCACAGATTGAAATTGGAGCATTATTGCCGGAGTCTTGACATAATTGATAAACCCGTCTTTAACTTCATTAGAGTGGGAGTTGTAACCATCTTTTGAAATCCCTTTCAGTATCAATGCCTCATCAGCACATATGATCATAAGTGGTGCTTTTGACAAGTTGAATGCAGTGATCATGTACCTAGAGAAATACTGATTCTACATGCAAGCCTTGATATGACAAGAAGCTTCAATTGAAGCTTTTTCATTACCGGAGTTCCCTAAATACTCAGACCCATCTTTAGCTTCAATAGAGAAGGAGCCACAATCTATTTGCATGTTGTCATCGGCATTGATACCTCTGTCATGATAAATTGCATTCAATGATTCCGTTTCCAGAGATGCTGTTTGTGTGTTATCTATCATACATGAACCATCATTGGTATCGGAACTTTTTTCTTCGCTAGAAGCTGAGGACAAAATCTTTTGGTGATTTTTATTATCCACACATTGTGATCCATCAATTAATGCAGGAAGGGTGCCATTGTTTGCATTTTGTCCTTCACTGCAGATAATTCCCATGGCATAACTACTATCCTTACCTTCAGAATGTGTTGGATCAATGATGTGTTGTACTTCAGCTTCTGTTTGAACTTCATCACTACTTTGGTTCACCAGAGTACAGCAGCTTTCAATAACATCCTCAAGATCACAACTACCAGTTGGCAATGGTAGTTGTAAATTTCTAGAAGCACCGAGATCAATGTTTTTGCCATCAAAAGATGTACTATTGTTGAAATTTGGGCGGATCAACTTTCTTCTCTTTTGCTGCACAAGCACCAAATTCTCACTCCTTTTACTATTATTCGAGCTTCTCTCAAACTCATCACTATGTTTCCTCACCTTGCTTCGACGCTTGAAATCAACAAAATTAATCTCTTCAGCTGTTGTATTAGAATTGCCTCCAGTCCCAGTTGTGGAACCCAAATTTAGATCTTCCAAGGAATTTTCCAAGCAACCGCTCTTGTTCCTTGGGCTATGGGTTTGAGTTTTATTGCTTGACCTTTCAGCCTTGCTACGCTCCAAGCCATTTTCGGAGCAATCCCACTTCTTCCTTGGGCTATTGATTTGGGTTTTATTCCTCGAACTTTCAGCCTTGTGTTCCACAGCATTTTCGAAGCAATCGATCTTCCCCCTTTGACTACAGATTTGAGTTTTATTCCTCAAACTTTCAGCCTTGATGCGCTGACTGGCCTTTGGCTTTCTTTTAGTCATCTCGTGGCTGTGACTATGACGAACCATATCCATCACTTCATCAACTGAAGTGTGGAAATCATATTCCTCTGGCGAAGTGTATCCATTTTCTTGTTTGTTAACATCCTGCACAAAAGATAAACGAGAAAACACACTACTTTTTCTCGTCGAATGATCATGATTGCTATTTAGAGAATCACCATAACATCCAATATCATATCCATGGCCCAATGAATCACCATATTGGACTTTATAATGACCCTGGTTTGCCAAAAGAACATCAGATCTTGATGTGTCATTGTTCTTTTGTACTGTTATCTCATGACTTGGAGAATTTTGCAATGTCAAGGGAGGATCACTATTGCCTAAATATGATTTGTGATTATAGAGCACCGAAGAAAAGGGCTCATGTACCCTGCCACTATTTCCAATATCTGAAGAAAGGATAGGAGCTGGTGAAGACTTTAAAGAAGGACTATTGCAAGCCTCATATAAAGCAGATTCTGATGCCAAATGGTCAGAATTTCGAGCCTCATTGAAAGGCAAGCAATCCCTGTTGCTACCATACAAAACAGGATTTGAAAAACCACCATCAAAACTGTTTCGTCTGTGGTTGTCTCTCAGTTCTGTATGCATGAGTGGTGGTCCCCTAAGTGAATTTCTTTGGCGGCTGATTGGAGAAAGGCTTCCTATTATTGATTGAGAACCATTAATTCCAACAGATGACTGCCTGAAATTTAAGCTAGGAGCATCTGCATTATACAGAATAGAACTCTCATATCCTTGTGTTGCAGAAGAAGTGTTTATGATCTGACTTTGGAATGGGTTACTCATAGCAGAAATTGACCTGCAATGATTTTCAACAGCAGAATTTTGCTCGGGATTAGGCTTGCGGTAGAAGACGGGCAGATGGACACTGGTATCACGTAAACCAGGATTATCATCCGAAAATATCATCCTCTGATCTGTCTTTCTTAGGTCTTCACCAATCAACCTATCACCAATTGATGACCTGCCATTGCCATGAACTCTAATTTTATCCAATGGAATTTTGGAGTATCCACCTATGGTGTATGGCCTGAGATGTGTATCCATATGATCTTTGTTTGCATGGGAACTGATCCTACTGTCATCTTTCTTGGGCAAATAATCACCAACATATCCACTTGTACAATCCACTCGAAGCTCAGAAGATCTTCCTGGTTTGTTAACTAAAATATCACTTGCATTGAATACTCCACATTCAACTTCACGATTGTACTGTGCACAATCTCCTTGGTAATAATGTGTCGAGATGGGTGAATTTTTCTCACCGAAGCCTTGCTCATTTTGAACACTTTCATCAAGCATTCGATGACCAATGGATCTTCCAACTTTACGAACTGGGTACTGATCTGATTTCATATCCTCTGTTCTAGACATATGTCTCCCAGGAACCTCCAGTTCTAGCTTGTTCACGCTGAACAAATGTAGAAGTTTATAGACCTGCAAAACAGCACACAAAAAACAAACTGATTTATAACATTCAGAAAATCCTTTTCATTTCATTGGAAACCAATCATCTACAAGAGCAGACCTGTTTTTCAGATAGCCCGAAGTTAAATTTGTTAGGGGAGAAGTAATTATCTTTGATTGCATCTCGGAATATCTTTTCAGGGAGTGGCTTACAGTTCCAAATTGGAATGAACTTAACCTAAAGCAGAATATCAATAGAAAATCAAACCATGGTAAAATATTAACTGAAGTAAAGAAAAATGGGTTCTTGCACTCAAAATCTAAACAACGTTGTACACACTAAAATTCAGAAAATGAAAAAACTGGGTTCTCACCTGAGCGGGATATTGTTTCCCTGATGAAGCAAATGCCTTAGGATCAATATTGAGACCTCCATCACAAGTAGCCTTAAAAACACCGTGAAGCAGTCTCTTCTCATATTCAAGTAAAAACAAAATTGTTCCGGTTTTAACCTTCTCTACAAAAGAGATATCAGATGATGGAAGCCCAAACAATCCCCTCTTGAAACATTCTCTTTTTGTCACACTGTTTGAAATAAAGATTGCCCCATAATCTGGATCTTTTCCTCCAGCATTGTTGTGCTTATCATTGATTCCCATTGATACCAACTTATATCTATCTATACTACCCTATCCTGCCAAATTAGAAAGCAAAAACAAAAACAAAAAACAAGCATTGCATACTTACAGTCGTATACACCGAATGATCTTCACGTTTGACCTATTAACCAGTAATTTAGCAAGTTTCAACTCAACTATTAATCAAAATTGTTGACTTCCATATTTATATTTTATTTAAATATAAACAAAATCAATACATAATATTCAGAAAACTAGGACTCGTTCTTAATAAGTTGTAACCAATTGATTTGGGAAAAAGAAATATAGGTTTTCAATCAAAATCGACTAATTAATCACGATCAAACAAACATGACCTAAATTACGATGACGTTTTACTAATTTGTTGTTTGTGCAAAAAAAACGAAACTCTGAGAAGAAGAAAAAAAACTCGAAATGAAGATCGAAACAAAAATAATCAGCGAAAGAAAAGCGTAAGTGATTAATAAGAAAAAGGAAATAAAGAGAGAGAAGAAAAGAAGTCACGCGACGGATAAAGTGTAAAGTAGCATCGTCGGAACGGCGAAAAGGAAAGAGATAGATAAATATAGAAAAAGGATTAAGCGGTGATGAGTGTGATTAAGCAATGGTAATAATAATAATGAAAAATAATGGAAATGAAGAGAAGAGAAGAAAGTAACAGAGCGCACCTGTAGAATAAGAAAGGAAGAGAGGGTTTAGGTTTGGTGGTGAGCGGGAATGAATGAAGAGACGGGTGGAAGCGTAAAAGACGTGTGTAGTGGGCGAATCACTGACGTTATGGCCATGAGTTTTTCGGTTACATAAATAGCCAACCATTTTCTGTCTTTTTCTTGTAAATAAAAATTAAAAAGGTAAATTGTTATTGTTTAAACAAATAGTTAATATAAAAGATAGCTAAATAATATCAATGCCAAAAATAATATTTTCAGTCAAACATTAAGAAATAATAAATAAATAAATAAACCTACTATAACAATAATTTCTGAACATCGTACTCTGAAAACAATAATTTTTATCAAATTTTATTTTACAAAACATATAGTTTAAATGAAAAAAATATCTACTATTGTGTATTATAATATTTGAAAAAAAAATAATATAAACCAATTTTACACATAATTAATAATAAGTATTAATTTTGTCATATCACTATATAATCTGTCATCAATAAATAATTACAAAATCAACTAAGTTGAATATCAATACAAAATGATTTATTTTAATAATATTGAATATCACTAAATTCTTATAATATAATAGAATTATTTTTTATACATATGCTTTCCATTAAATCAATTTTGATATCACTGTTAATATTGTGTGTATATATATACTTCAAAAACCTCGCATCACAGTAAATAAAAATTCACGTAAATAAAATAAGTATAATATTTTTATTTTATTTAATTTTACTTATACACTCAATTAAATCAATCATAATATCACTCTATATTATTAGAATCATAATATAACTATATTACATTGGTTTCTAAAAAATCTTCATATACCTTACAATATGATTGCACATTTTTCTTAAAAAAAACCACCTTTTTTACGAAAGATATAAGTTAAATTTTTATCACATCAACAAAATTAAATATTTTAAAAGGAATTATAAAAATGTATCAATTGTTATCTACAATATACTATAAGAATTTTCAACTATACTAAAAATACAATTTTGTCCTTCATAAATTTAACCTTTACAAAAATTTTAGGGTTACAATTATAACTTACTCTAGTTATATATCAAAAGAATTAATCCATAGTAGATTCCAGAACACCGTTACTTCAATTATTGAATTCTTTTTCGGATGGAAGTGAAACTTTTCAATTTTTCCACGTGTTTTTATAAGAAATTAATTGACATTCATTTTACTTTATCAATAAATTAATGATGCAAATATTATATAATTTGATTATTAAAATTAAACGTTTTTAATGACCTTATAATTATAATTAATTAATAGGGTAAATAAAATACATCATTTGTACGATAAATTAATAATAATAGTAATTATTACTATTACATGAATAGTTATTATATTATCAATATTACTACTATTATTTTACCTAATGTTAGTATTATTATCATATTAGACATTAGATAAACAAAAATTTTAATGTAATTATTTTGACGCCCAAAATTTAGTATTTACCCGACTAATTATTTAATTAATCTTTTGCTTGATTGATTCGTTGTTTATTAGATAAAAATATATATTTAAACTAACTTATATTTATAATAGTGATCATATTTTTATTAGATGATTAGCTCTCTCTTTATATCGTGGAAAAAAATTGTTATAATCTCTTTAGCTAAGATCCAGTATTAATCTCCAAATTCATTTAAATTTAATAGTCGCATTCAACCTCAACTGAAATATGAGCAACCATCACATTAATTATTTTATTTTGATTTTATCTCCAATTATTCTAAATTATAATCACAATTACCTAATTTGTATTTGCAGCACCAAACAAACCTGGCCTAACAAACAGGCAAAGTGAATTGGCCTAACAAACAGGCAAAGTGAATTTAGACTCCGCATGACATTAAACTTGGTATAACTTTCCCTTTTTCAATATTTTCTTAAAAATAAGTAAAATTCATTGTTTACCAAACGGAGAAAAAAGCTAAAAATTAGCTAAAGTGCAAATTATGGTAGCTTTCATGTTAACGTTTCAAGTCAACAATTAAATTTGGACAAATGTTTCAAGTCGACACAAATTGTTAGTGCTTTTACTTGCATCCGATGTAATTTTGGATTAAAATTTAAAATTCCCCAACTAAAAAATTATACAAATTTTTATGGGAAATCAACAACAAGTTTGATAATTCTCTCTAATCTTATATATATGGAAGGTGTCTCTCATGATATAAAGTCTTGTACAAGAAAATATACTTAGTAATAAGAGCACATTCCCTTGAACAAAAAGAAAAAGAGCACACTCCATTATTCCATCTCAGTGAAATGATTGTAAAAAAAAATTGGTGAAATAATCGAGTAGTAAAACACGACAGTGTGTTAAACTCTATCAATTCCAAAAATTAGTAAATTCTTGGGACGATGTATCATTTTTGTAGGCCCCAACCCAAAGGAGGTTGTTAGTGTGATGATATTCATCATTCAAAATCTACAGCTTTGATTGTTGGAAGAGCATTTTGGCATGACAGAATACAGATTTGGCATCATCTGCGCAACAAAGAAGGAAAACATAATATATTAATATCACATACAACTCCCATAACTATTCACCAATAATTAAAATATTAAAATCTTACAAAAATCTTAAATTCATAATTGAAAAGATACACTATTGAATTAAGCTTGCGTTTTGGCCAACCCATTAGTAAAATTATATAAAATTTATTTTTATTTAGTATTTAAAATTCTTTAACTTATTTTGAAAATGTACAAGTAATTATCAATTATTATGAAGATAAATTAATGTCAATTAAAATAATTGTTACTATTAAAATAAGAATATATATCTTTTAATAGGTTATTAATGATTTTGAAGAATAATTATTTTAATGTAGTTAAAATGTTCTATTGTTTATAAAATATTATTTTATTTCTTTCAAATTTTCATACTTTATAAAAACACACAAATTATAAAAATACGGGTACAAGAGAAATGACTATTGTTTTATGGATTTAATTGATATACATTGTTAATGTAATTTTTTTTACATTCTCAATCAATTACAACGGTTAGATCATTTGACTTTTACTATAATTATTTCTAAAATTGAGCATAAGAATGGTTGTGAAGTGTTGATAGTAGAGATGAGAATAGATTAGATCGTCCATCAAGACTTATGCCTCTAATCTATTTATGGTCTGACATGACCTGACATAATTAATAAAAATGTTAGATTCAGACTGTTTTTAAAGTCTATTTATTTAAATAAGTCCGACTCAATCTTATAAAAAAGCCTATTAAGTCTGACAGGTCAACCTATATATATTTTATTATTTATTAATATTATTTTTTATTATTATATTAATAATATTATTTTCTATTTTAAATTTATCAATCAGGCAATCACTCAATAATCATTTAATAGTCAGTAGTCGTTCCATATTCGGTAATCGTTCAATTAGTCAATCATTCAATAATCGTTCTATATTTGTTTAAAATATAATAATTGGTGCGTTTTGTTTTAGAAAAAAAAAACATATTATTTGAAACCAAAAATTATTTTTTAGGGTTTAAAGAATATTTGTTTCAAATTTTTAAAAAATTATTTTGTTAGAAAAATTATTTTTTGTTTAATATATATAGATATATACATTGATATTGGTATGTGGAGAGCATCATATGGTATGAGTAGAACATTTAAATATTTTAATGTGAATAAGGTTTTTAAAAAGACTTTCATGCGAGACCAGACTTTTAAAAAGGCTAGGTCAGGCCGGAAAAAAAGCTTATGATAGTCCGTAGGCTAGACTTAGACCTAAAAAATAAATAGTAGACCAAACTCAGATGTTTCAAAGTCTGGTCTGACCTGGCCTATTCCCACCCTTAGTTGATAGTGTAAAAAAATTTAGAGAGACCGTTAAACTCTTGTTTTATTAATTGAAAAAAGGGAATATGCACGGTCACTGTAAACTAATTTTACTAAAAGTGATTTGTAACCGTTGATTACATAATTATAACTTTCATCGTCAAATAAGAGTTAAAATCAATGGCTTCTATTTGTTGTCAAGTGTATGGTCATTAAACCCTTATTTACTTTACTTAAAAATGAGGGTAAACCAAACAAACTTAAACACTACTGAAGTAAAACAATGCTATTTTGAACCCAAAAAATGTAATCCAATGCTACACGCTAACAACTCTACTTTAATCTTAAGAACCAACTTAAAATTAATTTAAGACTCAATTTGACAATTAACTCTTTGGACTTGGTTATGAACCAAATAAGTTGAATTTGAGCTTAAAATTAAATTCATTAAGTACTATATATACTTATATAGTTCTACTCATTTGGTTTTTAGATTTATATAATCAAATTTCTAGCTAATTTTATTTTTAAAAGAAATAGAAATGTCCAGGAAGACAAATATTTGGTTCATGTGATTCAAGCTACCAAGTCAAAACATTGGTTCAATGCTACATGCATATGAATATGGCTATTAATAGACATGCAACAATGAAGAAAAAAGACATGTATATGAATATGACTATAATTAAATGCATAGACAAAACCTTACCTGCAATGGCAGCTAAACTGAAAGCAGAAGGGACATTTGCCTCCACCTCAACAGCAGCTTTAGCCACTGCAATGCCAACAGACACACTTTGCATAATATCTAAGCCTGCACAAAATGATGTGAGTGTTCCACCAACTAAGCAATCACCAGCTCCGGTAAGCCTCACAACTGAAGCAGGGACTGACGGAAAATGGACGGCGAAGAGACGGTCACTTTTATCAAGTTTTGAAAAACCAGAATAACTATTAGGTGGACAACTTTGCATGACAGCATTGTATAATTGTTCGCCGAAACCACTCTGATTCGTTTTTCCAACAGGAGCTTTAAAGCAGCTTGGACTTCCATTACTGCATAAAAACACTCCATTTGAGCCTAAGGTCACTAGGACCGCTTTAATGCCTTTTTCTAGCAGAACCAAGACTGCTGGTTTCAGTATTTGAAACAAAGATCCTATTGATAGGTTATTTTTTTTATGGTTTTCTTTTAGTGGCTGGAACTCATCGCTGCCGGATAAAGTGTTTGCCATCGCAATAAGTTCATCTTCATTTGGAGAAGCAAAAGTTACCTAAACAAAGTATGTACACATTATTAGATACAATATTAGTCACCCTCACACTAGTTGGTTAGAAAACAATTTTAGGGAAAACATGTCATAGAAAACAATTTTGATTCAACAAGTGAATTTAATAAGCCTGAATAACCTCCAATTTTGAACAATTTAAACAAGTGCGATGTGCACAGACAGCACAGTTTAATGCATTGCAGAATCTTCTAGTGATGATAGCAGAAGGTTGAATTAATGCATATTGATGACATCATTAAGAAAATATGAATGTTGTATTTCAACTATTTCAGTTCAGACTATTGTATTTCCCAAATTCTCATGAACACCTTTGAGCAAACAATGAAATTGGTTTAAGAAAGAATATCATGTTTGTATGAAGCATGGCACTCACATACTTGACAATGGAACTGATTCTTCTAGATTTAGTAACTGATACTGGCTCAAACCAGACAGGGCACCCCATGTCAGCCGCCACTGAGAACAAATATATTTATGCAACCAAAAGAAATAGCATTTGTAGTGAGTTTATAATGCAATAGAGACAGAGAGGGAGATAACTAAAAGAGTAAATGCGATTTACTTTTACAAGAAGCTTCAAGGGAAGGACCACTCAGATTTGCATCAACCATCAACACTGGAGCAGAAAGTAATGTGCTCTCGAAGCGTAAGATCCAGTCAGGTGTCAGATACTTTTCCTGCAACAATATAATAGGATAAGGGTTTTTTCCCGTGATTATATACATATATAAAGTTGTGAATCATATATTTTAGCTTGCTTAAGTTTAGAGATTACTTGATAGCTTAATACTTGAATGATCAACTTACAAGAGCTTCCACACTAGCAACACCAGCAGCAACCTCGCCATTCACATCAAATATATTGCATACAACTGGAGTATCAATATCTTTATTCTTCAAAATACCTTTATCAAATTCAATAAGGTAAAAGAAGTTATTATATTGCATTGTTATAACTTACAACAAATCTATACAAAGAGGGGCCACAAAGAAATAAGAGCTTACCTTCTGTTGATAGGCCAGCAGTTTTCCACTGTTCCAACAGTAAGTTTCCTATGGTAAAAAAATAAAGAGAACTTTGTAAATTTCTTCGCTAGATTTATTTGTCAAATGTCTCTCTGGTCAAATTGTCTTCTGATACACATATATCTTAGTAAGAATCAACCATTGAAGCTTCGTAACTTGATTAGCATTACAAATATATCATTTCACAACCTTAAAAAGGATATTAGTATCAAGTTAGATACTTCAAAATTTGTTAATTGTAGAAATGAGTGAAGATATAAAGTATATGTTGCTTTCACAGTTATCGTTTTGCCTTTCTATGCTAATGAACAGGACTGTCGTATTATTTCAGAGTATAAGATGTTTTAAACAGTTCTAGTTTGGTTCTTCAGTCTCAAGTAGTAAGTAGGATGAAAGCATAAATCCAAATTTAGATAAATGAATCAGAGAAATGTTTTGAGTCAGAATAACCGAAAAATTTACTTTAGGCAAACTGAAGATGCCGGGAATTTGAGTCTCAAGTCTTAACTATGATAAATTGTAGTTGAAGATAAAACTGAATATATTTGGGGAAAATAAGAATTTTACCAGGCATGTCAAACCCAAGAGCACTAATCATGTATGGCTTTGCTCCTAGCTTTGACATACACTCTGCTACATTCCTTGCCACACCACCCTGCACATAATAGACCTGGAAATTCTCCAGATTAAGATAGATGGCACAAAAGAAAGAAAAAACAATAAATAAACGTTAACATGATCGAGCCCCCAACAAGTACTATGTAGGAGATCAGGACTCCATCCCTGTTATTATTTAGTAACTAACCTAACTAAGTGTTATATTCATAATACCTATTACTAACAAATTAACTATTAACAAGTTGCCTATAAAAAAAGTTGCAGTCCAATAAAAGGAAACAACAGCGGCGTAATTATATACATAGGATAGATGAGCGAGTCCACCACTGTATCTAGGTTTAATTTCTCCTTTCTAAGTGAGAATACATGGATATATATAAATATACAACTATTCCCTCCGTTAATGAATATCACTTTAGCAAAAAAACTTGTTTCAAAATGAATGTCATTTTTTTTCTTCAATTGTACCCTCCAATTAATATTATGTGCACTATTTCGAAAACATTAATTCAACTTTACATTTACAATGTAAAACACACCAATAGTTAATAAAGATAATTTGGTAAAATGATTATTCTAACTCTTCTATTTATTGCATTGCAAAAAACTTAAACAACACTCATTTTGATTTTGGAAAGGAGGGAGGGAGTATTGACAAACCTTTCCAGGGGTAGTAGTTCCTGGATATGCATGAATTGAAGGTGTGGCATGAATATCCAACACCATACCCCCAATTATCACAGCCTCTGATGAATCCCCTTGCCTACCTCTTACCACAACCTTACAATCCAATAACAAACCAAACATCTATCAAATTTGCTTTGAAAAATAAATAAATGAATAAAACAAAACATAATATGAAAATGAAAAGCATATAATATAATAGCTTACTCACAGTATTAGCTTCATGAGGCTGTAATTTTCCCCTAACGCTCCTCTCCATTCCGTTCTTGTATTTTTCTCAAAGCAAGTAGTACACAATTAGGCGATGATAATTAATCTGATTGAAAAGAAAATGAAAGAATAAAATCCGAAGTGTGTGTTGGGGACAAGACAAAATCACAGTTGAGAATTGAAAGAGAAGCAGGAAAATAACATTAAAGCCTTACCCGAGTGAGTCAACACAAGAGTATCGTTCGTGGATAGGTCACTCACTCACTTCAATTTTTATGAAACTGTCACGTGCATGTCGTACTTATAGTCCTTCACTTTGATCTATCTACGTGTCAAGATCATCATGCATTCATGTGACAATCATATAGAAGTGTCACGTGCATGTCATACCCAGTTCTTTAGGAATTCAATTGAAATTAGAGATTTTTTTATCATTATTGAAACTAGGGCTTTTAATTTTGTTTTTTTTAATTAATTAAATATAATTTTGTTTTATTAATTTAGTTAATTATGTGTCCTATTATATCACCAAAAAAACAAAAATAAAAAGAGCGAAAGACTTCAAAATTAGAAATGTGATCAATTTAAGATGTCAAAATTGCTTCTTTTATCTAGATAGGTCAAAATTGTATAATTGATAAGTAGCAAAAGGATCAATTAAGCGTTTAATTATAAGTGAATTTGGTTTAAGGAGATGAAGAAAAAAAATCAACAATTTTAAAGTATATATATTTTCTCTCTCTCCCTCTTATGGGTTTCTAAATCTTTTTAAAATGGAGGAAAAGCAAAATAGAAGTGAATTATTGCTTGTACAAAACAAGATCGTTCTTCAAGTGAGGCAAATGCAAGTACAAATTTACACGTTGTAATGTACACTGAAGTTGCACTTTCAATCAAGATCTACACACTTGACTTAAAGATAGAAATCATCTTAGACAACTGACATAACCACAAGTACAAATCAGTTCATCTCTAAATTCGAAGAACGATCTTGGATGTCAAGAACGTTCCTGGATTCGGCGTGAACTCTCTTACTTTTTGGCTAATCTTATTTATCCACTTTTTGCACCTCTGTTGCTCCTTCCCAAATCACTCTTATTGATGACCATCAGCGTCCCTCGAAAAGGACCAAACTAGAAAGGGAATCATAATGAGCTTATAAGGACATTCCTAGAATTTTGTTGCTCTTCAAACCATCATTGCAAGACAAGCAATGCATCAAGAATCAAAAGCAAGACTAATCCTCAAAGTTGATGGCTAAAGTAAGCAAGTACAAACTGGACAGAAATGATAAAGTCTTGCACCACTGGCACACGTACATAACAGAAAAGCTTGACACACAACAGATATCAGAATTGTCAAAATTCAACAATAACTCAAAACAAAAACCAATGACGTTCTTCCTTTTCACAACTTTAATCCAATAACGTTCTGGTTTACAAAGAGCAAAATTTGTTGTAATTTAAAGATTGATCAGAGCTACAAAAGTACATATATCTACACTACAAAACATCAGTATTCATCACAGAGGAAGTCAATAATCTACACAAGATTATTTTAGATAGATTCGATCAAAGAGGATCAACAAACGCAAAGAAAAACATGAAGATCAATCTCCAAATTGACGAGTTATAAAAAATGACGGCCATGACAACAAGGACATTGTTGTTGCACTTTTTTGCACAAAGCACGTCATGTTTCTTAGACAAAGGACTAACACATAACAAATGTTAAAGTTTGGCACTCAAACAAAACAAGAAACGAAGAATGTTCTTGTTTTACAAAAGAACATTCTGCTTTTAATTCTCTTTTAAAGCCAGAATTAAAATTGATAATTTTCCACAATATAAACCACATATTAAAGAGTATAAATGTAAGACCCATAATTTTAAAGTGTAATTTATGTATATTAATGTACTGTTGGTATTGAACTCGGAGGCTTTTTAGCCAAAGTTATTAATATTTTGGAGTTTATATGATCAAAAAGATATTTTGAAGTTCGATTAAAATTACATTAACTGCTGAAAATTTCATCTGTCAATTGAGTCACGACGAGAGAAGATATTTTTAACAAAAGTGGTTTAGAAAGTTATGGGCGAAATGGTAATTTAACAAATATCTAGATATTTTGAGATATTTGTTAATTATATTTAATATATTAATTTATTGATATATATATGGTTGGAGGGAAATAGGAGGAAAGAAAAAAGAAAGAAAGGAAAAACAAAGGAAAGAGAAAGAAAGAAAAGAAAAGGGAAGGAAAGAAAAAGGAAAAGAAAGAAAAACAGAAAAGAAAAAGCTCTTCTTCTTCCTTGCGCGCGCGTAACACTCTCTTCCTCCATTGTTGCTCGTTTTTGCTTCCTTTTCTTTCCTTTGGATTCGAAAATTGATAGTGGGTGATAGGACAAGAATTTCTCAACTTCACTCTTCCTCTTTGATCCGAAAACGAAGAAAAACGGTTTAGGGATTTCAAAACCATCAAACACAAACCTCGCTGTTTCTTCTGGACCCAAGCTTCGTTTCGCGAAGGGATAGAAGGGAAAGTTGCTCACCACTACACTACGGTGCTAGTGAGCTAACTTTGGAAGCGTCGTCGCGAGCAAAGTTTTTATCGGAATTGATCGTGGTGCCGTAAATCGACGTTAAAGCTAACGTTAAGGTAAGGGCTCCTTCCAAACTTTTAGTTTGCATTTAGGGCCTTATATGTGGTTGTATGAAAATGAATTTTGTTAGGGTTGAAGTATTGATTTGGGGAAAATATATCTAAGGCTTTATGGGTAAAATTTGAGAGTTAGATTTTGGTTATCTTGATGAATGTATCGTGGAAAATGAATTTAAGCTCATTTATGTATGATTTTGAATGAATGAAACTTGTGTGTTTGAGTGGTGGATTATGTTGATTCAAGTTCGTTGTTTGTTGACGTGTTCTTAATTGATACTGATGAAACTTGAGTTGTGTTTGTGTGGTTTTGTGTGGAAAATGATTTGGTGCGAATTATGGATTGAATGTGAAAGTATGTTTGATATTGTTCTGTGTGGAATTTGAAAACCATTAAGTTAAACGAGTATTAAGAATGGGGAATCTCTTAATGTCTTGTTTACTTAATGTGTGTTTGTGAAAATCGTTTAAGTTAACTGGGCGTTAGGAATGGGGAATCTCTTAATGTCTCGGTTACTTAATGTTGTTGTGAAAATCGGTTAAGTTAAATGAGAATTAAGAATGGGGAATCTCTTAATGTCTTGTTTACTTAATGTTTGTTTTGGAAAATCGTTTAAGTTAAATGAGTATTAAGAATGGGGAATCTCTTAATGTCTCATTTACTTAATGTTTGTTTTGGAAAATCGTTTAAGTTAAATGAGTATTAAGAATGGGGAATCTCTTAATGTCTCATTTGCTTAATGTTTGTTTTGAAAACCGTTTAAGTTAACTGGGCGTTAAGAATGGGGAATCTCTTAATGTCTTGGTTACTTAAAGTTGTTTTGAAAATCGTTTAAGTTAACTGGGCGTTAAGAATGGGGAATCTCTTAATGTCTTGGTTACTTAAAGTTGTTTTGAAAATCGTTTAAGTTAACTGGGCGTTAAGAATGGGGAATCTCTTAATGTCTTGATTACTTAATGTTGTTTTGAAAATCGTTTAAGTTAAATGAGTATTGAAAATGGGGAATCTTTTAATATCTGCATTTACTTAACGATTCTTGTGGATGGAGTCAGTGTATGTTCATGCATTTCATTTTGGTAAATTGTGCTGACCCGTGATAGTGGCACCTCGGTAAACAGTATTGACCCGTGATAGGTGATACGTTTACGATTTACTTTTTGGTAGGTTGTGCTGACCTGTGATAGGTGGCACCTCGGTAAATAGTACTTTGGCCTGTGATAGGCGGTACCTTTACGACTTACGCTTTTTCTTTTAGTAAATCGTGTTGACCCGTGATAGGTGGCACCTCGGTAAACAGTACTGACCCGTGATAGGTGGTACATTTACGATTTACGCTTTTTAGTAAATCGTGCTGACCCGTGATAGGTGGCACCTCGGTAATTGGTACCTTGGCCTGCGATAGGCGGTACAATTATGATTTACGGTCCTTTGAGGAGGGTTTTGGTTTGGAATTCCGAGTCCATGCATTTTGGCATATACGCATTGCATTAGGGTGCTTGGCACACGAGTCGTGGTTGATTCAAATTATGATTGTGTTAATTTTGCTAAGTGTTATGGTTTGAAATTATGTGTAAGTGTGTTTTGATTCAAAGTATGATTGTGTTGATTTTGCTAAGTGTTATGGTTTGAAATTATGTGTAGGTGTGTTTTGATTCACATTGTGATTGAGTTGGTTTATGAATTTTTGAAAGAATACACAGGGAAATCGATTTACCCAATCGATTTGATGAGTTACAGGGGCTCTGTCCTTCCTGAAGTCGATTTACCCAATCGATTCTGTGATATGTTTTTTCAAAATGATTTGAAAAATCGATTTGGTAAATCGATTGGATTCTATTGGTTTCAATTGGACTCAACACAGGGGCTTTGTCTTTCTCAAAATCGATTTGCCCAATCGATTGGATTCAACACAGGGGCTTTGTCTTCCTCAAAATCGATTTGCCCAATCGATTGGATCCAATACAGGGGCTCTGTCTTGCACGAAATCGATTTACCCAATCGATTGGACAATACAGGGGCTCATTCCTTCTCGAAATCGATTGCCCCAATCGATTGAGGCAAGTCTGGGGTTAAATTTTTACTAAAAATTTTCAAGAAATCGATTTGCCCAATCGATTGGCACAGTAGAAAATCTTATTTTGTGTTAGATGATGGATTCCTCAATTGATTATCATTGTATTGGTCAGATATGCATTACTTGATGGATTGAGAACTTTATTTTGATTTCATTATCATTTGGCAAGCATTGTATGAACTTTTAGCATATGGAAAACCTTTTAAGATGCATGCTAAGTTGAAAGGGGTATTTTGTGCATTTGAAAACTTATATGTTATTTGTTAACTGTTAATTTCGGTTGGTGACCCTTTATAACTTTTGTGGAAATCTGGGCTTTGCCCTCAGATGAGAGTCAGGGCGGTCCTACTGGTTCGTACCCTACGGATGGGAATGTGGATGAGAATGCTTGATTGGAGCTACGTTAGGAGGATCTCACGGGGCGCGTAGAGATTACTCTAGGCATATAGTTTTTTTTTGTTTGTTATGTATAGAATGATCAGACTAGGTTGTCACTCAAGACACATATGTCTTTCTTTTGGGGTACTTTTATTTTATATTGGAAGGAGGTACATGTACTAATGTTGGCATCAGGACATGCTTTGGATTTATATTTTGAAAAAAGAAAACTTTTCCGCTGTTTGTAAATTATAACGACTCAATTATTTATCCAAGGGTTCTACCTTATTTAATTATGTGTTGTATTTTAATTTCTTTAAAAAAAAAAAAAATACACCCTCGCTTTGAAAAACGGGGTGTTACAATAAAGACTTATCAAATCATTGGTGAAGCCAAAAACTCGAGATCAATGCTCAAATGTGAAAAAACAACTTAAAGATTGATCTTCAAATTGATGAGTTGTGAGCAGAGACACAAGTACATTGTTCTTACAATATTCTACAGAAATTTATGCATAAACCTAACTTAAAATAGTGCTAACTAACATGTCAAGAACGTTTTGGACAGCAAATAAACACATGTTTAATTGTTTTAAAAATATATCTGACACTTGGGAATTGTGTCTAACGGATATATTCATTTTAAACTGAATATTCAAAGTCTTTTAACATCTATAAATTGAAGATCAATTGAAAGATAAAGACAAAAGTTCAATTTACAAATCTACCAACACTCGTTCAAGTAACAAGTCATAAAAACTCTTCAAGCAAACTCGAGCTCTCTTCACTATATATTTGCATAATTATTTACTGAGTTTGTCTTTCATTTATCTCAAACAAGTGTTGAGAATTTTCAAGATCCCAAACACTTTTATTATACACATCATTTATAACTTAAGTCTATCTTTTATGTTAGATTAAGTGTGTTTGTAAAAATCATTTCAAGGTTGAAAGGTGATTGTAAATTTTTTTTTCTAGGTTTAAAGGCGAAGATTGTAATAGATCAAGGTTGATTTTGCTGGTGGTGTAAAAACAAAAAATGTTCTCCGTTTTTAACATTTAGTGAAAAAATTTACGGTTGTGATGACTAAATGTAACTCAGATTTGGTGAATCAGGATATATCTCTGTGTGATATCTATTCACTTATCTATTTAATTTCATTCTGTTTGATTATCAAGTTAAATAGATAATTTAAATTGTTGATTTAACTAACTAAGAACGTTCTCATTTTCTAGTCAGAAAACCAAAAATGTTCTCTGCTGTTTTCACAAACAAAATCATTCTTGAGTTATTTTCTTAAATTTTTAACAGAAAATTTTAATTAAAAACATTTACAATTTAAATCCCTTTCTTGTAAGTCGAAATTGCTACTTCAATTCGCATAAGGGATTATATTATCTTCCATAATTGTTTGAAATTTCAAGTTCTTTTTGTACTACATAGAATCTGAGATTATATATACTAGGTTTTGATATTTTAAATTTGCAAATTGCTCTAACAAGTGCCGCAGTAGTTGATTAACACCGAATAGTTAAAATTAGTTATTATGTCACATAATTGTCGCAAACGATTGGTTTCCTACCACTTTTGTTAGTAATCTAATGGCATAATCTTATTGCTTGAACAATAGTATTGTATTTAATTATCCATATATAAGAACAAATACTATCTCCTTGTGGTGTTAGTTTATCTATAGTTTCTGTATATATTATCAATAGATGATGTTTTGGTCAATTTGTTTTTACTTTTTTGTGTTGTTTCTTTTTAAATTGAGAGAAAAGCTTAATAGTGAGACTCATGTTTTTAATTTTTTTTTTTTTATCGTCAACAACAATCCAAAGAAGATAAAAATCTTAAATTGAAATATGTTTTCCTTTCAATTTATCTATTTTCCATAAGTGCATATAAAATATCCGATCTGATACAACTTGAGATAGGTCTATATATTATTTTTTTTTATACAAAAATTTAAATATAATTTTGGCCTCTATTTAAATTGTATTTACTCAGTTTTAAAATAGATAAAATGTTTAATTTTTTTGGGAAGAATTGAAAATGTAATTGTTATTAAATAAAAAATAATATAAATAATAAAATATATTTCATATACATTATTAGTATTAATTTTTTTACATCATCGTTCAATCTCAATCATTAAATCGTTAGAGATATTTTAATTTTTAATATACTTTTTTTTTAAATTCATGTCAATCAATATTTGTGATATAGGTATATAAATTTTTTTACACCGTAATAATGATGATTAAACTCAAATTAATATAATAAAAAACTATGTTTTTAAAATTCATAAAAATACCATATAAAATAATACTCCTACGTCTTATATAGGGGTGAGAATATGTCAGATCAGACCATGCTTTGAAAGACTTGAGCCTGACCTACGATTAATTTTTTAGGCCTAAACTTGACATGTGTCCTATTATAGGTTTTTTTTTGTCTGACCTGACCTCTTTAAAAGTCTAGTCTGACTTGAAAGCCTAATTAAAAACCTTATCACATTAAAAAAAAAAATTATGTTATACTCATACCACGTGATACTCTCCACATACTAATATCAATATATATATTTTTATATTTATTAAATAAAAAATAATATTTCTAACAAAATAATTTTAAAAAAATCTTAAACAAACATCTTTTAAACCTTAAAAAATAATTATGTGTTGTTTAAAAGAATATATATATATATATATATTTCTGAAACAAACGCATCAATTATTACCTCTCAAACAAATATAGAACGATTATATTGATTAATTGAACAACTATCATATATGGAACGACGGTTAAATATGGAATGTCTATCAAATATGGAATGACTACTAAGTGATTACCTTTCATAAAATTTAAAATAAAAAATAACATTATTAATATAGTAATAAAAAATAACTTTAATAAATAATAAAATATATATAGGTTGAGCTGTCACGCCTAACCTAACTTTATCTCATCCCTAATATTATAATAGATTTCACTTTAATAATAAATATTATTCGCAATTTTCAATTTAAATTTCATTATTTTTTCTCTATACTAGACATGCTAATCACATGACAGACTGAGATGCAAAGTACTTTTCCCCACTCACCAACTTCCTGGACCCTACCATCATTCTCTCTGTTCGCATGTTTAAAAAATAAATAAACTCACCATTTATTTATTTCTTACTAAAAATTCAATATGTAACGTAAAATTGAAAAATGATAAAAGATTCGTCGCACAGAGAAATGAATGAAAAGATTCGGCTTCACCAAACCCAAACACGCTCCTAACCTACCTGCCTTTCTATTTTCCGTGCAAAATATAAATAACAACCTTCTTGTAATTGTAATCCATCTAACACTCAAAAAATTTAAAAAGTTGAATGAAATATATTATTATTTTTCTTAACAAAAATAAAACATATTCTAAGAAGAAAAAAAAAACACAGAAGTTTGAGTCACCAACCCTGAATATAAGGACACAAAATGAAAAAACCCTGATTATAAAAAGGCTAATAATTCATTCATTGTGTGTAGGTGGTGAACACAAGACGCACAGAGAGAAAGAAATGGCTTGCAGACAGTTATGGGCTTCAAGGGCTGCGTCGTACCTCAGGATCTCTCTCTTTCATAGAAGCTTTTCTAACGGTACGTTATTTCATTCTTCAATATTCACTTTTCCATTTTCTTTTCATTAATCTGTTTTGTTGTTTCACTGATCAATCACTTAAGATCCTGTTAATGTCATCTGCATGATCTATATACAATATGTGGATCGTGGATCTCGATCCATTTTCTTCAATTTTTACCATTTTTATTTCTGTGTCTCCTGATTGTGGCCTATTTATTTTTAGTCTTATTATTATATGAAGCACGAGTAGTGACATTGAGGAACTGAATTAATTGAATGTAATCAATGTGTTCGTGTTGTAATGGTGTCCCCGGACATGACATCAGGACGATCAGATCCGAGGGGTCGGTGCTATAGAGTTATTATTATATTGCCTATATATTTTATTGGATGGGATCAGAGTCTTGATGGTAGGGTAGGGGAAAGTGCACCACACCAACAATAACATTAACAATGGTAACCTTATGACTAAACGCTGCTGCGTTATATTCTGTGGGTTGCATTCTAAATCTAGTGGCCTTTATTAGCTTAATTACGTATAATATTAGCAATAATTTTTTCAATCCCTAACATGAATTCAAATGTATACATCTATAAAAAATGTAAATTGTGTGATATGAAAAGTACACTTCCAAACAAAATTTGTTGTCTGAAAGTACACTTTAGAAAACATGTGTTGTTCTTTAGGAATGTGGAGTGAGAAGAATAACCAACTTAAGAGAATCAGGCAAGAGTGGTGGCTATAACCATTTGACTTCCCAAATTTTACACTACTCCCACAACTTTTCAACTATAGAGAAATGTTGGTCAGGACTCCCTCCAGTGTTTTAAATATAAGCAAAAAAGTATATGTATTTAATACATATACATGTATCTTTTTGCTTATATTAAAAATCGAATGGAGTATTAGACAATTAATAGTGCAATGAGTTTATGGAGAGAAAGAAAGTGAAAAAATAAAAAAGGTAAGAGGGAATAAAATGATACATTGTGTGCCTAACCTTCAATGCAAAAATTGCCAATTACCAACAAGCTTTTTAGCTTTATGATAAATTTATTTCCTTTTTATCATAAAAGAGAGGGGTTTGTGGGGTGTAAAATTTTTGGGATGCCAGATAATAATCACTTAATGGATAGTGAGTAGTGACAGAAGGAAGATAGGCTTTTTGATTTTTCTATCACTAAATGTGTAAAAGAAACTAGGCTAAATTCTGAAACTAAAATGGAATATGTTTCATTTGAATCTTGATTTGTACCTATGTTGTTTATTGCATTTTTAATATTTAAGCTTTTTAATAACACTTTACAGAGAAAGGCTTTGTCATTGTTTTAGTGCATATTTGGTAATTTGGTGGAGAATTCACTTCAACTTTTCAATATAACTCGTTGCTTGAAGAGGATCACTGGCTTTTAGTTATACCCCTATCCATGTTAGAAGTTATTTTTAGCATGATAGTTGATTTTTGCTTTGTTTGACTATCGAACTGTTCTATTGGGGTTAACTTTTGAGCATATAAAATAAACACTCAAACAACATAAATGCAAGGAAAGGGATCCGGTTATTCTTCTCATTATACCATTGGTATATTTTAGTATTATTTCATATCTCATTGATCTCTCTCTCTTTGTCCCTGCTAGTGTAATGCAAGGACCAGCCAAGTTTTTCTTCAACAACTTGGCTGATAAAATTCCTATTTACTTAAAAGAGAGCCTCATTTTGCTAACAAAAAACCAACATGCAAATTGATCTAATTTATAATTAAAGTTAATTATTTGCTTTTGTGATAACAAACCTACCCTCTTCTATGTTATAACTACAGTTTTGAAAGATCTGAAGTATGCTGATTCTCACGAATGGGTGAAAATTGATGGAAATTCTGCAACTGTTGGCATAACTGATCACGCCCAAGATCATTTGGGCGATGTTGTGTACGTTGAGTTGCCAGAAGTGGGAGCAGCGGTGAGACAAGGAGATGGTTTTGGTGCAGTTGAAAGTGTTAAGGCAACTAGTGACATCAACTCTCCTATTTCGGGAACAGTGGTTGAAGTTAATGAAGAGCTTAACAGCTCTCCTGCTCTGGTGAGTTTTTTGCCTATAAATTGATAGTTTTTTTTTACAGAATCTATGTGCTGTGTGTATGTGCATTTTTTACTTCTTTGTGCACTCTACATTTTGGATCACGAGGCTTATGTAAGGCTGTATGATAGCAATGATTCATTTTTTTTTTAATCAGCCAAGTGTTTTTATGTTTTCCTATGTTTCTTCATGTAGGTCAACTCAAGCCCCTATGAAAATGGATGGATAATCAAAGTTGAACTGAGTGACAGTGGTGAACTTAACAAATTGATGGATTCAGAACAGTATACCAAGTTCTGTGAAGAAGAAGATGCCAGTCATTAATTGTCTTGCCAATATCTTTCAGTACTCCTCCCCATGGTGTAGATGATATGTCAATTGGGAAGCTTAGAATTGCTGTTTTTTGTTTTGTATTACCGTCCGTGTTTGACTGCTCTTTTTTAATTTTGCACGAGCTTTCTGATTCAGCGGAATGATATTTCACTTTCTGCAATGGAAATGTGAGATTGATAACACATGGGAATTTGATAATAAAAGAACCTTTAGTAGTTTTGTTGTTTTGAGACAGTTCCAATTTTGTCGCATGACTTTTATTTTAGTTTGATGCCTTTGTTTTCAACTAAGATGGAACAGAAGTTACTGTGAATTTGATAGAAAGTGACGGCAACTTTACACATACAATGTAGCGCAGTGGAGTAGAAGCTCAACATTTTATTAGCTATTTTGAGACGTCAGATTGTGCAGAACAAACACAAATTTGCCACAAAACTCTTTCGAGTATGATTTTGGTTCAACGGGAGCGTTTTTAAATGGTTTAGTTATGTTCAACATCTATCCTTCCCTTTAGAAATTGTTTTGTTACCATCCCTTTCTAAAACTGAATCAAACACATTTCATCTAAAATATTATCTTCTCTCCTCTCTATCTACAACTAGCAAAACACATTTATTAGCTTTTGTTCAACTCATTAGTTCCTTAAAATTGGGGTTAAGTTTTTTAAAAAATCAATGGAAAATTATGACTCACAAGTTCTAGTGATTAGTCTGCCTTTTACTCCTCAAATCCAACTAAATGTGCACCAAGTACATTCATTTTGCGTAAGCAGATCAGCAGAACGCATAATTTACTGAAATGGAACATGTATGTGTCATCAAAAGATAGTATATCATACAAGGTTACTACTTACCATTTTAAAAAAAAAAAAGTCTAGTATCCTATCTTTTGACGAACAAATCTCCAGATTTGCACTCCAACCCAAGCCTCCACTGTTGCCTTTTTACCACAAGCTAGAGTAGAGATGACAATTAGACCCAGATCCAGTGAGTACCTGCAAAAAAAATCCACAATGGATACGATAAAAACCCACATAACAGGTATGGGCACGGGGACGGGTAATTACCGCAAAATTAAACAGGTATGGGTGTGGGTACGGGTACTATAGTACCCACCCCGCACCCGCACTTATATAAATATATTATTTATTTATTTATTTATTATATTAATATTTAGTTTAATTAATTATTTTCTTTTATGTTTTAATATCTATTAATAGCATTGGACCATTACAATATTTATAATCAAATCAAAAGATAAACATTTGCAAACTTTTTAAAAATTTATTTACGATGAATAGTTAAATAATTGTGTCTTCATAACTAAGAGTTATATTTTATTAATCGTGTCTTTATAATTATATTTGCAACTTCTTATAAATTGTTTTTACTTATCTCAAATAATATTGTCATAAGAGTTGCAACTTCATACCTTACCCAAACCCTACCCATTGCCATCCCTAAAAGAAGAAAACTAATAAAGGTATGACCATTTTTCAAACGATTGTTTTGGTGTTGGTTTCACTTAAATTGGACTTACGGTAAAGAAGAACAATGCAAAATGATTAATTTGATAAACAGAGGACTCTCTATTTTATAGAGAAATTAATATAGTTAAAAATTTGAGAAATTGAGTTTGTTTGACTAACTAGAGTATTATTGTGTTTCCTTTCTCTTCTACGGAGGCGGCGGCAAGTAGCTCATTTATTAGGATCCACATATATGAGTCAAGTCCATTGGTCCTCTTATTTATTTTATGTATTACTATTATTATTTTTATTTTACTAGAACAAACTTAATAGTTACTTAATTTCTCTTTTTATTTTACTATAATAAAATATAGTTGTCAAATAAAGTAATAATTACATCTTTATTTGACAACTCTATTTTATTAGGGTTTAGTGTGTCAGGGTGTTTAGGATTTAAAAAGTAATGTTTAGGGTTTAAGAAATCACGTTTAGGGATAAGGGTTCAAGATTCAGGGTAAAGAGTTTAGGGGTTACGGTTTACGATTTAGGTTTAAGATTTAGAGGTTATGGTTTAGTATTTAGGGTTTAGGGTTCGGGGTTAAATATATAAAGTTATCTTCATTACGAATTCTAACTACTAAATAAAGATAATAATAACATTTAGTAAAATAGTATTGTCTAATAATTATGTACTTAGTACTTTATTTGACAACTCTATTTTTTTAAATGTTATTACTATCTTCGTTTTAGAGTTTTACTTCATAACAATTAGTGTGTTAGTGTACAAGATTTGATATTAAGAGTTTAAGGTTCAAGATTTAAGTATATTATTTATGGTTTAGGGTTCGGAGTTTAAGATCATATTTGTTGCGAAGTATAACTTCAAAAGAAAGATAATAATAAAATCTAATAATATAAAGTTATCAAGTAAAAATATAATTATTATTTATTTGAGAATAATATTTTATTATATGTTATTAATTTCTTCGGTAAAGAAAATAAATATAAAACGAAAATCATAATAACATTTAATAAAATAGAGTTGTCACATAAAGTAATAATTATATATTTATTTGACAACTCAATTTTGTATATTTTAATAATTTTTAAATTTAATCACAAAATAATATTTATTTATCGATATATTTTAGTTAAAGTGTGGGTAATGGGTATAGGTACGGACACTTAGATACCCAGAGAGTAAGGATACGGGTATTAAAGTTGATACCCAAGAAAGTACGGACACGGGTATGTGTATTTTTTTAAACTGCAAGTATAGGTACGGATACTATAGTACCCTACCCAAACCCCCATTGCCATCCCTAAGCTATAGGGCGCGCTTCACATAAATAAAAAGATACCAAATAAATGGACCAATTGTTCCGAATATTTTATCATAAAAGATCACTAAAGAAAGTGACTCATTATTTGGAATAATTACACGCACTAAATGGTCAGAATACATTTCACAGTTGCATTGCATCCATACCAAGTACTCAGATTACTACACGGTTAAGAGAGTAAATGCATTGCACACATATCCTGCTATTAGTTCCAAAGACTATCACACTTGCAAAGGTGAAGCAGAGCAAATGGAGCTTAACGCCTCATATTCCATTAAGAGTGACAACAACTCTTCGTGAGGTAGGATGATCCCGGTGCTCACACAGCCATATACCCTGAAACGTATAAATAAATAAATAACAGTAAAATAAAAAAAATTGATTTTACATTTGGTGACTTATCCAACTTGAGATTTTCCCCCCCTAAAAATTATGTGACAATCTCGCAGTGAATATGAGGAAATTCAAGAAAATAAAAAAACCGTGATAAATATCAAATGTTATCATATTGAATTAGTGTTTTTTATTAATAAGAATTAAATTTATTGAGGAAATTCCCAGTATACAAGAAATGACATTTTGTACTTAATTTCTTAAAAACCTTTGGAACACAATTGCTCGTAAGCAAATTAAAATGAACTGCCATTACCTACATTGACAATGTGGACAAGCACCTCCCTATGAAAATCAGTTTTCCATCGAGTCTTTCTTCTTATATATAAGGTCACCAATTTCATCTTTTGTCACCACACATTCATTCCTAACTAATCTAAAACCTTGTTCTAATGGTTTTTCTTAAGAATCTCAGGTGCCTGTGTAATGTAGGAAAGTTATTACTTCCAAATCAATAATAAATGCATGAAATGCAGAAGTGATTGAGAGGCATCACATGGCTAGTGTAGCAACTACCAATCTTGAAATGTCGTGTTGTCCTGTTGTGTTATTTCAAATTTTGTGTGTGAAATAACAGAAGGTTTTTCACCATCATAATTATAATTCAGCTACTAAACTGTGTATTGTATACCAATCATTATGAAATATAGCTATCAATCATAAGAATATAGCATCAATGAGGGATTTCTGCAGACAATAACTTTTGATATACCACCGACAATGAAAACATCTATTCAATTCCATGAATGGACATGTGCACAAGATGCACTAAGTCATTGATTTTTCATTCTGGTCATGAGTTTAATAAGAACTTGATGAGCAAATGAACAATAATTCATACTATTGTCAATTTCCAAAAATTATGCGAGTCAAAATACTCAAACTGAATAACTCATGGGTTTTTAAGAATTCTTCAGGGTGTGTCTTGACCAAGAACATTTATGGATAAATCATTAAAGTGAATTTTGTTACCTGCCAAGTTCCCATGTTAAGTTTTCCATTTGTAATTGGTACCCTGAAAATACAAGACATCAGTGGATGAGAACATAATCATAATTTTTTGCATAATGAATCAAGCTGAAATGTGAAGTATTTCTTACGTGAGAGCACAACCAAACATTGATGATTTAATATGAGCTGGCATGTCATCAGGACCTACAAAATTCCAAAACCAAATAGCACTGTTGGTTGGATAGGATGGAAAATACAACAGATTGGGGGAAAACGCGTAAGTTATATGTGGAAAACTAACAGCAGCGTTATTATCTAATAACTAAGGCTATCAAATTCGAGAGTCTAAGTAAACTAGTGAATTCTCCATAGGCTCAACTAGTAAACTCGTAATTACATGTTTAAAACAGAAGAAAAAAAAAAAGTGCTTAAAACACCTATCATAGTATCCAAACACAAATTTTATACCATGTGCATCATAAGTATTCAACACTCTAAAGTAAACCCCAAGAACAAAATTTAAATATTCAGATAGCAACCAATAAATTAAACTGAGATGGGTTCATAGACTAGACTAGACCAGGACCAAACCAGACCTAGCATCGCAATTCAAAATTAATGGACAAGTTCAGAAATCAGAGGGTTCAAATTTACGAGAGTGAAGTATTGTGGGAGTAGGTTCCCTTATGGGAGCTGTATTCAGCTCAGCGGAGCTAGATTTCAACACATCAAAGCTGGGGTCATTGCAAACTCTGATTTCTGATTCTTTATTATACTACGAACCATGAGCAGTGGGAAACAGGGAAAGTAACAATTATGTTGTACACTCATTCAGTCATCCCCAAACTCTCAAGTCATTAGTCTATATGAATCTTCCCGAGTTTACACTAACAATTTTGTTAGCAAGTAAACTTGATTTTGATGCCTACAGTCATAAACTTGTCCTAAGTTTGACAACCATGGTTAAAACAGACATACGCAAGAAGGCAAAATCTAAAAGGAAACAATCTAATGGAATCCGAGTACGAGAGAGAAAGTAAGAAATCATTATATTGAATATTTTTCTGTTACAAGAGCTCACACATGAGCTAAGGAGGGGAGCATAACAGTTTTGCCAGCTCAGCATACAACGGGAACTAACCAACTAACTGATTAAAGACTATTCTGGTACAATTTTTTTTTTTTTTTTTAATTAAGGGGGCAAAAGACCAACAAAGTTACAGCAAAGATAAACGCGGAGTAAAAGCTCCCAAAACTTCGGCAAGTAACAAATGCCTAACACTCACAGGAGGCCACTCAACGGAACAAAACTCAATCTGTTACATTAGTATAATGACTTGAATACAATAACTTTAAAAAGGAAAAATGCACTACTGAAGCTATATCTACTCATTATTTAAAATTTGAGAAAACGAAAATAATATATATTTAGTGAGTAAAAAAAACACCAACCCTCTAGAGTGTGCTTCCAAGGCGCAGATGACCCCTGCATAGAAAATTTACAATAAGACATTGAATAAAAAAGAAACGATAAATGAATATTAATAATGGTAAAACCTCGGGAACAATTCGATTGAGGAAAGTCTCGGTGTCATCGCGAACATCAGTGTCATAATTCTCATTGATAGTAAGAGAAGCACTCGTGTGCTGCACTGTCATTTCCAGTCACAAGTTCCAACGTCATTTCAGAGCAATCCAAATTGAAAACCAAATCGAATTTACAGGTTATACGAATGCATAAATTTATGTATACTCACAAAAGAGATGAGCGAGGCCGCACTTGAATCCAGAAAGGTCTTGCTCAATTTCTTTAGCTATCTGATTCGGAAGAAACGGTTAGGGTTTTGCAAAATAAAAGAAATTGGGGGCAAAATTGTGAGGAGAAGAGAGGGTGTGAAAATTGAGTACCTTGGAAGTAACAAGGTGGCAACCGCGTCTGTAAGGAGGTAGAGAGATGGTTTTCTGGGCCCACTTAGGTGCGGTGGACTCCGCCATGAAATCGTTCTTCTTTACGGTGGGAAACTGCGCTTTCACGCTAAATGGAACCTTCGCTACGCTGCACAGCGACGACAATTGCATGCTTCGCAGCTATAATACTTAAAAAGGGAAAAAATTTAAATAAATAAATAATTGGTGTTCAGTTCAGTGCTTACTGCTTAATAATGTTAACATTTGTAATAACGCTAAGCCCCAAAAAAATCAAACTCAAACCAGTGGCTTGAGCAAGAGTCACACACTCACACTTCATGAGGTCCTCACATTTAATTACGTCTTATTGATTTATTTGAGCCATAATTGTTTTAAAAACTTTATGAAAAATAATTTCAGAGATACAAAATGAGTTTGATTGATTTACTTTTAATGTAAAAAATATTACATTGTCAATCATCGCAATAATTTATTATTAAAATTTTATAAGTAATAATGATAAAAGTCAAATATTTATATTATAAATATTTAATTTTTTTTATCTATGATACTGTTATCTATATTTAATTTTCTTTTATATAACTTAAATATTTATATTAGAAAATACCTCTTTCTTAATGTGAAATCATGAAATTTACACATTCTCTTGTTTTATCCATCTTCACATAGATCTTTGTTGAGGTGAAGTGTAGATCAATATTGTTTTTGTTAATCTCCATGTTAGGGGTATATGGATGCCCAATTGATAACAATGAAACTCCAATGCAATTCAACTTTGTTTCCCACTGAGTATATGATGTAACCTTAGTCACACATTTGTTTCCACCTATCGGATTAGATTTGTGCATTATGAGGCATTTTAGCACAAACATCATTTGGTGAAATTAACATATAATGCAAGTGGAATCACCTTGTGGAATGAAGGCCTTTAGAAGCCATTTGGAACTAGAGGCATATGTTAGTGTTTGATTGTTCATGTGGTAGTCATAAATATATTGTATGCTTCCATTAAATTAGCTACAACATAGAGAAAATGAACTACATTATTTTTTAATGACTCGAATAATGCAAATGAGATCCATAAACAAATCAACATGTACCACTGTTAATTTGAAGATTGATAATACGTTTACCTATCGATGGTGAATCAAAAAAATGTAACAAACTCCAATGCAATTCGACTATGTTTTCCTTTCTACATGGAAGATGTAATCCTAGGAACAACTATCTTTTTCATATATTGAATTCACTTTATGCATTCATATGCATTATAACACAAATATTTTAATGATAAAAAGGTAGGAGGAGTCACCTCGTGGAATAGGAACCTTAAGATGCAATTTGGAACAAGAAGTACATGTCGTGTTAAATTGTTCACACAACAATTGTGCATAAACTGCTTGCTTATCAACTACAAAACAGAGAAGTTCATTTCTCTAACAATTATTTGTGTTTAATTACATGAATTTAGATTACGTAACTATTTTTTCTCTATATTTATTGAGTAAGGAGAACATGTTTTTGTAAAATGTTGTTTATAAAGTGGAATATGCATCTTTGTTAATTTCTATTAATAAATACATTTGAAAAAATGTAATTTTTTAATGTTCTTCAAAAAATTTGTTGTATTTGTTAAAAAAATAATTGTGTAAGATACCACTGGTTGTATTTACATCCTGCGACAGACCATCTCAAAAAATTTGCGTTGGCGAATTGTATTTTGCAAGTGTTACAAAAACGAAGCCTCTGATTATTTTGCGGGAAAGGTTTGGCGGTAACCATTTTCGAGTAGAGAGAGATGAATACGCAATTACAACCTCTCTTCCTCTCTTCCATTTCAGTAAGTTTTTCTTTCTTCTCTTCATCCCACTCTCACTTTGCTCTATCTCTTTTCTCACTTTACGCCAACCGTTTCAGCCTTTTCATTCGAACCGAGTTGTTCGGAGAAACCCTCCATTTGTGGTGCGAGCAAGCCCTAAGAAGATTTCCTTCGGTAAAGAGTGCAGGGAGACTTTACAATCTGGAATTGATAAACTCGCTGACGCCGTCTCGCTTACTGTAGGACCCAAAGGTATACGCTGTATATTCAATTTTGTTGCATTTTATTACTTGTCCGTGGCAAAAATATCTACAAACTCAAATAAGTCAATTCAAACACACATAAGACTCTTAGCTGCTTTTTAATGTATATTTGACTTGTAAATTGTCTGCAATTGAACTCCCTATAGTGTCTGGACCTTTGACCAATTTTGGTTCAAGGTTTGTTGATTATTTGTGCTCATTTATTTTAATCCTGATCACACAGGGCGAAATGTTATTCTTTCTGAATCTGGAAAGCTTAAAGTAATAAATGACGGTGTTACAATAGCCCGATCCATAGAGCTTTCCGATGCAATTGAGAATGCAGGTGCCATGCTAATTCAAGAGGTTGATCATGGTTGTTAGGTTTTGCTTCAGGTTTAATGGATGGAAATTTCGAGACAAAAATAGCTAGAGATGTGTTTATGTTTTTATTTTCCTGCTTGTAGGTTGCAAGTAAAATGAATGATTTGGCTGGTGATGGTACCAGCACTGCTATTATTTTGGCCCGTGCTATGATTAAATATGGACTATTAGCAGTTGCATTTGGTGCTAATCCTATTTCTTTGAAGAAGGGGATGGAAAAGACTGTAAAAGATTTGGTGAAGTTCTTGAAGAAGAGAAGTATTCCCGTTGAAGGAAGGGATCATATCAAAGGTCTTTCTTATGTACTGATACTTGTTTGTGTTTAATTTTTGGTTAAATTTGTTTACGTTTTTCAAAGTACAGGTTTCTTTGCAAAAATGTGTTTAAGAAATTTCTTCCCCGTCTCTTGCAGCTGTAGCCTCAATTTCTGCTGGAAATGACGAGTATGTTGGTGATTTGATCGCCAAAGCTATAGAAAAGATTGGATTTGATGGGGTAATCTCCATTGAGACATCCTCATCATCTGAAACCTCTGTTGTAATCGAAGAAGGCATGAAGGTATTAATGATTATGATAATATAGTAGTTCTCAATGACAATCACCTGCTGTTGCTCAAATCTGAATGATCCTTTCCTTTTGTTTTTCCTATTATAATTGTTGTCTCTTTCTGTACAGATTGATAGGGGTTACATGTCTCCTCACTTCATTACCAACCAGGAGAAATCCATTGTGGAGTTTGACAATGCTAAAGTTTTGGTTACTGATCAAAAGATTTCTAGTGTCAAAGAAATAATTCCTTTGCTGGAAAAGGCTATGCAGTTGAGTGCACCGCTCTTGATTATTGCAGAGGAGGTTGCGTCACAAGTCTTAGAAACATTAGTAGTAAACAAAATGAAAGGATTACTAAGAGTTGCAGCTGTAAAATGTCCAGGATTTGGTGATGCAAAGAAAGCCTTGTTGCAAGATATTGCACTCATGACGGGTGAGTTCCTACTGCATTTGATAAACTTGGTTGATATCTCTGCCAACTTCCTTCATACAAGGCTTTATTTTTCTATCTTGGAATATGTTTAATAAGGCCTATGCACCAAATTGTTGCTTATTCTGCAGTATAAACTGAACTGTACAGTGACAAGAAGCTTTTCTATGTCATTGCCTTTTGTTTTCTTTTATCAGTTTTAGCTAGACAGTTTGGCTGTCTTGGTTGGGTACTAATGCAATGCCATTATCTCATTTTACAACTGTCTAGTTCTATTTTCCAAGACTGCAATCTACCTTGTGGAACATTTCAGGACCTCAGTTGACTGTTAATAGAAATCATGTAACTGCGTGCTGCTAAATTTTGGCATTGTTTTTTTATGGTTGTGACTGTACGTAGATAGTTTAAAATTCTACCCAGGATGTCTGTCTTTGTTCTCATCTCTTGCAACGATTCTTATGCCTAGCGTCTTTTACTATCAGTATCAACACACTTTTTCTGCTCTGCTTGCTTGATCTTCTGTTGACATTAATATTGCAGGTGCTGATTTTCTTTCTGGAGATTTGGGTCTCACACTTGAAGGAACAACCTCAGACCAGCTTGGTACTGCATTGAAAGTGACAATATCCAGTAATACGACAACTATATTTGCTAATCCAAGTACTAAGGCTGAGATTCAGGCTAGAATTTTGCAGATTAAGAAGGATCTTATTGAAACAGACAATGCAAACCATTCGAGAAAGCTCTCAGAGAGAATTGCAAAACTCTCTGGTGGTATAGCTGTTATAAAGGTACCTAATGCAACAGACATGTCATGGGCTGTCTGTATACCGATCACCTTGGCCCTTTACTTAGCATAACTTATGATAAATGGAAACAAAAGGCAATGACATTTATCAGTTTTTGAACAGCTTATAAATATAACTTATGATACACCAATAAGCTATTTTCAACTTATTTTGTAAACTCTCCAAGATGGCTTATGAAAACTACCCACAAGCGGTTCCCTCGTTTTTTCCCATCAGCTGAGGTTCCATTTTTACAGTGAAAAAAACAAATGTCGAGAATCAGATAGCTTTTCAACTTGCATATCCAAAAGCTAATATAATACTAAATTTAAGCACTTGTGACATAGCTGCTCACATTATTAATAAGCACTTAATTATGTTGTTTATCCAAATGTGTTGATTGCATTTTGTTGTGCAGAAACAAACAGCCGTCATCTTAAATTTTGCTCAGAATGTTACATTCAAATTACTTTTTTTGCTTAGTGTTGTATACTAGTTAATGAATTTACCAATTGTGTAGGTAGGTGCACACACTGAGCTAGAACTTGAGGATAGAAAACTGAGAATTGAGGATGCTAAGAATGCTACTTTTGCTGCCATAAATGAGGGGCTTGTTCCTGGAGGGGGTGCCACATATGTCCACCTTTTGGACTTGATACCTGCCATAAAGAACTCCATGGAAGATCTAGATGAGCAAATTGGTGCTGATATTGTGGCGAAGGTATGGATACAATTTTGAGTCTGCTAGCTCTATTTCACCCGAGTCTGCAGTTATTTTGTCTTTCTGGATTTTGTTTTGTTTTTAGTTTTAAGTTTTAACAGTATTCTCCCTCTGCTACGTTAGCCCTATTCTTCTTGTTGATTGTGCTTTATTATTTCTTGATATGATTCAGTTTCCTTAGGTATAAAAGATTTATACCTTTTGCGCGTGCATGTGTGTTTCATTTGATTCGTCAAATAATATTTGATCTGAAATTCAACAGATTACCCTGTAATATAAATTCACCGAGGCCTAGAAGAATAGTCTCAAGTTTAAAGAAAATCCAAATATTATAGAATCTCAAGCTGATTGAAGTTAATACCAAAAATATCTAGCTATCATTTGATTAATTACTTGAATGGTTCACATTTTGGATGGAGAAACTACTAAACTATCTACCGTCCATGTTAAATTTGCATTAAGAGTTTGATATACACTCATCCTTCCCCCCTTCTTGTCAATACTTGGTTTTAATTTCCACTTATGCATCAAGCAATGACATAGGATTTAACTTTGATCATACTCCCATCTGGCAACTGAGGGGTATGTCAACTGTCAAGTCTCCTGTGCAAGTTGTGCATCTTTCTAGTTGGTTTAGAGTTACCACCTACCATGTAGCCTTACCCTGTCCTCTAGGATAGAAAGTGAAATATAATTTGTTCAGCTGAGATATTAGTTGGAATATTTATTTTAAAATTTAATTAACTTTTTACACTTTCTGGTAAAAATCTTTTGAAATTTTAGTTTTATGAAAGGTAAAATTCTGAGTTTTTCTCAAACACTTTTGCATAATTGTAAATAGTTGTGCCTGGATCATTGCAGGCACTTCTCGAACCCGCCAAATCAATTGCAGCTAATGCTGGAGTAGATGGAGATATTGTTGTCGAGAAGACTAGAGCATCTGACTGGAGAACCGGATATAATGCCATGACCGACACATATGAAGATCTTTTGAATGCCGGAGTAGCAGATCCCAGTCGAGTTGCAAGATGTGCTCTTCAAAGTGCAGTATCTGTTGCTGGTGTGGTTCTAACTACTCAAGCTATATTGGTTGATAAAATAAAGAAATCCAAGCCACGCGTACCTCTGGTCCCTGGTATAACTCCCTAAAATTGAGAAAACTGTACAGTTTTGAAAACAAAGTTGGTCTTCTTCAATGATGAATACCATTGGTTGACTCAGATTGTGAATGTCCCTTGGGTTGATAAGGACTTGGGCAGCAACAAGAATGCTCTTCTCATGAATGGAAAAGTCAGGGTTGCTGCTTCTTACTCTTGGGGTATGGCTTCATGAAACCCATGTATCATGAAGCAATGGGAACAATTAGACAATTGTTGAAATTCAAAGTTTTGCACAGGAAGTTGGATAGTGTTAGGTTCCTTTCTCCATTTTATCGATTCATTTTACCGATGATGGTTTTGTCATAGAGGATAGGACCTGTATTTGATATTGTCAAGAATAAACTTCCAATTGGATGTTTGAAGCATGCCATGTGTCATGGATTTGCTCTTTTTTTAAGTTTAACTCAAGATACTCCTTGATCGAAATCCAAACACTAATATCCCGAGGTATTGAGATCTATTTAAGGATCTAACATCTATCAATAGATGCTATTCTACACACAACCTATGCAATCTCACGAGATCAGCTTATATAAGTGCTTTTGACTCTTGATAAACCCTATGGTTCATTCAGCATATATAAGTGCATTTGACTCTTGATTAACTCTTGTTCATGTGTCAAAAAAAAAAAAAAAAAACTCTGGTTCGAAATCAGGTAACAAAATCTTGTTGTTTTGGATGCGTGACCTAATTGATCAGACCTAAATGATCAATTTGGATGACTTGTAAGTTTTGTAATTGTAATCAATTTCTTTATTTTCATTTTATTCAAATAGTAGGACACTTGCAACAAGATTACTTTTATAAGTCTCTCCTACTACGCGGACTTGTGTCTTTATTGTCTAGTTATCGAAAGGATATTGTTCCAAATTATATCAAATTAAGATTAAGCAAAACCAAAAAATGGTTTAGGAGGCACTTTTCCAATTTTTCTGTAAGCACTTTTCCAACTTTTTGGTGTGTTGTCTTTTTTGTAGATATTATGTGCCATGTGGTTTTTGCTCGTTTGGGCGGAAGTTGACATGTCTCTTTCTCCCTTCTACTTGATATATAAAAACAAAGTAGGAAATGATTGGCCTATGGGAGTGCCTTGACTTGAATCCACTTGACTTAAGTGCATACAATTGTCTTAAATGACTTTGTATGCAAAACTAGCTAGACAGACCCAATGTTGTGAAGACTTATCATTAGTAGCACCTGCTTCTTCCTTTACTCATGTTGACATGTGCACTTCTCTCTAACAAACATCACTATTTCTAATCCCCTTTAATTAATCCTTTTTTACTTCAAAATCTTTAATATACACAGTTAAGCAACACATTTAATGTTGAATTAAATATTATACACACTATTTTCGACAATCCTTTATAATACACAATTATAATTTGTAATGATTTTTTTTCTTTAATGGTGGACTCACTATTAAAATTAAAAAAATGCAAACAAAGACAAACTATAAGCGATAATAATATACTAATATATATTAAACGTCTGAACCACTAATTCACACATGGAAAAGTGAACATTTTGACATGCCGATTATTTGATGTATGTATTCACACACAGAAAAAGAAAATACTAATTAATAACCTCACAATAAGAAATGAAATGATGGTGGCTTAATGTGTAAGCCAAGTATGTTAATTTGAGAAAGAAATGCTTCAAAGATACAGCACTTGGCTTCAAAGTATCAATGTTTCCATTCACACTAATTACCACTATTTTCCCCCGTAGGCACTAGCTAGCAAAGAACGACTTAATGATTCATGTGTGTTAAAAATACACTGTTTTGTGACCCTACATCATTATGTTTGTTCTACAAATGGCTGAGTTCCTCACCAACTGCACCTTGGCATTTACTACAAACCAAGATATTGCCCGTAGCATTCAGTCCCACATGAGCATATAATGAAACAAAAAGTTGGTTAATTTATATATTTATTGGTTAAATAGTACTATGACCCACCAATACTCACAATACTCACAGTGAATGCCACTGTATGCGGTGGCGTGATTATTAATCAGTAATCACTTTTTAAACATCATGGTTCGTTGATATTGGATGATACATTTATGAAGTCTATGCAACTTAATTATATAACCTATATATATGTAGTGACTGTTAACAATGCATTATCTAACAGTGACAACGAATTCGAGTTCATTAAGAATGTGGTAATGGATTTGATCATTCGCTAGTGCATATAAAAATTAATCATTTAGAAGAGATAATCTTCAATCATGTTTTAGATCCTCCAAATAATTTATTTTTACAATTGGACACATTTTATGCAAAAACAAAATATTTGCAATATTTTTATTGTTAGAATAATCTACTACTATATATAAGTACACATAATTAATGCATGTTTTATAAATATATCTGCTCTCATCAATTTTGGATCTAGAAAATCTTACTACTATTGCAGATTCAGTCGAGCTACAAATCATAGCTATAAGAAGAGGACAAGTTGAATTTGGTATCACCGTGAAAACTAACATATTAATTATATGTTTAGACAAATAGACTTGTAAAAAAAATTGTATAATTATTCTTTAAATTAAAAAAGATAATACTTCCTTAAGTCTTCTGGATTATAAGTAAAAAGTGTAATTAACTATAGTATATCCACCAAAATACATTTCATGACTACCTGTTCGATCATTCGGGGTAGTAAAAAAAATTAATTATATCAATGAAGAGATATCATTACATAAAAAATAGTTAAATTGATTTACATTTAACAATACTAAATATAAAAAATATTTAATAGTAATAATATATAATACCCATTTTTACATTCATGCTGCGACAGTTTATTAAATACATCAGTTGAGTAGAAAGTTAATTCTAATCACTAAAAAAAATATAATTATTTTAAAATTCAATTATATCCATAAAAAGAAACCAAAATATTTGACGGACATCGAAAAAGATTTGAGTTGAGAGGATTTTGTGTACAGGTACTAGTGGTTGAAAAATGCGTAGGAGTGAGCGAAGCGAAGACGGAGACGCACGTCGTGTGAGGAAGTAGAAGTAAAAGCGAAGAAATAGGCGTGACAACTAATTGAAAAAGAAAAAGAAAAAGAAAAAGAAAACGGCTAATGTTGAATTTGGTATATTTATATAGCAATAAAATATAATTAACTGTTAGTATTATGATTAGAAACTCAAGAGAAGAAAAACTAACAGAATAATATGATATGATGATATCTGCGCTGAATATTGCAGCTCCCTCCCGCACTTACTCTCATTTCACATAATTTCATTTCATTTCATTTTCGTTTCAACAATACTAACCATTAACTAGCGTCCACTCTCAGATCTAAAACTCGCTCATTCATTCTCTCTCTACTGCCACTGTAAGCTCTCTCTCTCTCTCTCTCTCTCTCTCTCTCTCTTCTTATACCTTGTTAAAATATGGACTCTCTCTTTGAATTTGAGTTTGAATTTCAGATTTTGATTTTTACTATCTGTAATGAATTGCTTTTGCTCTTCTCTTCCGTCATTTTTAATCCACTGTGTATCTTTTCTTATTCATCCTACTTACACTTTCTGTTTTTCGTAATTCTCATGCTCAACTTTTCACCGTTTTAGCAACATGCCACAAATGGAATTAGGTTTTAGCTCTTTTGTTCCCTTTCCTTTCCTAGTAACTTGATTTGCTTATAAACTACAAAATTAATGCTTACAACTCACTAATTCTCTTTACCGAAGATCTTCTCTGCTCCAATAAATCATTATCATGTTGATTGTAAGCTCATACTTCGTTCTTTTTTCTATATTTAGGAATAGAACATTATATTTTTGTTGAATATTTTAGGTTTGTTATTCATACTATTTCTGAGTGGATAAGGATTTTATTTTAAGTATCAAGATTTTATATTTTTGCCTAAAAAAAAATAAATTAGATTTTTGGTAATAAAATTGGACTTGTACTTGAGTATGAATATAATGGTTCTGTTAAGTGAGAGAAAGTGAGGAGCTATGTTGGTGTTGCTGATTGATTACACATCAACTTGTTCTCTGGAAAAATTGAATGTGCAGACATTTTATTAGTTCATGGCGAAGTCAAGGCAAAAATCATCAAACCAGGATTCTTCATTGTCGCCTACTGCTGCAAGATCAAGGGACTCAGATGGTCCATCTAGATGGGCAGACTACCTTGGAACAGATTCGGCTTCTCCACTGTCATCTACCAGCTCAAGGAATTTTGTTCATGACGGGCAGTCTCAGGGCACTACGCCATCCCAATCTCACAAGGGTCTTAATGTGCAGTGGGTTGTGCAGCTCACTGATGTTGCTGATGGTCTTATGGCTAAGATGTATAGGTTAAATCAACTTTTGGATTATCCAGACCCTATCAATCATGTATTTTCGGATGGATTTTGGAAGGCTGGTGTATTCCCTAATCATCCTAGAATTTGTGTTTTGCTCTCCAAGAAATTTCCAGAACACTTCAGCAAGTTGCAACTAGAACGTGTAAGAAGTGATGTTTGATGTGCTTTACATTTTAGCTGTTAATTAAAGGTGTCTGCGATTTTTATTATTTTGGAAGAATATGGTTGCAGATAGATAAAATTGCTTGGGACTCAATGCAAGATCATGCAGAACTTCATTTACAGAGTTTGGAACCGTGGGTGCAGGTGCTATTTTTAAACTTTTATTTACTGATTTTCGATATGTTCCCCATTCATAAACCTCAAGCAATTAATTGAAGCTTTTTGAGTTTTCTCATTTCGGCTGCACGTTCTCATGTTAGAATTTAGATATAAAATCATTCCGGTGCTTTCACCTAACAACTTATGATTTTGCTTGGTTTGTTCATGACATGGTATCAAAGGCTGTATGACCATGCAGTATAGAGTTCAAACTTTATTACACATGTTCTTAATAAAAGTTAAGCTTCCGAAAAAAAGTAGGGTGGGGCTCTGCAGTGTCTTCTACACTTCAAGCCCAAAGTGCTGTTGTGTGAGGGGGGCATATTGGATGTAAAACCATTCATGTGCATTTACACAATAATTTAAGCTTTTCGCTTAGTTGAATCATGACACCTCATTTTACTTGACTGGCTTGATTAGTATGTGTAATCAACACTGCCCACATTCTACATGTCAATATCTTTCTTTACTCAATATACTGCATGACTGGAAGTGGATTGAAATCTGAAAATTTGAAATTCATTTCTAAATTTATTTCTTTTTTCATAGGAGGATAGGTTGGAAAGAGTAAAAGAGAAGGCTGAAGCTTGCACTAAATTCTAAAATATGTAGTTTACATTTAAAACTGATACAACACAAGGTGACTCAGAAACCTAGAATAGAGACCCAAGGGGATTTTTTACTCAACTGAACCATTACACTGTTAAGCAAGACCTTCAAATAGACTACACTCGAATACAACTTAAAACCCATAACCATCCTAATCATTTTCCCCTTCTAATAGTTACTTTATATATAATTTAGTAAGACAAAAAGAATAAGTACTACCTAGTGCTAACAATTATACCTGTTCTGTATTTGAAGATTGCGCAGTAGTCAAATTTTGTACTTATCCATTACCTCTCTAACAGTTATTTTGTAATTTTAATCCAAAAGAAAGTCTTGTTAGCTGGGATAGATACAAACACTGAACTTATCCCCCTATTTATACCTATAATCTAGGCTAAGGTGCAAGTTTAGTACAATTGGCACAAGCTCAGTTTATAACAATCATACCTTAATACTGCAATATAAACATATTTTTGCACAAAATACTCTATTTTTAACTGTAGAAGTTTCTAGTATCTCAAGCAAGGATTTGTAACTCCGTGCTTTGTGTACCAAAACAATTTGATGGCTTCTTCTCCCACCCCCTATGTTCTCAAAAGCCCCCAATCACGTATTGATTAGTCAATCCGGAGAGCATTGGGGGGTGGGAGAAGAAGCTACCAAACAATTTACTTAGTCATTCATGAAGAAAACAGTAATAACTAACCGATGAAAGTTATGTTTCCTTGCTTTGCTATTGATGTTTTATTTGATCATTCTTTGGTTTATATTCTCTCTCATTTTCCCATTAGTTTATGCACATGTCATCGGTAAAATGGACTTGTATGCTTCTTATTCTATCTGCTTTGGTTGACCTTAATGAGATATTATAGGTTCCACTATCTTTGTAGTTTATGATTTTGATCAATAGATGTTCTGTATTTTAATTTTATATCACCTAAAACTGCCCAGTTATACATATCGTTTAGATTTTCAATTCAGCTGCAAGTTGCCTGAACTCACATGATAATGGTTCTTTTGCGTGTAACAGCTACTTCTAGACTTGATGGTGTTTCGTGAACAAGCACTGCGACTTATATTGGATCTAAGTAGTACAGTAATTACCTTGTTGGTGAGTCTCAATATTGTTGCTCTCCTCTGATGTGAGTTGCTTTGATGTTACAAGGATCTTGAAAACTGGTTTGTACATACACAACTATATGATATGAACCCATCTCTCTCTCTCTCTCCACTCAAGCCAAAAGTTAAGTAGCTTTCGTAGTTGACAAACATCTGCGCTAATAAGACAAAGAAGTGGGAGTCCCATCAAAATTTCCTGAAAAATGGTTCAATTTTTATTAATGTTTCTGAACTTCCAGCATTATTGAAAATGTCTAAATTCTTTATGGTGTTGATTTTTTCCTGCCTAACTCCATTATTTTTATTTTAAATTGTCTTGTTTTTTCTTTCTAAAAACTGACCCATGTACATATGGGGTACTGTGTCATATATTGCATAAGAAATGGGGCGCGGTGAATTCTCCACCCCTTTTTAATCCGTTCATCCGGAGCTCTTCACTTCAGTGAAATAGCTCTAATGGATGTCTTCACGTTTGAATAACTAATAAATAATGACATGTTTTCTGCATATCTCAAATAACTAGGCACAGTGTTTTGCAGCCCCATCAGAATTCTCTTATACTACATGCATTTATGGATCTCTTCTGCTCATTTGTACGGGTTAATCTTTTCTCCGAGAAGGCAAGTCAACTTCGTCTTTTACTTTCTTAATTTCTTTTTCATTTTATGAAGACAAAAATTAGGCAAGTCATATTTAAATGAGTAGTAATTAGGAAACTAATATTTTTAAAGCAGATGCCAAGAAAGATGTTGCTACAGACCTATAACCTTCTGCATGCAATGTCAAGAAATGAGCGGGATTGTGATCTTTATCATCGGTAGGATGTTCTGATATCTTCTCTTTAATTGTTTCAGTGTTTGGTAAACAATAGTTCATAGGTATGCAAATACATTCACAGACATAACATGTTGTATAATCTAGTTTTTTAAACAAAAAATAATTCCTTTCTTTTCATCCAAAAAGATAATATTAATATGGGTGCATCATATTGTCTCAAACAATGCTGAGGGGCATTTTGCTTGTGCAATTATGCATACATGGACTTATGTTCCTGTAGAGGGATGCGCGAGAGACAGATCAAGATTCTAATTCATTCTTTAGATTGTTTTGATGGGAGGGGGAGGAAAGCCAGAGAGTTATGATAAAATCTTTCCGTGTTTGGAAGCGTTTTAAAATAAGGGGAAAAGTATTGCTCCCATGCTGGTCATATTCTGAAATGTTGCAGAGCTACCAAAACATGAGTGACAGAGCATATAAGAACAACTTGATATAAAATTAACATAGGTTTTGGTATCTATAATAAACATACACACCCTACACTCTATATGAGCCGACAAAATGTACTTAGCCTTCCGTAGAATGTCATTGATGGAGAGCTGACTCAAATGACATTCTTGAATAGCTGTTCAATTGTTGCATCATATTCAGTGAAGCACTTGATGTGGAGAAAGTAGATAGATAGCTTCATTACAGAATTATGGTTAAGAGGAGGGAAAGTTGTAGTAGTAATGAGATAATTAGGGTTCTAGTATTAGATGCTATTCAGATATGAAAATATAGTTTATGACAGTTCAGTACAAAATCTTAGGTTCTATTTATATTAGTTTATCATATATTCTGACGCCCAGTCCACTATACAACTCCTATCTATACTCAGGTCATTATACAATAAAATTTTACATACTAGTCAAGTAAACAATTTCCGTGAGCGTGAACAGAGTTACGGAAAAATGGATGGAAGGATGTGATCGTCGAGGAGTTGAAGTTTGAAGTATAAAACTGACAAAATTAGTCACCAGGGAAAAAATGATAAAGATGATGAAAAATGGATTTTATGCTAGCTTTAATATGAGTTTCTTTCACGATAATTTCCCCCTAACCATGGTCTCATTTTTTTGGTAGAAAACAAATATTCATCTTTTCAATCCTTGTATTTTTCCTTCTCTTCCTTACAGCTTGGTTCAGTTCATCGACTCTTATGATCCACCAGTAAAAGGCTTGCAGGAAGACCTAAATTTTGTGAGCCCTCGTATTGGAGAGGTTAGTCTCATTTTTTTATGTATCAGTATAATATACATAATTGTAAAGTTCATATGATAAAGCCGATGATTAGATTTTCTAGTCTTATAACTAATTATTTTTCTTCAGAATTCTGTTTTGTTATGATTAAATTCTACTTATTTTCGCTTTTCCTGTCTACGTTTTCTGAGTTACATATGGTAAGTGGGCTATTTAACATCTTATCTCTGCTTTTTATTTTTATGTAACTCAGAACAGCCCTTTAGGCTGGGTGAAGATACTTGAATTGTTATCATATTATCTCCATCACAACCCTTCGCACAACAGCCCTTTCGTCTTGGGAAGTAAATATAGCATGGCCCCATCTATCTTATACTGAAATTCAACTTTTTGTCAAAAGAATTGAGCAGCGAGGATTCATTATTAGAACTTTTGGCCATAAAGCCTTGGACACCACTTTATAAACCTACCATCCGAAAAGCTTAAGCTGTTAGATGAAGATGCATGAATGGTTTTTACATTATATCTCGTTTAATGAATGGATTTCTTAGCTAATTTCTGTTGAATGAGAGGAAAATAGAAAGGAATATGGTGAAACAATGTGTTTAAACTACACAACGAAGACTCTTTATATAGGCTTAAAAGAAATAAGATAATTACAAATGTTCTAACCCTATTAATAAGATATCATATGATTAGATTGAAAATTCATCCTAAAAGATAAACCAATATATTCTAAGATAATATCAATGTATTGTTTTATATTCTACCAATTTCGTTTCTAAGTGAATGACTGTATTTGGCAAATTGTTAATGTACTGTCGTTAAAGGTGATAATGTTTCCAGGTATTGGAGGCTGTAGGCCCTATTATATTTCTATCAACAGACACAAAGAAACTTAGAAATGAAGGATTTTTAAGTCCATATCATCCTCGGTATCCAGACATACTCACAAATTCTGCTCATCCGCTGGTAATTAAATTTTTTTTTTTAATATATTGATTGATATTAGCTTCTTGAATAAAATAGCTGTGTACTAAAAAGAAACTGAACTCTTTTTTCACTCAATGCTGCAGAGAGCACAAGATCTTGCAAATGTAACTGCATATCGAGAGTGGGTGTTATTTGGGTATCTTGTATGCCCTGATGAGCTGCGCCGTGTCACTAGCATTGACATTGCTTTGGTATAACCCTTGCACATATAACTTCAAATTTCAATCATATATCCATTTAACAAATTTAGATTTGATTTTTCCTTGTATGCACTGTATTAGAACTGTTTGTGTTTGTTGAGGCAAAGACTGTAGCACAATCATTATTGACGCTGGAAAGCATTAATTAATAGTTAATACAATGTTTGGTAGCAAATATGTTCTCTGAAAAGTATAAAACGTACATATGCCTGAGCATGAATGCTAATATTAGTAGCAGATAAAGCTATGGTAAAGGGATGCATCTGTGTTTCTATTTCTTATGCAGCTATGCTCTCTTTATGCATGTATTGATGATTTGAATTGTAAATAAGTCAGACTGCTGCACCTCAATGCATTTCGGGGAGGACCAGCTAGCTCTGGGCTTGAGTGGCAACCAGAGGTGTGTCCTTCCCCCAGTAGTCTCGTACTAGGGATAGGTCCTCTCAGTGCTCTAACTCAAGGACGCTTTCATCATCCAGGGGTCGCGGACCGATGACAGAGCTAGTTGGTTCTCCTCGAAATGTGTTGAGGCGCTGCAATTGAGCGGACATCTAGATTGTTTCAGCAACTCTCCATCTCGATTCAAATCCTACTAAGCTAAGAGGTCTAATCCTCTGCGTAGTAGATAGCTGTTCTTTCTTGTCTTAAGGTGTATGTCAATATAATATATGCAAGAGAAAGAAACAGAAAATAAATGAACCATAAAAGAAAATGAGGAGAGAATATGGAATCAGAGCTCTGCAAGAGATGAGATATCTTTTTGAGGAAGAAGGATGTTCTGAGTTCCAAGTGGAAAAAAAACCATTAAAATGCTAATCTAATTCTTCAAAAGAGTAAAATTGAGCTTAATGTTGCTGAGATGAGGTTGTTTTATGAGAATACTGTAGAATAACCGAGCTTGGGTTTATTTGGGAATATAAATGTAATATTTCTTGGTGTTAAGAGTGCTCAGGTAAGCCATTCAGGGGTATGGAGAGGTTAATATATACTATCAATTTTGAAATAAAGCATATAGTAGTATGATTTTGTTCTTGAGGCGTGCTATACTTCTACCAAGTGGTTTAACTGAAGCGTGAGAATTTGAATCCTGTTTTATTTCAGATAACTTTGTGGATTATCATTACATAATTGTGGAATGTGGATTATTAATTATGTCAAGTTTGCTCATGGCATTTCAGGTTGTATTGAAGGAGAATTTAGTCCTCACATTATTCAGAGATGAGGTAAATTTTTGCCTTTTGTTTCTTGAGCAGTGTCTTTTTTCTGCAGTAGTTGACAAATGTCTTATCATCAACATACAGTACGTACTTTTGCATGAGGAGTATCAGCTGTATGTTCTACCTCGAATATTAGAATCTAAGAAGATGGCAAAATCTGGACGCACAAAGCAAAAAGAGGCAGATATGGAATATAATGTTGCAAAGCAGGTTGAGAAAATGATAAGGTATATTGAGAGCTCCTATTTAAATATATTATTTTTGTGTATTACAGAGACAAGGGAGGCCAATATTGTCAAATCTAGGTTCTTGTCCGTGATTATTCAGTTTGGTATTTTTAGTGGTTTTTTGACTGAAATCTAAATTGTCTGGCGATGATTTTGAAAGCAGTTATGCATTCTACACCAAGAAATAAAATAAATAAATAAAAATAATGTAAACTGAATTGTTTTATGCCATAAAAGGCTGCATTGGGACAGCTGAGATCCCTCATTGACTACAGATATTGCCAAAGTAGTCCTTATAGGGCTTGGGTAGTCCTTACCTCGAGTTATCCTTTGGGGTTGAGTTAGATCTAGTCCACAAATTGTAAGGTGGACCTTTAGTCTTCCGTTTGCATTTTATTTTTGTAAATTTTTTATGATATTATTACAATTGACAGTGATAATGAAAAAAGTGATTGAATTTTTCAGTGAAGTGCATGAACAAGCAATATTATCTTGTGATGCCATACATCGGGAAAGGAGAATTTTACTGAAACAAGAGATAGGGAGAATGGTGCTGTTTTTTACTGACCAGCCCAGTCTACTGGCCCCCAACATTCAGGTGCCTTTTTTTTGGCATTTTGGAAGCATGAAAAAATGGTGTATCTGACAATTGTTGATGTAGCTTTTCTTATGTTTTCACTTATAAATTTTATAGGTTCACTTGTAGACAAGAACATTTTATTAGCCAATAATGTTCCAAGGGTGGTTTATGAGCAACTGGTATTAACTAAATTAACCAAGTGGTTTATTGTCCCTAAACAAAAGTATTTTGTAAATAACTCGTTATTTTGTAATTTCAATTTTTTATTTAAATATTCTTGTTATAATGCATATGTGGTTTCTATTACAATTTGCTGCTGAAACTTTTGTTTGTAGTTTGGTGGTGAAGAGGGTTCTCCTTTTTGTATCTTATTGTTGTTGTTGCTTTTTGTTCATTTACTTGTCATGAAGAGTACATGTTTCATTCTTATAATTTGTTAGTGTTTGGTTTGTTGACGTCCAATATTTACTAGTGGTAAGAAGCTTAAATAATCAAAATGTGGGCCCAAATCAAAACAACTTTCATCCACTCTTTAATACATTTCAGAAATTATTGGTTTGAAATAAAAAAATGAACAACTCATATATCAATAAAGAAATATGTTTATATATTGAATACCGTGTGGCAAAGTTACTCCTTTATTCTTAACCAAGCTATTTGAGAGCTAAACAAGCCTAATATTTTGCTCATGCTCATTCATGTAATAAATGAACCAAACTGAAAAAAACTGTGAGCCCAAATAGTTTGTGAACAGTTATGTTTAATTATAGTCCATTTTTGCTAATTGAAGATTATATGTAGGTTTACTTAAAAGGTAATGTTGGTGTGCTAATCTAATACACTTCATATATATTCTTAAACTTGTCTTCAGTTGGTTCAATATCAAATTATGTCTCTCTTTCTTGGGAGGTTGACCAAGCACTATACTTCTATAGCTTTGGAGTTAGTTTTGTTCTAATATATATTTTCATGTATCTTTAAATTTTTAACAACTTGTTAATGAGAGGATGTATCTTTCCAGATGGTGTTTTCTGCGTTGGCTTTAGCACAATGTGAAGTGATCTGGTATTTCCAACATGTTGGGGTTGCATCATCAAAATCTAGAACTGCTCGTGTGGTGCCAGTGGACATAGTAAGCATTTATTTTCATTGGCTTTTTATTATCTAACTGATTCTCTTATGTAATCAAATTATCGAATTAGGGCTTTCTAAAATTATGCTACTGTTTTCATCTCATGATTAATTTTGGTTAAATTTTTTCCATGTTGGTTGTGCCATGTGGACTGGCACAATCAACAACCAATGAATTTATAGAGTTCTAAGGTTGAAAATGGTCGGGTAACATGTAGGAAAGTTCTAAAATAGTCAGAGAATGGAGGTCCTAGGGTGATAGGAATGGAAACCGGCTAGAGAGTATGAACTACATGTGAGGGAGAAGGAGAAAAGCCAATGAGTCATATTTTCATATTTTCTACAGGGGACCAAATAATGTTGCAAAACAATGTCATCATGCAGAAATGAACGCCTGTTGGCAAAAATGTCTTTATTAGTAACTTGTTTGTTAAAGTGCTGTCATTTGGTGAAAAGCTCTTATTATGTACTTTCTAGTTTTATTGTAGTATATTGTTTGAATCTATGGATAAGGTGGTTGATCTGATTTTAAATTTACAAACATGTTTACAGGACCCTAATGACCCAACCATTGGATTTCTGTTGGATGGAATGGATCATTTATGTTGCTTGGTCCGGAAATATATTGCAGGTTAGACTAACTTTATGTATATTAATGTCTCCAATAATGAGGGATATGATGTTAAATTACGATCTGTTATTATTGTCAAAGAATGTTAAAAGTGCTCCTCCAACAAGTGATATGTTGATAAAGATATACAGTTTACTTGTAAATTGCTATAGACTTTATACTTCTTGAATTATACACCTAAATTTCTTTATTTAGAATTTATTTATGTGAAAATTGATTGGTTTATACACCCTTAAAAATATGAGCATTCTGCTCCAACCAGGTGCACAAAAGGATTGGTTAACAAAAACCTTTATAGTGAACCAACAAATGTTGTTTTGAAGTGGTGGAACACACCCGTTCAATTTTGGGGTGCATATTGTTGAAGTTATGGGATTTTAGATAAAAGGAGGAGAGAACATAATTAGAGCTTGAGTATTATTGATAATAGTTTTATTCTAACTTGATTACAAAAGACTCAATATTAATCTCTGTTTATAGAGATGTATAGACTCATTCTTAAATCATAAACAAATCATAATAATAATGAGAGATATTCTAAGATATTTCAATGATTATAAATTGATTATAGAAAATAACTCAAGATACTCTAATATAATATAAACAATATGATAAGATATTTTATAATTTTCTAACACATATGCATGTAATTAGTTACTACTCTAATGTTTATTTTCCCCCTTATTTGTTTTTTCTGCATGCATGTTTTTTGATGTAGAATGTTGTTGAAGCTATGGGGCTTTAGATGAAGAAGAGGAGAGCAAGAATAAATACTCTGAATTATGATTATGGTTTGATATGATTGATGATACAAAAGACTAAACACTATTCCTTATTTATACTAGAACTAGACCCCTAATCAAATAGGGAAACAAATCACGAGAATTAAGAAATATGGAAACTAATTCTAAGAGATAATATAAGACACTCTAAGTTAATATCGAGATCTATGTTACATTAATACAAGTACAATACATGATTTTTTGAAAAATTAAGGTACAGGTATGTTAGCATAAAGTTTAAAATATATAAAAAATAAATTTATATAAACATGACTTAATTGTATAAAATGTAGAAATCACACAAATAAGTATAACATCTAACAAAATTATACAAGAAAATGATTTTCATAATTTACTACTTCACAAATCAAAAATAGAATCAAAAGTAAATATAGAAAACGGATAAAATAAGATAGGAAGATGATATTTATCTATCAAGAAATAGGGGAAAAAATGTACCAAGTGATAGGGAAAATATCAACATCATCGAGAAAGGAATCAAAAAACCTCATTTTATTATTTTCTTAAACTAAATGAAAAATATTTAATTATTGGATCACATATATAGACCGATACATACCCAATAAGTACCCACGTGTACCGAAATAAAGTAACCTTTTTTGGAATTTTTTTTGGGTTCATACTAAATACTTACTCACAAGTACCCAACGAGTACTGGGTACGACTTTAATTTGGCCATACCCATGCTTTAGAGATCAAGATATTATAAGATATCTTTGTGTCATCTAACAATCGTTTCATTTGATTGCAGCAATTCGAGGCTACTCATTGTCTTATCTTTCATCCTGTGCTGGAAGAATCCGGTTTTTGCTGGGAACCCCTGGAATGGTGGCTCTTGATATAGATGCTAGCTTGAAAGGACTTTTTCAGCAGATCGTCCACCACTTTGAAAACTTACCAAAACCACAGAGTGAAAATATATCTGCTATCACTTGTGATCTGTCGGTATGTCAGACATCCATACAGGCTTTTTTCTAGGATCTTGAAAAATGGAATATATATGCCATCCAAACATATTACAACCATTCTGAACTTTTAGATAAATATACTTGCATTAAGCTAATAATCATATCCAAGTACCACTGTGTAGAAGTAATGCTATTCAACAAACTTGTGCTTGACATTTTGCTTATAAAATCATTGGTATGGTAAAGAATCTAAAGATGAAATGCTAAAGTTTTGAAGTCGTGCTAGTGTGCTGATGCACATGTAGATTGTTTGTTCACTATAGCTCTTTTAGAGTCAGACTCTTAACTTTTAGTTTTTCTCTATCCTGCTATCTTCATTCTTTTCTAGTTACTAACATCTAATGCTTGTGAGCACTCATCACTTAATGATCTTATCTCCAGGATTTTCGAAAAGATTGGCTATCCGTTTTACTGATGGTCACGTCTTCACGTTCATCTATAAACATCAGGCACTTGGAGAAAGCTACAGTTTCGACTGGCAAAGAAGGCTTATTATCGGAGGGGAATGCTGCTTACAATTGGTCCAGGTTTTCATCCCTGACTTTGATTTGCTTTGCTATGTTATTATGATACTCTTGAGTAATTCAATAATCCAATATTTAATTTTTGCCTCTTAAAGGGGCTTAGGTTTTTGTTTGGATTACAACCATAAGAAAAATGAGAGAAAAGGATTTGCCAGCATACCTGAAGGGCTGCAATATTTCTGATTTGCTTAGTCAATCTATTTCCCTGTTTTGAGTGTCATCTATATTTATCCAGACCTCCCAGACAAACAACTAATCTTATCAATAGATTGTAAACTTTTATGATGAATCTAATTTTTCAAGTATTGTATGTTTAATTGAGGAGAATAAGGATAGATGTTTTTGCTGGAGATTTCTTGCTTTCTACCTTTTATTTGATTGAATTAATTTAATAGCCTTCTTTTGTGTGGGACTGTATGATTTCTTTAGACTTTTAGTTTTCCAGATATTCGTAGAGACTGGTCTTAGTCTTTATGGAATTCTTTTGTATTGGTTACTACTAGTGGGCCTTCATATAGTGTTGGTTTTTGAGGTTATAGTTCGTACTATCACTACTATGCCTTAGTCATGTGTAAAAATATTACCAAAGCCTGACAGTTGAGTTAATGCTGTCTAACAATATTATTCTCCCTCCAAATATATTAAAGAAAGTAAAAGACTTGAAGAGATAATAATGGTATCGTGATTTGATGCAGATGCGTCGATGAATTGGAATCCCTACTATCAAAACATGGTAGTCTTAGGAAGCTGTACTTTTACCACCAGCACCTCACAGCTGTGAGTGCCCTGTTCCACCCTCATCTAATCCATTTTCTCTAGAATGATAGCTGGTTTTGTGCTATGTCTTTAGACTTATGTTTTAAATTCTGAATTCTGCTTATTATTTCTATTCATTTTAAAGCCAAATTATGTTCCTGTAATAGGTTTTTAGAAACACTATGTTTGGACCAGAAGGGCGTCCTCAACATTGCTGTGCATGGCTTGGGATTGCTAGTAGTTTTCCAGAGTGTGCATCTCCCGTTGTTCCAGAAGAGGTAAAAACAAATCCTCCCCAACTGTTTTATATTCTGAATCGTCAAGTACTGAACAAGGTTCTAAAAACATTAACTGCACTTTGTGATGGAGCTATACTTTGCTTCCTTTTTAATGAGGTGCTTTGCTGCTATGTTTAATTTACTTGAAAACTCCATCTGCAAAATATTTGCAATCTTTCATTTTTGTTTTCTTAATGAAAATGGAGAATAGAAAATAGAGGTAATGGTACATATGGATATGTTTAAATTGGATGATTTGCACTTGAGGCTTCATAAAAATTTTACACAATTTTTTTTAGATTGAGACTGAATTTTGAAATGTTCAATTTAATGTTACATAGTCATTGTGTGTTTTGATATCAATTTCAATCCAATTATCACATCACTTACAAAAAAAAGTATTAAGAATTGTACTACCTTGTTGAAAAATGAAACTCATATTGACTAAAATGTCATATAAGCTCTCCCATTACTGCTTCATTGATCATTAGACGTAATAGTAAATGCGGGAGATATAAAACGTAGGTGATCACAGTATTTTTAATCTCCAAGCAGGTTACAAAATTTGGCAGGGATGCTGTTCTCTATGTTGAATCTCTGATCGAATCCATCATGGGAGGATTGGAAGGATTAATAAATATTCTTGACTCTGAAGGAGGATTTGGTGCCCTAGAAAATCAGGTAAATACTTTTAGTTAACAAGTTAGTTCCATTTCTGAAAACTAACCTTGAGGTTTCATCAGCTTCTTCCAGAGCAAGCAGCTTCATATCTTAATTATGCATCAAGAGTATCTATTCCATCATATAAATCTCCAAAAGGGACTCCTGGCTTTCCTTTACCTGGGCATGAAAGCTTTCCTGAAAATAATAGTTCTATCAAAATGTATGTCATATTCATTCCGTGCTAAATGTGTGTATTCTCATAACTATTGCTTTTTAATGTCTTTGCTTTTTCTAATGACAGGTTAGAAGCTGCAATGCAGAGGTTGACCAATTTGTGCTCAGTTTTAAACGATATGGAACCCATATGTGTTTTAAACCATGTCTTTGTTCTTAGAGAGGTTAGGGATGGATATTTGTCTTTGAAACCAAATTATGTTCTGTAGTGCAATGAATTGTAATGGGTCTCAATTTTGGTCCCCACCTACCCCTTTTAAAATAAGGATCATAATTCTGGCATTTTGTGTTTACAATTCCAATATCAACACGTGTGCTTAATTGCAAGTGCATGAAACATGCGCATAAAAAATATCTAGATTGAAGTATAGTAATAAATAAATATATAGTTGCCTGTATTTATCACACTATATTTGTAAGATGATTGGAACCTATTTGGAGTTACATCCTATGAAGTGGAGAGGTCAAAGGGATTATAACTTTCACTTTATAAGAGAACCAAGGGAATATATTTACAGATATCCATGATCTATTATCCAAATGTCTTTATTTTACATAATTGAAGTTATTGATTTTCTCATTATGATCGATGCTGCACTTTACTCTTAACGAGCATCCCTCACATAGAGGATCTAAATCCGACACTAGTTCATCTAGTGATTGATCAACATATGTCACTCACACTCTATCAAATTATACTGTTTCAGAACCAAACATCATTCCTACAGTTATTATTTTAACACCTCAACCTATTTGTGCAGTACATGAGAGAATGCATTCTTGGCAATTTCAGAAGAAGGTTGCTCGGTGTTCTGAAAACTGATAATGATCTTCAACGGCCTTCTGTTCTGGAGTCACTGATTCGGAGACATGTTAGCATTGTGCATCTTGCAGAGCAGCACATCAGCATGGACATTACTCAGGGTATTCGTGAAGTTTTGCTTTCAGAAGCCTTTTCAGGACCAGTTTCTTCTTTGCACTTGTTTGAGAAGCCAACAGACCAACATACAGGTTCGGCCACTGAATCTGTATGCAATTGGTATATTGAGAACATAATCAAGGATGTATCAGGTGCTGGGATATTGTTTGTTCCAATTCATAAATGCTTCAGGAGTACAAGGCCTGTTGGTGGATATTTTGCAGAATCAGTCACAGATCTAAGTGAACTGCAGGCTTTTGTACGTATTTTTGGTGGCTATGGAGTAGATAGGCTAGACAGGATGCTTAAAGAGCACACTGCTGCACTTTTAAATTGCATTGACACCTCATTGCGATCAAATCGTGATGTGCTAGAAGCAGTTGCTACCAGTCTGCATGCTGGGGATAGAATTGAAAGAGAAGCTTCTATGAAGCAAATTATTGATCTGGAAACTGTGATAGACTTTTGTATTCAGGCTGGCCTCGCCCTGGCTTTTGACCGGCTACTATCTGAGGCTTCTGGTGCCATACTCGAAGAAGGTGCTCCCTTGATACATTCGCTGCTAACTGGGGTGGTTAAGCATCTACCTGACGGAGTACCAGAAAAGGAAGAGATCAAAAGAATGAGAACAGTGGCCAATACTGCAGGTGTTGCAAGTGATCATGATTCCATTTGGGTAAGGTCAATTTTAGAGGATGTTGGTGGTGCAAGTGATGGTTCATGGAGCTTGTTACCATACTTATTTGCGACATTCATGACATCTAATATCTGGTCCACCACGGCATTTAATGTTGACACGGAGGGTTTTAGTAACAATATCCATTGCTTGGCAAGGTCAGTATAGTTATGTTTTGGCTGAAATGTCTTATTCTTTGAACATTATGGTACTTAATACTTTACAATTGATATGAAACTTGTATTTGCGTGCCTATAATTTGGCACATGCTATTGGATTCACAGCCATCTAGTAATTGTATGGGGCCTGAGAATAATTTATCTATAAGCATTTTGATTCCATTGTGCAAATAATTTTTGGTAGCATTCGGCTCACTCTAACCATGTAATACTGGGCAGGTGCATTTCTGCAGTGATTGCTGGAAGTGAGTTTGTTAGATTGGAACGTGAACATCAGCATCGACAGTCTTTGACAAATGGGCATGCCAGCAATGGAATGGATCCTGAATTGTCAAGTCATATGTCAGCAGAAGCAAGCATCAAGTCCACGCTGCAATTATTTGTGAAACTCTCAGCAGAGATCATACTGGAATCTTGGAGTGAAACACATAGGTAAATACATATATACTCCATTTAGTCACTATTATAAGCAAAAATGTGACCTTAAATCTTGGTCACTATTATAAGCAATAGTTAACTACTTTTGACTCATTTAATACTAGTATTGCTAATATGCCCTTATTTTAGTAAAAACATTTAATGTCAGTAGTTGAGTGTTGGACATTCAAATAGACAATTTAGTAAATTTGAATTATGTTTTATGTGAAAACTAGAAAATTAATTGTACTCAACTAATTTTCTTAATAACTGTGAAAATAGTTATTTTTGCTTATGATAGTGACCGTAGGCAGTTTAATTTTTGCTTGAACACCAGCTGTTTATTTTATATATATACACAGTGTTTGAGAGAGAAGACTACACCTATACTAATTAGGTAACATAATGTTGCCATTTAATCAAGCCAGAATTTCACCTGTGGCTCTGCATCAGTGCTCTGTTTTATCTGAAGCACTATTCTTTCATTTTGTAGTTTTCTAAGTTGTTTTATATTTGGATTTTTGCACAGATCTCATCTTGTAGCGCAGCTTATCTTCCTAGACCAACTTTGTGAGATTTCACCATACCTTCCGCGAAGCTCACTGGAAACTCATGTTCCTTATGCCATTCTCCGTTCAGTTTATAGTCAATACTATGCAGATACTCCATCGACTCCATTGGCAATACTGAACGCATCACCCCGACATTCACCTGCTATATTGCTATCACATGCTTCTCCTGTCGTGAGGCATCCTCGTGAGGACTCCACACCACCATATTATGGCAATGATTCAGGATACTTCAAAGGATCATCATCACATAGTCAAGAGCACCTCTATGAAGCTGATATTAGCAGCTTAAGGAACACCCGTCGTTCTGGGCCTTTGGATTATGGTGCAAGCCGAAATAAGGTTAAATCTGTTGAAGGCTCAACTTCTGGCAGTACTGGACCTAGTCCACTTCCTAGATTTGCAGTATCTAGATCTGGTCCATTAGCATACAAGTAGTAAGTTGTGTGAAATACCCAACATGAGCTGGTAAATTATTGTCCTCTTGCTAGTAGTGATCAGTTGTCCATAACCATAAATCATCCGGCAGGTACCCACAAAATTTTGGCAAAATGTATATCACACTGAAGCGTCCTTTTGTAGTTCCTGGATAGTTTAAATCAAAATCAATGCCATATCAAACCCTTGCTGTTTTAGTAAGAACCAGGTTTTCACGCTTTTGCTCATTTATCCAAATCTCGACATCTTGTTTTTTGGTCTCTAGGTCGAGTCCTTCTGGACCTTATTGTGCAATTTGTAATGCTATTTGCATTAAGCTAAATCTATATTATTTTTACATCACTTTCAAAAAAAAAATAATAAAACAAGAAATACATTTCTAATTGCATTCTCTTTCAACCTTTATTTTCAGAACAGGTATAAAAGTGTGAAAACATTTTAATAATGCAAATATCATGATTATTTTAAACAAAAAATGCTGCTTGAGTAAAAGTATATTTCTTTTAAATGTTTGTGTAAAACTTAGTTAAATACTTATTTAATAAGTGTTTATCATATAGGCATTTTTCTAAGATTAGAAGGAATGAATGATTTTTTACATACATTTTCTTCAAAGTTTTTCTTCTATAAAAAAAAATTCTTAACCTCTAAAATTGTGGTTCTATTGATTGCTCGTGACAAAGCAAAAGGGTGGCATAGGGTATTGAAATCAATGTACCAACACATGTAGTCCATAATAGATATGATAACATTTTTAGGGAAAAGAGATAATAATTATCTGCTTAATATATAAAGATTAGTATGTCTATGAATTATCAAACTGTAAAATTTTATGGAGATGTTTGTTTACAATTGCACATATATAGGGGAGATTAAATTACACACACACATATATATATATATATATATATATATATATATATATATATATCATAATTCATTATTGAGCAGTGGGGTTCATTATTTTTAGGGCATTACTAAAAAGACCATGAGATGTTGCTAACTTTTGAACATTTTAGGAGTTATTTATCAAACCTTCCACGTACGGCACTACAACATTTTAAAGAACTTTGACGAACAATATTTTACTCCAACAATACAATTATGATACTATGCCTAAACGTCTTTTGATGTACGAAACCATTTCATACACAAATCACATTAACATGCTACGTTCGCTTTCCCAATGCATTGCTTTTAGCCAAGCTTGGGTTTACACCGTAATCTTTATAAAATTCAAACACACTACATTTACTTCATCTCCCTCTATTAGTTAGTTATTATATTATGCGCACCATAAACATGTTACATTCAAGTATGAACTTAGTGTCGGAAAAGCTCTTATGCTTGGAAATAAATAAAATCTTACAGATTTAAATTATACATTTTTAATAAAAACATGGCTCATTGGTTCAACTAGTGACTCTAATAACCCAAAGCTTCAACTTAGTTTAATAAATCGGATTCCTATGTTCTTTGGGAGATTATAATAAATCATGTAATCTCATCCCTGTGACTGAGTGTGCGCACATAATCACAAAATTTCAAAAAATGCTAATCACTGTTTCTAGCAAGCCATAAACCTGAGTTTATCTTCAAGAGTTACTAATAACAGTTAGCATCATTGGTTCAAAGAGGTAGAGCACATATTGCAGCTGTTCGGTTAAAAATGACTTGCAACAATTCGGTCCATAGAAACATGTCTGAAATCCTTCTAAATCATCCTCCTCGCATATGTGCACCTAGCTCACCAAATTGATCATCAGCCTCCACTGTATCTTCAGATAACCGTACTGCATCTAGCTTCTGCTTGAGAATTTCAATGGCATTTAACAATAATTGAGAAGCTTTAACTGCTCCAGTAGATTCAACTGTGAATATGAAGCTATCCTGCTTTGCAGTGATTTCAACTAGTCCAGGCTTTCCCATAGCTTCCGCTTTCTTAATCACCTCGTCATCATAACTGTATGCCTCAGGGTCCACCACCATCACCTAATAATAAATTAAATATGAAAATCCAGAACGATAAATAAAATATCTCAAGACATAATGCATTTGAAGGAACAATATACAATATATCAAGGAAGGACTTATAGTTACAAATCAAACAGAACCTCATAACGGATTTTTATTAAGAATTCACACAGGATAGATGTACAGCACTTATATCAATTTAAAGAAAACTTTGTAAGCTTTGCTTCAGCAGAAATGGGATCGATATCTTCTGCAGATAATGATACTGAACATGCTAAAAACTATCACAGCAAGATTGTAAATCTGATATTAAATCACACAAAAACTAAGACTTGGTTGAGACTCATTGTGGATTTGGTAGCTCAGGACCTGCTAAGTCTAGCAATGTTGTGGGCTTGTGGCACATTGCAGCTGTTGGCCACTATCAAACTCAGGTTATCAGGATTTTTAGATCACTCCTGCCACATTGTGATTCACAGCCAAAATTGCATTCACTTACAATTGTTTGTGCCACTGTTAGTTCATGGAGAGTAAAGCCCCAGTTTGCCCCTATTTATTTTTCCAACCCTAAGTTTTGGTATTTTCATTGATGCCCCTTCTTGAGTGACTGTGAGAAGTGAAGATCATTGGAAAGTAATGTTACTTTTCCCACAAGAAGCAATATTCAAAACATCAAACACTAATGTCCATAATTGAACACAGAACGAGGACAAGTACCTCTAAGTGCAGTTTCCACTCTACATCAACTCAAAAGGTTGCAGTGATAGCACATAATGTTCATGATTAGCAAATATAATCACAAATTAGATTATAGTTAATTAACATCATACACGTGTTAAGATAATTTCAAAAAGAAAAACATGCATCAATGATCAAACGACCATTTAAGCACAAGACCAAGAAGGCAGGTAAGTATTTGGAAAATTCAAAAAACAAAGAGCACAAGTATACGGTTGGTAACAGTAATGCTAGCAGCATTACAAATGAAATCAGTGAAATGTGCATAACCAAAATCCTAAGAAAACAAATGAGAATAGGCAAACCTGTTGTGTGACGGGATCAATATCAAACACGCGAGTAGGACTACTATCAACCCACTCTCTTTTCTCCTCAAGTGTCAAAGACTCCATCAAATCCTCATTTATATGAATATCTGGCTCATACATGAAAGTAACAGTTGCTGCTGGTGACCATTTGGCATGATCCTTACCAATCCCCTTCCTAGCAATTGCTCTCAGCCTCAGCTCCTGACCTCTCCTCAACTTCACAATTATAATCCCCCTACATTCAACACAAACAAAAACTCAAATCACACATATACTCCAATTAAACCCAAAATTAAAACTCCCTCAGCATCAATGAAGACATCAAAATACTTAGTTAACAAAATCTAGTTGAAAACGAAGAAATAAAACATCAAAAGGGTTGTTTGGACGAACAACTTAATTACATGCTTATCATATAAGTGATTATGTATAAGCTATTTGTATACCAAAAGGTAAAGTAAAGTCAAGCTTATAGGTTATTCTTATAAGCTATCCGAAGATCTTACAAAAATAAACTGAAAACAGCTTATAGATAAGTCATAAAAGGTTTCCATAAGCGCTCCCACACAGTCTCACAAATGTTAATATCAATGCTAATGTGAGTAATTAAGCTCAAATAATTCAATCCAAATAGATCCTAAATGAGATTAAAACAAAACTCCTTGTACTAAAAATATTTTTCCCCAAAACAAAATCCATAGAATCACATTTGGAAAAAAAAGAAGTAAAATACCCAGTTGAAATAAAAGAAAACCCATTCTAGAAAGAAAAAAAAAACAATTTATTTTATTAGGGTTTAAGAAGGAGGAAGCAAACCTGCCATCAGAAGATTCAAGAGAAGAAGGGTCAGCAGAGAAATCAACAGGAACAACAGTGTGATCAGAGCTATAAAGATCCTTACTAGTAACATCAAGTGTCTGATCAGTAATACACTTAACCCTAAGATGAAACTCAACGGAACAATACTCACACTGTCCATCACCATCACAAGCGTCACAGTCACGTGAGAAACGCATGGCCATAGCACGTTCACTTGTAAGAGGAATGAGACCCAGTCTGTGAGCAATGAACTCGTCGTTGAGGACGGAGGAGTTTACCTCGATTTCAACTAGGTCTATTGCAATAGTCGGAACTTCTGATATCATCACGCGCCTAAGCGCGTTGGCCACGCTAGCGTCGGTGTCGCGAAGTTCGAATTTCATGTAATCGTCTTTAAGCTCGCGGATTTTAACACGAGGCATGCGTGCGTATGATGCACCCTCCATTGTTTGATGTTTGAGCACAGCGTAAGAAGAAGAATAAATGTGTGTTGTGTTGTGTTTGTGTTTCTTAAAACCCCTTTCGCAAACCTCCCAATGTGCTTGCTCAATATTCACTGCTACCAGTATTTACTCTCTATTCTCTATTCTTTTATGGGTCAATTTGTCATTTCACCTATTCTTTTCTTAAACTTTTTCTCTCCGAGCACACTCAATAATCGGTATAGAACATCACCTATCCGAAAACAAAGAAAATTCTTAAGTCAATTTTCCACCTTTTTCCTCAAAAAAAAATTAAATCATAACAGTTATTGTAATTTAAAAATATACTAACTTTGTTTAATATATATATTTTTTTGTAGATACGTGCTAACATAACCCACGTTTTAAGGGTTGTATAAATAGTAATTAGGTTTTTTTTATACATTTGTAAATTAATTTGTTTTAGTATTATTAAATTTATTGATTAATAGTTAAATCGTACGACTTTAATGATCAAATTATAGACTTTATAACATCAAAAACGTTTTAAGTTTTGAGATTTGGAGTTTTTTTGATTTGTTATGGTTAATTATAAAAATAATTTATATGATTGTTGGAAACTAAAATCAACTAAGAGATGTATTTATATTATGATTTAATCGGCCTTTAATATGCAATATATGAATTCTAGTGTAGATGAGCTAATAAAAAACTAACTCAAACATAGATTCTCTAGATCTAATATTGTTGTTCCCCCTCCCTTTCCTAAGTTATGTCTTTTTTATGATGTTCGGCCTCTTCCATGCCCAAGCTTGTGGTGTAGTCTCTCTTTTTAAAGAATCTATAAAATTAAAAAAAAAAACATTGGCGCTGGGTTTGGAATCTATCGGTGCATGGGAGAGTGCTTTTGTTTCATAAATGTTTTTGTGACGACTAATGTGATTTTTTCATGTCTAATGATAACAAAAAAAAGTGAGAATTAGTGACAAATTCAAAAATAATAATTTATCATTAAAATTTTATCAGAAATAAATATTTTTCAACTCAAATCATTGCAATTATTTACCCAAAAAAACATTTTGGAAGAGTGAATTTTTTTTAGACCAAAACAGCAATATACGTATTCGCTTGCCTCCTAACAAAAGTGTTAAGATTGTAAATTTGTAACTAGCATGAGAAGAAATAAGAGCCCTACATTGAGAAAGTAAGCAACCACAACTCATTCTCAAAGGATGTAACATTGAGAATGACTAACAATAACTTGACTGTCAGATTCAAACATTACATGCTCAAAACAAGACCATAACTATGACCCTTATTTAGAGCTTAATCTAGTTAAGCTCAGATCATATGGTGATCTTTCTTGTTCTTTTTATTTTTTTCCTTTTACCTCTTTTGGGTGTATGGAAAGAAAGTTGGCTAAAATATTGCATTCTTACAATGAACTTCAGGAAGAAATAACAGATATGACACATAACTTGCACAAGGAGTAACAGAAACTAGATTATGAATGAATTGTATTCCTTTTAGTAATAACAGTGCAATGTATTATTGATCATTAAAAAGAAATGTTTGCATCTTCATATATGTATACACCCACGATATATATGATTAAACTGGAATCACTATATGCTTTCAGAAGCAAGAGAAAGAGACTCCTACTAATTGTAATTGGCATGTACTAACTCCAAATGATTAAAAGATCAGATGTTTTAGCGCATATGATGCCTACAAGATGAGAAACAAAAATCAATCAGTCGATTGAGACAACGAATCCAATTCACCCATGCTTTGATTTATATTTAGCCAAACATATTTACTAACCTTAGAGTCTCTTTTGTACCACGCCGTATTTTGCAGCGTATGGTAGGGAGTCCAAGTCGCTGATGTGCCTCATACCGATGACAGCCAGAGAAACCTACAACGATCAATGATAATATAATAGATATATTGAGATTTCACTGTAATCATGGATCTTAGATAATGATTATTTTAATTGTTTATAGGGATAACCGTGAGCTAGCAATATACGAAAAATATAAGATTAATAATATCATATGATGCCATACACAATTCAAAAAAGCACATACCATAATAGTTTCCATCAACCTCGAGCACATCAATCTGCATCACTTAAAAGGAACTTCAATTAGAGAAGCTCAACAATATATTTTGATGAATAAGAAATTTATTTTAACAAGAAAGAGGATGAATTGTAAGTTTTACCAACACAAAATGCAAACAAATCAGAGTACAGAATATTAAATTCAGTAACACAAAAAACACATCCCATAACAAGGGTCATTTTTTTCTGACCCTTAACCTCCCAGGTATTCAACAGTGCAAAGATGTATGCACGCATCACAGAGTAATTATCAGAACAAACAGTCTACATATTTATGATGGTAATTTAATAAGCAGAGGTATGCCATTGCCATCTCTAACTAGTGACCAAATTTGGATTGCATACACACAATTTTCCCCATGTTCAGAACAGTAGAACTAAAATACAAAGAATTTGATACAAAAACTAAATAACATACTAACATAGAACAAACTGAATATAAACTCCAAAAACCATACAAAGGTTTTGAATATAAATTTACAAAAGAGAGCAAATGCTTACAGGAACTTGAAGACCAATTTGACTAATACTATCCATGAGTTCTTGAACTTTGTTTGAATCATTTGATCTAGTTCTCATCAGAGGCCTTCTTATCTTATCTATAGGAAGTTCCAAAATCACTGGACCACCACCACCAGAACTTCTTCCAGAAACACCAGAAGGAGCCCCTAAATAATAATAATTCAGTTTAAAGTATAAAAAATAGAAGAAAAACAAAAGATAATAATTTTAATTAATCAACAGAAAGAAAGAGAGGGAGTGATGTACCATTAGGACTGGATGAAGCAGACACAGTAAAACTCCTCAAAATACATGGAACCTTAAGAACAAAATTTGCCATTTTTTTTTCTTTTTCTCTGCATCCATTTTTCTTTTCGTTGTGTGGTTTTATATTATTTATGGCCAAAAAATATTGAGAATGTGAATCATGTGTGGTAAGCTATTTATTACATCATAGGCATGGCCCACCATTTTCAACGGCCAAGATTCTTCCTTTACAAGCACTATCGGAAGGATCGTTGACACTGAATTGGTACCCCTAAAAAGATTTTAGAGAGAAAATTAAATAAATAAATAAATATAAATTTACAACTTCCCTTACTTCAAGAAACCATGGCAGCTATGGTTCCTTTCTCTTTTCTTAGGTACACTTTTCATTCGTTCATTTTATGTGTTTGTTGTGTGAAATATTGAATCGTGCATGCTTTGAATGATTGGCGCAGGAACTACTCGCAATTGGTGTCGGCAAGAGCTTTCGTCGTAAAACCAAACAACTTCCATTTCTCCAAATCCGTTCTTCCTATTCAATCTCGCAGGTTTTCTTTTTCTTTTTGAATAATGTGTATTTTGTAAGGTCAAAGTTGTATTTTTAATGAGACGGGTATTTCATAAAACAATAAAAGTTGGAAACTTTGTTTGCATAGAGAATTCAGAATCATCTACATTTCATTTTCAGGAGTGTAGCTGATTCTCTCTTTTTATTTATTTTTATATATTTCAAATGTGAGAAATTGGAACTTCTGCAACCTAATTTATGTATGTTTGGATAACCTTGTTTTAGATTGGCTGTTCTATGAGGTAGCTTATGAAAAATAAAGTCAAAACCATTATTTCTCCAAAATAAGATGTTAACAAACATGCTGATATATAACCATTATTTCATTGGGTTTCAGTTAAAGACAAATTGATCAGGAGTACCTGAATTCAAACCTAGACCGGAACAATAATTAGCTAAAAGTTACTTACCTACAGCCAAATCTTGGATTAGCGAGTCCCTTTCTTTTGAGAACTCGAGGATTATAACTGAAAAAATGTTGATGTAACTGCTGGATGAATAAACTAAAACTGTAAAGCTATTTCCAAAAATGTTGTAACATACATGTTTATTGTCATCCAATACAAAAGTTTTGGTAGAACTTGTTGATGACCCAGAATCTGTTTTGGAGTTATATATGCTGTTTGTTTGCCATTATCTTTGTGTCTTCCTCTTGTTTGGAGTAGCTTTAGTTTTTTGACTTGTTGTCAATTGATGTTTGTTGGCATTTTGCTTACTCATTACAGGTTGCCATTTAGTGCCAGTGCTGCGAACAATGAACAAGCTGCAGCCAAAGCAGCTGCTGTTAATGCTGATAGTGGAGCACCAACAATGTATCCACCTTAAACTCTGCAGAATGTTTATCTTTCTGAAATATGTTTGGAACTTCCAAGTTTTGTCTCTTCAAAATCCATTATCACTAACAAACTTCACAGACAATTCAAAATCAAAGAACATTGATAGATTTTAAATTTAAATGCATGGTTACTTCTTTTTTGCATGGGATTACAATGTCGTTATTGAACACAAAATAAAAGAGAACCAATCTAATTGCAAGACATCTAATGAAGAGAAACTTCCCAAAGCATTCAACCAATGTTGAAGACCTCAAGTACCGATTCTCTCTCTCTCTAACACAGACATCTAATGAATCTATTTTTATTTTTCTTTGCAGATTTGACAAGATCATAAATAAGGAAATCCCTTCAAGCATTGTATATGAAGATGAAAAGGTCCTAGCCTTTCGGGACATCAGTCCACAGGCTCCAGTGCATGTTTTGGTCATTCCAAAATTCAGAGATGGATTAACAGAACTTGGGAAGGTCATTAATCATCTTGTTCTATATGTACATTAACTTAAAAATTTAGTTTTTATATGTAGACCAGCTTATGGTAACAAGGATGCAATAGAACATTATTCTTCAGTTTCTAGCTGATTGAGATTTTTGTTAGCTTTGAGATATTTGGATGTTTCCTTACATAGTATCTGAAGCTGAAGCACAAAAATAAAATCTACATTTGCAGGCTGATGCTAGACATGAGGAAATATTGGGTCAGCTTCTCTATGCCGCAAAAATAGTTGCTGAGAAAGAAGGTATCCTTGATGGATTTCGTGTTGTTGTCAACAGCGGTGCGAGTGCCTGTAGGTTCTTCTTCTCAAAACTTGTTCCCTATCCAATAACGGTATGCTACCTTGTTTGCTATGTCTCACTAACCCTATTTTCTTACTCTGATTAGGCCAAAGTGTGTATCATCTGCACTTGCATGTCCTAGGTGGGAGACAGATGAATTGGCCACCTGGTTGAAGGTTGAAAGTTATTCTTTGTTGATTCCTGCGGAGCTTAGAAATAGGTGGAATGTTTTGTTTTTTTTTTTTTTAATTGAAACACCTAAACTTATCCCGCTTTGTGGTTGTATGATACTAAAATTATCAATAAAGAATCCAATAGATACTGTTATTATGTATTAAACTATGCTTAATATGAGAGGGAAAAGAGAGAGAGAACTGAATGAACTACATCAGTATGCTAATGAGAAGTAAGGGATTACAGGAAATGAAATAGTGGAAACCGTAACATAGAATAGTGGTGTGATGAAAGTTATGGGGCGTCGGTTGCCTCTCTTTCAGAAGAGTTTCCAACAAGTTACGTCTCTATATTTGAGTTCAAGATTGGTTAAACAAACAATTGCCAACTGTGCAGTTCTTATGGTATATTCACGCAATACCGCACTCAAACAAACCATTTGGATTCAAACACTACCGCTATCTTAAAACATAATCTACATTACGTTTTAGCTTATGAGATTTTAATTACCAACAGCGTGGACACAATTATGGTTGACAAGCAATAAATAAATTTTGAGTTACAATAACTGAGCTACCGGTGCATATATACTACAAAAGAACCAAGAGGGAAAGACCAAGCACGCTACGATTATAAAGAATAAAATAATTATGACTTTATTATTTATCCTGTACAATACAATCACGATACAAACTGACATCTTCTTCGTAGCCTAGTCTAATATGTAGGTTCATGGAATCTACAGTGATAGATCGCGTTGAGTACACGTACATGGCAGATGACAAGCTATGTCCAGCATCTACATAACACAATTATACCAGCCCCGTAGTAACTTAATGGAGAATGATAGTTGCACATAATTTCCCTCGCATATCCCAAGTGTAACAGGAATTTTATTGGGAAGTCACCCTTATGAGAAATAAGAGACAACATTAACAACTATCAGTTTCCTTAATTTTCTCGTCCCCGCAAAATGTCCCGTCAAAAATGAGCTCAGGTTCATGGGATGCCAAAGCTGATCTGATTGTGAGATAAGTGCTATAAGGTTCTAATGGCAGTCTGGTTTGTACATACACAAGAGCAATCAGGTTCCTTTGCAAACAGCCTTTTCTCGCGGTTAATCATCAATTTGATCAAGGGTAGTTTTTTGGAAACTTGGCGCCAAATCTCATTAACTGTCCCTTCTTGTTCTTCATATTCAAAGTATCGCTTCACCTGAAAACCAGATAAATAAATAAAAAATAATCAAAAAAAGTTAACTAGAAAGACATCTTCAACCCTAAATTCTCAGAAATTGTTACTTGAATTTTGTATCATTTCTACTTGTACATCTACCAGGAAGAATAAGTGCATGAAACCCAAGTACACCATGACACAAGGATATTTAAGGGCGAACATGACTAACGACATACAGGTGAGAAGCAATGAGAATCTAACTTGGCATAAAGATTAAACAAGTACTTATATGCTATGAATCTATTAGGGACTACAAGCTCAGATGAGATGGTGAGCAAAAAGGATTCTTGTTTTACACAAAAGAGATGCACTCAAATCAATAAAGTAGCATAACAGAAAATCAATGACAAATCAGCAAACTTTTATTCATGATAAACAATGATTAACTACTAAAGTTAAAACTTACAACACGGATAACCCCATCTCCTCATTAATTAGCATACCTTTGTATACTAATGCAAAAAACTTAGAAGAAAGATGAAGAAAAAGAACAAAAGCACTATTGGCTATAAGTAGCCATGTCAACCAGTTCCTGCCAAAATTGTCATACTTTTTTTTTGAAATGGCTAAAAACAAAAATTGTCATACTATGTATTAATGCTGTCATACTTTCCGATATATTAATAAAATGCAATAGGGAAGGTAAAAGAAAAGGCAGTAAAAACACCCACAAATTTTATTGCAAAAGTAAACTATTCCAGCCCTACTACCAACCTCTTTTAGTTCTTTCTGATATTCCAAGATTCTATCTGCGGTCATGCCTCTCAAAATTGACACTAGATATCCTGGCTTAATAGCAGGAGCAGTTTCCACAAACACAGCAATCTTTCTATAGTCTATAGTATCTTCAAAAGGCAACTCAATACTATCACTGACAATCACCGGAATGCACAAGCTAACAATAGCATCAAATAATCGGCAGGCTGATGGTGTATCTCCAGCAGGATGTAAGCAGAACTTTGATGCATGCATTCCTTGCGAAGCTGCCCGCCGACTCTCTCTGGACTGTGCTCCATGCTTAATTATAACACCCTCTTCTTTTTCTAGAATTTGAAAGAGTGTGTCCCGAATTTTCCCTCCCTGTAAATCCAGCAAGGACATGAACGAATCAATATAACAAGATGCCATGTGTACAAATAAAAGGTCCAAACCAAAGGTCAACAACATTTTTATTATTTAAAAAAGAAAATCCAGTTTTGCAAACAGACAGTAAATATGAAATTTTAATACCTAGGGAGAAAAAAGGCATTCTTTAATTTATCTAGAGAGTTGCCTAAATTATTAAAATTGCATAGGATGCAACTTCCTTTAATCTGATTCTTACAATCTATGAAACACAGACTCTAACCCCTACACTTGACACGACACTGACAACGATTAGTCGACACTGCTAATGTAAAATCATAGGACAGAGTACAACTACATTCTTAGGTATTAGACATTTTCAAATGTTCAGAATATGAGTTCCCGCAATGCTCCTCGGCAGCATTGCAATCAGCTAAATTAAATTTATCGGCCTTTCAGTTTACAGCTACATTTTTTCTTATCAATCCGGCTAGGACAACACAAGTGAATATCAAATTACAATTAGTTGGAAGATAAAAAAACACTGGTCTGAAATACAAATATGAAACTTAACTTCAACTTGAGTAACACTATCATCCAAATTAACACACAACATGATATGATCAATGTCCAAATTCATATCCATCATCACCGGAAATATGAAAAACAGAATAGAAAACATTACAATACCTCTTTGCGATATCGATTTCCCATGAAGAACAACAAGGTGTTGCGTTTATCAACACCGACATCACCTTCATACGTTTTTATACGATGCGAGTAAGGAATAATCACATCCTTCACCAGAGATCCCTGATCAGGTCGCAACCGTCCAAAATCCGAAACAAGTAGCACGCAATTCTTAACCCGATCAACGACCCGGTACATCGCATTCGGATCAGAAGCCACAATCACGTGATCCCTTCCTTTATTCCTCTTCCAATATTTCTGCCTCTCAAGCCACTCCACCAACGCTTCCTGATTCTCCTCGTCGCTGTAAACAGGTTTCTCTGAAACGGGAACTGAACCGGGAGGTCGAACCGGGTTCACGATCAAGCTCAACGACGACAAAAACGGCACGAAGAACAAATCCGCTTCTTCCGGATCTAGAACACGAACCACGGGAGAACCAGCACGTTCGGAGTCTGGTCGAGCGAGATCGGAGAAGAGATACCACTCGGACATGTGCTGGTGGCCGGGATACTTGAGGGAAGATAAATCGCTTTCGTCGAGGCGTGAGCCACGCGCGAGGGAATGGTGGTAGATAACTCCATAGGTGAATCTTTTAGGGAGATCGTAGAGATAGACCTTAACGGCAGGGGATTTGGAATTACCGGCGGCGAGAAGGACGGAGGTGGTGGAGTTGAACGGGAATCCGGTGGAGTTGAAGGCGGAGGAATCGGAGGGTTCGAAAAAGATGTTGAAGAGAGCGTAGAGGGATAAGATAATGAAGAAGGTAATTAGGGTTCGTTTGAGAAAGGGTTTTCTAGTCATGGTGGAAAAGAGTGTTTTCAAAGTGACGAAGAAACGGGAGACAAAACTTTGTTTGGGTTTTTTGCCTTTGGTTTTCGTTTCTTCGTTCATGTTTTTTGGGTATGGCCTCATTGCCACTTTTCTTCACGTATCTAAAATTCTAAATGGGTAAAAAATTATATACGAGTAGTAATATTAACTTAATAACTCCATTTATATCGCTAACCTAACAACCATGGAGGAAAAATATTCATTTCATTGGATTCTTCTTTTTATATAAAAATTGCTATGCTGCTGCTATTTATACATGGTATATGAATCAACTATATCATCGCTAAATCGGGGAAAAGGACGTTATAAAAAAAATCGGGATAAAAGGATATGAGACGAATTTCTGACTTTCATTTGCATATATCATCATATTCGCGCAATCATACGGCTACGAATGATTAATATTCATGATTAAAATATTTTTTTCTCTCTTTTTTTTAATATTTTTGGAACTTATATTATATGTGATCGTTCCTTTAATTTTGTAACATTTCTTGGGTTTTGACTTTTTTATAAAAAAGAAAATTAATTTTTTTCTTGTAAAAAGATAATTAATTATTTCTAAAAGAAATATAGCAAAATAAGTTCAAGTGAAATGTCACTATGGAAACAACCTGCACAATGGAAATATGTCCACCTACCTAAGTGGGTTGCTGCATCACATTGGTTTGCCCTTTTCATTTAAAATAACAAAACTTTTACCACACACAATCACTTAAAAATTACATATAACTACATATCAAATGTTTTAAGTTCTGAATAGAATTTAACATTACATTTTAATTCAAAATATTCAATTTAAAATTTTAAGACAATGACAATTGATACATAAGTCATTATTCTTATATATTTAACATTTAGTTTATTATTAATCAATATTGAATTTAGTCACTCACACTCGAACCCAACAATATTTTCATCAAGTGTAAGTCTCTCACATCTTATATACTCTTATTGTTGTCATTACCAACAGGATCTGCCTCCTGACTACATCGTAAATAAGACTTTCTATACAAGAATTCAATCCCAACATTCTTTCTCGCTCCCCCACCAAGTCGAATATGGCTCAGATGCAACTTATTGGAGAGTCGGGGATGCATGAGACACAATAGACCAAATACTTCCGGATCCATAAGAGATTTTAATACCATATCTCAATAAAAAAACTTTAAGACAATTGATATATGAGTCACCTCTCTTATATATCTAATATTTAGCTATATATTTGAGAGGTGATATTCACCTCTCAAATTATTGAGTTTTGATTGAAATTGATGAAATGGAAATAGTTTTACATTGCTTTGAATTGTAAAAGAAGACAAACAAAGGTATATATATATATATATATATATAACTCTAATTTTTCATTACAATTCGCATCAATTAGAAACACTTTAATCTTGTATTTGATTTTTTGTTCATCTACTCTTGCGTTAGAGTATTGTGAGATGTAGTTTACATACTTGTTTTGGATGATGTGGGTGGATGCTACGTGGAGTATTAAAGAAGTCTATGTATTGTAACATTTTTCATATTATGTTATTATTTGTTTGTCATTAGACATCATTTGTAGTTTTTCTTTGTTTTAGAATCTCCATATTATTTTCTTGTGTTTTTATTTTTATTTAAATTTGTCTATTTATTTATTTTTTCAACAGTGATCTCGAGTTTGAATTCTTACTTGAAAACTAAAAAAAAAATACATAAAACTCTAATAATGATCATAAATAATGTTAGATTTTAGAGTTTATAGATATCATATTATAATATATCTACGTATAAAGAAGAATGATCAAAATAACGTACTATTAAGATTCAACGAAACAATAAAGATATTATTTAAAAGAGTTTTCACTACTTCATAATTAACTCACACAATATTTTAATATCTTATTAGATATAAAATAATACAAGTTATAATTATTCAGATTTGAGAAGGTAGTTCATGAATGTACAATTACATATACTTGTATATGTTTACCGCATTTATGCATTTATCATGTTTTAAGTGATATGATTTGAGAGATTGACAATGTCTTTAGCATTATTTTTTTAAAATGAATAACTTTTTAGTAGCAATAAAATGGTAATGATTAAGAACAACTTATTACCGTAAAATAAATATTACAACTAATTATTTTACTTTTTTATTTAAAACAACTAATGATTTTTTGGGAAAAATTATAATTAAAAAAATTAGAAATAATAACAACTATCGATAATATTTATTAAAAATATATATTAACAACATTTTTTTAAATTTTACCGTTAAAATAATAATTCGATTGATGTTAGTTGAACTGCTAAAAAAACAATCTTACCATGTTATATTGGATAGATGGACATGACAATTATAATAAAGAATAAAAATTTATATTGTTGTACTTATGAATACCACTTAAATTAACATTAACATAATTTTAAAATATATAATTAATTACAAAGTAGTATTATAATTGCTATTTTCAATGGATAATAAAACAATAATAATCAAAGAAATTCAAAGAAAATGACAAAAAATTGTTTTCATATTTCTCCCCGCATGTCCATAACTTTGACATTAAATCTTTTACAACACTTACATCCATGTGATCCTCAAGACATCCCATACATTGAATAACAATAAAACAACAAAATCAATAACAAATTATATATTATAACAAAAAAAAAAAAAAAAAGAATAGATAAATATTAATCTCCACAATCGTAACTTTGAATTTCAAAATAACGGTAAAGACAATACACCACGAAATTATCCACTATATAAGTGAATAAAATTAATCACTTAATTTTTATTATTTATAGATAACACACATCCTCTTAAAAAAAAAATGAATTGATATACAACAAAAATACATTGGTAATATAAGTGAGTTTTTTTTAGCAATTCAGAAAAAAGTTTTTTTTATTCATTGAGAACAATAAACAATTCAAATTCAAAATCAGTAAAAAAAATTATACTTATTAATAGAAATTTAAAATACTTTAATTAAGTAACAAATTTCACACTTGCCATAAAATCAACCTTGATTTATGTTAATGTATAGATAAATAGATGCTAAAATATTACAAAAAATATACCAAAATAATTAGAATATTTGCTAAAATTTATTTAGCAAAAAGAATATGAAAATTTTGGATGTTGAAATTCGAGCTGTCAATTTAAACAAGCCCCCTAATTATTGACCATATCCCATATTTTAGAGGGACTAAAAAAATTAATAATTTAAAAGGTCTCCAAAAACAAGACCCCATAAACTAAAAATCCCCTAAAATTTTGTGGGCTTAGTGGACCTATAGGCCCACTTTTTTAAAAAAAAAATCGATTTTTTTTTTGAGAAATAAAATTTTTCAATTTTTTCACCAATAATTTTTTTTTGATTTTTCTATAAACTTTTTTTATTTTTTACTATAAAAGTTTTCTAATTTTTTTGCAATAAAAAATGTCTGATTTTTTTTGATAAAAAAATGTTCATTTTTTTTCGATAAAATTTCTGATTTTTTTTGGATAAATTTTTTTCGATTTTTTTAATAAAAAATTTCCCATTTTTGATAAAAAGTTTCCAATTTTTTTTTGGATAAATTTTGTTTCAAGAACAAAAATCTCAAAATTAACAAAATATTAGAGGTCTATAAACCTCGAGAGCCCTCTCTTAAACCTCATGACATATTGAGTCAAAATTTTAACAAAATTATTTTAATAAGAACTTAATAATAGAGATTTAATAAAATAAAAAATTAAGGGGTGTTGTAGATAGTTTGGAGACTTTTTTGAAGCCGATGTGTTCTTCAAGCGCTAAGTGTGGGGAATTTGGTTCCCCAACTAGGCATGGCAACGGGGCGGGGTGGGGGCGGATTTTGCTGCACCCGACTAAACGGAGAAAATCCGCACCCGCCCCCGTTTTATGGCGGGTGTAAAATTTAGACACTTATCCCCGCACGCAACGGGTCTCGGGTTTCCCCGTCCACACCCGCACCCACTCATATATATAAAATTATAAATTGAAAAATCATATTTATTATAATAAAATAATTATTATTAAATAATAATAAAATTAAAAAATATTTTCTATAAAAATAAAATTATAATTTTTAATATTTAAGAAAATATTCAAAATATTTAGTATATATATATGTATATAAAATTTAAAAATTGTAATAATATTACTTGCGGGTCATATGTAGTGGCGGGTGCGGGGTGAATATCATCACCCCAAACCCGTACCCGCCCCCGAATTTTAATGTCAGAGAAAATTCGCACCCGCACCCAATTAAAGCAGGTTTTCCCCGCCCAAATCAAACGGGTTTGGGTGGGTATCCGATTCGTTCTCGCTCAATACTCGACCAAACACATTGATTTTCAGTGGGTTTTCATCGTGATTCAAAGCAAACATGGAACCACATTTTAATTTTGAGAATCATCAATTCAGTTAAGAGAAATCAGATATCAAAAAGTTAGATTTTGCGCAATCAGAAATTTAAATTGTTGATTTCGCTTAGTATGTTGTCCGTGTTACATCAAGCAACAATAGCCCTCAAATAATTTTTTGAAATCATTGATAGGTTGAGGACTCGAATTTTTATTTATATTTTTAAAAACAAAAGATAAATATTGTTGATCGCAAAGAAAGAGACGTGCATGGATCAGATTAAATAATAAAATAAAGGATTGAATTGATACAAGTGTTGATAATACAAATTCATGTAATCTTCCAAGACAATCATTTCAAGCTTCTTTCCAATCTTCCAAGACAATCAACGACCTCAAAAAGACTTCTGACAATATTGTCTCATATTTCATAGTTTCTTTTCCACCACAAGTTCCAAATGGGGTCATAACCATTACACTACTTTGTTGAGTTGCTTTTTGTCATGAAAGAAAAAATAACCTCTACAAAGCTAGAGGCACGTGTTGTCAATGACTTTATAGCATTCCAAAGTCCAACTTCCCTCCAAACTTCCTTTGACAATTTACACACTAAAAATTATGCCATTCATTTTCTTCCCATTGATGCATACATCCCGCACATTCTTGCACACAGTGAACTCCTTTTTTATCAAGTCTCATTCTAGTTGGGAGTACACCCCTAAGAGCCCTCCAAATGAATACTTTAACTTACTATGAGTCAATTGCATGCTCCATTAATTGGTCATACGTGAACTTCACGGAGTAGCGATCTTCTTTACTAAGTCTCTCAACCACTTCATCTTGCGCTTCATTATTTATATGTTGTCCATCACCAATATTCAATTTTAGACCAGTGTTGATCACCACCTACGAAATATAAATATTGTGCTAGACATAGCTTGAGTTATGCCCATCACGGGCTTCCAATAATCCTTATCTTGGGAAATATTTAACTTCAAACATTCAATAAACTACATTATCTAGGTTGCCAATAAACTTCCAAGTTTTCTTCCCTAACATTGCCAAGTTAAATCCATGCAAATGACGAAACCCAACCCGCATCTAATCAAAGCGGAATTTCTCCGTCTAAATCAGGATATAGATTCGGGTGGGTATATGTAGATGCAGGTTGTGTTTTCATCCTTAATTATACAACTCCAAATAAATTGTTTATAGTGTCCTTCATGTCACTTGGAGGGTTCCTACTATAAAATATCTTTGATTTGACCGTGTTGTTATTTGGCCTAATACTCATTCATATGTTGATAAAATATTTTGAATGCATTCTGCTTCTCGGCCCTGAAAAAATAAAATCATCAGCAAATAATAGGTGCAAGAGAGTTGCAACCCCTCTACACACCCTAAAACCATGCAAGTCTCTTCTAGCCTCCGCTCTATGAATCAATGTCATTATACCCTTAAACACACTATAATTTTAATCAACCAGATAAAATCGATGAATTCAAACTAAATCAGGATTAATGCACGTTAAATTACTTAATAATAATAATAATAATAATATTTTTAGATATTTTGTTATTTTATATTTTTATCATAAATATTATAAATTTGTTAGACGATATAAATCATTTTCAGTTTTAGATCTATGAAAGACGATTCACCGTAAACTACAGCTACAAAGCTCTACCAACTTGATGAGCAAACAATTTATATTTCTGTCTACTATCTCCCATTGAATATCATGAATTTCCCATTGGAATTTTTCATTGACCATAATGCTTAGATGCAACAACAATTTGGGAATTTAAACATACATGATCGTTTGTTGCCATAATTGAGATTTCATCGTATTGGAAAAATCCAAGTCTACTTCTAATAAAGATCGCAATTGAATTTATAAAAACTGACATATATTTCTTTAAAAGTTAATTAAATTTAATATATATATATATATATAATATGCAAATTGTTTCTTTATTTATAAACTTGCTTGAGTGGAACAAAGAATTCAAGACTTGGGGAAAATCTAGTATATATATATATATATATATATATATATATATATATTATCAATAAATTAAATGGTACATAAATTTAAATAATTGCGACGTTTCAACTTTGAACTCGTATATAATATACAACTTAAAAATATTAATATTTGTCAATTTAACTAAATTTACAATACATATACTTTTTTTTTACTTATTCTCATATTGATATATAAAAACAAACAAAACACAATAAAAAAAACATAAACAATATTTTAATATTTCTTACGACATGTATAAATAATAATGTCATTTGATAATATTATTTTATTCAAGATCATCAAAATCCTTCACAAGATTTGCCTAATAAAGCTTTCGTGTCACATCATAAAAATTAATTAAAAACAAAATATTGAAGTTATTTTAAATCTAACATAACACAAGAAACAAATACATAAAAATAATAAGATGTTGGAGCAGACTATAAGCAACCAGAATATTGAAGTTCTTTTAAATCTAACCTAACACAAGAAACAAATACATACAAATAATAAGATATTGGAGGAGACTATAAGCAAAAGCAGTCATAGATCAGCACAATAGATTGTAACGTTACTTTTCCACACATTCAAATACAAAATCACTTATTTTTATAATCAATGTGAAACTAACTACTCATACTTGAAAAGAAGAAGAACGTTAAATTAATATTAGTAACTATGACTCTTTATTGTTTAGGACGAAGTGGAGTTTGTCATTGACCCTAAAACACCATATGTAGAGTTCATTATCTATGACCCAATTATTTTCCTCCAAAAGAAGTTTCCAATTTTTAACAAGATTGTAAACACTTGTAGTGTACATATCCCACTTCTTCAAAGACATTGTGAACTCTCTAAACTCAGGGTCCAAAACAACAACTTCCAAACCAATGGGTCTTCCATCTTCCTTTGTATTTAATATCTTTTTCTCTGTCTCAGTGAGAACATCACATTTTATTTTTTCATGTGGCAATGAAAGCCGATTGTTGTTTCGTGTGAGATCACTATAAAACAACTTCTTGCACATGACATATCTAATATTAGTACCATTCAATTCCTCGATCTTATTCCTAACATTAATAGGTAATTCAGGCGGTGGTGACGAGGGTAACATTGCCTTGACATGTTGTTTAGGTTCCTTCATCTTTGTCTCATTTGATTTCATCTTCTTTGGTTTCACTCTTCTTTCCCCATAAGTGTTAGATTCATCACTTGGGCAACGTTTTTTCTTGTTTTTAACTATTTTTTCCTCTATTGTGTTGTGTGATGTTTCTTCGCAACAACTTTGGGAGAGTTGCTCTATTTGAATTAGTTCTCTTTCGGTATAAAAATGAGGAGCGATTAGCGACAATACTCTATGCAAAGTAAATTTAGAAAAAGGGTTGAAAGGAATGTTTTCAAGTTTCTGTTTTGCCAGGGATTCCATAGCTTGTGATAGAATTTGCTTTGATCTCTCGAGCTTCATTTGTATTTTAAATAAGATTGCGGTTGCAATCTACAAAAACAAAAAAAAGATTGTGGTTATGTAATTAATTCACTATATCAAGAGAATGTATATATATGGGTCTTCATGGAGATTAATATGGGAAAGTAAATATTGATATAACCTTGAAAATATTACAGGTAGAAATAAGTTCAAATACAAGAATTAGTTACCTTTTTAGTAAAAAAAAAAAAATTGTGTTTTTGCCAAAAGAAAAAAAAAAATTAGTTCATTTTCTACTCAAATATTTAGTTAGTTTTTTTATGGAAATCTAGTTATTAATTGTTTATTTATTTAAATATTGATTTATGCTGAATCTGAATTCCATTGTCTTAAATTTGGCCAAAATCAATATTTGATCGATTTTCAAATTAAGGATATCAAGTTATTCCACTTTCTTTAGAAATAAATATTTATTGCCGTATTCCAAAATTTAAAAGAACATATTGACTTTTAATATAAAAATCAAGATAAATCTGCATAAAAAAAATTAACAGTTATTTTATTCGAGTCAGTATTTTTATCGGTAGAAATTTGAATCGCTCTTTTAAGGAGAGATCAAACTTGACTCTTTGCAATTTTATTTTGATTTAATTTAATTTTTTACAAAATTATTTAATTCAAATAAAGGAGGGAATGACTGATCTTTTGTTTGATACTTAACAAATTCAAATACAAAAACTTATTTTCCACAAAATATTTTACGCGCCAACATCTTTTTAAAATTTACTTATTTACTTTTTTTTTAAAGTTTATTGTGAAGAGCTAAATTGAATTTTCATTTAGTATTTTAAAATTAAACTTCCTATATGTCTTTTTCTACAAAAATACGGACTATGTATTTATTTTATTTTGCCAAGTCTTTAAAGAAGTTTTGATCAATACCAAATATATTGATACGTAGTTTTTCTATTATTATTATTATTATTATTATTAAGAAAATATATAGAGTAATACAAATGGTTAATTTATAATCACAAAGTTCACAAAATTTTTTCTTTAAAAAAAAATTAATCACAAATCTTTATTTGACCTTCAAATATAACTCGTCCATCGAAAATGTACTATTTTTTTAAAAAAAAAAAAACTTTTAGTATTTATATTTGAGTGTCTGAATAATTGAACTCTCCTTCCTGAAAAAAATTGAACTATATAACATTCAAATTTGGACTCTAAAAGCTCCAGTATGAAAAACAAGTGGTCTAATAATAAATATTACTACAAATAAAAACTCAGGTCACGTAATCAACATTTTAGACCTAGTAGAGTTCATAATTAGGCTTTTGCACCAATGGTAACTCTAATTTTTAGTTTTCCAACGCGTGCTCGCATGCGTCAATTTGATATCCAGAGCTCAAGGTATGGAATGCAAAGTGAACAAGGATAAATATGCTAATAATAACATTAAAACTCAATTACCACCCGAAGTTTAGAAACATGCTAAAAAACTAATTTATGCTATAAAAAACTTTCAAAATGTTAATGTACGAAGCTAGAAACATGTGTTCAAATGCATTGATAAAAAATAAAAGCAGGAATTGATGAGCTATGAAGTAAAAACAACATCAAGATCAATGACCAAATCAATCTCCAGATTGATGAGCTATGAACAAGTACAATTAGGACAACAAGGATGAGAAGATATTGTTGCTGCATCTTTTGCATAAAGCTCAACATGTTTCTGAGACAAATGACTGACACTAAACAGCTAAATCCTACAGCCACATTTTCCATTCAACACAAAATCAATAATATTCTTGTTACAAATAAGAATGTTTTGGATTAAATAGCACACATGTCTATTAAATAATACTTTGAACAAATACTTTTCTTCAGGATTAACAACAGCTATAATGAGTCATTTCTAGCTTTCTCCATGCTATAAAAGGAACATCAAGGTGAAATAATTTCAATAATTTTCAGGAACATCATTTCATTACTAAAACAATCATACTGGTGCAAACAAAACTCTTGATTCAAGCAAAAACTTCAGCTCTTTCTTACTATTTTAAAGGATCTCTTAATTGAGTTATTGCTGATAATCAATCTCAAACAAGTGTTGGGTAGATTTCAATCCTACAGCATTCTATCATAATTTCATTTGAAACTCAAGTCTATCTCTTAAGATAGTTTAAGTGTATTGTAAAAATCATTATAGTGCTTAAAAGGTAACTTGTAAAAATCATTAATAGACTAAAAGGTAATTGTAAAATCCTTTTAAAGTTGAAAGGTGAATATTATATTTGATCATGAGTGATAAAAAAATATCGTGTTAAAACAATAACGTTCTATTGTGAAGCACGTTAGTAGAAAAACTAAAAAATTGTGAGGCATGGATGTAGCGCACATTGGGTAAACTATGATACATCGTTGTGCTATTTTATTATCCCTATATTTTATTATTTCTTACTTACTATCACTAATCACATATATATGTTTCATTTGTTTTTAACTAATCAAAAACGTTATGGATTTTTATGTATAACTAAGATAAACCTTAAATTATTTTAAAATAAAAAATAGAAATTAACATTTTTAAAATAAATCACATTTCAAACCTCATTTCTTGTGACTAATATTGCTACTTTACAAGTCTCCTCTAACATCTACTCTATGAATCAAAGTCGTCATACCCTTGGCACAATATAAAGAGATAAAGCGGCAATATATCTCCTTATTTTAATCACAAAGTATGAATCATTATCGTTGTATACTTAGCACAAATATATAGTTTTAATTGACCATATAAAGTCTTTCATGAATCATATGAATTAAAACTAAATCAAGATTAATGCATAATAATAATATATAAATATTTTTTAAATTTAATATTATTTTAACAATAATAAATCAATTAAAAAAATATTATATAATATTAATTATATTAATTTAATGATGTTATGATAAAATAAAAAAATCATTTTAGACCTAATATTAAAATCCGATTTAGGTCTACTCATGTATTGAGTCGGTCCTAATTACGTATGATTTCATGACCTAAAAACAATAGTTTTTAATATCCATGATCAAATCCAAAAGGAAAACTTACAAAAATTAAAACTAAATTATATTGTAATTAATTATAAAAAACTAAAATTATATTTAAAAAAAATTCATATTTAAACCAATTAAATTACTACTTATCACATTAATCAATCGGGGAAGCAAATTACCATTTTCTTCATAGTTAATTTTTATTGTCTTCTTTAAATTACAACTACAAAAGTCTAACAACATGACGAGACTTGATCACAAACAACTTATATTTCTGTCTATCATCTCCCATTAGAATTTTTCGTTGACCATAATGCTTAGTTGCAACAACAATTTCGCAATTTACACATATACACATCGTTTGTTGCTATAATTGAGATTTCATCATTTGGAAAAGACAAAGTCAAACTGAAATAAAGATCGCAATTGAATTTATGAAAAGTGGCATATATTACTCTAAAGAATTAATTAAATTTAATATATAAATTTAATAATAAATTTACAAAATCAAATTCGAATCTCGACATAATATATAATTTAACAATATTAACGATTGATTAATTTAATTAAACTTCATAATACAGACACATTTTATTTTATTGATTCTCGTATAGACACGTAGAAACAAACAAAACGCAATCAAAAAAACTTAAATACTATCTTAATGTTTATTGCGACTAGTACAAATAATAGTGCCATATGTTGTTATGCAAAATCTTCAAGATCATCAAAATCCTTCACAAGATTTGTGCAATGATAAAATGTTGGAGGAGACTACAAACAAGAACAATCATAGATCAGTCCAAAAGACTTCAACACTATTTTTTTATCAATCTAAAAAGTCATTTATTTTCCTTGAAACTAATTTCTTATACATGAAAAGAAAAAGAATGTTAAATAAATATTAATAATTAGGATTTTTTATTGTTTAGTATGAAGTGCAATTTGACATTGACCCTAAAACATCATATGTAGAGTTCATTATCTACAACCCAATTGTTCTCTTTCAAAAGAAGTTTCCAATTTTTTACAAGATTGTAAACACTTGTAGTGTACATATCCCACTTCTTCAAAGACATAGTGAATTTTCTAAATTCAGGATCCAAAACAACCACTTCCAAACCAATGGATCTTCCATCTTCCTTTGTATTTAATATATTTTTCTCCGTGTTAGTGAGAAAATCACATTTTATTTTTTCCCGTGGCAACGAAAGACGATTGTTGTTTCGTTTGAGATCAGTACAAAACAACTTCTTGCACATAACATATTTGATATTAGTACCATTCAACTCTTCGATCTTGTTCCTAACATTAATAGGTAATTCTAGTGGTGGTGGTGATGTTGTTTTGATTTATTCATCTTCATCTCATTTGGTATCATCTTCTTTGGTTTCACTCTTCTTTTGCTGTAAGAGGCGTTAAACTCTTCACTTGGAAAACGTTTTTTCTTATTTTTCACTCTTTTTCCCTCTATATTGTGTGATGTTTCTTCGCAACAACTTTGGGAGAGTTTCTCTATTTGAATTAATTCTCTTTCGGTATAAAAATGTGGAGCGATTTGCGACAATACTCTATGCAAAGGAAATTTAGAAAAAGGGTTGAAAGGAATGTTTTCAAGTTTCTGTTTTGCCAGGGATTCCTTAGCTTGTGATAGAATTTGCTTTGATCTCTCGAGCTTCATTTCTATTGATATAAAAATTTACCAAAACAAAAAGAAAAAGAAAGGTTGTGATTATGTTAATTCACTATATCAAGAGTATTTATATATATGGGTCTTCGTGGAGATTAATATGGGAAAGTAAATATTGATATAATCTTCAAAATATTACAGCTAGAAATAAGTTCAAATACAATATTTAGTTAGCTTTTTAGTAAAAAAAAAAAAGAAGTTTTTTTGTCAAGAAAAAAAATTAGTTAGTTTTCTACTCAAAGATTTAGTTAGTTGCTTTAGGGAAATCTAGTTATTGTTTATTTGTTTAAATATTGATTTATACTGAATCTAAATTGCGTTGTTCTAAATTTGGCCAAAATCAATATTTGATCGATTTTCAAATTAAAGATATAAGTTATTCCACTTTTTTCTGAAATAAATATCTATTGCTTTATTCTAAAATTTGAAAGAACATAAAACTCAATCTATGATTGACATTTAATCTAAAGATTGAGATATATCAGTGTAAAAAAAATTCAAATCAATATAAATTTTAGTAGACATTTGAGCCATTATTTTTAAAAAAAGTTTAAATTTAAAAATTTGCAATTTTATTTCGACTTAATTTAGTTTTTTATAAAATTAATTAATTCAAATAAAGGAGGGAATGACTTGGATCTTTTTGTTTGATACTTAAAAAATTCAAATAGCATGATTTATTTACCCCCAAAATATTTTACACATTAGT